>OX596191.1:0-1200000 GCA_951394245.1 Cyclophora punctaria
GTTCTAACCTAACCTAACCTAACCTAACCTAACCTAACCTAACTACCTAACCTAACCTAACCTAACCTAACCTAACCTAACCTAACCTAACCTAACCTAACCTAACCTAACCTAACCTAACCTAACCTAACCTAACCTAACCTAACCTAACCTAACCTAACCTAACCTAACCTAACCTAACCTAACCTAACCTAACCTAACCTAACCTAACTAACCTAACCTAACCTAACCTAACCTAACCTAACCTAACCTAACCTAACCTAACCTAACCTAACCTAACCTACCTAACCTAACCTAACCTAACCTAACCTAACCTAACCTAACCTAACCTAACCTAACCTAACCTAACCTAACCTAACCTAACCTAACCTAACCTAACCTAACCTAACCTAACCTAACCTAACCTAACCTAACCTAACCTAACCTAACCTAACCTAACCTAACCTAACCTAACCTAACCTAACCTAACCTAACCTAACCTAACCTAACCTAACCTAACCTAACCTAACCTAACCTAACCTAACCTAACCTAACCTAACCTAACCTAACCTAACCTAACCTAACCTAACCTAACCTAACCTAACCTAACCTAACCTAACCTAACCTAACCTAACCTAACCTAACCTAACCTAACCTAACCTAACCTAACCTAACCTAACCTAACCTAACCTAACCTAACCTAACCTAACCTAACCTAACCTAACCTAACCTAACCTAACCTAACCTAACCTAACCTAACCTAACCTAACCTAACCTAACCTAACCTAACCTAACCTAACCTAACCTAACCTAACCTAACCTAACCTAACCTAACCTAACCTAACCTAACCTAACCTAACCTAACCTAACCTAACCTAACCTAACCTAACCTAACCTAACCTAACCTAACCTAACCTAACCTAACCTAACCTAACCTAACCTAACCTAACCTAACCTAACCTAACCTAACCTAACCTAACCTAACCTAACCTAACCTAACCTAACCTAACCTAACCTAACCTAACCTAACCTAACCTAACCTAACCTAACCTAACCTAACCTAACCTAACCTAACCTAACCTAACCTAACCTAACCTAACCTAACCTAACCTAACCTAACCTAACCTAACCTAACCTAACCTAACCTAACCTAACCTAACCTAACCTAACCTAACCTAACCTAACCTAACCTAACCTAACCTAACCTAACCTAACCTAACCTAACCTAACCTAACCTAACCTAACCTAACCTAACCTAACCTAACCTAACCTAACCTAACCTAACCTAACCTAACCTAACCTAACCTAACCTAACCTAACCTAACCTAACCTAACCTAACCTAACCTAACCTAACCTAACCTAACCTAACCTAACCTAACCTAACCTAACCTAACCTAACCTAACCTAACCTAACCTAACCTAACCTAACCTAACCTAACCTAACCTAACCTAACCTAACCTAACCTAACCTAACCTAACCTAACCTAACCTAACCTAACCTAACCTAACCTAACCTAACCTAACCTAACCTAACCTAACCTAACCTAACCTAACCTAACCTAACCTAACCTAACCTAACCTAACCTAACCTAACCTAACCTAACCTAACCTAACCTAACCTAACCTAACCTAACCTAACCTAACCTAACCTAACCTAACCTAACCTAACCTAACCTAACCTAACCTAACCTAACCTAACCTAACCTAACCTAACCTAACCTAACCTAACCTAACCTAACCTAACCTAACCTAACCTAACCTAACCTAACCTAACCTAACCTAACCTAACCTAACCTAACCTAACCTAACCTAACCTAACCTAACCTAACCTAACCTAACCTAACCTAACCTAACCTAACCTAACCTAACCTAACCTAACCTAACCTAACCTAACCTAACCTAACCTAACCTAACCTAACCTAACCTAACCTAACCTAACCTAACCTAACCTAACCTAACCTAACCTAACCTAACCTAACCTAACCTAACCTAACCTAACCTAACCTAACCTAACCTAACCTAACCTAACCTAACCTAACCTAACCTAACCTAACCTAACCTAACCTAACCTAACCTAACCTAACCTAACCTAACCTAACCTAACCTAACCTAACCTAACCTAACCTAACCTAACCTAACCTAACCTAACCTAACCTAACCTAACCTAACCTAACCTAACCTAACCTAACCTAACCTAACCTAACCTAACCTAACCTAACCTAACCTAACCTAACCTAACCTAACCTAACCTAACCTAACCTAACCTAACCTAACCTAACCTAACCTAACCTAACCTAACCTAACCTAACCTAACCTAACCTAACCTAACCTAACCTAACCTAACCTAACCTAACCTAACCTAACCTAACCTAACCTAACCTAACCTAACCTAACCTAACCTAACCTAACCTAACCTAACCTAACCTAACCTAACCTAACCTAACCTAACCTAACCTAACCTAACCTAACCTAACCTAACCTAACCTAACCTAACCTAACCTAACCTAACCTAACCTAACCTAACCTAACCTAACCTAACCTAACCTAACCTAACCTAACCTAACCTAACCTAACCTAACCTAACCTAACCTAACCTAACCTAACCTAACCTAACCTAACCTAACCTAACCTAACCTAACCTAACCTAACCTAACCTAACCTAACCTAACCTAACCTAACCTAACCTAACCTAACCTAACCTAACCTAACCTAACCTAACCTAACCTAACCTAACCTAACCTAACCTAACCTAACCTAACCTAACCTAACCTAACCTAACCTAACCTAACCTAACCTAACCTAACCTAACCTAACCTAACCTAACCTAACCTAACCTAACCTAACCTAACCTAACCTAACCTAACCTAACCTAACCTAACCTAACCTAACCTAACCTAACCTAACCTAACCTAACCTAACCTAACCTAACCTAACCTAACCTAACCTAACCTAACCTAACCTAACCTAACCTAACCTAACCTAACCTAACCTAACCTAACCTAACCTAACCTAACCTAACCTAACCTAACCTAACCTAACCTAACCTAACCTAACCTAACCTAACCTAACCTAACCTAACCTAACCTAACCTAACCTAACCTAACCTAACCTAACCTAACCTAACCTAACCTAACCTAACCTAACCTAACCTAACCTAACCTAACCTAACCTAACCTAACCTAACCTAACCTAACCTAACCTAACCTAACCTAACCTAACCTAACCTAACCTAACCTAACCTAACCTAACCTAACCTAACCTAACCTAACCTAACCTAACCTAACCTAACCTAACCTAACCTAACCTAACCTAACCTAACCTAACCTAACCTAACCTAACCTAACCTAACCTAACCTAACCTAACCTAACCTAACCTAACCTAACCTAACCTAACCTAACCTAACCTAACCTAACCTAACCTAACCTAACCTAACCTAACCTAACCTAACCTAACCTAACCTAACCTAACCTAACCTAACCTAACCTAACCTAACCTAACCTAACCTAACCTAACCTAACCTAACCTAACCTAACCTAACCTAACCTAACCTAACCTAACCTAACCTAACCTAACCTAACCTAACCTAACCTAACCTAACCTAACCTAACCTAACCTAACCTAACCTAACCTAACCTAACCTAACCTAACCTAACCTAACCTAACCTAACCTAACCTAACCTAACCTAACCTAACCTAACCTAACCTAACCTAACCTAACCTAACCTAACCTAACCTAACCTAACCTAACCTAACCTAACCTAACCTAACCTAACCTAACCTAACCTAACCTAACCTAACCTAACCTAACCTAACCTAACCTAACCTAACCTAACCTAACCTAACCTAACCTAACCTAACCTAACCTAACCTAACCTAACCTAACCTAACCTAACCTAACCTAACCTAACCTAACCTAACCTAACCTAACCTAACCTAACCTAACCTAACCTAACCTAACCTAACCTAACCTAACCTAACCTAACCTAACCTAACCTAACCTAACCTAACCTAACCTAACCTAACCTAACCTAACCTAACCTAACCTAACCTAACCTAACCTAACCTAACCTAACCTAACCTAACCTAACCTAACCTAACCTAACCTAACCTAACCTAACCTAACCTAACCTAACCTAACCTAACCTAACCTAACCTAACCTAACCTAACCTAACCTAACCTAACCTAACCTAACCTAACCTAACCTAACCTAACCTAACCTAACCTAACCTAACCTAACCTAACCTAACCTAACCTAACCTAACCTAACCTAACCTAACCTAACCTAACCTAACCTAACCTAACCTAACCTAACCTAACCTAACCTAACCTAACCTAACCTAACCTAACCTAACCTAACCTAACCTAACCTAACCTAACCTAACCTAACCTAACCTAACCTAACCTAACCTAACCTAACCTAACCTAACCTAACCTAACCTAACCTAACCTAACCTAACCTAACCTAACCTAACCTAACCTAACCTAACCTAACCTAACCTAACCTAACCTAACCTAACCTAACCTAACCTAACCTAACCTAACCTAACCTAACCTAACCTAACCTAACCTAACCTAACCTAACCTAACCTAACCTAACCTAACCTAACCTAACCTAACCTAACCTAACCTAACCTAACCTAACCTAACCTAACCTAACCTAACCTAACCTAACCTAACCTAACCTAACCTAACCTAACCTAACCTAACCTAACCTAACCTAACCTAACCTAACCTAACCTAACCTAACCTAACCTAACCTAACCTAACCTAACCTAACCTAACCTAACCTAACCTAACCTAACCTAACCTAACCTAACCTAACCTAACCTAACCTAACCTAACCTAACCTAACCTAACCTAACCTAACCTAACCTAACCTAACCTAACCTAACCTAACCTAACCTAACCTAACCTAACCTAACCTAACCTAACCTAACCTAACCTAACCTAACCTAACCTAACCTAACCTAACCTAACCTAACCTAACCTAACCTAACCTAACCTAACCTAACCTAACCTAACCTAACCTAACCTAACCTAACCTAACCTAACCTAACCTAACCTAACCTAACCTAACCTAACCTAACCTAACCTAACCTAACCTAACCTAACCTAACCTAACCTAACCTAACCTAACCTAACCTAACCTAACCTAACCTAACCTAACCTAACCTAACCTAACCTAACCTAACCTAACCTAACCTAACCTAACCTAACCTAACCTAACCTAACCTAACCTAACCTAACCTAACCTAACCTAACCTAACCTAACCTAACCTAACCTAACCTAACCTAACCTAACCTAACCTAACCTAACCTAACCTAACCTAACCTAACCTAACCTAACCTAACCTAACCTAACCTAACCTAACCTAACCTAACCTAACCTAACCTAACCTAACCTAACCTAACCTAACCTAACCTAACCTAACCTAACCTAACCTAACCTAACCTAACCTAACCTAACCTAACCTAACCTAACCTAACCTAACCTAACCTAACCTAACCTAACCTAACCTAACCTAACCTAACCTAACCTAACCTAACCTAACCTAACCTAACCTAACCTAACCTAACCTAACCTAACCTAACCTAACCTAACCTAACCTAACCTAACCTAACCTAACCTAACCTAACCTAACCTAACCTAACCTAACCTAACCTAACCTAACCTAACCTAACCTAACCTAACCTAACCTAACCTAACCTAACCTAACCTAACCTAACCTAACCTAACCTAACCTAACCTAACCTAACCTAACCTAACCTAACCTAACCTAACCTAACCTAACCTAACCTAACCTAACCTAACCTAACCTAACCTAACCTAACCTAACCTAACCTAACCTAACCTAACCTAACCTAACCTAACCTAACCTAACCTAACCTAACCTAACCTAACCTAACCTAACCTAACCTAACCTAACCTAACCTAACCTAACCTAACCTAACCTAACCTAACCTAACCTAACCTAACCTAACCTAACCTAACCTAACCTAACCTAACCTAACCTAACCTAACCTAACCTAACCTAACCTAACCTAACCTAACCTAACCTAACCTAACCTAACCTAACCTAACCTAACCTAACCTAACCTAACCTAACCTAACCTAACCTAACCTAACCTAACCTAACCTAACCTAACCTAACCTAACCTAACCTAACCTAACCTAACCTAACCTAACCTAACCTAACCTAACCTAACCTAACCTAACCTAACCTAACCTAACCTAACCTAACCTAACCTAACCTAACCTAACCTAACCTAACCTAACCTAACCTAACCTAACCTAACCTAACCTAACCTAACCTAACCTAACCTAACCTAACCTAACCTAACCTAACCTAACCTAACCTAACCTAACCTAACCTAACCTAACCTAACCTAACCTAACCTAACCTAACCTAACCAGTCGCACTCGAAACGCGCCGCTCCGCACGAAAAAAATTCGCGAAAAATCCATTTGTGCTCGAAAAATTACGCGCGATATACCAGAAGTTGTGGAATCACGAGGCGCACCCACCGCACGCATCCGCACGGAAATCGCGCGAAAATTGTGACTTTGCGAAGCAAAACAGTGATTTTCGGAAACAAAAAGTGCAATATCTCTGGATCTGCAGTGACGACCCCCTGTTTTTAAACAGTGGTCAGGAAGCCCTGGTGTGCCCCTACACACCTGCACGCCACGTTTTTGGAGATCACCCATAGTTTCGTGGCTTAGGCCAAAAAAACAAAAACCACGTGGCCTTCGAGCCACGAAACTACAACACTTAGGCGCAAACAGAGGACACCACCAGTAAGCGGCCAACGAGCAGATCACGGAGGCAGTTTTTGCAGCTCAAAAAGATAAGTGTTCGACGAGAAAACGCAATTTGAAAAAATTTGAGATTTCAAAATTGAATAACTTCTCAACGGAATCTATGACACCCTGTTTTTATACAGTCAATAAATAGACAAGGGGGTTATCTTGCCACCTACCAAATTTCAAAAAATTCGGCTGAAGGCGCGCGAAATTATAGACTTTTAAATTAATGAGGGTAGCTGAAACCTCATTTCCTGTGTAGTGCGACTAACATTAGATATAGACTTAGACATAAGACCCCCACTGTTACTAACATTGCCTGTTTTTTGACTTGAAAAATTGTTATTGTATATTATTTTTGACATTTCTAAATTTTTTACCGTGTTTATATCCAACTAAAAATCGGGGGTAGTCTTAAACGGCTCACCGTACCCGTCAATACACGGGGCTTGTCTTTCCGCTCAATTTGAGCCCAAACTCGGTCATTTTACTCGCAAAAACAAGAAAGTAGGTCAAATCGGCGGCCATTTTGGACGCCATCTTGAAATTTTGTCCTGCTTTTATCTTTGGCCCCAGAGGTCGTAGCGAGTCGAGTTTTTAGGGTTGGCTTGGACATGCAAAGGGCTACCGGATCCTGTGGCGGGCTGAAATTTTTTCAGGCCTGAAAAATTTTCAGGTCTTCCGCGGGACCGACGGCCCTGGTACGGCTGCGCCTCCCGAAGAAATTCCTGATTCGATACGACAAAAAATACCGGAAATACCGAGGATCAAAGTTTACAGGCCGTACAGGACAAGATTTCAAAATCGCCATAACTTCGACGTTTTTAGACCCACGAAGACGCGGTTTTCATATTTGAAACCAGCGCAGAGAGCTCTTCAAACCTGACCAATAAAAATTTATAGTCGGAGAGCCCACACCAAAAATTTTCTCGCCAATCTAGTAAACTATGTATTTTGACTTTTTTGACGCCTAATTAATAGGAAACAAGTCCCGCAGCGCGTGGACGACTAGATTGCTATTTCTAAAGTTAACATTTTTTTTTTTTTTTTTTAATCTAATTATTTAATTATTGTGATATTATCATACATTTCTATTTATTTTGTTGTTGACTAATTTTATTAAATTGAACCTAGGCTAAGGACAAGTCCCTACTCTATACATAGGGACTTAAAACCATTTTCATCAATTATATTAAATTGTTATTATTATTTTCGATTACCTAAAATTTTAATTCTTAATTTACTGGTTACCTGCCGGAACCGACCTGTATACACAGTATACTAGCAGTAAGGCATAACCAACTGCATTTATACCTAAACCTGCGAGTTTATATTGTATAACGCCCCTCTGACGTGAAAAGACTTACCTTTCTGTACACACCTACACTTACCAGAACTATGTTTCACACACCTGCAAAGAAACCTGGCCCCAGTCCCATCAACTCACCAGCATCACCACCAGCTCCAATACCCTCCCAAGTGAGGCGCAGTATCGGTGAGTGGGAGGCTGGGAAGCAGCAACCGCCAACAACTGCGAACCTGAAACAAAAAATAATGATATCAAAAACTAAGAAAACCTCGGACCCCGTCACGCAAACCCGGGGGGCCGCTCCCGCCGAGACGACATTCACCAGGTCCCCGTCTAAGTATCCCAACAGAGTTGCCGAGGCAAAAGCCTGCCTGATGAAGGCAAAATTCCATCTTGGCAACTCCCGGAATACGAAGACGGAGATCAAGGAGGGTGTCCTCGCGGCGGTAGAGCGGCTGTACCGACTCGTGACGGAGTCCGAGGAGGACAGGAAAAAGGAAAGGAAGGGTGAGGAAAAGGAAGAAGAACCGAAGAAAACAGAAACGGAAGAGCACAAAGCTCCCCAGCCCCCCCCGATTGCACCTGTTGAAAGTCAAGATTTTTCTCACTTGCTCTCCACACTGGCCGAACACAGTCGGCTGGTGAAGGAGAGCAATGAGAAAATAGAGAGCCTGAAGATGGCTTTAAACATCCAAGTCGAAGCTTTAGAGAGGTCTTCTTATGCGAGTGTGGCAGCGGGTACCTCGGCCCCGCAATCAGCGGCCCCGAAGGCGCTGCACTCCGTAGTCGTGACCTCTAAAGACGAGCTAGAAACGGGGGAGCAAGTCCTGGACAGAGTCCGGGAAGCAGTAGACGCAAAGGAGGGCTGGGTCAAGGTGGAGAGGGTGAGAAAAGCGCGAGACCAAAAAGTCATAATAGCATGTGGATCCACAGAAGAAAGAGACAAACTGAAGAAAAGGTTACAGGGGACGGATACCCTAAATGTCGAAGACATAAAGAACAAACGTCCCCTGGTAACATTTAAAGACGTCTTTACATATAACACAGATGAGGACATACTAAAGGCACTAAAGAACCAGAACCCAGAAATAGTAAAAGATGTCAAACTAGAAGAAGAACTACAAATCCGGTACAGAAAGACAGCTCGAAACCCTCATCAGTGCCACATATCGGCAAAAGTCTCCCCCCGCTTGTGGAGTCGCCTGACGCAAGCCGCACAGATACGGATAGACCTACAGCCGAACATCAGCGTGGTCGACCAAACGCCGCTGGTCCAATGCTCGTTATGCCTGGGATACGGACACAGCCGGCGTTTCTGTACAGAGACCACGCTGAAGTGTTGTCACTGCGGTGGACCACATATGCGGACCGAGTGCGCCGACTGGAGAGCTGGAGCGTCTCCAACTTGTAGCAATTGCATCTCCGCCAAACTGGACAGGGCCGACCACAATGCGTTCAGCCGAGACTGTCCGGTGAGGCGGAAATGGGACGCGTTAGCCCGGCAGACAGTGGCGTACTGTTAAAATTGTACCAGGCGACACCACAAGCTTGCTCAAAACAACACCGCTGAAGGGAATAGAGTCAAACAGACACACAAGCGATTACTACACAAACACAGTAAATTGGGATCACTTTCGTAAGAAAACGACCCAATTACTTTCACAGCAAAACACAAACAGTAACACAGCACACATTACATACAGTATACAATTAGACTTTAACACTTTACACGCACAACACAATACACCAATTGACTCTACCTCTTCCTGGATAACTGAAGCAAATTGGCAGCATTTTCGTCAGAAACGAAACCAATTTCTAACAACTGCAATAACCCGTAATCTAGCGTTAATAAAGAAATCAAACTTACTGCGGACAGGATCACAGGCAACAAAGAGCATAAACGCGCAGAAGCATCATAGAAGCTATGACTCGCCGCTTATAGCAAACAAGCCATGGTCCGCAGTAAATTGCCTGAATTTTGATAAAAATACCCGGGGAGACCGGGAAACCGACACCAAAAATATTGCCAGTGACAAATAAACCTAAAAACACTATAAACACTTAAACACATGCTAACAACACAACCAGAAAACACGGACTCTGATTACGTCAGAGGGAATTCAGGAATCCTGTTACCCTGAAATATAAGAGAAAATAAATAAATATTTGTACATGAAATAGAAACTAAGAAAACCACTGTAAGGACTAATTAATATATAAAATGTAAACAATGCTCAAACTGTAGATAATAAGATATTGTAAAAACTAAAATATAATTGAAAATGTAAAAACTTACGACTTGAATAAAGAACTTGCAAAAACATTAGCTCGCGGGCCGGGCCAGATAGCGCCCGGACAGGTTTATTTAAAAAAAAAAAAAAAAAAAAAAAAACCTAACCTAACCTAACCTAACCTAACCTAACCTAACCTAACCTAACCTAACCTAACCTAACCTAACCTAACCTAACCTAACCTAACCTAACCTAACCTAACCTAACCTAACCTAACCTAACCTAACCTAACCTAACCTAACCTAACCTAACCTAACCTAACCTAACCTAACCTAACCTAACCTAACCTAACCTAACCTAACCTAACCTAACCTAACCTAACCTAACCTAACCTAACCTAACCTAACCTAACCTAACCTAACCTAACCTAACCTAACCTAACCTAACCTAACCTAACCTAACCTAACCTAACCTAACCTAACCTAACCTAACCTAACCTAACCTAACCTAACCTAACCTAACCTAACCTAACCTAACCTAACCTAACCTAACCTAACCTAACCTAACCTAACCTAACCTAACCTAACCTAACCTAACCTAACCTAACCTAACCTAACCTAACCTAACCTAACCTAACCTAACCTAACCTAACCTAACCTAACCTAACCTAACCTAACCTAACCTAACCTAACCTAACCTAACCTAACCTAACCTAACCTAACCTAACCTAACCTAACCTAACCTAACCTAACCTAACCTAACCTAACCTAACCTAACCTAACCTAACCTAACCTAACCTAACCTAACCTAACCTAACCTAACCTAACCTAACCTAACCTAACCTAACCTAACCTAACCCAAGGCTTTTTCAAGTGGGTAGTTTTCTTTGAATTCAGTGTTTGATACGTCAAAATTTCCGTCTCGTTAAGCCCGATTTAGTAGTGAAATAATAATTTGAAAATTCCAACTTTCCCTTAAGAAAATTTCCAAAATACCGATTTTCTTACTTCGCGGAGAAAATTGTACCTTCAGAAGTCCCGCAAAAATCGGCGTTTCAACCGATCTCGACGTTCTCTTCGCAGTCCGTCTTGATTTGTCGAATTCTTCCATATAATTAGTTTCAGCAGTCCATCCCCTCCACTTCCCCCTACAACTTTGTCCATATTTCATAAAATCTTTAAAATTTTCAGTTTTTCTAACTTTGACGTCCCATAACTTCGTTAATTCATTAAATATATACAGCTTTCTAGTCTTTGTCAGTTAGCTTGTCTCACCCCCTATCCAGATTAGTATCACAATAGATCGTCCCTTTAATAACTTACTTTTGCCGGTAACCACAACATACCCCTTCTGAAACATCGAATATTTCACAGGGGGTATTAACACGTTTTTGCCATATCGCTAATAACTTTTTTCCATTTTATCCGATTGTAGCCTAGTTTTCACCAGTCACCGTCAAATTTCAATAGCTACTTGAATTATATCACTTCATTTTATTCAAACATAATTCATTTAACACTTCCTCAAAAATACTAAAATCTCATTTTGACTCAGAAATTTCTGTTATTAAAAATCAACAAAACTGCGATATCTCTGTTATCTTTTATTTTAGCTCCCTAGTTTATTCACAGTAAATACGTAACTTTAGAAGACCTACTCAAGTATATACAGTTATCTACATTTCTCTCCCCTCCCCCATACATTTGCACCCAAATTCTGTTTTCATAAATTCTCTCACAAAACCTAAAATCCTTCAGATATTTTAAAACTTAATAACTTTGTCTAGTATTAACCGATTTTGATCATTCTTAGATCAAAATACACATCTCATCGATCTCTACACTTCTCTTTCAACAACCCATAGTCCATCCCCCCTTTACCCCCCACTTTTCATAACATAACATTTCTTCGCACTTGTACAATATGTTTGGTCTCCGCACTCCAACGAAAACCAAAGCAGCGCCGAAAGAAGGGTTCTCGACACCCCCCGAGGCTCTCCCTCCCCCACCTCAAATCCAGGAAGCCCCTCTCTGCTCGCAAGAGGTACTGACTGGCGGCAACGCCACTTTTGTGGTGGAGCCGCTTGGCAGTCCTCCGATGAGGAAGGTTTATGCCTCAAGGATAGCCGAGGCCAAGGCCTGCCTTACTAAGGCAAAGCTGAACCTTGGCAACTCAAGAAACCTGAGGTCAGACATCAAGGCGGGCGTCACAGAGGCTGTTGAGCGCTTATACCAACTGGTTAAAGAGGCTGAGACTAACAAGTCTGGAAACTCAGTGTCATCAACCAACGCGCAGCTCACCACCTCCCAGCAACTTACCACCTCCCAGCAGCTTCCCCTCTCCCAGCAGCTTCCCATCTCCCAGCAGCACCTGAAACAGAAACAAATAGAGTTAGAAGGCACAGAAATAATGAAAAAGATTGAAGAACACAGTAAACTCATGGAGTCTTATAACAGGAATATGCAGGCTCTGAAGAATGAGATTGGAACAGCCCTAGGAAGAGCTGAGAAGATCACAAAAGAGTCGACTCCAGGGCAAGTAATCTCATCCCAGGACTCAAAGAAGATAGAAGAAATAATGAAGGAAGTGAAGGAAGTAAAAGAGCTAGTCAAAGAAGAGGCAAACAGGAGATCATACGCCGAAGTTGCATCGGCACTCCAAACTTCTTCTTATACCGGCCCATTAGGTGAACGCAGTGGTATCCAGGCGCGAACATCTGCCCACACCCTCCTCATCAGCTCAAGGGACAAGGAAACCACTGCTCAAAAAGTAATGGACGAGGTCAAGGAGAAAGTGAATGTGCGCGAACTCGGCGTAGGAGTCCAGCGACTTAGAAAAGCCAAAAATGAAAAGGTGGTTCTTAGCTGCGGCTCAAAACGGGAAGCGGAATTGCTGTCGAAGCACATCACGGAGGCGAACAGCGACCTGGTGGTAGAAGAAGCGAAGAGTAAACTACCCCAGATTCTCCTCCGTGACGTCATGGCTTCAGACACTGACGCCCAGATTGAAGCATCTCTTCGTAAGCAAAACGGTGAAATATACAATGGTATTTGTTCCGAGGAGTGGGCTAAAGTTCGCCATAGGCTAAAGGCCCGAAACCCTCACCAATGCCATGTAGTACTCGAGGCCACCCCGAAGTTGTGGTCTCGCATGATGAGCGCCGGAATTCTGCACATTGGATGGATGCGTTGCCAGGTCGAGGAGAAATCCCCATTGGTGCAGTGCAGCAAGTGCCTGGGCTACGGGCACACACGGAAGGTTTGTCACGCGGAGGTCGTGGACAACTTATGCGCTTATTGCTCAATGCCTGGACATGCCTTCCGAGACTGCCCAGCGAAGACTGCTACTCCTTACACTGCTCCGACCTGCATCAACTGCTGTAGAGAAAAGTTGGCCAACACCAGCCACGACGCCTTTAGCAGGAACTGCCCCGTCAAGGCTCGCTGGGAAAACATAGCTAGAGCCTCAGTACGCTATTGCTGAGGGCGTCCCGGAGGCCAACAGCGCAAACACAGTCCCACGTCCGATCACCTTCGTCCAATGCAATCTTGCTCGCAGCAGAAATGCCACCGATGAAATATTCCAGGTAGCCACGCAGCGTAAGTGTGACATACTCCTACTGCAAGAACCCTATGTAGGGAACAGCGAGGAAATGTCGCACCGGCCGGGCTGCAGGATTATTCAGAGGATATGCAATAGGGTGAAATGTGTCAAGGCAGCAGTGGTCATCCTGAACAGTGACTTAGACATCCATGTTGAACAAAACCAAGTATTGGAAAACATAGTTGCTATCACAATCAAAGGAGTCTCTGGGAGGACCACTGTCGTCTCTGTATATTTTGAGGGAACAGAGTCTCTGGACTCATACCTAGTAACTCTGGGAGACATAATAAGACCTGCGAGCAAGGTCATTGTGGGTGGAGACATAAACGCAAAGAGCTCTTGGTGGGGGTCACAAGACGATGATGAAAGGGGATCAACAATGCTGGAATTTTCAGCTGCAATGGATCTACATGTCTTGAATAGCGGAAACACCCCAACTTTTGAAGTGTTCCGTGAAGGTCGCAGCTGTTCTAGCATAGTGGACGTTACCCTCATAAGTGACACCATGCTAACGAGCGTAACCAGTTGGAAGGTAGACGAAAACATGGTTCTTCTATCGGACCACAAGGCGATAACCTTCCAATTGGAACAACTTGACGCGCCACCCCTAAAGCCATTAAGTTCAACTCGTCTCTACGACACAAGGAGAGCGGACTGGGCAAGCTTCGAAAGAGCTCTTGGGGAGAGATTGGAGAACCTGTCTTATACGCCTGAACAGGTGTCTTCGTTTAACGAAGTTGAGCTAGAGGAGTATGTCCAGAATCTCACCAAGAGCCTCACCGAAGTATGCAGCGAAATCTTTCCTGCTGCAAAACCTCGATCTCGACGCAAGAATCCTTGGTGGGCCAGGGATTTAACAGAAAAGAAAAGGGAGGTGATAAGGAGAAGAAGGAGAATCAGAGCAGCAAGACCACAGCGCAGACCACTAGTTATTCGCGAATACTTGGAAGCCCTCGAGGACTACAAGTCCTCCATCAACAAAGCGCGAATAGCTAGTTGGAAAGCACTCTGCTCTGAAATGAAGAAAGGGGATGTCTGGAGCGGGGCGTGGAAGATCATAAGAAGAAACACGGTAACACAGGCGACGGACCTAGGACTCATAGACGCGCAAGGGAATACTCTCTCAGCGGAAGAGTCAGCTCGCCTGTTAGCCGATGTCATGTTCCCCGATGATCCCCCCGCTGAAGACACTCCTGAACAAAAGGAAGTCCGACGGATAACTCGAGAGCCTCCACTCGACCTTCTTTCTCCTCCTGATCCCCCCATTACAGAACCGGAACTCATCACAGCAGTGTCGCAGATGAATCCCAAAAAGGCACCGGGTTCAGACGGATTCACTGCGGACATCTGTAAGGCAGCCATAACCGCAGAACCAAAACTCTTCTTGGCTACATATAATAGATGTCTGAGTCTGGGCTACTTCCCCAAGACCTGGAAGGAAGCTAGGATTTGCATAATACCGAAGCCTGGAAAGGAGGTGTACACAAATCCTAAATCCTACAGACCAATTGGACTGCTTCCAGTCTTGGGCAAAGTACTTGAGAAGATACTAAACACCAGACTCAGTTGGTTCTTGCAAAAGAACGAACGCCTCAACAACCAACAGTATGGTTTCACTCCTCAGAAAGGCACCGAAGACGCCCTCAATAATCTAGTGCATCTAGTGAGGCACGAGGCGTTTGATAAGCGCAAACTTGTCGCAATCGTGTCATTGGATATTGAGGGCGCCTTTGATCACGCCTGGTGGCCTAGTATTAAGGCCCAGCTTGCAGCTAAAAATTGCCCAGAGAACCTGTACCGCCTAGCAGACAGCAACCTCAGTGATAGGACGATTACCATATGCTTCTCTGGCGCTATGGTCACCAAGTCGGTCCAAAGAGGCTGCGTCCAGGGTAGCATAACGGGCCCAAAAAACTGGAATTTGATAGTGGACTCCCTATTAGAAGAGTTCCAGAACAACCCCCTCATACACCTTCAAGCATTTGCTGACGATGTGTCAATAGTCGTAGCTGCAAATAACTCTGAAGAGTTAGAGTCAATCATCAATCCAGTACTACAGAGAATCGCACAGTGGGGTCGCCAGCATAAGCTCAGGTTCTCACCGCAGAAAACATCTTTCATGGTGGTAACAAGGAAGATGAACCCTGGCAACCCACTTATATACATGGACGGCATCCAACTAGCACCGGTGGACAAAATTAAAATACTAGGATTGATCATTGACAAGAGTCTAACCTTCAAAGACCACGTACAATGGGCATGCACAAAGGCAGCTTCAATATACAAGGGGCTAGCACGATCCGCAAAGCCGTCCTGGGGTCTTAGCCCGGAGATCGTGCGCCAAATGTATATTGGAGCCATAGAGCCAATTATGCTCTACGCAGCCAGCACATGGGCAGAATGTACTTCCAGAGAGTACATCAAGAAGAAACTACGCTCCACACAACGTCTTTTTGCCATAAAGATCTGTAAAGCGTATCGCACTGTGTCATATGATTCGGCAATAACACTCGCAGGCATCCTACCCATCGACCTCAGAGCTAGGGAAGTAGCGGAACTCTACGCAATCAAAAGAGGTGAACCCCTACCTGAGGTCATGGGCAGAGACATCGAAACCCGAGTCAGTTTCACTGACTTGCCGCATCCAGCACTTAGACGGAACATAGGATACAGTGTGATCACAAAGGATGAAGAAGCGGAAATACGAGAGAGTGATAATATGTGTATTTTCACAGATGGATCAAAGATTGATGGCAGGGTCGGTTGTGCACTGTCATGCTGGAGAAATGGGAGAGAGGTCCAGAGCAAGAAGCTCCTGCTGGAGAGCTTCTGCTCTGTGTACCAGTCGGAGCTTTTTGCTCTGAACCAAGCAATAACATTAGTGTCAAATTGCCACCGTCTCACAAATGTCAAGCTCATAAGTGACTCCAGATCGTCATTAGAGGCTATTCGAAATCGGCAGTCGACCAATAAACTGGTAGTTGACATCCAACTCGGTCTTGACAACCTGCACAACACAAACAGATCAGTGGAGCTCCACTGGATCCGAGCACACAACGGGGCAGAAGGTAATGAAAGAGCTGACCAGCTCGCAAAACAGGCAGCTCACAAAAAGACAGCCCCAGACTACAGCTTGATCCCTGTATCGTATGCCAAAAACGTGCTTAGGCAGCGCACCCTTGCTGAGTGGCAAAAGCAATACAGTGCATCAACAAAAGGCAAAGTCACAAAAACTTTCTTCCCCAACATAAAGGAAGCATATAAGATAGTGAGAGAGGAGGGGCTGTCATACTGGAAAACCCAAATATGGACCGGTCACGGAGCTACGAAAGAATACCTCCACAGGTTCAAAAGAGCTGACAATCCAGACTGCCACTGCTCAAATGATACGACGCAAGATATAGCGCACATCTTAAACGAGTGTCCAATTTTTGCTTTGTCAAGAATCCAGTTAGAAATTGAGTTGAACACCAAAATGATCAGTGAAAACTGGAACTCACTCGCAAGAGGCAAAAACGGACACAAGTTCAATGAGTTCTGCGTCTCAGTGATAAAAGCAGTGGCAAGTCTTAACAAGGCCAGTTGCAGGCCTGCGTGAACTTTATACGCAACGTGATTAATGCGAGACTCAAGGTCCCGGAACAATAAATATCCGGGGAAATAGCAGTGATATGAAAAAAAAAAAAAAAAAAAAAAAAAAAAAAAAAAAAAAAAAAAAAAAAAAAAAAAAAACCTAACCTAACCTAACCTAACCTAACCTAACCTAACCTAACCTAACCTAACCTAACCTAACCTAACCTAACCTAACCTAACCTAACCTAACCTAACCTAACCTAACCTAACCTAACCTAACCTAACCTAACCTAACCTAACCTAACCTAACCTAACCTAACCTAACCTAACCTAACCTAACCTAACCTAACCTAACCTAACCTAACCTAACCTAACCTAACCTAACCTAACCTAACCTAACCTAACCTAACCTAACCTAACCTAACCTAACCTAACCTAACCTAACCTAACCTAACCTAACCTAACCTAACCTAACCTAACCTAACCTAACCTAACCTAACCTAACCTAACCTAACCTAACCTAACCTAACCTAACCTAACCTAACCTAACCTAACCTAACCTAACCTAACCTAACCTAACCTAACCTAACCTAACCTAACCTAACCTAACCTAACCTAACCTAACCTAACCTAACCTAACCTAACCTAACCTAACCTAACCTAACCTAACCTAACCTAACCTAACCTAACCTAACCTAACCTAACCTAACCTAACCTAACCTAACCTAACCTAACCTAACCTAACCTAACCTAACCTAACCTAACCTAACCTAACCTAACCTAACCTAACCTAACCTAACCTAACCTAACCTAACCTAACCTAACCTAACCTAACCTAACCTAACCTAACCTAACCTAACCTAACCTAACCTAACCTAACCTAACCTAACCTAACCTAACCTAACCTAACCTAACCTAACCTAACCTAACCTAACTTTGACTTTACCGCGTTCGGTTGCCCAAAGTTAGGTTTTGGCCCCGTTTGAGTTGGTTACGTTGATAAAATCAGGATGCAAAACTCAGGCTAAAATCAGGATGCAAAAAAAGGCTAGGTTAAGCTCAGTTTGGCTTAGATAGGCTAGGTTAGGCTCAGTTAGGCTTAGACCAAGTTAGGCTTAGATAGGCTAGGTTATGCTCATCTAGGTTTAGGCTAAGTTAGGCTTAGATAGGCTAGGTTAGGCTCATTTAGGCTTAGTTATGCTCATCTAGGTTTAGGCCAAGCTAGGCTTAGATAGGCTAGGTTAGGCTCAGGTAGGGTTAGATAGGCTAGGTTATGCTCATCTAGGTTTAGGCTAAGTTAGGCTTAGATAGGCTAGGTTAGGCTCAGTTAGGCTTAGGTAGACTACTATAGGCTAGGTTAGGCTCAGTTAGGCTTAGGTAGACTACTATAGGCTAGGTTAGGCTCAGTTAGGCTTAGTTATGCTCATCTAAATTTAGGCCAAGCTAGGCTTAGATAGGCTCGGTTAGGCTCAGTTAGGGTTAGGCCAAGTTAGGCTTAGATAGGCTAGGTTAGGCTCAGTTAGGCTTAGTTATGCACATCTAGGTTTAGGCCAAGCTAGGCTTAGATAGGCTAAGTTAAGCTTAGATAGGCTAGGTTATGCTCATCTAGGTTTAGGCTAAGTTAGGCTTAGATAGGCTAGGTTATGCTCATCTAGGTTTAGGCCAAGTTAGGCTTAGATAGGCTAGGTTAGGCTCAGTTAGGCTTAGATAGGCTAGGTTAGGCTCAGGTAGGCTTAGATAGGCTAGGTTATGCTCATGTAGGTTTAGGCTAAGTTAGGCTTAGATAGGCTAGGTTAGGCTCAGTTAGGCTAAGGCTATGTTTGGATTATGTTTGACATTACCGCGTTCGGTTGCCCAAAGTTAGGTTTTGGCCCCGTTTGAGTTGGTTACGTTGATAAAATCAGGATGCAAAACTCAGGTTTGACGTGCTTAAGCATAAAGTAGTTTTGCTTGGTTAACCAAAGATAGGTTTTGTATGGATAGGTTTGTTAGAGATTGGTTTTGTTAGGATAGGTTGGCCAGGTACGGAGTGCCCGAGTACATCTGTCAGGCCCTGAGGCAGTATTTCCAAGAGCGCTTCGTGTCCTACACCACCGGACATGACAAGCGGCGTCGACCCATGTTCTGCGGGGTTCCGCAGGGTTCTGTCTTAGGACCAATCCTGTGGAACCTCGGCTTCAACTGGGTGCTGAGGGGATCGACACTACCTGGGGTGTTCTACTTATGCTTCGCCGACGACGTCCTGGTCATTGCCATTGGCAAGACGTACAGGCACGCGAGCATAGTAGCCACGGCTGCGGTCGCCCACGTAGTGTCACGTATCCGTAGACTCGGCTTAAACGTCGCCCTTGAGAAGACCCAGGCGACGCTGTTTCATGGGCCCCGCCGGGGACCCCCCCGTGAGGCCCATCTAACAGTTGGCGGGGTGCGCATCCCAGTGACGCCCACCCTGAAGTACCTCGGTCTTCTCTTGGACGGCAGATGGAGCTTTCGACAGCACTTCGCGAACCTCGCGCCGCGGCTCTTGAAAGCCTCATCTGCCCTGAGAAGGATCATGCCCAACATCAACGGGCCCCAGGACGCAAGCCGCCGCCTCTACCTTGGAGTCGTGCGGTCCATGGCACTCTACGGTGCACCTGTTTGGGCTTACGCCCATCCAGCGAGCACCCTACCCCTCCTGCGTGCGCAACGCGCCATCGCGACGGGGGTAGTTAGAGGGTACCGCACCATATCCGCAGAGGCGGCCTGCCTACTTGCAGGTTCCATCCCCTGGGACTTGGAGGCGCAGGTTCTTGCGCAGGTGTACCACTGGCGCATGAACCTCCGCTCCCAAGGAGATGATCCAGCCCTCCGCGAGGTCCAAGTCTTTCGGGACCTCGTTCGCGTCAACGCTATTGACGCATGGAGGGCGCGTTTGGAGCGCCCGAGTTACGGCACCCGCACAGTCGAGGCCATCAGAGATGTCCTCGACGGGTGGCTCAATCGGCAGCATGGCAGACTCAGCTTTCGCTTGACGCAGGTTTTGTCGGGACATGGTTGTTTCGGCAAATACCTGTGTCGCATAGCTTTGAGGGAGCCGACGCCGATCTGCCACCATTGCGGCGCCGAAGAAGACTCGGCGCAACATACGCTGGAGGTGTGTCCGGCTTGGTCGGACCAACGCATGGCCATGGCCGCCGCAGTCGGTTTTGACTTCTCGCTGCGGGCCGTAGTTCACTCTATGGTCCAAAGTGAGGAGTCCTGGACCGCGGTGGCCACCTTCTGCGAGAGCGTGCTCATGCAGAAGGAGGCGGCAGAGCGCGAGCGTGAGGCGGTCTCCGACTGCCCCATGCGCCGCCGCCGAGGAGGCCGGCGTAGAAGGGCGTACGCGGACGCCCTTCTACCTCCTTAGTTGAGGCTGCGGTGGCCCCCGGGGTGCGGGTGTGCCGCTGCGAAAAGACCTCGAGGTGGCGCGCGCGCGGTGTCTTCCGCGCGCCACTTGACGAAAGACCGGGGGGTGTTAACCCCTAACACCCCCCGAGGAGGGGGCCCCCACCCCAGGGGGCCCGGCGCTGTCGGGTTCGGTGGATGAATCTCCGTTTCCCACGTTCCCGACACTAAGCGCACTGAAGGCACAGCAGTGGTTTTAGTGGGTAGTCACTGCGGTAGGTGCGATGAGCCCCGGCAGCGGGGGGAGCTTGCCTACCGGGTTGAGCCCCACATACCCCTGCCGTCTGGCACCACCCGGACGGCGGGGGATGCGTAAATGCATTTCCACTGCTAAACAAAAAAAAAAAAAAAAGGTTGGCCAATGTTTGGTTTTGTTTGTTAAGTTGGCCATATAGATTTTGCTTTGATAGGTTGACCAAATATAGTTTGTCTATGTTTAGTTATCCATAGATAGGTTTTCTTTGGATAGGTTTGTGAAAGTTAGGTTTCTACCGCGTAGATTGATCCGAGATAGGTTTTTCCTGTTTAGTTTTGTCAAATTTAGGTTATGTCTGGGCAGGCCGGGTTTGGCTCAGAAAGGATAGGTTAGGCTCAGTTAGGCTTAGTGGGCTAGGTTAGGCCAATGGTTTTGTTCCATATCTTGCTAAATCGCTCAACAATACATATGAAATTTGGAAGGTATTTGTACATTTCATAGTTTATTGATATTTATAAAGTAAATTAAACTTCATCACCTAAGTTTATAAATGTTGCATAAAAACTTAAAAAAAAAAACACGTATTTTTAAGGTTTTTCTTGTTTAGTGTCAGATTTTTGTATGGGCTCCTCTGTTGTTTATTTGAACCCTAGGGAGAACTTTTTAAGGCGCATCCAATGACACCACTCTCGAGGCTCTAGCTCGCAAAATGAAAGCGCCCTCCCATGCTCGCCCATTGTTTTTACCTTGAGGAAGAGACCTCGGTATTTATACCTTACTAGCAGCGCCCCGCGGTTTTACCCGCGTTGTACCCGTTCCCGTGGGAATTTCGGGATGAAAAATAGCCTATAACCTTCCTCGATAAATAGACTATCTAACAGTGAAAGAATTATTCAAATCGGTTCAGTAGTTTCTGAGATTAGCGCGTTTAAACAAACAAACAAACAAACAAACAAACAAACAAAACAAACTCTTCAGCTTTATAATATTAGTATAGATTAGAAAATTTATTTATTAAGTTAGATTTTGTGTTGGTTTTGTTTGAATTATTATAAAACTCCATGAATTTTAATGTTTGCATGCACCAGTGCATCAATTGAATTCAATTTAGTTTTTTTTTGACAATATAGCTTTTATGATAGCTTGACGCTATTTTTATCCGCGTAGTATGTCTTCCATGTGGAATTTCGGAATAACATTTGCTTAGTTTGTTTTTTCTTTAATCAGCAATCTACCAGCGCCAGTCTAATCGAAACTGGTTCATTGGTTACGAAGTAATCTAATAATAAATCTTAAATAATTGTATCGCCATCTAGCGTTTAATAGAGAAATAGTTTAATATACCTACTGTTAATGAGGACAATAAAGGTATACGATCACTATTGTGAACATGACAGCTAACTAATAAATTATTATCTTTCGTTAGTAATTGTATTGCACGGAATTATCCGTGCAAAGTTAAAAACTCTATTCGGCATGCTTTTAATATATGCATATGCTTCATTTGTGTTACCGTAGTTAATACATGACAACGTGTATTAAAAATGCTCAGGAAAGAATTCAATGTATATGCATATTATAATGAATATGTATCGTATAGTCAATCTACACATATTTATAAGAGAATTCCTTCATGTAACGCCTATTTTTTAAAATAGATGAAATCTCTGTAGCAAATTTCGTAGCAGGCTTTGAAATCTGGTTAAGAAATCAACAAGGGTTCAGGAGCATAATATCCACGACCGTTATGTTACGTTGCTTATAAAGTAGGTGTGCTATTACCCGTTATTATTAATAATAATGATAATGGCAAAAGTTTCCCCTTTTCACCGCCGGATAGTGTTTTTAACATTGTATTGAGAACTCCGTACCATGTCAAAGATTAGGGTAAAATGATGACAAATGGTCGTCTTTAGGTATTCTTTGGCAAGTAAGGTGTACCATAAGAAGTACTAGTTTTGCAACTAGCAACGGCGGTACTTTACAGTTTGAGGAATTTATATTCGAAATAAGGAAATAGTTTTGCTACTCTCCACTAGATGGCGTACACCCAAAGAAAGAATCATTGCATGTTTTCCGCTCCATGGTAGAATTTAAAATAGGAATAGTTTTCCTACTCGCCACTAGATGGCGGTTCCAAAAGAATTGTCTTCCATAGTGTATTAAGCTTTACTTCTCGCCACTGGATGATAGGTATCGAGGAATAATGAAATGTGTTTCAGTCTGCTTATTGTGTTATCGTTTCTTAGACACTTGCCCACACACGTAGACTATGAACTTTGCATCTCTTGTACGAGTATATTCTCGGTGCAGACTGTTCATCGTTTAACAGTCTATATTAATTATCGCAAACTATAATAATACTAGCTGACTCGGCAAATCTTGTTTTTTTTGCCATATAAATATTAAGAGGTGGATGGGCCACCCCATCACTATTAATTGAGATGTAAGGTTTACACCTATCTTTCAAGTTAGATCAATTGCACACGGTGTGCAAATTAAATTTAAAATCTGTTCAGTCGTTCAGGAGTCCATCGCAGACAAACAACGTGACGCGTAATGTTTATATTTAAAGATATAGATCAACTCATTGGATACTCCAGTACTTGCTACTCGCTGTTAGATTTTCCTTACATTTTTCAACAGATCAACATAACTATACAGCAATGGTCATTCATACCATTAGCATAGACCATACCCAAAATTACCGCGGGAACGCTACTCATAGGGTAATTAAAAAAATAAAACAAACCACGTAGTGTGCGCCGCGTCCGCGCGGGCCGCGGCGTTTATTCACACAACCTGTACTTATGATACAATTTACAAGATATATTGTTCGAGTACACGAAGTGTCGCGTCACTCGGGGCGCGCTCGCGGCGCCGAGAGCGAAGCTTCCCTTAACTACACTTAACTTTGTACTTACTTTATTTACATACAGTTTACCTTAGCCTAGGATACATGACACGCCGAGTACAAACGTTGTTACACGTTACTTAACTATCGACTCGACGCACTTGTGGTACGACATCGAAAAGCCGGACTGAAATAACATAAAGTCAAACATTGTGTATCTATTTACGGACTAGCAGACCTTTCTCGCCTATCACATTTCGTACGGACAAGTGTGCCGAGTTCGGACACGAGTATATTATGTATAGAGTAGAGTATCGGCGACTGATGTCGCCGAGACTAGGGCTAGACAATATACGCCAAAGACAATATATATATATCTATCTCTTCTCTTCATCAGAGAAGAGATAGAAAAGTATATTGTCTTTGGCTTTATCTTCGTTTTAAAACGAAGACCTTTGGCTAGGTTATCTGAGCCCTAGAAGAGCGCCCAGTGCTTAAACCTGTCTTCACGCTATCAAATTCTACGGAGTTCTTGTCAGCGCCTCTAGCGGATATTTATAGCAATAAATAACTTCATAACAATTCGACATGTTCAAATCGCGGTGTTTAGGCCCTGTCGACGGAGGCGTCTCGCCGCGGTCTGGGGACCTAAATCTTCCGAACGTTGCACTAGACACTCGCACATTACATACGTAAAGTACGACAGATCATTAGGTAGAGATCCAGTGACACGACGCGCGTGTCACTGCGATGGACAATGTACAATAATCTTAAGAAACGTAGAGTTAAGACTGTTTATAATGCGAAGTGTCCACTAGCAAGTAGATTTGCGGAAGTTGTCTTTCAACGAGTAATGCTTGAGTAAGTGGAATCCTGCACGTTAATAGACTGCTGCAAGAAATTGTGGAAGATGCTTGCCAGTGGACATTTTGCTTAACATCAGAATAATATTAGTTACATGTGATGTAAGGTAGTTTCATCATGTACTGCAGTGCTGCGCTGGTCCACATCAAACGGACCGCTCGACCATACTTTTAGATTTACAATGAGCACAATTAACTATGGGTTAACTTATATTAAGTTTTTTTTTATACCATGTTATTGACTATGGTGATTGTGTGAGCATTTATTTTGGTCTCATCTAAACGATATTATTCAGAAAGAAGGTGGTCAATTTGATTTGTTCTTTATTGAAACCAACGCCAGGGCGAGGCGAGCAGGAGGACAACTGACCCGAGCAACACGGAGATTCAGTAAAGAGAGCGAAATTTGGCGTCCTTCAGGACTCGTGACGTACGACCGCTGAGCGCGTTCTGTGGAACACTTCAACTTAAACTAAACATTACATCGAACTTACAATAATTACAAAAATATAATACGATTTACATCAATAAAAATATTCACAAATTAAAAAATAATTTAAAAAATATACACAATTCAAACCAGGTTAAAAAATATACAGCTATGAACCCGCGAGTGTATCGCGCGGGCGGTGTGTGTGTGTGTGTGTTGTGATGCGGGCGGTGTGTGGGTGCTAGCTGGCGCACTTGGTCTTGCCGTCGAGCAGCTTGCGCCAGAAGTCGAACTGCTCGTGGTAGCGCACCATGTGCACGGCGAGCCCGCGCTGCAGCGCGCACGGGTGGCCCGAGATCTTGCGGTTGTAGAACTCGGGCGAGTGCACGCGGCGCAGCGCCAGCCGCTGCGCCAGCACGCCCGTCACGAACACGTCCTCGAGCCGCAGGTAGCGCTCGCCGCCCGCCGCCGCCAGCAGCGGGCGCACGCAGTCCGCCGTCAGCAGGTAGGCCGGGCCCGTGGCGAAGTCGGGGAACACGCCGCCCGGGAACTCGCCGCGCGACACGAAGTACTTGGACTTGGTCGTGCGCTTCGGCAGCGACTTGCGCACCACGCGGCCCCAGATGGTGCGCGTCGCGTTGGCGCGCGCCGCCGCGAACTGCAGCAGGCGCGGGATGTTGATGAACATGTCGTCGTCCGTCTTGAGCAGGCGCGGCGCGCGCGGGCAGTACGTGTCGGTCCACTCGAGCATCGACAGCGTCTTGAGCGTCAGGTTCGAGTAGGAGTCGAGCGAGCGGCCCACGATCACGTCGCCGTACAGCGCGTCCTCGGCCGCCACGGCGGCCGCCAGCGCGGGCGGCGGCGCGCCCAGCACGAAGGCCAGCGCCACGTCGGAGCGCGCGCGGTAGTGGCCCCACGTCAGCCGCACGGCGTCGCGCGCCGCCGCGTGCGCCGGCGCCGACGACACCAGCACCAGCAGGCGCAGGCGCGCGCCCAGCGCCGGGCACAGCTCGGGGTGCACCACCGAGTGCCCGCCCACGTACACGTCGCGCACGAGCGGCGCGCCCGGCGCGGCCGGCGCGGCCGGCGCGGGCGGCGCGGACGCGTTGCGCGCGGGCGCGGGCGGCGGCGACGCGGGCGCGGCCGTGGTGTTGGCGGGGGCGGGGGCGCGCGCGGGCGCGGGGCGCGGCGCGGCCGCGGGCGGCGGCAGGCGCGCCAGCAGCAGCAGCACGAGCGCGCTCAGCGCCACGAGCGCCGCGAGGTGCGCGCGCCGCACTCCGCTCAGCGCGCCCCACATCCTACACCGCGCGCTCCACGCACTCGCACACCTGCACACACACACCACACGTCATCAGTAACAACATCCTCGACTCTACCACACACTCTCCCTGACGATTATGCAGAACACACAGACACAACGAAAGCCTTCACCTTCATCGCTACCAAGCCAGGTTGACAGGTGTACACGTCACCTCATATTTGGATACCGACCGGAGCCCGCGCGCTCAGATTTCGTGTTGCAAGATAGGTGCGATGTTGATGCGAGCGGACTCCGGTTGTGTCATGTCAGCCGGGCTCCTGGAGGGACACCTTCATCTCAACCTCGGTTCGTGAACGTTATTCTTACCCCGTCGCGCGCGTCACGCGCTCATGTCGCCGACGGACCAGAGCTCTACTCATTATTCTCCATTTATTTTATTGGCGATTTGGTTATTTAACGCTTTCACGCTTAAAAGAACTTTACGCGGAATGAGTGATAAGAACGCGCCGTGGCCGAGGACTCGCGATCCAACTGCGTCTCACGTAAGGGCCGGCTCCGTCGTTAATTCAAATGTTAGGCTAAAGGTCCCGCACGCGACTCATAGAATCCGGAAGAACGTTACGTGAGTCTGAGTAAAGGTCACGTCACTATCGATACTTTTTTATTACTTACATCACATCAATCAAATTATCATCGAGACATGTAATAACTTGTGAAATCTCGGACACGCGACGCGTGTCTCTAGCACCCTACCGACCGATGACCTATCTCGATGTACTCGCGGCGCATGATGCGACTCTTCCTTGAGGCGGTGGCAGCACGACTACTCAATCATTATTATTGTTTGTCCTCAGTGATGATGCGTGAAATCCGTTTAATATTTGTATTACGAAGGCTGTACGTGTATTTCTAAGACATCTGTATGTCGCGTGACGCAAGAGGTAATTATTGATGATGGCGCGGGTCACGACTGTTCAAACAGTGCGCTGCTGCGGCCTCCGCGCTGATGATCGACCCTCAAACGTTGCGCAACACCTTCGTCTCACAATATTTCAGACGGCGCATCTCTATAGAAGCTCGTAATTAAGGCGTGCTGTCTATCTTACATTTATTTTGAAGTTAACGGCCACTGCTAACGTGGCAGTTGTGTAGTATAATTATAAACGTTCAGTATGCCACCGTATCAATACGAACGTATATCCCACAAAAACATCCCGTAAAAAACTAGCCAATTCTCGATGAAGCAACAGCTGTATGCATGTCAACAAAAATGTTTCCGTCAGCCGGCTCTCTGAAGCATGTGATGCTTCAAAGGGCACGTTAAATTGTCGATCCCGGTTGTTTCAATCGTTAGATTATGTCGGAGCCGAGTAGGTCTAAAACCTCCGACGCCAGCTTCTCCACTGACCTATTTGAATTGACTTATAAGGTATAATTGAAAGTCTTCACTCATCTTTTTCATTTACCAATTATTGGTTAATATGAGAAACGTGCTAAAATCCTACTAATATTATAAATGCGAAAGTTTGTATGTATGGATGTATGGATGTATGGATGTATGGATGTATGGATGTTTGTTACTCTTTCACGCAAAAACTACTGAACGGATTTGGATGAAACTCTACAGTAATGTAGGTTATACATCAGAATAACACATGGGATATATTTTATCCCGAAATTCCCGCGGGAACGGGAACAAAGCGGGTAACACCGCGGGGCGCGGCTATAGACTATATAATACTAGCTGCGCCCCGCGGTTTAACCCGCTTTGTACCCGTTCCCGCGGGAATTTCGGGATAAAAATAGATGTTGGCCGATTCTCAGGCCTAACAGATATGTACACAAAATTTCATAAGAATCGATCGAGCCGTTTCAGATGAGTTCAATTACGCACCCCGTGACACGAGAATAATAATCCTACTAATATTATAAATGCGAAAGTTTGTATGTATGGATGTATGGATGTATGGATGTATGGATGTTTGTTACTCTTTCACGCAAAAACTACTGAACGGATTTGGATGAAACTCTACAGTAATGTAGGTTATACATCAGAATAACACATGGGATATATTTTATCCCGAAATTCCCGCGGGAACGGGAACAAAGCGGGTAACACCGCGGGGCGCGGCTATAGACTATATAATACTAGCTGCGCCCCGCGGTTTAACCCGCTTTGTACCCGTTCCCGCGGGAATTTCGGGATAAAAATAGATGTTGGCCGATTCTCAGGCCTAACCGATATGTACACAAAATTTCATAAGAATCGATCGAGCCGTTTCAGATGAGTTCAATTACGCACCCCGTGACACGAGAATAATAATCCTACTTCCTACTAATCCTACTAATATTATAAATGCGAAAGTTTGTATGTATGGATGTATGGATGTATGGATGTATGGATGTATGGATGTTTGTTACTCTTTCACGCAAAAACTACTGAACGGATTTGGATGAAACTCTACAGTAATGTAGGTTATACATCAGAATAACACATGGGATATATTTTATCCCGAAATTCCCGCGGGAACGGGAACAAAGCGGGTAACACCGCGGGGCGCGGCTATAGACTATATAATACTAGCTGCGCCCCGCGGTTTAACCCGCTTTGTACCCGTTCCCGCGGGAATTTCGGGATAAAAATAGATGTTGGCCGATTCTCAGGCCTAACCGATATGTACACAAAATTTCATAAGAATCGATCGAGCCGTTTCAGATGAGTTCAATTACGCACCCCGTGACACGAGAATAATAATCCTACTAATATTATAAATGCGAAAGTTTGTATGTATGGATGTATGGATGTATGGATGTATGGATGTATGGATGTTTGTTACTCTTTCACGCAAAAACTACTGAACGGATTTGGATGAAACTCTACAGTAATGTAGGTTATACATCAGAATAACACATGGGATATATTTTATCCCGAAATTCCCGCGGGAACGGGAACAAAGCGGGTAACACCGCGGGGCGCGGCTATAGACTATATAATACTAGCAGCGCCCCCCGGTTTTACCCGCGCTGTGCCCGTTCCCGTGGGAATTTGGGGAATTTTTATACATATAAACCTTCCTCTTGAATCATTCTATCTAATAAAAAAAAAACGCGTCAAAATCCGTAGCGTAGTTTTAAAGATCTAAGCATACATAGGGACAGACAGCGGAAAGCGACTTTGTTTTTTATTAGTAGTGATGCGAAAGTTTGTGAGGATGGATTTATGTATGTATGAATGTATATTAGCAACTCTTTCACAAAAAAAATTACTGGACGGATTTGGATAAAACTTTACAGTAATATAGGTTATACATCAGACTAACCCATGGGATATATTTTATCCCGAAATTACCGCGGGACCAGGTACAACGCGTAGCGCGGTTAGTCACTATCACTACATAGTATAAAATAAAGTCGTCTCTGTTTCGTGTTTGTTTGTCTGTATGCTTAAATCTTTAAAATTACGCAACGGATTTTAATGCGGTTTTTTGTAATAGGTAGAGTAATTCAAGAGGAAGGTTTTTATGTAAAAAAATTCCCTAAATTCCCACGGGAACGGGCACAACGCGGGTATATGTAACCCAAGGTATGAAAAACATGCCTAAAAAAATTGGTTATTGGCGTGCGCTACTAAATCTATTGCTGATACACAAAAACAATGTTCTACACAATCAAAGTACATATCATTGCGAACAAATAAGTTCGCGAGGGCATATGTCTAACTATTATAGTTAAGCCACAATAACCGTTTTTAGTTAAAATTAATTAGTTAAAAAAGGAGTGTAAGTTGATGATATTCATATGATGATATGAATCTACATCAAAATAAATGGCTCTACAATCAAGGTTAATTATGTTTCTTTGTATACCTCTTTAAATTATTAAAATCGGACAGTTAGTTTCAGAGTTATGATGAGAAATATCACTACATAGTATAAAATAAAGTCGTCTCTGTTTCGTGTTTGTTTGTTTGTTTGTCTGTATGCTTAAATCTTTAAAATTACGCAACAGATTTTAATGCGGTTTTTTGTAATAGGTAGAGTGATTCAAGAGGAAGGTTTTTAAGTATAATAACATCTATTAAATAATGGAGAAATACTGTTATTTGCAGGGTTTCTAATGTGGTGTCGTAAATTTTTACATTTCTTGCCGCTTACATTGCGTACGCAGGCTTAACCTTACAGGATTTTATAAAAATAATGTACTAAGTATTCTCTACATACAGAAAAGTCCGCGATGGTATATGTCTATCTCTTATCGATATCCCACAAAACCATTTTTTGTCATTTACTTTTTACGGCAAATAATAGCTAATTTTCGAAGCGATTTTAAGCACTACAGCATTATAATTTCCTTATCCAATTTCCCACTTGAAATTTTGATTGTGTATATTCCTGCGGGAGACACGCAATGTTTTATCCCGATTTTCCTACATGAAATCTTGATTACCCGAAGCGAAGCGAGGGCGGGTCGCTAGTATAATATAAAGCCGGTCAAGATCACTCACACTCGTGTCACGTCAACTATCAATAGGTATATTTGATTTGATTAGCACCTGAGATGTGGTCATTTCAATTGAACATACAAATTGACAGAAACGCCCAAATGCAAGAAAGGTGACAGTTCGAGCATAGTGTGAGCACATCCGAAGTATTGCGAACAATGCTCGATACCGGAGACTGCAACTCAAACCGGAGCTTGTATTTCATGTCTCTCATTAACGGCCAGTGTTTGTAGATTACTTTTCAAACATGGCTCGGGTTTGAGATCTCAGTACTCATTAACTTACTCACTGTTCAGCATAGGGCTAGGATACACCGAAGACACAATTGTATCTTATCCTACTAAACCTATCTTACTAATATTATAAATGCGAAAGTTTGTGAGGATGGACGTATGTATGTTTGTTACTTTTACGTAAAAACTACTGGACAGATCTGGATGAAATTTTACATAGGTTACACATCAGAGATACACATGGGATACATTGTATCATGAAAGTCCCGCGTGAACGGGGACAACCCGGGAAGGCTAGTAGCGGCTAGCTAGTATTATAAATGCGTGGTTCGTGAGGATGAATATTTTTAAATTTTCAATTAAATAATACGTATCGGTTTTTGATAAAACTTTACAATAATATAGGTTACTAGCGACCCGCCCTCGCTTCGCTTCGGGTAATCAAGATTTCATGTAGGAAAATCGGGATAAAACATTGCGTGTCTCCCGCAGGAATATACACAATCAAAATTTCAAGTGGGAAATTGGATAAGGAAATTATAATGCTGTAGTGCTTAAAATCGCTTCGAAAATTAGCTATTATTTGCCGTAAAAAGTAAATGACAAAAAATGGTTTTGTGGGATATCGATAAGAGATAGACATATACCATCGCGGACTTTTCTGTATGTAGAGAATACTTAGTACATTATTTTTATAAAATCCTGTAAGGTTAAGCCTGCGTACGCAATGTAAGCGGCAAGAAATGTAAAAATTTACGACACCACATTAGAAACCCTGCAAATAACAGTATTTCTCCATTATTTAATAGATGTTATTATACTTAAAAACCTTCCTCTTGAATCACTCTACCTATTACAAAAAACCGCATTAAAATCTGTTGCGTAATTTTAAAGATTTAAGCATACAGACAAACAAACAAACAAACACGAAACAGAGACGACTTTATTTTATACTATGTAGTGATATTTCTCATCATAACTCTGAAACTAACTGTCCGATTTTAATAATTTAAAGAGGTATACAAAGAAACATAATTAACCTTGATTGTAGAGCCATTTATTTTGATGTAGATTCATATCATCATATGAATATCATCAACTTACACTCCTTTTTTAACTAATTAATTTTAACTAAAAACGGTTATTGTGGCTTAACTATAATAGTTAGACATATGCCCTCGCGAACTTATTTGTTCGCAATGATATGTACTTTGATTGTGTAGAACATTGTTTTTGTGTATCAGCAATAGATTTAGTAGCGCACGCCAATAACCAATTTTTTTAGGCATGTTTTTCATACCTTGGGTTACATATACCCGCGTTGTGCCCGTTCCCGTGGGAATTTAGGGAATTTTTTTACATAAAAACCTTCCTCTTGAATTACTCTACCTATTACAAAAAACCGCATTAAAATCCGTTGCGTAATTTTAAAGATTTAAGCATACAGACAAACAAACACGAAACAGAGACGACTTTATTTTATACTATGTAGTGATAGTGACTAACCGCGCTACGCGTTGTACCTGGTCCCGCGGTAATTTCGGGATAAAATATATCCCATGGGTTAGTCTGATGTATAACCTATATTACTGTAAAGTTTTATCCAAATCCGTCCAGTAATTTTTTTTGTGAAAGAGTTGCTAATATACATTCATACATACATAAATCCATCCTCACAAACTTTCGCATCACTACTAATAAAAAACAAAGTCGCTTTCCGCTGTCTGTCCCTATGTATGCTTAGATCTTTAAAACTACGCTACGGATTTTGACGCGTTTTTTTTTTATTAGATAGAATGATTCAAGAGGAAGGTTTATATGTATAAAAATTCCCCAAATTCCCACGGGAACGGGCACAGCGCGGGTAAAACCGGGGGGCGCTGCTAGTATTATATAGTCTATAGCCGCGCCCCGCGGTGTTACCCGCTTTGTTCCCGTTCCCGCGGGAATTTCGGGATAAAATATATCCCATGTGTTATTCTGATGTATAACCTACATTACTGTAGAGTTTCATCCAAATCCGTTCAGTAGTTTTTGCGTGAAAGAGTAACAAACATCCATACATCCATACATCCATACATCCATACATCCATACATACAAACTTTCGCATTTATAATATTAGTAGGATTATTATTCTCGTGTCACGGGGTGCGTAATTGAACTCATCTGAAACGGCTCGATCGATTCTTATGAAATTTTGTGTACATATCGGTTAGGCCTGAGAATCGGCCAACATCTATTTTTATCCCGAAATTCCCGCGGGAACGGGTACAAAGCGGGTTAAACCGCGGGGCGCAGCTAGTATTATATAGTCTATAGCCGCGCCCCGCGGTGTTACCCGCTTTGTTCCCGTTCCCGCGGGAATTTCGGGATAAAATATATCCCATGTGTTATTCTGATGTATAACCTACATTACTGTAGAGTTTCATCCAAATCCGTTCAGTAGTTTTTGCGTGAAAGAGTAACAAACATCCATACATCCATACATCCATACATCCATACATCCATACATACAAACTTTCGCATTTATAATATTAGTAGGATTAGTAGGAAGTAGGATTATTATTCTCGTGTCACGGGGTGCGTAATTGAACTCATCTGAAACGGCTCGATCGATTCTTATGAAATTTTGTGTACATATCGGTTAGGCCTGAGAATCGGCCAACATCTATTTTTATCCCGAAATTCCCGCGGGAACGGGTACAAAGCGGGTTAAACCGCGGGGCGCAGCTAGTATTATATAGTCTATAGCCGCGCCCCGCGGTGTTACCCGCTTTGTTCCCGTTCCCGCGGGAATTTCGGGATAAAATATATCCCATGTGTTATTCTGATGTATAACCTACATTACTGTAGAGTTTCATCCAAATCCGTTCAGTAGTTTTTGCGTGAAAGAGTAACAAACATCCATACATCCATACATCCATACATCCATACATACAAACTTTCGCATTTATAATATTAGTAGGATTATTATTCTCGTGTCACGGGGTGCGTAATTGAACTCATCTGAAACGGCTCGATCGACCCAACCAGCAAAAACTAGGCTTACAACAATCTCAAGACTACTGTATTTTTGCTCTTACATCACTCCTATATAATCGTATAAGCCTGAGTTTGGGCACTAATTATAAGCATATTTAGTTTAATATCGTTCTAATATCAGTCTAATTGAATACAGTTTGCACTTACTGAAATATAGCCATAATTAATTTAAGCCGACTTAGGCTAATATTGCTTTTACGTAAGTATCTTGTAAGCCTGCATAGGCTTATATTGGTCTAAGGTTAGAATCTTTTGAGGCAATTCAAGCTCATTATGATTTTTCGTCAAATCAAACTTAAAAGTTCGTGTGAGTGTTGGTTTCAAAGTTACAAAGGAAGAAAAAACAATTAATAAATGAAAACAAATTTAAGTTGTGCCGTAATTATCAAGTGCGTGTATTTAAGTATTACGGTAAATAATCGTATTGGAATATATTATTTACTGTTAAGTAGACCTATTTTTACGCTTTAAAATTCATGCGCCTTGTTAAATTAGGTATTTTATGTTCTCGTTTAATTATTTTATTTGTTAATTTGTATTGATATGTCGCCATTAGTATAGCTGCATTTTACAAGCGCACTATTAGACTATTGTAAGATTGTTTACTCTAATTTTAGCATTCGGTATACTAAAGATAACTCCATATTGGAATAAATTAGGGTTCCTCGCAATTTTACATTAAACCTTAAAACGACAGGAAGAAAAAAAAATTAACTTAATCTTAGGCTATACGTAGTGTTGTGAATTTTATTATTTTAGTGTCGTTTCAAAATAAAAGATGTTTTCAAAATAAAAGATGTTTTTGTAATCCATTATTTAAATAAATAAATAAATAAAAATCAATTTATTGCCACATAAAGAAAGAATTTAATAGGTATTATCAAAATTTAAAAATTTGAAATAAAATATAGCCAGCAAAATTACTCTTATGACTATTCAAATTAGTATTCCCAAAATTGATCTAAGATCAAACGCTCTTTTATGGGTCTTGTCTTTTGTATCACTACATCACTATCACTACATAGTATAAAATAAAGTCGTCACTTTTTCGTGTCTGTCTGTCTGTCTGTATGCTTAAATCTTTAAAATTACGCAACGGATTTTGATGCCGTTTTTTGTAATAGGTAGAGTGATTCAAGAGGAAGGGTTTTATGTAAAAAAAATCCCGAAATTCCAACGGGAACGGGCACAACGCGGGTAAAACCGCGGGGCGCTGCTAGTTGTAAATATGTTGATCCAAAATCACTCTAATATCATACTTTTATCCAGTGCTATTGATCTTATAATAGTTTCAAATAAGATCAGAAATGCACGTACTCACAGTACTCTTATGCAATGCTGATATTAGTCTGACATCTTACAATAGCATTTAGCAAGTCTATTATAAAATCAAACGAGCTTAGAAAATACGCATATAAGAGCAAGTTTTCTCAAGTGCAACTAGTCTTAGTAAATGCTCTTATAGGAGTAAGTGGCTTACAATAGCATTAGTAATGTCTCTTCTATACATATATGAGACTTGGTTATGAGACTGAGCGTTCTTGAGGCCATACCGGCTTGTCTAAAATGTAATTAGGATCGATGGCATGTTCTAAAACAATTATAAGAGCGCTTAAAGCCTACCACTCTTATAAAGTGCGAGTTCTGAGCCTGTTTTGCTGGTTGGGGATTCTTATGAAATTTTGTGTACATATCTGTTAGGCCTGAGAATCGGCCAACATCTATTTTTATCCCGAAATTCCCGCGGGAACGGGTACAAAGCGGGTTAAACCGCGGGGCGCAGCTAGTATTATATAGTCTATAGCCGCGCCCCGCGGTGTTACCCGCTTTGTTCCCGTTCCCGCGGGAATTTCGGGATAAAATATATCCCATGTGTTATTCTGATGTATAACCTACATTACTGTAGAGTTTCATCCAAATCCGTTCAGTAGTTTTTGCGTGAAAGAGTAACAAACATCCATACATCCATACATCCATACATCCATACATCCATACATACAAACTTTCGCATTTATAATATTAGTAGGATAGGTATATCAGAATAACACATGGGATGGAATATTGTAATATCAAAATAGAGATGTTTTTAGAAAACCAGACAAAACTTTGCGTCGTTGAGCATCTTGTCTGTGTCCAGAGACTGGTGTTCAGAGAGCGCGGCGTCTGCTCCGCCAGGATGTTACTTAATTGTTCTCTATAGAAGGCACCTGTCTTTGGGTGGAAGTGAATACTAGACACGCCACCTCGCGGGCCATTTGTCGGCGCTCACTCGACACCGCTCACTCACATTTTAGAATGTTCGCCAAAACACGATTTACGTAACGAATAATATTCGGCTTCCATTGTGTTGCGATTGCGATGACGCAAAAAATATGTAAGAAAAGATGTGCTTAGTGCCAGCTGTACCCACTCGGCGGGCAAACTAACTTAATAATTGGCCAGATACCTTAACCAAGGAGTTCGCATTCATGAGTTTCATATTAACAGTTTACATTTCTGTTTGCCTTGTTTGACATTTTGATATTCCTGTATTTACTGAAAATGTTATCGCTTAAAGTCCACACCTAAATTCTGCTCGGAGGTAAACTCTTCACCTCCGGCCAACGGAGGATACCATTTAATCACATCGTGTTTTTTCTACCGGGAACACTGACACTGGCGGAATTGCGACGAAATGTCAGCCGAAGCCAATAACAAAAATGTAATTTAATTAAAGTAAATCAGATTTTTGTTCAAAGTATTATTATTATTTTTGTTGTATATTTTTTTACAAGATATGCATGTTGAGGCACCTATAGAAAGGGCATCTTATTCGTAATTTTTATTTGTAAGTTGGATGTATCTTTCACTGGTTGTCCTTAAATAAATAAATAAGTATGATCGGATTGACTCACGTTGTCCAACCATCTCGCGCGGTTGTGTCGGCTCCTCGCGCCCAGAAACACATATTAACAGTTAATCGCGTGTTTCAAGGGCCGATATTAATATAAACACTCACATTAAAGCAAACCGGATTTATAATTATCGCTCCGATTAGATAGCGACACTGCATTAACTGATATTACTTCCGTGAAGTAGAGCGCAATCGCACGCGATTATCTTTTGGTATCGTCGGCAGTTTTAGCCGAAACGTGTATAAGGTTGATTGCAGATTGCTATCGAACGTGCGAGTATTTCATAATACTCGTGTTAGTAGTGGTCGGTCGGGCGCACATTCGGTCCACTGACACACTCGTCCAGCCACGTAACAAGTGCAAGTGCTGCGCGGCGCATTGCTCCATACTACTCGTATACTATAACCCCCAGCAGCCGCGGGCGTGTTTCGCCGCGCCGTCTCCCGCGAGCCTGCCTTGTCGGGTGTGTGAACCCGACATTGTGACCTTTCAGAATCTCCTATTATTAAGTTACTAAGCATCTGTTTGCCAGCGGCTGCCTGCGATGACCCAACATCCTCTTATCTTGCAAATTATTAAATTCACACGATCGTTATTCGGTTTCCATTACTTTATTATAATCTAAACATTTATAAAAGGTAGATCATGAGAAAATAATTATAACAACCACAATGGAAGGAAACACTCGACTACCAAGAGACACTCGAAGGTAAAACACAGAAATACATTTCATAAGTCAACTCGCACTTGGCAGTCAGTCAGCCAGTACGACAGTACGTCCATGCAATGCTGCAAAACCGACATTTCTACTGACTGATACGAATTCAAAATGTGCATTGCTAGTCATGATTTAATAAGTGTTTATTTGTATGGCCTACGGCGTAAGTACCTAGCTACTCTAGACATCCTAGTATTGATGATGACGAGTGAACTCTGCGGGAGGCAGCGCGGCGGCCCGCGGCGCGCTACATGTTTGTCACCAATAATTACCATAATGTGTGACCGAGTGGCAGTTCCTTTGACAAGTCTGTGTATGGTTCACTTTTCCGTTTCATAACAAAAGGAGATAGAGCAGGTCACACGCAGGCCACACTGCACAAATATCCATAAAAATGTACATTCAGTCTAAGAAAATGTATTATACAAGTTTGAATATGACAAAGTTCTAAGTATGCTGATCATGTTCATGGGCTGACTGTACAGTGTACTTCCTATAGGTACTACCTTATACAAAATAGTATTGTAAACGCGAGTCAGTGTTTTTGTTCGCGCGACGCATGTTTCCGATTTACTTTTCGAACATTGTCTCGGGTTTATTCTAATTCAAATGCCTTTATTATATCAGATCATTACAATCATTTATAATCGTCAGCTTAAAATTAAGTTTGTACGTTAGTTCGCATCGCGTTCGCGTTCGCGCCACCTACTGAGAAGATCACCAACCCGCAGTAGGGGCGCGAGGTGATGACGACATTCTCCTCACCGTACTGATCGTCAGTGAGAAGTGAGGCCTTTGCCCAGCAGTGGGATATCACAGGATAACACTTATTGCGGGAGTAGCCGCCGGCTCCAGCCCGTCACGACGCGCCGCCATGTGGACTTGTGATGACTTAATCAATAGGTACCATTGTCACTTGAAGTACAAAGAAAAACGAGTTACAGCGGTTTTGATACGTTGTACGGGTACGTACAAATGCTAAGCTGTGCTGAATGATAGACGCGTATATAGATATAGGAATTTATTGATAATAGATTATTTCAGTTATTTAAGGGCTAAGATGAGTTTTAATGAGTGCGATGGATCTGCTGGCTAATACTGCACTGACTCGTGTCAATCGCTCGGTCTGCGTGTAGCGCCGACTTGTGCGACCTACTTGAGCCAAATTGCTTAGGCCTAGTTAAGCAGATTTGTGCTGTTGCTAAGGTGTTCGATAAGTATCGAACATACTCCCGAGGGAGAGCTGGGAGATGCGGTGAAATGAGGTGTAACAATACTTATATGAGGTTAGTTATTACATCGATGAGCCAATGTTTTTCTTAAGTTTAGTGAGGGTTAGAACAATATATGAGCTCGTACTCTTACTTGATTTTACTAATATAATACGTTAATCCTTATCTATGGTGAAAATAGATTGTCTTTTATTTAGGGGGGAGGTAGGTCTATCCTTTTTGATACGTAAGCTAGACCAACGCTTGGTCTCACACGCACTACGCGTATACGCAGTCTCAGGCACAGTTAGATTTCGCGCACAAGCACTGACACTGATGTTCTCACTGGTGTGGCGCGCCTGCGCCGCGGGGGAGGGCGCGGGCGCGGGGTCGCGCACAAACTCCACAATGGCGCGTGGGGCCGCCTCGGCCCGACCTGCTCGCCTGCTTCTCCTCCATAGCAACCCTAGGAGTGCTGCTAGGATTGCGACTACGGCTAGTAACCCGTACGATACAACGTAGTGGTGTACGTCATGAGGGGTAAGGATCACGTCTTGCTGAGCTGCTTCCTTCATGGTTGAGATTTGATCACCGAGATGCTGAAGGGTATCGTTTAAGTCATCTTTATAGTCTTTTAACTCGGAAGATGATGTTATATTGGTTATACTGTGATGTTGTATTGGAGCTATGTTAACTAGCGCTAAGTCGGGTTTAATTGATATTGTATTATGTTGCTGATAAGAGTAAAGCGTTACGTCACGACCTTTAGCTGTGCATTGTTTATCCAAGTGAATGAGCCCGGCCTTGCTGAGTTGGCGGTTTCGTGTTTCATCGCTGCATATTATTGTCATAGAGTAGGTGTCACATATGAAGTATAGGTATGATGATAAATCGTGCAATTGGACCCATTTGTTATGACAGGGTTCTTTCTTTGTTTCGCATCTATTCGTATTTCCTACTTTGCAAAATACTTCTTCCTGGTCTAAATGCTTGATTGGAACTTCCAGTTGACAGAGGTAAGTTTCGCCTTGGCGTTGGCACCCTTCAATGTCCTCTCTACTGGCTGTTACGTAGGAGTCTCTAATGAGATTGGTTGCCACATACTCAGTGATGGGAATTATAGAGATCATTTCCTTTTTGACTTGAAGAGGTACGGGGAATAGTCGATATATCTGGAAGCTATCTCTGCTGATTAATGGCACCGTGATTTCAAATATAAAGTACTCAGTATTCATTCTCGCCTTGACTTTTAGTAAATCGTATATTGCATAAAAGTTGGAATGTAAGCTGTCGATGGGTAACGTCAATTCTTTGGATATTTGACTTGATGCAATTTGTAGTTCGTTGCTGAGCTGGCTTGGAGTTAAGAGATGGAAATTTACTTTACCATGATAGATATCCGTCATTGTGTCAATCAATGAATCCTGTATACGTTTTAAGTTCTGAATCAGATTAGTGGACGCTAAAGCTGTGAGTGTAAACTCTTGTATTATAGCTGTTATCTCTTGTTCTCTATGAAATCGCCTCGCTGTTTGCTCTATATTATTTAGGTGTTTATTTATAAGTTTGTGTTGTATATCAATCATTTTCTCTGTTCTTTTTAGTATATTGTACTCTGTTTCTACGACTGATGTTTGATTTTTCCAAAGCTGTAGAAGATGTTTTTGGTTACTGTTCACAAGTTCTATGTCGCGTTGATATTGATCTGCGAAGCTTTGGTCCAGTACACCAAACAATGTATTTGCTACTGAGCCCACAGCGTTTATCAAGCCGCGGCGAGTCCTCGATTGCGTTCCGAAATGCTGATTTAGCAACAGCTGATTATAATGCCGTAGTTCGCTATAGTCGTGTAATATTTGTGTTAATATTATATTACACTGTGACGATTCTTTGATTTTGTTGCATGTTTTTTCTAAATACTGAATGAAAGTGTTAGCAGCTTTATCTCCTTGCCAATAAGGTTGCATATCGTAGTACGAGACGATTGTCCATTTATCTCTTATTATATTCATCTTTCCGATTGTATCGTAAAAAAGAGATTGATTTCTGGTGAGTTGGGTTATATTGCTAGTGTGAGCATCGCCTGGCAACAACATATTCATAAATAATAACAAAGATAGCGCCAAGCTAATAATTGTCGGACATGATTTTTCTCTTACTCGCCGTTTGGTACATGATAGGGTTTGCTTGGTATCCGGATATGGATCGCTTGACGGATTGATAGGCAGAATCGATAGTTTAATTACGGGACGCTTAATGAGCCCGTTTTTTGTCTTAAGGGTTACTACCCTAGCCAAACCGTCATTTCCCGGATGTACTTCAACTACTCGGCCGACTGGGAACCTTCCCGCTATGAAATTGTCTTCATGTATGGTTACCATGTCGCCGATTTTTATGTTGTCCTTTTTGTTAAGCCATTTACTACGAATGGATAGCTGGCTCAGGTATTCCGTTTTCCATCGCTTCCATAAATCTTGGAAAACTTTATTTATTAAGTTCCATCTAGCCCTGGCGTCTGTTGCTGTTTCAATGACTGTTAACCCTCCTCGCCCGGTTAGGAAATGACCCGGTGTCAGGAAGTTCAGGTCATCGATGTCTTCGGATAATGGGCACAGAGGTCTTGAGTTGAGAGTCGCCTCTATTTGTGCTAACACCGTGCTGTATTCTTCGAAGGTTAAAGCTTGTTCACCTACAACTCTTTTCAGATGCTGCTTTAGACTTCTGATTGATCGCTCCCAGATGCCACCGGCGCTCGGCCATGAAGGACAATTCCAGTGCCATTCTATGTTCATCTCCGCTACTTCTGTTTGAAGCGAATCGCTAAGGACTTGTTCCAACTGCTTATACTCTTCCTGTATGAGCTTGTTTGCTCCTACAAAGTTGGTTCCATTGTCCGAGTACATATGCTTTGGTGTTCCTCGTCGTGCCGCCATTCGTTTCAGAGCTGCCATGAACGAGGCGCTACTGAGGTCGGACACTAACTCGATATGTACAGCCTTTGTTACCATACATATGAACAGTGCCACGTACCCTTTGGATGTCTTGACTCCACGTCCTTTATTCGCTTTCACTGGAATGAGCCCCGTAAAATCTACTCCGGTGTGATAGAAGGCTGGGGCTGGGTTGATTCTATAATCGGGTAGATCTCCCATTAGCTGCTGTAATTTAAGTGGTTGTTGTTTCCTACAAGTTACGCATCGCAAAAGCTGTTTTTTGACTGCTCGGGTTCCTTTAATAACCCAGTAGGCTTGTCGTAAGAATGACGTGGTGAGACGGGTTCCGCCGTGATGTGTGAGCTTGTGGGCTTGCGAGATAAGGAGTTCCGTTAATCGACTGTTATATGGTATGATTATAGGATATTTCATTTGATCGCTTATGTTCGCATTTCTCAGTCTGCCCTTAGCCCTTAAAATACCATAGGAGTCTAAATACGAGTTTAAATTCTTTAGCCTGCTATCGGATTTTAATTTGTTGTTATGTAATAGATATTCAATATCTTCATAAAATTCACTGCCTTGAACATGTTTTATTATAATATTTCTTGCTGATCTAAGCTCATGTATGGTTAGGTACCTATGTTTTTGTTTACAAACATTAGGCGTCAATGCTCGCCGTATCCAACATACAATGCGAGTAATTTTAGAAATAGAACTGTATCTATTTAAAATCTCGTCGATTGTATTTTCTTTTAGATTCGTGTTTTGAACTACGCTAACTTGTTTCTTGGCTTCTTCGCTTGTTGTGTATTTCATGTCAAATTCCTTCGGCTGAAAGTTTGATGAAGATAGAAAGGCGGGTCCTTTCCACCATAGTTCATGTTCGCTCAGCTGTGATGGCATAAGTCCTCTACTAGCCGCGTCAGCTGGATTCTCTTTAGTGTTTACGTAGTACCACGTTTCAGGGGGCATTACGTTGGTAGTTTTCTTTACTCTATTAGCTACAAAAGGCTTCCATCGCTCTGGAGACCCTTTAATCCAACCGAGGGCAACTTTTGAATCGCTCCACCCGTACCTTTTGATGCTAAAGTTGTTAAAACTGTTAATAATCTTTGTTATAAGTTTTGAAAGTAGTTCGGCGGCACATAGTTCCAGTCTCGGTAATGAGACGGCCTTTTTGCTAGGCACTAGCCGGGTTTTCGCTGCGACTAGCACTATTGATATGGTATTATCCTTTACGATTCTTGCGTACACTACACCAGCGAATGCTTTGATCGAGGCGTCACAGAATCCGTGTAGCTCGATGACGTCACCTTGTTTGCTTTGTATCCACCGTGGAATTTTGAACTGGTTTATAAGATGTATATCCTTTTTCAGCCGATACCATTGTTCTTTGATGTTTGTAGGAACTTCATCGCCCCATAGTATTTCCGCATTTTGCCACACTTGTTGGAACAATAGTTTCATTGTTGTAATTAATGGAGACAACCAGCCTAAAGGATCAAAAATGGTAGAAATTTCAGATAAAAGCATTCTTTTAGTTAACTTGTCTTCCTGTGTGCTGCTTAAAGTGCTTTGAAAAGTGAATGAATCCTCCCCTGAGTTCCATCTTAAGCCTAAAGTTTTTGATGAACTTTCTGTTTTGAAAGTAAACATTGTCGGCTCCTTGTTTATAGCTTGTTCGACATCGATTAAAATCTGTTTGTCGTTGGAGGACCATTTTCTAAGTGAAAATCCGGCACTATTGAGACATGCGTTCATCTCCGTTATGCTCGCTTTTCCTTCAGGGATGCTGTGACTGCCTGAGATCCAGTCATCCATATATAGCTCCTCCTGGATGCACCTTGCTGCTTTAGGGAATTTGTGCTGCTCATCGGACGCCAATTTACGAAGTGTCATCATTGTAAGGAATGGTGCCGATTTAGTTCCGTACGTTATTGTAGATAATTTATAAGTTTGAATATTTTGACTTGGATGTTCTCTCCAGACTATTTGTTGAAGGTTTTGATCATTTTCATGAACCCGAATCATTCTGAAACATTTTTCTATGTCCGCTGTGTAAGCGTATTGATACTGTCTCCACTTCAGAATGAGCTCAAGGAGGTCCTGCTGCAGATTCGGACCCTTGTACATGAGATCATTAAGGCTAAAGCCTGAGGATGTTTTAGCTGAAGCGTTGAACACTACGCGTAGTTTCGTTGTGCTTGATTCTAATCTTTGTACGGCATGATGAGGTAGGAAGCATTCTAAATTAGTTGTCTGTCCTCTCGCGTTTTTCATATGGTTGAGCTGTTCGTATTCTTTGATAAACTGCTTGTATTGTGTTGCTAAACTTTCCTGTTTCATTAATTTACGTTCCAAATTTCTGAACTGTGCTATTGCTATTCCTTTTGATGCTCCCAATTTTTCTCGCCATTCCGTCTTCATAGGGAGTCTAACTTCATAACGCCCGCTCTCTAAGCGTTTTGTTGTAGTGTTGTAGTAATTGAGGCACTCTTCATCTTCCACTGACATTTCATTTTGCTCGGAAATGTCTTCAATTTTCCAAAATTGCTGAATATCCTCAATATTATTTAAGATGACGTTGCATTGGAATGATGTTTTCACACTACCGCATAATAACCACCCCAACTCGGTATGCTGTGCTATTGGCTCCGATTGACTCTCGCCGCGAATTAAGCCTTCTAACATTATTTGAGAGTATACCTCCGCTCCGAGTAGAATGTCAACCGGGCGACTCACGTTGTACTCAGGATCGGCTAGTGCAATATGACCTAGGTGTTTCCAAGAAGGTTTGTCAAAGGACTGGTTCGGTAGGTTTTTTATTAAATTGTTCATTATAAAAACGTCCGTGTTAAACTTGAAATCTGAATAGTTTGATTGACAAGTGATAGTAACCCTCCCTTTGCAGTTATTTTCCCGCTCTCCAACTCCAAAAATAACTCCATTACATTTTTTCCGCTTTAAACCAAGCTGCTGAGCTGCTTTTTCGCTTATAATTGATACTTGCGAGCCCTGGTCAATCAGTGCTCGCATCATATGTTGAATATTGTCTGCCGCTGTTACTTTTACTAAAGCTGTAGCTAACAATATCTCCGAGGACTCGCTTTTTGGGGATGCCTGTACTCCGTTGCTATTCTTAAATTGTTCCTTTTGTTTGTAAGCATACTCCGTTTTCACTCTCGAAACATCTGCTGAGTAATGCGGTCTTTGCTGAGTTGAAAAGTAATCATGTAAGGTCGTATGATGCCGCTCATTGCACTTATGACATCGTTTTGTAGAAAAACAATTTGCTCCATTATGGTCATAAATGCAATTTAAGCAATAATTAAATTGTTTCAATAATTTAATTTTGCGATCGTTGCTAAGTTCTAAGAACTTGCTGCAACTTACCAAATTGTGTTCACTATTGCAATGAGGGCACTTGGTTGTTGCTACGTGCATTGATTTCACAATTTCGTAATTATTGTGAGATTTCCATTCTTTATTCGGTTTGATATTATATTTATGAACTGGAAAGTTTGAGTTTCGATGTTGCTGATACTGAGATGGCTTTGGGTTTACGTCGTGACGCCGACGGGATGACTCCAGCGTAGTAAACCTTTTCTCTAGGTATTCCAGGAAATCCTTCAATGTTGATAGTTCTCGCGAGTTTGACAATGTTTCAATATATTCGGAGTACGACTCGCTATCCAGTTTTTGCGATAGTATGTACACGATGAGTGGGTCCCAGGTTGAAATATCAATACCTAGGTTCTTTACAGCGTGAATACTCTCTAACGTGACGTCATGTATTCGCTTGATCGCTCCGAACGATTGTTGTTGAATGTTGGGAAGGTTATAAAAGGAACTTATGTGTGTGTTAAAAATTTGCCTCTTGTTATTGAATCTATTAGTTAATATTTCCCAACACGTGTCGTAATTGTCGGAGCTGATAGGAAGATGTTGAATCAAGCGTTCGGCTTCACCTTTCACTTTGCTCTTCAAGAATTGCATCTTCTGCGCATTTGAAAGTGAAGTGTTATTATGAATAGCTTCATTGAACAAATCTTTAAACGATGTCCACTGGTGAAAGCTTCCTGTGAATACCGGGACGTCCATTTGCGGGGTAGATTTTTCTCTATACGATGTTGACCACATTTTGGAATTGATAGTTTTTCTCAGACAGTTGTACGTAGACTCATGCTTGTTGTAGTTATATTCGTACGCTTCATCTTCTTCTAATTCTAACATTATATCCCAGTGACAGTTATCCACTACTGTCCAGCGAGTTTGTAGGACGCGCAGTGCATCTTCGAACTCCCACTTGTCCCGTAGGGTTTCTACATCGATGCTATCTACCGCTCTCGTAAATGCTTTGAAATTGATGCGTTGTTTTCGCAGAATTTCATCTAACTTACTGTACGTGCCCCTCGCCGTCTCGTGCCGCGAGCTGGCGACGGGCGCGGTTGCTGCTGATGCTGGTTTCTTTTGCTCTCCACTAGCCGACGGGCCTGTCGCTGCTAGGGTGGTGGGACTTTCTTTACGCTCAGAAATTCCCGATTGGTCGTCTTGTTGTAACTCATCGTGACACCTAACTATTAAATCTTTAGCTGACTGATACGTTTGTTTAATTCTCTCAAACTCACAATCGACAAAGTACTTATGTCCCCTACTTTCGTAAGGTAAAAGTTTTTCATCATTATGCTGATACTCTCTCCAATACAACTCTAAAACCTCTAACTTTTTCTTACAATAGTCAGTAGTTTTACGCTCTTTACTGTCCTTTTTAAAATTAATAACGATCTTCCGAATGTTCTCTGCTAACTCGGTTTGTTGGAAATAAAGAGTTTCCATATTTAAGAAGTAAGTAATTCGTTAATAAAAGGAACGCTCTTACTTGAAAGCCGCTTATCCTACGGCTGCTATGTAGTTGGGGGTTGCTGACGCTGCTGGAACCTGGCGAGTCACTCGCCTGCTACAATTAGATTAGGGACAGCCTCTCGCCTGCTTAGGTGCTGCTGCTGCTCGACGGGCGATCTTCTTGTCCACTTTGTGCTTCGAAACTTCTCTCAAAGTCTTTGGCAATGTATTACCATACACCAATTCTCCGGAACTCAGAACGCGTAACACGAATGACACGTTACACTGGCACGTATGTTCGCGTTGCAGTTAAAGTATGTCACTCGCGAATATGTCCCGCTCTTCCCGGATGGCTCGAAGGACCATTATGTACGGGTACGTACAAATGCTAAGCTGTGCTGAATGATAGACGCGTATATAGATATAGGAATTTATTGATAATAGATTATTTCAGTTATTTAAGGGCTAAGATGAGTTTTAATGAGTGGCTCGAAGGACCAATATGTACGGGTACGTACAAATGCTAAGCTGTGCTGAATGATAGACGCGTATATAGATATAGGAATTTATTGATAATAGATTATTTCAGTTATTTAAGGGCTAAGATGAGTTTTAATGAGTGCGATGGATCTGCTGGCTAATACTGCACTGACTCGTGTCAATCGCTCGGTCTGCGTGTAGCGCCGACTTGTGCGACCTACTTGAGCCAAATTGCTTAGGCCTAGTTAAGCAGATTTGTGCTGTTGCTAAGGTGTTCGATAAGTATCGAACATACGTAGTGTCTCAGATGCCTCATGTCGGAAAGGAATACATTTCTGATGAAATTTACTACTCAAAGGCAATATTTTTTTTAAATAGCAGCCTAATATACATAGATTACATTACCGAGCTAAAACTTACTTATATATGATAATGACTGTCAAAATAGTACCATGCATCATCAGAGGCGGGTCATCGGTCGGTCGGGGTATGTAAGGAGGCTCAAGTTTTCCTTCCTAAACCACGAGTTCTTCTATAACAACAAGTCCTGTAGATAGAATCAGTTGGACAAACCCCCCAAACCGTAATCCAGGATTAGTCACAGATTGACATTTTAATTATGTGTAGTCATTATAAGTAGTGTTTTAGTTGTACATGTGGCATCGCTCCACTAGTAGAATCACTACATAGTATAAAATAAAGTCGTCTCTGTGTCGTGTCTGTCTGTCTGTCTGTCTGTCTGTCTGTATGCTTAAATCTTTAAAATTACGCAACGGATTTTGATCCGGTTTTTTGTAATAGGTAGAGTGATTCAAGAGGAAGGTTTTAAAGTAAAAAAATTCCCGAAATTCCTACGGGAACGGGCACAACGCGGGTATATGTAACCTAAGGTATGAAAAACATGCCTAAAAAAATTGGTTATTGGCGTGCGCTACTAAATCTATTGATGATACATAAAAACAATGTTCTACACAATCAAAGTACATATCATTGCAAACAAATAAGTTCGCGAGGGCATATGTCTAACTATTATAGTTAAGCCACAATAACCGTTTTTAGTTAAAATTAATTAGTTAAAAAAGGAGTGTAATTCTAAGTTGATGATATTCATAATATGATGATATGAATCTACATCAAAATAAATGGCTCAACAATCAAGGTTAATTATGTTTCTTTGTATACCTCTTTAAATTATTAAAATCGGACAGTTAGTTTCAGAGTTATGATGAGAAATATCACTACATAGTACAAAATAAAGTCGTCTCTGTTTCGTGTCTGTTTGTCTATATGCTTAAATCTTTAAAATTACGCAACGGATTTTGATGCGGTTTTTTGTAATAGGTAGAGTGATTCAAGAGGAAGGTTTATATGTAAAAAAAATCCCGAAATTCCCACGGGAACGGGCACAACGGTGTAAAACCGCGGGGCGCTGCTTACAAAATAATAATGTTCGATGGCGGGTCTCTTATGGCTACTTACTGTTTCGTGCGGTCAAAGCGCGCGGGGATATACCTACCTACGAACTACGAACGACGAAGACGCGCTATGTAGGTATTATCCCGAATTCTTCCTCACATGAAATCTTGATTGTGTATACATATATACTCGCGGGAGACATGTAATATTTTATCCCCAATTTCCCACTTGAAATTTTGATTGTGTATTTTCCTGCGGGAGACACGCAATGTTTTATCCCGATATTCCTACATGAAATCTTGATTACCCGAAGCGAAGCGAGGGCGGGTCGCTAGTCACCTAGTTAGCTAGTTAGCTAGCTAGTAATAAATGAATATTAACAGGCAACAGATAATGTGATTAGGCGTCGCGTGCAGCCCGCGCCGGCGGCGATTGATGATAGCTCGAATGAATGCAGTTAGTTAGTTGAGGTACCTACCTACGAGTCGCGGCCGCGGCTATCTGGCTGTATGAAATATGCTATGGAGCTGTGGAGTTTTCCTTTGTTTGAAGGCGCTAATCAATCTCCAGAAGTAAATTGGTAGGTTGCATAAGAAGTAGTTACCAAAGCGTGATGATGATGTCTAATCCTTACTGCACTGATATCTTTAGTGAGATAGGAGGGTTTTGCACAGCACTGGGACCACAAGTGGGACATTAGGTTAATAACTACTTTCGACTGGTTCCTATGGAAATTTTGGTATTTAAACTCATAAATGTCGTGTAAAACCGTGGGTCGATGCTGGTATATCTATACTAATCTATACTAATATTATAAAGCTGAAGAGTTTGTTTTGTTTGTTTGTTTGTTTAAACGCGCTAATCTCAGAAACTACTGAACCGATTTGAATAATTCTTTTTGTAATAGATATCCACATTCAACGGGAAGGTTATAGGCTATTTTTCATCCCGAAATTCCTACGGGAACGGGTACAACGCGGGTAAAACCGCGGGGCGCTGCTAGTGTATAATATTTATGTAGTGTAGTGACATCAGTAGTACCTAGTCTATGTATGCTGTATCCAGTATGATGTATGCATGTGTACTGTGATTGCATCTCGCAGCGCGGACAGGTGCGCGGTCCTTCACCCCCGAGCCGTCTCCCTCACACACACTCTGACCTTCACGCTCGCTGTATGATGTCTAGCCTTCGATCAACAATACACAACTAGATGTCGGGTCACGTACAAAATCAAAGCTAAAAACTGTCCGGTTTGACAGCTTATTTTGTTTACTACCAACCTGCCAAAAAAGTTTTAAAACAGTTCGTTCTTTTTGAAGAACTACAGATGGAATGGAGTCGTGTTGAACACCTAAATAATTTGTAATATGCACATAAAAGTTTACTTAAAATTATTTATGTTTTGGGCTATCTATGTTTGATAGTATACATACTTGTTTTTTTGCTAGTGTTCTGTTGTGTTTGTGTATGTTTTGGCCAAGGTGTCTATCGCTGGATGTCAAAAATAAAAATATACTTAAATTCCACATCTTTATATTAAACTTTATATCTTTATAACAAATAAATTATTACTACAATATATATAATTCTATAATAAATTAATTATATATAATAAATTATTACTACAAATCTACTCCATGGATTTGCTGTTCTGTTTCACAAAATTTTGCGCCAACGTTGGCCAAACATTTGTATCGGTGACTTCAAAACAGTATTTTTTTTCCAAATTTGATATTATTTATTAGTTAACTTAAAATATAACTTATTCTACATGTACTTACCAAAAGTAAGACACTCCGGCCGTTGAATTGTTTTTCCGGCCATTATTTTTGCAACTTTTAAATAAACATTGCGGCATTGTGTTGTGTTGTGACACGTGTTTACATTGGCTGTGGTTCGAGGGCACTAAATATAAGATCGGCTCACTTTTCAAATGAGCCGATAAGCACCTGGCCGTATGATTTGCGCCGACCCGACATCTTGTCTATTGTTGATCGAAGTGTCTAGCCATCTACAATCATATTATTACCTTGGTCGTCAGTTGTTTGTATTAAGTTTCCTTAAACAAGTTGTTTTTATTTACAATAATAAGTGTGTTACAAGTTTATTGTCCCACATTAGTGACACCCGGTAAACAAAATTAATGTTTTATACAGATTTACTGGGTTTCAATTATATTCATTAAAGTATTTCAATCTTTATAACAGCTGATATGATTAAGTTGAGCTTACTAAAGTGATACGGCAAACAAGTAAAGCAGATACTTGAAAGTAACATACATGGACATACAAATTGAGCCCCAACAAATGCGTAGTTAATCTAGACTAATATTATAAAGCTGCAGAGTTTGTTTGTTTCAACGCGCTTACCTCAGGAACTGCACTGGTCCGATTTGAAAAAATCGTTCAGTGTTGTATAGTCCACTTATGGAGGAAGGCTATTTTTCATCCCGAAATACTCACCGGAAAGCGCACAAAGCGCACAACCACAGGGCGCTGCTAGTTCAGTCATAAACATTAACATTTTCCTTCAGACCGAATCAAGTGTAGTATGGCACGTACTCCACGTCACGTATTATAAGATAGTTAAGGGTTTAGATATAAGCATTATAGCACGTAGGATTACATATATAAGGAAATAAATTATAAGAGAGGGGACTACTCGTATTAGTCGGAGGTAACCTGTATAGTGTACACGGTGTTACATTCACTCCCTACATGACACAAGAAACTGCCGTCAATAGTGCGGTCGCATATTCAAAAACTAATAAATAAAACTTAGTAATAAAATACAAAACAGGCTCCTAAGAGATGCGTTTGTTTCCAAATGATAATTAAATGCAGAGAAAGCGGATCGTAATTGATAGCGAGTTAATTCAAACAACTTGTTGAGTGGTGGTCCAGTTGTAGTTACGTAAGGAGCATCGAACAAAACTGAGGTGAAAATAATATTACCAGATATAAATGCATAATATCTATCTATCTATACGATCTATACTAATAAAGCTAAAACATTTGAATTTTTGTTTGTTTAAACACGGTAATCTCAGAAACTGTCAATTTGATTTAAATAAAAGTTATTGTAATGGATAGCCACATTCAACCGGAAGGTATAGGCTATTTTTCATTCCGAAATTCCCACGGGAACGTGCTCAACGCGGGCAAAACCGCGGGACGCTACTAAGAGCAAAATAGTAACGTAACAATTACTTGTGAGGATATCGATATGGTGAATTATGGAGTTTTAAGTGGCATAGACACGTAAAAATGATTCCCTTGACAATTCATTTATGTATTACTTAGGTTAGTTATGGTAGCCCGTGGATTGACCCCGTGGTTATATAATTGGGAAGATCGAGACTATGAAACTGTACCACCAGGGCCGTAGGGGCGTAATTTTGTATGATTCGCTGTATATTCGCTGCATTCAATCTTTATATAAGGTCCCGAGCTCGGTATGCGCGCGTGGTGAATGAATGATGATCACCTAGTCGAGGCATACCTTCGTGACCACGTGACGTCACACCGCGAGCCTCGCCTAACCGGTTCCACTCACTACACTCCTCGCCAGACAAGTCGGTCAATACACACTGCTACTCACAATCATTTTGTACTGTATACATTTGATCGTAGACATAGTTGTCTAGAGTGTTAGATGTAGTTACTACAGATGTGTGCAAAATTATTACTCATCGTATGGTAGACTTTATAATAATGTGAATGTTACGTATCGTTGAATAAGAATACCATCATTTGATTTGAGAGGCATGGCGATGAAGAAAGATTCAAAATTATACTGATATCTGCAGTGACAGGCCTTGATTAGAGGGTCTCACCTCGCATTTTAAATATTTCACCAATACACACATGGTAAGTACTCATTACGCCATGGGTTGCCGCCGCCTTCTGTCACGTCCGCGGTGTCAAGAGAGAGAACTATGATACGTTACTAAGTAGCCATCACCACCGAATACCTCCGGAAGAACTGCACTAATTGACAGACATAACGCTGAGCTCACTTCGATACTATTTACCGCCAATTTCGTACCAGTAATGAATCCGAGACATGGGGTTACTATCCGTACGGGGTCATTACAGTAGGTTGATGAGACTGTATCACATTTGTATAATTTTACATGATACTCTGAACTATTAATTATATCAGTGTGAAAGCGACACCGTGAGACGTGATAACAACGTAGTGGTCTCACTGTATTGGCATCTGTGATATTACTCTCACCTTCGGATCGACTCCCATAATATCACGAGTTTACATAATTGACGGTAACATTACGATATCCTAGCGGAAACGCTTCAATAACTCTACATAATTCACAATAATGGGAATTCTAAGATTCCACTTGAGAATGTAAGTACAGTACTTGAAGTAGGCACTCGGCTCGAGTCCTACCGCGTCGCGCCGCGGTCTCTTGAGTTATCGATAAGTTCAAGTTCAACACTGGATTCTTCTTCTTATCGAGTGGATGGTCAACCTGACCAATCCTGGTGTCAGAGTTATTGAGCCGCCAAAGGCCTCTGACATGGCTCATGTAACGACTACTATCCGTAGAAAGTAACCGGGACCGACGGCTTAACGTGCCCTCCGAAGCACGGAATCATCTTACTTTTCGGGCAATCAGGTGGTTCAGCCTGCAATGCCCTAACCAAACTGAGGACAGCCTCACAAAGTGATTTTTGTGAGATATCCCCACCGGGAATCGAACCCGGAACCTCCGGATCGTGAGCCGAGCGCTCAAACCACTAGACCACGGAGGCTGTAACACTGGATCAACAGGCTAATAACAACTTTTTAACAAAAAGAAAAAAGCAACTTCGAGATAATATACGATACGACACAACACATAAATAATTATGTATTAAGAAAATGGGTTGGTGCCTAGTTGGCGGAAACATACATAAAACAGAGAAATTGTTTGGTATATGAAGGTGGTTATCAATTTCTCTGTTAACAATAGACATTTCTTACACCATTTATGTGTGGGCCTGGGCTCATTTGACGGAAGAAAAATATTTAAAAAGAGGAATCCGGCGATTGAGCCGGAAGCCTCCCTAAAGACCTGTCTCCGTCTCGCGTCTGTCTGTCGACTCGAAACTACTCAATACCTGTCCCGTAGCACTGTTTGTAGCATCTGAGCATTGTCTGATTGGTACATTCGAACCAATAGTCCTGCCCCAATGCTACGAGTGAGCTTCACGGACACAGTAACTAGTAACAGTACTGTAACTACGTTCGTAATGAAGTCACTCCGCTGCCGTCGACACGGCTTGTCATGTCACTCCCTCGCGTCATTACATCACCCGGCGCTATTGTTCACTAGCTCCCCGCCCTCGCCTCGCTTCGGAAACTTAACTCGTTTGAATATTAAAACATGCGAAAGTATTCATTACTAGCCGCGACTCGCGGTTTCACCCTCATTGTACCCGTTTCCGTGGGAATTTCGGGATACAACTAACCTATGTGTTAATCCACACATTAATCTATCTATATATGTGCCAAATTTAATTTAGATTCGATCAGCAGTTTTTGGCGTCAAGAGTAACAAACACAACAAACATACTGCATTCTGACAAACTGTATGATGTCATAATAACTATTAGTATGACTAGGAGTTCCCGCGGTTTTACTGCGGGGTGTGTGTGTGTGTGTCTTGAGATGAAAAGAATGCCAAACCCTGCTTGATCCGGCCTCATAATGAGTTTAGCTATCTGCAATGTTTTTATTTATCGCGACCAGAGATGCAGACGTAGCAGAGGACTTTATTATTGAGTGACAGATACATGGACTTTGACGATCTCAATACAATATACTAAAGTGATCATGTAGTAAGTACTATAGATCACTTATAATAAGTTATAATATTCACCTCACATTAACCGCCCAGTGAGTCGTGTATTAATTAACGTAATGCTACAATTAATGGGTTCATGACGGAGTGGTGACGTGTTGACTGAACCGGTTCGGTCGGGGGTAATATAGAGTACTAGCAGCGCCCCGCGGTTGTGCCTGCTTTGGGCACGTTCCTGTGGGAATTGAGGGATGGAAAATAACTTATTACCTTCTTGTTGAATGTGGCTATCTGTTCCAAAAATAATTATTTCAATCGTATTAGTAGTTTCTGAGATAAGCGCGTTCAAACAAACAAAAAACTAACTCTTAAAGCTTTATTAGTGTAGGTAGAGTACGTTTATGGCGAGAAGTAACTGAAGTAACATGCGACAAAAAGATGCCGGTCAAACTGAACGGTTTGATTTACAAGACCATCATCAGACCAGTCCTGATGTACGGCAGTGAGACGTGGGCGGTCACTGAGAAAAACGTCCATGCCATCCACGTGGCCGAGATGAAGATGCTGAGGTGGATGTGCGGTGTCACTAGGCTCGACAAGATCCGCAACGAGTACGTGCGAGGCAGTCTTCCGATGACGAAGTCAACGAAACAGCGAAGTGGAGGAGAAAAATAAGGAAGGCTGACCCCACCACCATGTTAGACACATAGACAGGAAGAGAATGTAGGTAGAGTACCAAGCCTGTGCGGAAAACATTAACTTGGCAAACAAGATGAAGTAGGTCAGTGGTCAACCCTACATGATAGGATGCAGCCGGAAGACAATCTCTTCATTTAGAAATAGGTAGAAAAAAATAACTAGAAAAAATACTAGAAATTACAGAGCTAGTAATCTAAAAAAAAATATACTGGCTTCTTAAGGTTAAGCGAACACTACTCATTTTGAATTGAAACTACGTTAACGAAAACGTAAAAAATATCGCAGCTACAGCATTTTTACTTTTTCTTGTATAGACGCATAACACCTCAGTCTTCTGAGACCACGGGTCCTGTAAAGGGGCCGAAACGACAGATAAAAATGTAAAATTAAAAGCGAAGTGTATCCATAAACGAAGTTTAAATTTTAAAAATGTACCTATGTTGCATTTGTTTCTTGTTACCATCGATACAGCAGCTGGAAGGATTTGGACCAGAAAGGGTGCAACTGATTACTACGAGTATCATTCAGTTGTGTCCGTCTCGCGTCAACAGACACCTCGTCATAGAGATTATGTGAACCGCGACGTAAATTATATACGTGTTGTACATACATCAATACATCTATAACATTACGAGTAGGGACCATCGTATTGTGTGGCTGCATTATGGGACTTGAAAATGTGCACTTTACTAGTCACTCAACATTTTGTATATGACGTCGTTCGAATCGGCGTTGTTAGTTGATCCTGATTGTTAAGCAACGTGCAGTTCGACCACTACTAGGCCGCAGGCGCCATTTTTATCTGAGCCGGTCTTGCTTCGGAAGATACGTCTAAAACCTCGGACATGAAGATTGCGCAATAACCTACTGTAATTTTTGACATTTAAACAATTGAAAATTCTCATTGACATGTCAGTGGACTTAATATAAGATTGAATATGACAAGATTGTACCCACTCATCATCTCCCTAGCCCGACGTACCGGATCCCCGCATCACGGTGCAGCGTGCAGTGGTTCTGAAACCGAGAGCTCTCTGCTCTGTTGACTATGACAGACAGACAGACGGCCGGTCCATAGACTAGTGAAAGTAACGTGGAGGTGTGTTTACTTGTTAGTACCGCGTGTTTGCTGTAGTAGTTACGAATTCGATCTATTTATCTATTTGTTTTACGCGCTGTGCTTCAATAAGCCTAGAACACATATGACTGTCGAGTACATTAACCAATTGGGAGTACTATTTCTTCTAGGATCTAAAAATATAAACAGTGTTCATAACGCATAAAAATAACACAAAACTGACACCTGATAACATTCCGGATCCAACAGCGGACAGTTGGGTACGGGCTCTTCATGAGAGGATGAAATGATGAGAGCAAGTGATACCATAGGACGTGTTACCTACTTTATACTCGGTACTCCACTAAAATACTAGCATAGTGCGAACTAGGCTTAAGGTCCAACCTTGTCCTAATATTATATAAATACCAAAGCTCGTGACAATATGGATGTATAATGTTTGTTACTCTTACACGCAAAACCTACTGAACGGATTCGGGTGAAACGTACATTAATAAAGGTTATACATCGTGGTACGTTCAAAAGAACCTCTTTGGGGCCAAAACTGAATAAAAATATTTGAAATCAGAATAACACATTGGACACATTTAATCCCGAAATACCTGCGGGAACGGGTACAAGGCGGGTAAGACCACGGGGCGCCACTAGCCAGTTATAAAAGACGTTATCTAGTCGTCCGTCACACGGCACAGGTATCACCTCGGGTACGTGCGGGTGTGATCGGATTCCAAGCATATTTGTAACTACTTTGAAAGAATGAGGAATTTCATTACAACTGACGGTTACCGGACTACAGCCGACTGTTGATTCTATAAGAAGGCCAAAGGCTTCGGGCTAGATGCTAAACAGATCTGGAGTATAAAATAGAATAGATGGCTGATATTATTATGATCATTGAACGTTTCGAGTCGGGAACAACACTTTATGTTCTTCTCTGAGGCGATACCTCTCTACCTTTGTATTGAAAATAAGGACATGTAGGCGTGAGAATAGGAAATAAACTCAAGTAGGCAGAGACACATACAACCCAACGCAACCATCCAACGAGGATTCGAGAGACTTGGTCTCTATAGTAGACACTCGTTGGTAACGCTAGAGCCAGTTTAAGCTTTAAATCTCTACGTCCTAGGTCTGAAGTCAATTAACTCCTCTTAATTTCCATGTTAGTCCCGTATTCGGAAAGCTGATAACGTTCATTGTACTTCAGTTATATCAGATCTGCGCGGGAAGGCCATGGATAAAGTTACAATACACTGCGGCCCCGTACCACGACACAAGTCACCACATTTTGCGACACTTTGCGAGGGTCGCGTGTCGGGTCATAGTGATCGTGGTACAGGGAGCGAATGGGCTGTGACTGGATACCGACTGAAGGATAATAATAAGTAATATATTATTAAGTTATGGAGTTATCGTATCAATTAAGTAATCAAGTAATACTTATGGTTTATTATAACTAACATAATATGTCTACTCTGAGATGTCTACATAGCTCGAAAATGACACAGAGAGGGTTACGAGGAGGGTTTTGGGCTACTTTTATTACCAAAACGGAAAGGGATGCAATATAGGTAAAACCCAAGGCAGTACTAGTCATTAATATCTTATCCATAATTATGGTTAGTTAGTACCTAATATTTAACGTTCCTAATTAACAAAACATATTTTTATTATAAAAATATATCGATGGTTCAAGGTTAAAGTTAACCGGTAGGTATATGTTAATTTTAAATTGTACAGTACTCGGCTAAAACCACTACCATTATAAAACTGGCAGTTCACTTCACTTCCGAACTTAGTAGTTAGTTCTCTTTCAAAGCTCGTCGCGAAATGTAAACAAACCGCACAATATTATTAAAAAAACACACAACAACAACACACGCTCAGAAAAATATTATCATCAAACTCGATACACAAACAATAAATAAGGAAATTCGACCACATTTGTTTTCATTGAAATGAACTTCAAAAGAAATAGAGTGTGGGTTACACGTTGATAAAACTGTGATGGTACCTAATGTTCTACGAAACGGAATCCATTCAAGCGTCCTTCAAAGGTCGATGGGCACCAGTTCTTGGCGAGCACTGTAGTACAGACAGACAGACGGAAACGCACGCGTCGCTCGGATAATGAATAACTATGCGCTGTACCGTAACGTAACGCCATCAACGGTTGCCGAATAACTGTTACCGTGACGTCACTCACTACTTAGTTAATGTTGGACTGGCTTGGAAATGAGGTATAGTTTAGGGTTTTGGACGTAATCGGTACCTGTAGGCCGTTAATTAGTATTAAGTAAATGGAAGCATCGCCCGTGCTTCTATTTAATATTAAAACCGGGACACCTTTTCCCAACAGTGGGACAGTGGTCTTAGAAGGATCAGTGTCTACCGCCAATTCCCCCCGTGGGACGTCTGGACCACTTATTGATTATTCATTTGTTGATTGGACAAAATGCAAATGAACGGAACACTTTATTAATAGGTAGCAGGTTTGAAGCCCGAGCCCAGCTCCCGTTATCGTCAGCATCTCGGGCGGACACCAAGACTCCAAAATCCTCCCTCTTGATACAGTTATGTATTAGTTACACCCATGTACAGAAGCTAATATCTTAACAGAAATAACTAGGTAACGTACGGAAAACGAAGACGCGGGAATAATGCATTAATGACTGACAATTAGTTAATCAATCTAGGTATCTAACTATGTTATAATATAAGACATACAATTTCAAATTGTGAAATAAATGTCCATTATATTATGAAAATTGGTTAAATAAATTTTCATTAAACAATAAGATTATTAAAAGCATATCTAATTGAGTACAATATTTATTCATGATTTATGAGCGAAACGCGTCACTACCTCTTACGAGCAGAACTAATTAATGTTATAAAGGGCAACTTACACTACTTTTATCACAAAATTTCCGCAGGATGCTGGTTAAACCTGGAGACACTGATAGTGATAAATATTCATTTATTTTCAAAAAATCTAGCCGCGCCTCGCGGTTGTAACCGCTCGTGTCCGTTCCCGTAAGAGTTCCGGGATGAAAAATAGTTTATAACCTTCCTTTTAAATGTAGCCATCAATTAAGAAAAATTAATCGAATCGTACTGGTAGTTCTGTTATATCAGATCATTACAATCATTTATAATCAAACTCTTCACTTTTATATTGTTTAATGTTATATGAGTATAGAAAGATTGTAGTTGCGTATCAGCATAAAGTTAGAGATATAAAACGTGACATTGAAATGGAATTAAATAGGTAATAAATATAACAATTTACAACCCGCATCGAGAGACACACTAACTATAGTTAAAAGTAATTAACTTTATGTGCAATTCAAGGTGTACGGAGTATTGAACAGAGTTAGGTATGGCTTTTCAAACATTACACAATACAGTTATATTCTGGTACATTGGAGTATAATGAAATAATGAAATGAGAATAAATAAATAATATCAATAATATACCTAATACCTACTTAGTTCTGATAATATATAGCTAAAAATTAAACTGTGGCATGCGATAAAGTGACATGACCCAGTATAATATATGATATATTTATAACAATGTTCTTCAAACTTCCCGATGGGTTGGCTGTTGTCATTGAAGTTGAGCAACTCAAACTAATTTCTTTATTACCTGTCTTTCCCCGTATCATGCACAATAGGTAAAATCCCAGAATGCGACGAGAATAATAATATCCAGAACAGAATCCAAATTGCTTTACCAAATGAGTCAGTATAGTAATTGGCCATTTGTAATGAATCACAGAACAATGGTTTCTGAGATAACATTGAATCAAAAGTTAGGGAAGATATGTAATAAAAATAAAATGTAGTAATTTGCCATTGACATATTATTTTCAAAATGGGTAAATTGCTACCTATTTGTCATTGATGTTAGTGAACTGTTAGCCCATATTGTCCCATGGTTGGGCAAAGGCCTCCTCCCCATACATAAAAGATATATCCTTAGGAAAAGAATAGTCAAAGTGACTGGAATGTCCCGCTGCAGGGAGAAGGGCTCCCTCTGAAGATATCTGTTCAGTGAGGGGAGTTGCTACAGGCTCATACCTCATGAGATAATGTGGGTAGAACTAACGGTACCTCAGTCCAATCAATGAATAATTTAAAATAATCATTATTGACCACCTAGTGTAGGTATTAATTTTATACCTAGGATTATATTATAACAGGCTAATGAACTCAAAATTGCAAGCACATATTATAGTTATTTAATTTACCTCCAACAACAGTGCAATGGCATAAAGTTAATGAAACTTAATTAAATAGTTATTATTTTATAAAGACAATTGAATATTATAATTCCATTTGATAGTTGTGTTATTAACAACATGTTTAACGGTAGAACAGGTAGGAGGCACCTGAGCTAATACCTCTTCAATAACAATAGAACTCTCCCAACACATCACTACTGATCACTCTGTTACTTGAATATAACAACTTGAGGAATTAATCTTTATTTCATCATTTCTAATAAGATATGGTTGATCAGTTCAATTTATGTTACTAATAGTTAATATTAAGGCTGAAGAAATGAAAGTTTTAGTTTCCTTGTCTGTATGAATGCACTCATCTCTAGTTTAGGCTACTTTTTATTCCAAAATTTCCAATGCAGGGGACATGATAGATAAAACCGTGGGGTGCTGCTAGTTAACTAAATGGGGTAGCTATGTAAAATTGTAGGTACCTGTTTGCACTCTATGATTCTGCATGAGGATGTCTTTATGGTCCATAAAGGGGTGTTTTATCATACAATCTTTCCATAAAATAAATGAATGGAGGGAAAACTGTAGTTTTAATTGCTAAATTGTATTTTTGGTACAGAGTAGCTTTAAGCTCTCACTGAGGCTGAGCTAGCAACTTGTTGGGCCACCTGTCTGCATGACTCCAAACCACAACTGGTCATCAGGACACGTACGGTAGTGGTCTTACAGAGCGAGGGTGCCATGTCTACACGTCCGACCGAACGGGGAGAAACGATGATAAACCAACACGAAACATCTCGACAACATAAAATAACAATTAAACGAACCGTTCAATTTTACAACCCAATCCATTTGTTGCAATAAATCACTAAACTTGGAATTCAACGTTTTATTAACAGATTTATTCGGAGAGCCTCGCTTGTAGTGCGAAATAATTACGGCCGCGAGCTTTGGAAGAAAACGTTTTCAGAAATATGGAGAATAATGGCGCTAGCGGAGGACGAGCTCAGCGAGGGTTTTAATTAGATTATCGACAACTTGCGGAATGTTCAATATCATGGGTTGTAAGCTGCGAGAGGTGATACGTGTAACTTGTAAGTGAATCTCGTTTCGATGATAAAAGCTCACCATGTCGAGTCCGGCAGGGGGCGGAGAGAGTCAACGCCGGAGCGTCATGCCGGCGCCGCGGGTGGCGGAGGGACAGTCCAGGGTCTTCCGCACGATCATGAACCTCCAGGGTACACCTTCACTACAATTCCGCACTCGGACACCACAAAAAATATAAAAACGCAGAAACGACTACCCCGTCTGCAACCAAATTTCAAACTGATTGATTAATTGAACGAACGAACAAAATGAACAACAGATTGATGGATGGATGACATTTGAGTGTAAAAGTGACAGGTCATAATGATGATGACACATTGATGACACCTGTTTATTTGACAGTGACAGTTAACGACGTTTCATTTCCTCTAATACGGTTACTACATGTCTTTTAGGATCATTTATTTACGTCAACGGTCTTTTAGGTATATGTGTGTCTTTAACGAGCGCAGTGGAGGACTCTTGTGATGCAAAGGGTAGCCTGAAGAATAAAGGGTTTAGGCCCATCTCGTAGCCAGATTTGGTAGCTAGCTTCCAAATGGCAGAAATAATCCCGATTCGAAGCTGGCTACGAAATAGGAATTCGAAAGTCCAAGATTTAGGAAAAAGAATAGTAAAAAAAAAAATAACCCTAACCTACCGAATAGATCGTTCCCATTTAGTAGCTAGCTATAAGATGGGAAAACACTTTTCTCATTTAGCTAGCTACCAAATCTGGCTACGAGATGGGCCTAAACTGAATAAAGAGGGATTGTTAATATAATTAAATTAAGAATAACGAAATCTTATTCGAGAATAAAAAGCCATCGTATTTTTATATGGATATTTATTAAAAATATATTGTTATTGTATAAGGGTATTTAAAAGTATAAATGATTGCATTACATTACATAATCATAACAACGAGGATATTGGAGGATATCGGCTTGTAGGTCTGACAATATAATTGAATGTAACTCGATTTATTAACAAAGATTGCTTTGAAGGGAATGTAAATAAGAGTGAGACCTAGTTCACATTATCAAGGTCCTTTAGCACAAACAGGTAGTACTGTTCGTAAAATATAGCTTTTCATTGGAAGAGGTGGATAGAGTACTGCCTACCATTATTAACTAATGCACAGTAAGCTCAAGTTTCAATAATTTCGATATCAGATTCTACTTATAACTGAGCCATATTGTTTTAAATAAACCGTCGTTTTTTATTAATTTAGCAGATAAACGTAACACTTTGACATGCAACACGAAAGTTGCTAGACTTTCCTCTTCCTCTTCCTACCTTCCCTTCTTCCATAGATCTACAATCTGAACAACTGCACTTATTATTAACCTACAATTAATTAAGTATAAAAGGCAGCTTAACATTGAAACAAGGCGATGGGCAGTCGACATTTTTACTTAGAAATTACAATAAAATCATATAAAAATTAAAAAAATAATTCGGTACTTGGTACATTATTAATTACAAATCATTTGACAACAAAAGAAAAAGTCGGCCCGACCACTAATAGACATAAGGTAACAAATTAATTATCAATTTCAACTATTATTCGCGGCGCCGATTTGTCATACTTATGAATGTATACGAGTACAGTTCCCTCTTACACATAAAACGATAACTTAAAGACCTCATACTCAAACCCCACTCAGATTAAGCAGCTCATTATTCAATAATTGTCAAAATTGTATTAATGTAATAATTAAGTACCACCTAATGTGAGTAGCATTCGAGTGTTCAGGGGTTAGGCACTTTAAAAGTATTTAAAATGTAATTAGTACCAAGTTTAGTGACATCACGGGTGTAGTTGCAGATGGTGGCTTTTCACTACTTATCTATACTAATATTATAAAGCTGAAGAGTTTGTTTTGTTTGTTTGTTTGTTTGTTTGTTTGTTTGTTTAAACGCGCTAATCTCAGAAACTACTGAACCGATTTGAATAATTCTTTTTGTAATAGATAGCCACATTCAACGGGAAGGTTATAGGCTATTTTTCATCCCGAAATTCCCACGGGAACGGGTACAACGCGGGTAAAACCGCGGGGCGCTGCTAGTAGTTTTATAAGATGTGCTAATGATTTATCAGTAGTCCAAGTCAAATGTTGAATAAATGAAGATTTACTCATTTTCTCCTCAAAAGGTGATTGAAGTTTAAGTACACGTTTTATAAGAGGGATAACCGACGAATAGAAGATAACAGCGTATCATAAGCGCAATAATTACATTGAATTGGTACAAAAATAAATTCTTAAGAGCTAGGGTAAATATTTAGTGTACATTGTTGAAAGCTTACAAACTACACGTTTAAATTTACTCGATCAATAAACTGTCACATTCGCATCACTAATTTTAATGTCAGATTAAGCGCTTCATTATCCTCTTGTCATAAAAGAGGAGGACGTTTAATGTCAAAATTAAAATTAGTAAATGCAATGTGTTTCAGTAATTTAGAATATTATAAAAAAATCAGTGCATCTCTTTTTATATTACATTATAGACCTCCGATTTCTACACTTGTGACACTTTTGACATAATATAAATTCAGACGACTAGCATCCTTATTTTCTATACATTAAGATTCACATTAAATCTCAAACACAGCCACAAGGGAGTGTACGATTCGTGTTTACGCATAATTTCAATGAAATACAGTAAGTAAGAGATAAGTATTGACGGTATATACGATAGAACAAAATAATTAAACTGTACGAAAAGATGGATAACTTCTTAAGGTACTATTTTGATATTTTATAAAAACGAACAGACGAACCAGACTATACAAGGTGTCCCTCGTGAATATAACGTGAAATGTATGAAATAATTACTAACATACCAAAAATACTGTGAAACCTATCTCTTCGGGCAAGTTCTAAAATGTAAACAAATATGGCCGATCTCCTGACCAAAGACAATGCCTTCTGGAGAGAAAAAAGGTTTAATTATTTATACCATTCACTCTACCTCCTTTCCTTCATAGAAGGGATTGTCTGATTGAAAATCGACCAAAGTGTATATATTAGGACTCGTTAGAAGAAAAAAAATATAGTTAATTTGTATATTTTTTCTAATTTGAATATAAAAAGTATATTTGTTCATGTAACTAAACTATGTATTGTTGGTTCTCTTTGGTTCATTAGTCTAGTTGTCTTGTTCCATTGTATTGTCTATACATTCTACGCATTAAATGTACTTAACACTAATTCAACAGAGTAATAAATCTTATGTAACAATTCAATAAAGTAGTCGCCAGGAGAATAACGATTCTTAATATATTGATTTATTTATTTTCTTTGGCGTTAGTCAAATAGAATTCAATGTAAAATGGTTCTGTAAAGTCATGCTATCAAAATTAGTTTCAATTCAAAATAATGTAAGTAGCTTATATTAGGTCGACCACTGAGTCCGGCCATCGCTTTTGGGTTTACTCAATCTGGTTTTTTTACATTGAACCGAATCTAGTTATGTAGTATAGTGTAAACTTCATAACTCTGTGTTTTTTTTACTTCATTTAACAATACAATATTCCCCGAGCGACTTCAAAGCACCACACTGATTGATGAGCACTGACCTGTCCAGTCGTGCAATATCGAGCATCATCGAGCGAGTTCGCGCAACATTGCGCAACAACGAGCAACTTATCGCTGAGGAAGACTTCACTTAATTACCTATAGTTACCTATAGTCTGACAAATAATTCGATGCAATGATCTGACGTTTCTTAAAAGTGTATCTTTTATTTTAACCCGCAATAAACCGTTACATAGTGATGCAATAATACCCTATAGAATGTACTGTAGCACGAGGCCGGATGACATTCTAAAAATAGCGTTTTTTTCGCGATTTTTAACGCCCACTTATAAAATCGCTGATATGCAAGTGTCAATACAAATTTATTTAAATCAAAGAACGGAACAGGGTTAATACTCATTCAATTATTCAATATTTCGCGATACTACATTGTTCCTGTGGATGACTTAACCAAATAGAATTATTCATAGACTACACGTACTCGGAATAGAGATGAATCGAAGTAATTGTCCAATTACGTTTAACGTTATTTCCACATCATGACATTAAGGATAATGCTTTTTAAAGATTTTATGATATTTCAAAGTTTCCTCCTCATTGTGTGCGCGGTGCACATATAAGTATGTTAGTTGTGTGAATGTGAGTTAGTTTAGTGCGGGTACGGGTTGTAGGGAGGGTCCTTGGAGACTGCTTGCTCGTACGATGGTAACGCTGAAAATTAAAAATATAAGGATCAATGGCAATAAGTAAATGGTGAAATATAAAGGTAAAGTCTTAGCCTGTAATGTCCCCCTCTGCTGCGCAAAGGTCTCGAATGTCACTGAAGTTATCAGTACAGAGAGGAGGATTCGGTGTAATCACCCCCACGGCGGGTTGATGAAATATATGTATAACGTTAGGTAGGTACTTATTGTAAATGTCTATAATAATAGTGTCATTTTCCTAATACCTACGTATTAGTAAATAATGTTTTGTTCTATATTTAAACAAATTATGAGGAAAATCATTATTAAGGTTGGCTATTGTTCGGTTTAGACATTTTGCCTTTTTTAGATAAGAACATTTTAAAATGTATTCAACATTTTATTGATATTATAACAAAGCTGTTTTTTTTTGTTGCGGGAACTTTGTACTGTGATAAAGGGTTGAGACAAAATATAGGCTTATTTTAACCCAACAAAAATTATAGGAATATTATCCCAATGATATGTATGAGTGTAGTTTTATATTAGTTTGATATCATAGATAAGCAATGTAAAGAAAGCATATCACTCGCAAACAATCTAACGATTGTCCTTCAGATAACTCCGTGTGTTTCCACGTGTACAATAAATACTACAATCATACATACTACACACCCACACACAAACACACTGTATAATATATAATAATAAAAATAATATAATATACCCGGACAAATAAACTCACGGTTAATTAGAATCAAAGTAAGCTCTAAGCTTGTGTTATGCAATCTAACTCACTGATATTACTACATACAAATACTTTATCTAAAACATGAATCGCAAATGAATCGCTGAATCTGTTGCTAAGCGCATAACTTCAGAGCGACTGCACCAAATTGGATGATTCTTTTTTTAATGTGTTCCTTATTGTCAGGACAAGGTTTTTATATAAGAAAAATAAGGAATAAAAATCTCAAAATTCCCACGGGAACATTCAACGGGAAGGTTATAGGCTATGTTTCATCCCGAAATTCCCACGGGAACAGGCATAACGCGGGTAAAACCGCGGGGCGCTGCTAGTGTATAATATAATAACTAAGTACATATTATGTTAGATTTTTATGAGCATGCTGTATGTATGTGTATCTGTATATATAAAGTAGGTATATGCTCTTCTACGGTAATCGGTATCTACGGTAAAGGGATTCCAGTTAGTGTATAATATGTACATGTGAGTGTAAGTTAGTTACCTTGCGGATGCCAGCCGGGCGGCGCGACGCCCATGAACGCTAATAACAAATATATTAGTACGTTAAATGATATTATTACCTCATGCACACCATTACAACTCAAGCAAACAAAGAAACATTGTTAGTTTAACGGCGCCACTAGTAACCAACCAATTTGGAGTAAGATAAGTACACATAATGTAGCTTTCTATAAAATGTTCTGCCACTGGAAGCTGGGACGTCCGATTAAAATCCGGATCGACAAGTGGAGACGAGCTCTTAATGTGACCGTACCACACTGATGCTTAATCGATAAGTAAACGTATCAGTGAATCCGGGTCAGACGAGAAGTGGAAAAGGATTGTTACATTTTTACTTCAAGTGCTAGAAATATTTGTTACCAAGCCAAGGTTAAGGAGTTATTAGTATAAGTGATTGTTTATGTTCGTTAGTATAATATTATTAAGCTCAAATCACACTTAGCTTATCTTGGATTTAATGTAGGTGTTCTCAGAATACGATCGTCATAACAATATGTGTCGCGTGTTTATGAAACAGTTGCCGTACGTCCCGGCAGCCATCGTCGCGAGCATGCTGAATGTGCTCTGTGCCTAACGTTTATAATATAACTGAGGCGGAAATACACGTCTGTTACATAAAGTTTTAGTTTGTATACCAGATAATAAAATACAATTAACAATATTTTAAATACAAGCTTTTTTGTTTTACATTGGCATTGTAATAGGAACTAAGAGTAAACAAAGCAGGACAATTAATGTAGTTTAGTGGCCAACCCTGGACGGAGTTTACAGACCGCCTCAAGGAGACGACATAGTCTGACGATTGAAACAACCGGAACCGGACATTATAACGTGCCCTCCGAAGCACGGTAGCACTCAGATAGAAATGCCACTATCGATCCATCCAAATAGAAGCCGTTCTGCACGTTGTTTAACAAAAGCAACGAGTGAACATCGCTTGCGTAAACTACGCCAGCAGCGCTAGCGCGCTACGGACGATTCAACTAAAGGTGTATTCCTGTGGTTCAATCGGTTGAGGTTACCGGTTGCAAATTCAGTTCCAGATTTGAGCCACTCGAACAAACGAACTGCTCAAGTTATTATAATAAAAGCTTGTGTACTTATGTTATATAGTTAGGTACGTATTATAGAGATGTCTTGCAAAAGCAATAATAACTATAAATTCCAAAATAGTCCAGGCCTGGCCACTGACCTACTCGAACTTACTCACTTACTAACTAGACCGAAATAGTGTAATATAGTAAAGTTGGAGGTGTATTCTAATCACCATGTAGTGGAGTTGAAATAGCGACCATTTTAATATACTATTGTCCACGAAACACATTAAAACAATAGTGATTATGTTCTCGCGTGGGCGCGGGAGTGTGTGTGATAACATGTGCGATATAAATAACATTGCGTTACTTGTTCATACACATGATAGGAACATATAATGTTTGTATGAAGTTATCCGGAATAGTCATACATTACTAAATTAATTACTAAGTTACTACTCAGTAACACTGAAAACTTCAAATGATTTACGATAAGCGAATAGCCGTCTTCAAAACTAATATATGAAGAGAACTATTTTTTTAAAATTTATTAATAATATAACCTTTCTATAACGATATCCTTTCATATACTAAATCGATTTCACAATTCTAGAAATCGATTCATTAAATGGATGTGTTATCAATATCAAGTAACGGACAAACGAAAACTATGTAACTTCAAACTAATTGAGAACATCCTTTGGTTAAAAGTCGGTTAAGAAAACAATATTAGTCATTAGGATAAATTAGGAGTAAGAGCAATCACCACGCTTGAAAATGTTTTTATTAAATTATTATACGGCCAAAAACTACGTAGATATGTTATGTACTTAATAGGTTTCTAACGACAAAATTAGAATGTCATACCTATTTAGCTGGACTTCAACCAGCGTAATATTATATTATTTATGATACAAGTAAACCCAACACCGCTCGCATTGCACTCATTATATCACTATATCGTTGCGTTGACTCATGCAGCTTGGATTACGAAGCTAGTTATAGCAATATCATTATTTTCGTACGAGTTAAGCGGACACAAGCAAAGTGATCCGTTGTCATACGCGAGCGTCGAACGCGTATGCGACGCGACACGACGCGACGTAAAAACTGACAGTCAACGTATAGTGTTGTCTCGTGGCGATGCCGCGTAGAACAACGGATTAGGCAGATGTTATTAGTAAACGACAATCGTAGTCATAACACTTTAATTAAAATATGTACATACCATTTACATCGGGCGCTGTCGGCGCGGCGGCGGGCAGCGGCATCGCGTACCCCGTGGCGGGGTACGGGGCCGCGGCGGGCGGGTATGGGCTGCCGGCGGGCGGGTACGAGGCCCCGGCGGGCGGGTACGGGGCCCCGGCGGGCGGGTACGGGGCCCCGGCGGCGGGGTACGGGGCCGCGCCCGGCGGGTACGGGGCCCCGGGGTTAGGATACGGGGCTCCGGCCGTTTGATAGTGCGCCCCCGCGGTCGGGTAGGGGGCGGCCGCGTACGGAGAGTGGGTTGGGGCCGCTACGGGCACTGGAAATGATAATCATGATTATTTGTATTAGTGGTGTTCGGCACGGTGGTGTAGTGGTTTGGTGGTGTAGTGGTGCGGCTCACCTGTGACAGGCGCGTACTGTTGTCGCGGGTACGGGTCCTGCGTCGCGCTGCTGTTAGCGGCTGGCGGCGCTGCGGTCACAAACGATTTATTTTACTTCTACCATTATATGATACAATCAAAAGGTGACTTGTGGTATCGAGCATTCGATATTGTTAACACTACAGTTAGATGTGTAGAAAACAATTTTTATTTATTAGATCATACTGTAAAAGGATGATCTAATAAATAAGAAATGCGCGCTAGAAAAGGAACGTCAAACTTTTACCATTTATTTATTGATAACACATCGAACACTTTCATCTAAAGTTACAGAGTACATACAATAACAGTTGTGTACAGTCGGGCATAACAACAAAGTGTCCCTAAAGGTGAATCTTTAAAATAAACTACCAAAGAGATGCCACAGAACGTACACACGGACTTCAACCTGTGTGTGTTCGGCGGTAGTGTAGTGATGAAAATTGGCCTATAATCTTGCACTTGAGTGTGGGTATCTATAATACAAAACTAGCAGCGCCCCGCGGTTTTATTTGCTTTGTGCCCGTTACTGTGGGAATTTCGGGGATTTTTATACATATAAACCTTCTTCTTGAATCACTCTAACTATTTTAAAAAACCGCGTTAAAATCCGGGCAGTAGTATTTGAGTTTATCGCGAACAGACCAGAAAGACGGACAGACGCGGTCGGGGACTTTGTTTTATAATTTGTAGTGAAGAGTGGTTGAAATCAGACTGATAGGTTCTGAAATAAACATCTTCAAAGAAACAAAAAATCAAATAGATTAGTGGGCTTTGTACGGCCGTTGTCATCTATGTGAACCGTATGGGCGAGTACTGACGCTGCAGGACGCGGCCGCGCGAGCGGCGGCCGCAGCAGCAGCACAGCAGCAGCACCACGAGCAGCGCGGCGCCGCCGACGGCGATGCCCACCACCGCCTCCATGCCGCGCCGCTCCCACCACGACACCACCGGCCGCGCAGGCAGGGACCACTGCACACACATTACAACTCACTCATCATCTAATCCTCTCATCCTGTCAAATTTTTTGAGCCATACAGATTTCTAGAGGGTCAGGCAAATATTCGGTGGGTTAGGTTAGGTAGATAGATAGATACATGTAGGCCCACGCCACGGTATTATCAAATTATCATATCAGTACAGTGGGTTGCCATATTATTAGGGACAGTCGCAAAAAATGTGTATTCGTGAACTAACAGTCTAAAATAAATTATTATAAAATAACTTTCGTATAAAATGTTGTAACTCGTCGTCACTTTTCGCGTCTTTCGTAGGTGCTTTATTATATTTGCAACTCCCACACATAAACTACTTGATGACTTGTGATGATATATGGCAAAGAGGATGATTATTTTCTGAAATAGCATATAGCTTTTAATTCTGAAATTCTCACAGGAAAAGACTATGCAGGTAAAACTGCAGATTTTATAAGAAACTAGCAGCGCTCTGCGGTTTTACCCGCTTTGTGCCTGTTCCCGTGGGAATTTCGGAAATTGTTATACATATAAAACATCCACCTGAATCACTTCATCTACTTAAAATAAACATCAAGATCCGTAGTTTTAAACATCTAACATAGAGACAGACAGACAGTTGGAACCAAAAACTTGTATTTAACATGCTTGTCATCTATTGGACCAAGCATATTCACATTTGTTTGATATCAATCACAAGTTTTGATGTGAGCATGGAGGTAAGGTAATGTGTACAGACTTGTTGCATCAGTACTTATAGCATACTCCCCACATAACGAAATGTGCAAGCCAATCTTAATAAACATCTGATGAGTAAGTGTAAACATTTATTATTGTTACAATTATAATCACGTACCGAAGTGTGTGCGCAAGGTAAGACGACTTTCAAGAGAAACAGCGATAGGCGCGCGGAAAGTGTTTATCAACACATATTCAAAACAGATTTGGGTTTTCTAATGCGACATTGTTTATCTTTAGACTGTAAATATTAATATGGTGTAATTTTAATTACCCTTTCGTCGTCATCCCAATTGAAGACCATGATCCTTGGCTCAATTTAGACTACACTACGCAACAAACACCCCAACACTGAATCGAGTTTGGATAGGTATTGAGCGACGTGCGGTCGCCGCTATCTTGCTACAGACTGGTCTGATTGATACCGTCAGCGCAACATTAAGATCATTAGTCATCTCCTCTCGCCGCCCAATGAACCGGGGATTTCCTCGTTCGTCATGAACCTCTCAAACAAAACTTACCTGCTATGACAATGATGTCACTTCACTTTCCTTTTTTCCTGTTTACTCGGATTTCACTCGTAAGTTGTAACTATTGTATAGAAGGAGGCATAAGAGGAATTGGTACTTTTAGATTGCAGGCACAGTATTGTTAAAAGGAATATAATTATTGATATTTTAATATAAAGTCGCTTCACACATCCTTTTCACGTCACAACACACACAACAATAAATGCACAGATGTCAGACAGACAGATGCACAGAGTCACAGTCCACAGCCAGCTGTGGTCCACCCACAGTAAAAAGAAATAAATGAACGAATGAATGAAGGCAGAAACGGGGAAATACGAAATGAAGGAAAAAAAAATCCTGTATTCTGGTACTGAGGAAAAATCATGGAAAAGTTTTAGGGTAGACAAAAATGACGTTTCAAATACAAGTGTCAGCTGTCAAGTAATCAGCTGTGTTCACGTTGTTTTAAAAAAAATGCGATTGATATGTAATTCCTTCCACAGATTCATTCATTTTTAACCCTTACAGGACCGTAATATATCCAAGACTAATTATAAGTATACAACTATATTTTTTAGTTATTTTGCATGTAAAATAAGGAAATATTACCGAAAAAACTAAACAAAGCATACAGTTTTTGTAATATTCTATGGGAAATATTTTTCCCTGTGGGCCATAAGGGTAAATAAAGTAAAAGTAAGGTTTATTTTATAATTATTTTATTTACTGCTTACAAACATAAAAATTCAATAAAATTAATATAAAAAGAATAAAAAAATGTTAATTATGGTAATTTGCAAAACAATTCCGCTTACTTGTGAAGCATAAGTGGACATTGCACATAGCACAAATATTATATGTCCTATTTTCTACACGCCTTTTAGCACAATTCACACATCTCTTCATTTTCTCTGCTTTCTGCATGTTGTGAGCTGGCAAGTTACGTCTGTTACCAATAAGCAGCTTATCAGAGGAGACTAGGGTTGGCCTTGATCGCTTCCTACTCTCCCAAAAGCATACTCACTCTCATGGAAAACGTGTGGCATATATGAGTTCGTTCTCCAACTGAAAGAAGGGATAGCCTCTGACGTATTAGAAGTGGAAGGTACCGCATGCTGAATAACCGGATTCGGTTGTTCTGGAACAGTATCTTCAATAACAACAACAGGGGTCCCATTTTCTACATCTTGGGTAATGAACTGCTGGTCTTCTTCGTCTAGCTGGAGGTCGTCTTCTTCATCACTATTGTTAGCCACTAGTAACTGCAATATGTCTTCTTCTCGAATATGAAATTCTCTACAGCCTCTCCTAGCCATTTCTGTAAAATATGTGAAAATAAATGTAGTAAAAACACAAGAAAACAATATTATAATATGCACTAATACTATAACAGAAATTACTTTTATGGACCACAGGGAAGAATACTTCCCTTACGATAAATGGTCAATTTTGCTATTTTATTCACAATGTTTGCTATTTATTTCATAATAATATGAAATTTTACTTACCAAATAACGTAAAACTCGCGAAGAAATTCAGTAATATTATTGTTGTAAGTCTAAAAAACTTTATAATAATACGATGTCCCGCCCGCGAAAACTTAGATATTACCGCGAAGAATATTTGACAGTTCTTTTTTTTTTTAACGCTTAGGAACGTATTTACGGGCTAAGCATATAATCTTTTAGGCCATTCATTAAAAAAAATGGAGGATTAGTTAATAATTGAAGCATAGACAACGAATAAAAAAGATGGGAAAAACATTTCCCTTGGTCGTGAAAGGGTTAAGTCAATAGTCAATACTAAACTTAAGTCTTAATTTATAACCTCAAAATTCTTAAAAAATAATTTATTTGTTAATAATTTTAAGCGACCATGTTTAAAAACGTAGCCAGTCAGGCACTTCTTCAGTTTAGGCATGTGTTTCTCTCACAAAGTAGTGGAATACACTCCGGAATGATAAGTTACGCCGCTAAGAAAACTACATCGGCCGCGGGAGGTTTGTGTTTATTTACTTTTGAAAACCAAGAGCACCCCTGCTAACTAACAAGGCTGGGGAATTAAAGAATGCCCCAAAAACTTAGACCTCGATTGGTTTCCGAGGGCTTAGAGCAAGGCGTTAGTTTAGTATTTGAAATATAAAAGATGTGTTACTGTATCGAAGGATTAACTTTTTCTTCTACAGTATCTACTAAGTTCATAACATTATAGTCTATGTTCATATCATTAAATCGTACAACTTGCAGGTGTGATGGGCCTCGGCAAGGGCAAGAAGAAGGGAGGCAAGTTAGCAGCGGTGGAGAAGAAGGAAATGGAAGTGGAGAAGGACCCCGAGAGACTGGTGCGCTTCGTGTGCGGCTCCAACATCTACAGCACCGGGGAGGACGTGCAGGTACCACTTGGCGCTGTCGCCTTTCATTTCTCTAAGCAGACTGAGCATTGATAATGATCCCATTGATTGGTAACTTGTCTCCACCGGCTATCTATGGTAGCAGATCAAGTTTCAACATTGTCCCAATAACCTACAGTCAAGATGTTTTAACATTGTTTTTATGTAAATGACGATCTAGTTAATCTATACGTCCGTGGTGATCTTTGGGTCTATTTGGTTCACCAGTGCCCAATAGATGTTATTTATCTACATACAAACAATATCAAAACTTTATCTACTATCTTAAGATTTACTCATCAGGTTGGTGCAGGCCATAAGGGTGGAGCTCCAAAAACCAATCAATTGATTTCCATAGCGTAACTCCTTTTGAAATCCTACTAATATAAATGCAAAAGTTTGTGAGGATGGATGTATGTATGGATGAATGTTTGTTGCTCTTTCACGCAAAACTACTGAACAGATTTGCATGAAACTTTACAGTAATGTAGGTACATCAAGAATAACATATGGGATACATTTTATCAAGAAATTCCTGCGGGAACGGGTACAACGCGGCTAACACCATGGGGCTGGGCTAGTTGTCAATAAATCTATTTACAATTTGTGTGTATGGAAACACTTCCAATGTAACTTATGAACATCCCCAGATAAAGCCGGACGCGGAGTACCCCGAGTGGCTGTGGTCGCTGCGCACGGGCGCGGCGCCGCGGCTCGACGACCTGGACCCCGACTCCAAGCAGTACTGGCTGCGCGTGCGCACCGCTGGCATACGCAGGATTAACAAGCTGCGCTCCATGAGGAAGTTCTAGTAGACAGGGAGGGAGGCCGGACCTTGGGGGAAGTTTCAACATGTCCCTTAGAGTGGCCGTACACGGACTGCTTCAAGCAGTTGAGACCGACTGCTTAAAGCCGCGACCGCGCGGTGAACTATAGTCATTCATTCGCTGCCGTACACACGACTGCTCGAGCAGTCGCGACCGCTTCAAGCCTTCATGACGAAATTCCATCGTCCGTCAACCGCGCGCGAGCGGTCGCGAGGCATACACCGACTGCTCGAGCCGTTGACTGCGACAGCTTTCCGATCTCCCCCCCCCGTCCCTTATGGCCTGGCGGCGTCTGTCTGTCTCGCTCGTCTCATTTGTCGTGTCGTGTGGTATAAAATCAACTGCTCGAGCGGTTGGTAGCGTAGCTCGAGCAGCCAACAACCGACCGCTTGAGCAGTCGACGCCGACCGCTCGAGCGGTCCGTGTACGTCGCTCAGCCGCTAACTGCTCGAGCAGTCCGTGTACGGCCGCCCTTAGAAAGTGTTCATAGCTCGGTGAGAAAGTTCAATACCTCAACTTTACTTTACCGAGTTTGTTGTGTAGACTGTATAAGATTTAGGAAATAAATGTACATAATATAAGACAAAACAATATTTTTATTTCATCTGAGTAAACATGGACCAAACATTACAAAACTGTCACCAAAGAACTAAACTTTTTTATCACAATCATAAAGTTTTCATTTCACAAATTTATCACATTTTAATGTGTTTTCAATTCACCAAAATCAAATACGAAATGGTTGGTTACATTTATATTTGAAATACTTTAGGCCGAGTTTACATTAGTAGCGTAGAGTTAGTAATACTCTCATTACTCTGGAATGTAGTCTTTCATTGGTACAGGACTGACTGATAACTCTTCCACTTTTCTAATGTATTGTACACTGGCAGAGTAATAAACAAGTATTTACTTTTGCCCATTAGGCTCACAGTTTTTATTTTCTCGCCGCGACTCATTCGCTCACTAAAGTGAGTCGGCACGATACTATGTCTCCTCTAAAATACACTCCTTTAAAATACATAGGGAAGCGACCTACCCTAGCGTAGGGAGATTTTAGAGCACCGAAAAGCCTCTGACATGGTCTAACGATTGAAACAACAGGGCGTCCACACATTTCACAGTGGTAACTCCACTTTGTTTACACAATTATAATAAAACAGTCGACTGCTTCCTGTGGAAATAGTTGCCCACTGACTGCGAGCCTAGCGGACTCGCCCCACTGTACTAACACAAACCAGGCCTACGCTGTGACCCGGACACCGTCATACGACCGCACCCGCGCCCGTCACGTGACCCTAATATTTCGCTACAGGCAGTCCATGGTGTCCTCCTTCACGATCATGGGCGGCGCGTAGTCTCCATGATACGTGCCGAACGAGTACGAGTACGGGTTCTGGAAGTCATAAGTTAAAGTATTGTCATATTGCTGGATTAAGTAGGTAACTCTGGCTTCACTGACGATACGTATGAAATGCAAACGATACCTATCAACATTTTATACGTAAATGACAAGCACGACACGAGAGTACTTTCCAAGCATAGAGGATCCAGGGGTAGTGTTTACATTATTCATTTTCGGGAACAACTAATTTCGTTAAAAGAAAACCTGTAATAATTCCGACGTAGCAACCAACTAATGTTAACTTGATTATTTCAACCAAAACTGGTCACCGAGTCGGGACCTGAATTGGATGAGTTGGACGTACCTTCTTAGTATTGTAGAGATTCGGCGGGTAGTTGGCGGGCCCGGGCGTCTTGGTGGGCTTGCCGGCGCCCTCCAGCCGCGCGCCCAGCGAGTACACTGGTTGTCTGCAACACACACATGCACACACGTTACAGCAATTACACACACATTACACCAGTTACACGGCTGATCACGGAGTGATATGACAGGATTGACTGGCTTCAGTCCGTTGTGGTCGTTCTCATGTAGGTACACTGTCTATAAAGTAGTAGGTACATGTAACTATAATGTACTAGTCAAAATTAAATATCAGTTAGGTATAATCTAATTTGACCACCGCTGAGCGACTCATTATCATCATTCATCATAAAACTCAACCGAACTAGTGTAGGTCTAGGTAGTAAGTACTAGTAATTGCTTCGCGTCAGATTTGTCGTTTGGCAAATACTGGCCAATGATCTGCCAGCCCGTGAGCCCGAACGTGTAGTATAATCAGACGAGGGTGTCAAGTGTGTGCGTGTGTGCGTGTCTCACCTGTTGCGGTAGACGTTGGTGTCCTGCTGGAAGTAGACGGCGGGGCCGGGGCTCAGCAGCTTCGCGTTGAACCCGACGCGCGCGCCCATCGAGTACATCGGCGACCCGGGCCCGAACCCTGCGCACAGCGGTCCACAGCGGAATGGATTACTCGATATCGATCGATACGCACTGGTACGGCAGAAAATATACATCGACGATTATCACGATAGATGCCGTCGATCCACCGGTGATCGATGAGTGTAGATTAACACCGAACCAGTTCTGCATAAAGTTCCATATTTTATAGTAAGTACAATATTATAGAAGAACACAACATTTCAATTCAATGTTCCTTATGAATGTTGAGATTCGCCTTTCGCAAGGGAAAGTTGCCAACAGCATTTCTTAATAAAACAAAGGTAGGTTGTACTCTACATAATGTCGTTGTTGGTTCAACTGAGGTTCCTACTATCAGATACCAGATCAGTACATACGTATAGCGTAAGCATTAGACGCGGGGCCGGCCCTCTTGAGCGCGTACCCCAGCCGCGCACCCATGGAGTAACACGGCGCGCGCGGCTCGCGCATGGGCGGGCAGCGCTCGGGCGCGTGCGCGCCGGGGCCGGGCGTGCGCAGCGTGCTGCGCGCCGGGAACGACGCGCCGAACGACCACATCGGCGACGACACGTTGCCGTCGCGCGTCACCCGGTCGATCTTGTACGACGGGCCCGGGCCCAGGCTCTTCACCCGGACCCCGGCGTTCGTGCCGAACGAGTACATCGGGTTCCGGTAGCGCGACGGGTCGTGCATCTGGAAACCGCACGTCGTGGGCAGCATGTACGCGCCGGGACCCGGTCCTGCAACACAGACGCGTCAACACACTCACATTATATACTCACAGCAACAGCAAGGTTATAATGGCAATAACATTCAATATATACGAACTTAAGTATTTACTTACTTTCTTATTAATCCTATCCTATCCTTCTTCCTACTTCCTACTAATCCTACTAATATTATAAATGCGAAAGTTTGTGAGGATGGATGTATGTTTGTTGCTCTTTCACGTAAAAACTACTGAACGGATTTGGATGCAACTTTACAGTAATATATGGTATACATCAAAAAAACACATGGGAGAAATTTTATCCCGAAATTCCCGCGGGAACGGGTACAGCGCGGGTAAAACCACGGGGCGCTGCAGTCTTATTATAATTCATCAGAACATGTCAGATGCCGTTGGGCAGTTTAAACAAACCGCAACAGAGTTGGCCAGTAAATCCTTTTCGAACTCACCTACTTACTATTACTCATAGTATCATTCAATCACATTGTCCAGGTCAGTGACCTACACAAACTAGATCCTTGGTCCCAGTGTCAAACCCTGCTGTCTAACTATTGAAACAATTGGGATCTACAGCTTAATGTGCCCTCCGAAGCATGCTAGTCTTAAATACAAATGTCACTATTGGCCACCCATCGAAGTAGTGTCTGAGCTGCACGTTACTTACCATCTTATCTTTATGATCACACTATGCTACATAATATTGAGTGTTTGCTACATAATATATATGTAAGTACATATTAGTGTACACTGTACATATTCCGTAAACATTCATCTCAATACTTACCAACTTTTTTAGCCATTTTGTTTTAATTTCAATAAAAATAAATAAAAAGAAACACTGCAATTTTAACCAGACCGAAACAGAATAATTTAGGATTTTACTTCGTTACTGTAATTTTGAGCTTCACGTGAGTTCCGCCATGACTTGTAAACAAACGAACGGCGCTGTCAGGCGACAACGAACCGAATCGAATCGAACGAGTCGAAGAGGTTTTATTAAAGTAATTTATAGATCCATCCATGTTCTAGTTGTATTTGAGTTTGGGTTTTGCTGTGAGTAGAGGGTTTGATTCCCGCCAATAGTTTACAAAATTTGCTGGCGAAGGTTAATTGGTTTCAAGTTATGGACAAAACGATCTGTAAAGATAGTCAGTTCTTTGATATATTTTACTACCAAAGCTTTAGTTAAAGCTTAAAAAAATTGAATTAGTTCGAATTTATTTAATGTTTTAACTATAATTAGAAACATTTAATTTTTATTTGATCGAATGAGATTGTTAAGTATCTTCCGAGGCAAGCGTGCGCAGTACTCAGCGCAGGGCGCTGTAGCGGGGCGGCGGCGACGCGGCCAGCGGCGCGGCCGCCGGCTCGTCCCACTGAAACACGAGGAGACTGTGAACTAGGGCCGGAGACATTGCACTTCGGAGTTTCAAGTATAACGTTGTTGTTGCCATCTGCAATGGTCGCGGACTGTTTGCGCAAGGAGCCTGCGACCGAACTCAGAACGTTGCCTTTAGGGCCAATTTCGGTGTTAGAGTTTTGAGCAGTGAGAGATGCACGATACTCGTAATTCAGATATCATTCCAAGTTTGGCCCGGTAAGGTGCTTTTATTGAAGATCGTCAAACATTTGGCAAACTACGACTAAGGTTCTCGTGCCCCTCGTTACGTTCTCCCCCGAGAGCACGCGGCGCACCTCCTCGAGCGGGTGCGTGCGGAGCGCCCGGTGCAGGTGCGCGGCGTACAGCACGTTGAGCACGCCGAGCGCGCGCATCGCGGACTCGAAGCCCACGCCCCACGCTGCCACGCCGCCCGCCACTGGCCCTGGGTGGGACGCAAATAATAGCCCCATAAACTCTCTGTATCGTGCGAGAAACACCGCACGTGTGAATGTGATCGCAAGCATTAGATAGAGTCTCAGCATTAAGTTAAAATTAGTTCAATTATTAAGAAGCTACGATTGCATGCCACCCGTGCATGCCATCAGACAGACACACACTTATAACACCACACTTTTTGCGTAGGGATTATAAGGTTACGCAGTTCAATACGCTATGAGGCTACGGCGTAGTAAATCAGTTGACCGGTTTGGTCAATAGGGGATGTTGACGCTACGTGACTACGGCGTAGTGCTACGCTCCGTAGTCGATACGTAGCTGTTTTGCCCGGTACGAGCTTCTGAGAATGTACCATACGTGCTACGAAAACAGACGAACACAGTCACAATATATTAGACGCGTGCGCGCCTTTCGTAGCCACTTCGTAGAAACCATTGGAATTTGTTTGACATCTTTCAAATCTGATGTATGCGTGTGTGCAAACGCCTTAATTTCGCTCTTTTGTGAGGGCGTGGGTGCAAACGCCTGTTTTTCTTAGTTTTTCAGCGTTTTTATAGTTTTCTGGGTGTGTCGATTTTTGACCACCCAAAAGAGGAGTATAATTTGACGTCGTTTTCCGTGTGTGTGTCTGAGGCATCGTAGCTTTCAAAGATACCGACTTCGAAGGTCAGTTTTTTGTGGTGTGGTTCTTAGCTATGTTTGGTAAAAATCGATCCAGTACCTTGACTCTACCAAAATGATGTAAGGTACTTTTGGCATGAACTTGAATTTTATGAAATGTATTTGTTATGTTACATCGTGTGTTAACGCCTCGGTGGTCTAGTTATATGTGCATTCGCTGCCAAGGCTGAGGTCTCGGGTTCAATTCCTGGGTCGAGAGAAAACATGTTTCTTACTTTTCAAACATGGCTCGGGTTTGAGATCACCAACCCGCATTGGCAAGCGTGGTGATTATGCCTAATCCTCCTAGTTGTACTGATATCTTCGGTGAGATGAGGGGCCTTGCCCAGCAGTTGAACATTACAGGCAAATATTTGTTAGTTTTTGGTGTGTGAGTTACCGATAACGTAAGCAGCACTAGCGGCGGCCTGCAGCAGCGCGGCGCGCGCGGGCGCGGGCGCGGCGGGCGCGAGCAGCGCGGGCACGAGCGCCGCGTCCGTGGCGCCCAGCCCCAGCCCCAGCAGCGCGTGCGGCCCCGCCAGCCCGCGCACCGACCTGCCACCACATACACGATCTACTATACAGTACGTCCTAATCAAAGTCTATGCAAAACAGATACTTCGGATTCCGGAATGTGGGACACCGTGCAAGATTTATTTCCAGGTAAATGAAACCAAATGCAAGCTTGTAAATGGCGAGTAAGTTGGTATCAGTGGATTAGTGGACAGTGGCCAAGAAACATTTTTTGAAAGTCTGTAGTCCTTCGACATGTAACGGTTCGTATTGCCGGGATCAATAATTTCACTCGGATGGGAATGGCATGCGCTGCCCATCCAAGTAGGAGCTGTATGTTGCTTGAGTCAACATCGCTTACATCGCAAACTACGCCACAACCGCTACAATTCTTGGAATATTGATATTTGTCGATATTTAGCCGTTGCTTAGCGCCACACGGGCACACGCCACACTGACCGCGCGTAGGGCAGCAGCAGCGCCGCGCTGCCGACGGCCAGCACGCCGGCCACGGCGAGCGCGCCGCCGCCGCGCGCCGCGCCCAGCGCCGACGCCGACACCAGGTACGCTAGGCTGTCCGGCACGAACACCGCGCCGCCCACCCACCTCTGGGCCACATCCGTGTCACGGTTAAATGAGTCTTAGGTATCTGATTACTGATAACTATTTAAAAAAAATAAACAACGGCTCCCTGTAGTATTACTGTACACATAGGATCAACAATGTTTATAATATTATCTGATGAGTTTTTATAATAAAATACATTATGATTTTTGAATAAAATGCTCCACTGAACAGAAGTAAAGCCCGTAGCTTGCATCCATATGTACCTACTGGATGATGTACTGGTAACATTCCCAGTCTCAGTTCTCAAACGGAATTTGGATTGAGATGTGGAATGCATCGCCGAGTGTACTGCCTGAAACATTCAGGATTTAATCAGCATGTTAGTGCGGTGTACATCCCAGTACTTGGTGTTGATATTAGAAAATGGTACAAACGTCTGCTTTCGATGATTGATTTAATGCTACTGTTTAGTTATAAAACTTATTTTTGTTGGTTGACAGCAATGCTCCAACAAGTCCTTTAATCCGGTCAATTTAAACAAAAAATTGAGGGTGAGGTTGCATAAAGTCCCAACAAGCTGAAAATCAGGAAAATTGTTCAAAACATAATTATAAACAATGTGTAAAAGTTCCCCATCATTCCCGTGTATGGAATTTTTTTTATTCAAGGTCAAAGGTAAAAAAAAAGTGTTTTTCGCGAATATCTGAAAAACGGTGGAATGTACGAGTAGCAAAAAAAAGTGTATCATGAAATGAAAGCTTATAAAATTCTCTATAACTTTAATTCTATCCACTTTTTCCATATTCCAAACCGTTATTCAACTACACGCTCCAGAAATGTAAAAATTAAGGACCTCGGACAGTAACTTTGGAGCCTGCCCCAATGCTCAACAGTGACATGACCCATGTCATTTGAAAGGTCTTGAAGAGTTGTACAAGTTACTCCTAGACAATTATATCGAATTCGATGGCCAACTCGGTGTTTTCAACCACCGAAGAATTACCACTGGAGGTGCTGTGGAGCCTGGACGGAATGCTCAACAGTGACATGACTTAACGCATTTGAAAGCTCATACAAGTCACTTTTTGATAGTTATGTCGAAATCGATGCCAAACTCGGTGTTTTCGACCACCGAAGAAAAAACACTAGGTGTATGTGCACTAATGTGCAGTTGACACTGATCGTATTATTTGAAAGCTTTTTGACCTTTGACCTTGAATAAAAAAAAATCCATACACGGGAATGATGGGGAACTTTTACACATTGTTTATAATTATGTTTTGAACAGTTTTCCTGATTTTCAGCTTGTTGGGACTTTATGCAACCTCGAATGTCTAAGTTGACCGGAGTACTTACATAACTCAACATTATACCGGTACGTTTATAATAGAGTGTACGGCGATATGATACGAGTAGGGTAACCCGTGCAATATGTAGTAGTGTGGGTTGGTAGTTGTCCAGGTGTGGGTCGGCGTGGTGTACCTGCGGGTGGAACTTGTCCTCGATCCAGAGCGGCAGGCAGGGCTCCAGCGCCGCCATAACGGCGGTGGTGAGCAGCACGGCGCCGGCGCACGCGCCGCCCGCACCGCGCCGCGCCTCGCGCCACATCGCGCGCGCACACACCGCGCTCTCCTTTATCACCCACGCCTGAACACATGTTAGGGCTCCTCTACACATACGTGATTACAGTTCACGATCATGTAGAGCTCGCTTATTAACATTTATGTATGTCTGTGATGGTCTGCGTCAATTGTCGATTTTTGGGTACGCATCAAAGGGAATTCGCATCGTGCGTATTCTTGTGTGATGAACGGTTATAGAGATGTCACCTTCGCTGCCTCCAACTTGGTGGAGTTTTGGTATAGCTACTGTAAAAATGTATTCGTTGCCCGCCCCCTGATCCACCTGTCTGTTCAATGGTAATATCGTCTTAAGGTCGCTAATGATTGTCTGGGGCACTGTCAGGGTTGTGTCCCGACCAGACTAAACTATAGAAACGTGTCACAAATAATCATTTACAATCAAATCTCTCACCTCGTTATACTCTGGTTGGTCCAAGAATTTGTACTGCAAACCTGGACAGAACAGATAGTATCAGAGAGTGTACAGGAGTATTGCGATTTAAAAGCTATCGGTGGGCGATATCGGCAAATATCGGCAAGTGTTGGCAGATGTCGACGGATACTGACCGACGTCGGCGAGTAGCACGAGCGAGATGATGAGGAAGGGCGCGGCCGGCGTCCACAGAGCGTACGTCGCGCCGCCGAACGGATAGCCCACCAGCACGCCTGTAGGACAGACATGGAGCGATTTCAAGAGGATACGATAGAGCTAGACAGAGACAGCCACGCAGGAAACAGAAGCGACCCTGGGATATAAAGAGGAAACAGAAGCGTAAGTAGGATAAACGCGATGGTCGTACCGAGTGCGACGGCCCCGAGCAGCGCGGAGAGCGCGGGGCGCGCGCGGCGCGGCGGCGCGGCGCGGGCCGCCAGCGCCAGCCCCGCCACGCCCGCCAGCGCCGCGCCCGCGCCCTGCGCCGCGCGCGCCACGCCCGCGCCCGCGCCGCGCCACCGCCCCGAGCACAAGCTTAGACCTGACAACACTGATGTAACACGCATCGGTAAACACTTACCGTAACTAAACATTTAGGGCCTTATTCATAACGCTTACTAGCAGCATTTTAGCTATCAAATGGTTTGTCCCTTTCTGACATACGCTATTTTCCAAAGAGCAATAGAGACAAAACACTGACTAACAGTGTTTTAGTTAGAGAGCGTTTATTAATATCACTAACAGGCAAAATACACACATTATTTTACAACACGCACAAAAATAAATGTTGAGTTTTATTATTTATTTATTTATTTTATTTTATGTATGCCCCACTCAAGAGAAGTCAAGACTGGATTTGGTTTATTACGACGGTGTAACATCTACCCTTAAACGTCGAGGGCTAAAAGCACAGAGCCATAGTAACAGTATACAGACCGAGCGCGGCGAGTAGTAGCAGCGCAGTGCCCACGCGCAGCACACGCGCGGGTCCCGCGCGGCACACGGCGGCGGCCGCCGGAGCCGCACACGCTAGTTGTGCGCCCGCCTACATAGATAAATAAGTTATAGCCTGCAATAACTTACTGTTGGACAAAGGCCTCTCATCGCACTGAGGATATCAGTACAGTGAGGAGGATATAAACAAACGTTTCATTAGAAGAATTACAATCCGAGTTCATCGCAGAGTTATGCAGTAATGTCACTTGAACTATGCAGTAGTGCTGTTAGGCCGTGAAAACAAGTACTAAGTCAGTTTCACTTGTACTTTAACACATTAGAGAAAATCTTCATCGACATGATAGAAGGTACTTATTTCAGAAGTTACATAATATGATGAAGATATAATAAATAATGTGTGGTAATACCTTGGCGGCGAGCACGGCGCCCACAGCCGCCTGCGCGCCGCCCGCCCCGGTCGCGTTACCGCGCGCCCACTCTGCCTCGCCGCGGATCCATTCCGGGATTATCGGCACTGGAGACGTAACAAGTGTAGTAGGTCTGAGTAGGGGTAGTGGACGACCCCGGCACAGTGACCCCGGTGCCGGATTATTTAGACGGCTTTAAAGTGACAACGCGGTCTAACGATTCAAACAACTGGGACCGACTATCCAACGTGCCCTCCGATCTGAAGCACGGGAGGGCTCAGATAGAAATTTCATAATCGGCTGCCAATTCAAGTAGGGACCGATCTGCACCGCCACCTATCGCCATGAGCTCTACCAAACCACGCCCCGATAGCTGCTATTCTCATGAACTCAGCGGGCGGTATTGGCCAATTCATGCCCCGCTACCGCTCCCGCTTACCTCGTGTCTGAGGCCTTATTAAACCTACGCTGTAACAGACACTACCCAAGCGCGAACTGCCAAGAACGCGTCAGCTTTGTGTAACTCGTCTGCAGCACTTTGTTGAAGGTCCTCACTCACCGAGGACGGTGAGCAACACGTTGTCCAGGAAGAAGGTGAGGTAGATGAGCGCGAACGCGAACAGCCACGAGTGCGTCATGGCGCGGCGACGAGTCGCGGCTCAGTGTCGCGAGCGCACTGACGCGGCGCACGCACTTAGTAACGGGATCACACGGGATACTACTCGAGCTACTCGATATGAAACACGTCTGGATGAAAGATCTATGAAACATTGTATTATGAAAAAAAGAAAAAATGATGTGTCTGTAAATTGAAATCAATTTATACATCGCTTTACTTTATAGCTGAAGTTTCGACTCTTTCTCAGGAATCGTGAATCACAAAATACCAGCAATAGTATGGTAGACGCGATATCCACTGAGTTAGACTTATTCGAGACATATTTTCGAATCGAGTAAAAAAACGATTTAACTCGAGTTGCGCCCTACTCGAATCACCTCTCGTAGCCACGCCACTAGCGCATTCAATCAGCGCGCGCTCTTGCGTATTATCAGTGAATACAATTTGCCGCGCGACGCGACACAGAGCGATTTAATGAGCGGCTGAGCGTGTAACGAGCCCGCTATCGGACGGCGCAGCTGGTGCCAGCTCGCTGTCCCGTGAGCGACGACGCGACGCGATGCGACACGACGCGATGCGACACGACGTGATGCGACACTACGCGGTGCGACACGACGCGGTGTCATGTGATGCGATGCAACGTAAAGCCATTACAGAGATTAACAAGCCGTTAGTTTGTGTACAGCGTTTACTGCGTGGGGGTTTTGATTCCAGCCCGTCAGCAATATGTGAAAGAAATACATTTGATTATAATAATTATTCTATCTAAATATATAAAGTAACATTTAAAAAGTAACATAAAATGGAAAGTTACCCTTATTATAAGTCATAAGGGTGACTTTCCATCAAAGCTATGCCGTCCTATGTTCGTATCCCATCATGTTAAACGTATTATAGCAATGTAACATAGTATGGCATAGCCCCAGTGGTTTCTGGTCATTCATTCTCGCCAACATTCGCTTTTATAATAGTACATAGCGAACTAATTAGCTATTATACTATGACTACTGTAGTATCACTCGAATTAAAGTTGTCATACCAATACAATTTCATTAAAATTAAACCGCAATGTTATCTGTGGTTTGAGTGATGGTACAGTAATCGAAGAATAGTCAAAATCAACTCTTACGAGTATTCCAAATATGTAGTTTCTCATACCAAAACACTTAGTACTGTATATAGGGTGCGTTGTTTCAAAGGGTTGGTTCAAACATACGTTCGGTAAAAGTTCACGATTGTTTACGATATTAAATGTCTGTAAAATTGTTAAACAAAGCTTTGTATCATAACTGACATTCTGGTGTTAAAGTTATTCGGGCAGTAGTGTCGGACGCTACGACTTTTTATTTTTTACGTCTGTGCAGTCTGACGTTTTGTGGTTACCTGAACCAATCCGCCTTTTAAGTCTCCAGTGTGGTTACTTCAGAAAAATAAACAGGGTTGCAAACGTAACCATTTTTTAAACAAAATACATCATTCTCCCTTAGCACTGCTCAGTGCTCATTAGTCGGTACTTATTAATGTGGTAGCTTTATTAACCGACTTCAAAAGCTAGAGGAGTTCTCAATCGGGTGTTTAAGGTATTGTCTTTTCACTCTACCAGCCGTCAGGTGACTGCACTCGTGTCTGTGTTTTGGTATAACTAGTCCAACTCATATCGAATCCAAACAATCGTCAGTCCACTCAGTTCTCGGTATTCAAGTCGCTCAGGAGCTTCTCGAAGACGTCGTCGACGTCATCACTCTTGGACACGAAGTCGTCCATGAGCCCGTTCTGGAAGTCTCCGAAGTCGTCGAGCCCGAGCTCCGTCAAGAGCCGCAGGCTGTCTCCCTCCCCCCCGGCGCCGTCCCGCTCCCCCCCCAGCGCCGGCCGGCTCGCCTCCTTACCCTCCTTGTCGCAGTCGGTCAAGTCGTGGTATTCTTTTATTTCTTTGCCGTATTCTAAATCGTCGTCGTCGTCGACGCTGTCCTGTGAAGGAGTTTGAGGTACTTTATATATTTGTAGTCGCGTCCATTTGTTTTGGCTTATAGAAATATAGGAGGTAACTTTGTTTTATATTATTAGCTGTACCGCGAGGTGGCTCCACCCGCGACTCAATAGATGTCGCTGGTGTGAATCTAAACCACCCAGGGTGCCACCTATACGCATACAAAAAAAAACATTCAAATCGGTCCTGCCGTTTAGAAGTTCAGTGACATACACACGTACAGTAGAAACCCCTCCCGGAAACGGGTACAAAGCGGGCAATCCCGCGGGGCACTGCTAGTTCTACACATTCATTCATACCTGTAAGATCTGTGTAGATTTGTACTGGAAGGCATTCTGTGAAAGGTCCACCTCCACTGGGAAGAGAGACGCGATCTCAGTCAGCTCAGCGAGCGTCTCACTGGAACACAACGCTTAGAGGTTAACGAACAGTTCACTACAATTAACGGTTGGTTGTGAACAAATGGTATTTGATTTGATAGAAAGTGAGAGTGAGGATACTGGGACAGTGAGGGTGAGAGGGAGAGTAAGGATGAGAGTGATGGTGAGAGAGCGTGAGAGTGCGGGTGCGGTGAGACTGCGTACTTGTGGTAGCGCGCGAGCGCGCGCACGAGCGTGGCGAGGTGGTGCGCCGTGTCGCGCGCGCGCTTGTCGCGGAGCAGCGCCAGCTTCACCAGCACGTCCGCGCGCAGTGATGGTGAGAGGGAGAGTAAGGATGAGAGTGATGGTGAGAGAGCGTGAGAGTGCGGGTGCGGTGAGACTGCGTACTTGTGGTAGCGCGCGAGCGCGCGCACGAGCGTGGCGAGGTGGTGCGCCGTGTCGCGCGCGCGCTTGTCGCGGAGCAGCGCCAGCTTCACCAGCACGTCCGCGCGCAGTGATGGTGAGAGGGAGAGTAAGGATGAGAGTGATGGTGAGAGAGCGTGAGAGTGCGGGTGCGGTGAGACTGCGTACTTGTGGTAGCGCGCGAGCGCGCGCACGAGCGTGGCGAGGTGGTGCGCCGTGTCGCGCGCGCGCTTGTCGCGGAGCAGCGCCAGCTTCACCAGCACGTCCGCGCGCAGCGCCGCGAACCGCGCGCGCGCGCCGCCGCGGCAGCGCAGCACCAGCCTGCACACACCACACACCGCCACGTCTTTCCCTTCAATATACATAGCCCACCTGTACTCTCACCTGCCGTCCTCTCACCTGTACTCGTAGTTGCCGGTCTCGACCCTGTACAGCGGCTCCTGCAGCGCGTTGTAGGAGCACTCCTCGTCGTCCATCTCCTTGACCTTGAGGCAGTACGAGAGGTACTCGAACTTGGTGTCGGCGTACTTGCGGATGGTGAGCTTCGTGTCGGGGATGGCTTTGTTCAGGTACGTGCCCATGTCGGCGAGGATCTGGGCGATACGAGATGCTCGGAGTAGGGCACATTGAATAGAAGGGCAGCTCCGTGGGAGTGTTAGCGAATAATAATTGTATCGTGCGTTGAAAAAGGGAGGATAAGTTCGACCGCTTTCTTCTTTTTTTGGGCAGGCAACTTGTGGGTTACACAATATGTTTTTTTTTTGTTTTCAGAAATATGATTGGACAGAAGAACAATTAACAGCATACAATTAGAAGTTTCGAAGTTTTAACATTTACCATACTGTTCGGTTAAACTTAAAAGATTTGTAGCATTCTTAAAATTATAATATGGAGCCATGGTATTACTGAAAGTTCGAGTAGGTCAGAGGCCATCAGTGGAGTCGGAATTTTTACTCCGCCTAAAGGCCTCCGACATGGTCTATGGATTGAAACAACCGGGACCGACAATTTAACGTGCCCTCCGAAGCACGATAGCGCTCAGATAGAAATCCATCTATCCAATCGCAATGAGCGCTACATTCCCGAACGTATGGTATGGTCGCGTGCTGACCGGCTTGAGCGCCTTGAGCATGACGAGGCCGTGCGCGTGCAGGCGGCGGTGCGCGGCGCCCACGCGCGTGAAGGCGGCGGAGGCGCGCGGCTGCGGCTCGCGCACGCCGATGCACGCGAACACCTCGCCCAGCGCGCGCGCCGCCACCACCAGCTCCAGGTACGACTTCAGCATCCTGGGGGCGGGAACGGGTGGCTTGCACTGCCTGGGGGTTCGATACCACTGCCCTACTGGGATGGCGGTTAAATACTACGTCAGTTCCAGGTACGACTCCAGCATCCTAAGGTAAGACTTCAACTTTCTGAAGCCGCGTACTGAACAGGTATTAGTAGGTGTACTTCAGTGGTAGTTTATTCTAAGGGGAGAATCCTAATCACAATTGTCAAAAACAGTTAGTTTTTTGTTTATCCAGACTCCTGGAAACTATTATCTCATGGGAAGACATGAAAACCCTGGCTAACAAAAATCTTCCACCAAGAATTCAAATCTCATGGGAGCATATAAAGGATATTTTTCCTGTTCAACAAAATATACGGGCGCGACTCCACTAAATCTAGGAAATTAACGTATCAGCGATCTACACAATTTTCACACGCCATATTGTGCTTTATTGGATCATGTGCGGAGCCATCCGTGCGGAACAGCTAGTATTAAATAAAACTATTTGTGACTTGGTTCGCTTCGTTTGCACCGACCTCTTGCAGTGGTCGACCATCCTCTTGAAGACGAGCTCGGCGTCGCGCAGCTCGTCCAGCTTGGCGAGCAGCGAGTCGTTGCAGAGGATGGCGCGCGACAGGCCCAGCGCGTCCGCCGCGCCCGCCGACATGCTCTCCACCAGCCGGTGCTTCATCTTCTTCAGGATGATGTCCAGCGACTTGCCCTGCCGCGGGTCCGCGTGCAGCTTGTTGTAGTTTATCGTCACCGTGTCCTGGGTCATACATCACCAATTCTATTCTATTGACCATTGTTAGGCTAACATCTGACAGATAAAGTCCATAAGTCCGTTGGATCCCGGTCTTTATTATCTCTGTATTATTATATGTATAAGCTAAGGTAATTTACAACTTGAAGATACACTCTATCTCCTATCCCGTGTCTTCTATATTTCCTACCTTGGCACCTGTATCATCTATACCTCCCCTGCCCGCATCACCTGCCCTCACCTTGGCACCTGTATCATCTATACCTCCCCTGCCCGCATCACCTGCCCTCACCTTGGCACCTGTATCATCTATACCTCCCCTGCCCGCATCACCTGCCCTCACCTTGGCACCTGTATCATCTATACCTCCCCTGCCCGCATCACCTGCCCTCACCTTGGCACCTGTATCATCTATACCTCCCCTGCCCGCATCACCTGCCCTCACCTTGGCACCTGTATCATCTATACCTCCCCTGCCCGCATCACCTGCTCTCACCTTGGCACCTGTATCATCTATACCTCCCCTGCCCGCATCACCTGCTCTCACCTTGGCACCTGTATCATCTATACCTCCCCTGCCCGCATCACCTGCCCTCACCTTGGCACCTGTATCATCTATACCTCCCCTGCCCGCATCACCTGCTCTCACCTTGGCACCTGTATCATCTATACCTCCCCTGCCCGCATCACCTGCCCTCACCTTGGCGGCCTGTATCATCTTGGCGACCTCGACCTTGGTCTTCCCCTTCACGGACTGTCCGTTGACCCCCACCAGCTCGTCTCCGCTCTGCAGCGTGCCCTCCTTGGACGCCGGCGTGTTGTCGAAGATCTGAAACGAGTGGGCGAGACATGATGAACATTTGATTATTGTAGTTGAGTGGTGGTAAATTGTAACTGCATGTAGTCTGCGATACATAATGGTAGCAGTTTTACTTAAATTATTATGGAAACTTTGATAAAAGACGGATTATAATCGTCAGGAACAGTAACCAAAATGAATTAAAGCTTTTTCACGATATTTATTTATTTATTTATATTGATATGTCTGTACCTGCACGATGTAGAGGCAGGGGCAGAGCGGCGCGCCGCCGCCGATGCTGATCCCGATCAGGTTCTTGTCGTCCTTGTTGAGCACCACGCTGCCCGACGTCACCGTCATACCCCTGGGAGGGACAAGACAAAGTCAAACTGGTTCACAAAATATGTTTTATGTTTTAGGTTAAAGAACAGGCTTAAAAACTATGTAAGTACATACTTAGATTCTTATGTCGTAATAGTGATACACAGAAGTTAAGTAAAGAACAAAGTATTTTCTTTTTAGTCAATCTAGTTGAGATTGGCTTAAAAATAATATTAAATATCTGAGTTAATAAAAACAAATATGTACTAACCAAAACCGACTCACTAGGCGGACACTCGGACAGGTAGTCGCTTAGTATAGTAATGTGGAAAGAAAAGGTGAGACTTTATTGTTAAAACGTCTTTCATGGTTACGGAAGAAAACATCGTCCAAATAGCTATCTATACCGGTATAATAAAGCTGAAGAGTTTGTTTCTTTATTTGTTTGAATGTGCTTAACTCAGAAAATACCACTCCGATTTGAATCATTGTTCTTTAAATGGGTAGCCCCGTTCAACGAGAAGGTTGTTTTATAAGTTTTTTTTCACAACACACAACATTCACAATGCGTGTAAAACAACGGGGCGCTGCTAGTGTCATTATAAATGTCTGTCCATGACCCAATGAAGGTAAGTGAACGAGAAATGGACACTAAGAGGGTACTAGCGAGTAAAACAAATACTATATTTTCAAAGTAATTTTATTCACATCACATCTCTAGCGCCACATGACACACTATTCTAGCTTCATCTACTGGAATGATCTGTGAACACACAAAACCATTAAATTAATATGCGTCAATATGTCAAAATAATTTCGATGAAATACTCTAACACTAATGTGGCTAATCGCAGAAAGCGTAAGGTGTGATTCCGCAAGATGCGGCACTACGAACGAGACTACAACGAATTTAATTCTTTGGAGAAAAAATGGATAGACACTTGAAGCAAAATCGTCTTACCTCCGCCGTTTGTTATTATTCTACCATTGAATTCTACTTAAGCAACTTTATCCTGATCTAGCGAATCTCTAGCTCACGCATTTTATATTGTGTAGGTGAAGCTAAGGTAGGTTGAAGCTAATTATTAGCAGTGACCTACAAATCTGTATATCCTCACGACCACTCACATGAGGTCCTGATGCGTGATGAGGTACCGGTCGGTGCGGAGGTCGTGGTACACGCACTCGGGGGACACCTCCTCCGTGACGTCCCGGGGGACCGGAGACTCGGCGGAGTCCTGAGCCTGTTCGGGGGCTGGGGCACTGGACAGTGTGGTAGTTAAGTATGGAAGGATGGACTCATTGTAACGTGTAATGTAGGGCTGTACTGCAAAAGGCTTGCCCTCATATTGGATTCCTCATAAGGATTTGGTGTAACCACCACGCTTGCTTAGTATATTAGCTTCTTTATAGTTATTAAGTCAATGGGCAATCCTTATTATGTATTGTTGGGTGCGTTTCCATTGCAGCGGAGCGGAGCTGTGCGGAGTTCATCTGCCCAATCACAATACATTATGAAAGGATTGTGACCATGTCGATGTATTGTTCGACAGTCCCGAGGCGTTGTGATTGGATGTAGCTCCGCTCCGATTAGCTTCAATGGAAATGCACCCCTAGACGCAACCACCCTTTTGCTTACTAATCTACTAACTAAATAGTATGTAATGACATTTGCCAGTCAGACATTATTCCCAATGAGGTAAAACTTGACCCAAAGTAAGCGACCACGACAATATAATAATAAATAAATAAATAATAATAATATAATATTATATATCAATATAATGTATATGATAACAAAGTTTGTACTTACTTTTCCTCAATCGTCATAACCAAATTGTTCGTAGTTTCATTAGTCACTCGTTTGCTGATTTGAACAAATTGAATATAATAATAATTGTGTAGCGGTAAAACTTTTTTCACTCGAAAGTTAACCTTAGCGGATATAAATGCAATAAAACCGTAATCTATGGAAAGTCATGCGGGTACTAAATAGAATTGTGAATTGTGTTGCAAAACAAAACATGGTTCTAATAAGCACCAATTTATCAATTATGTTTTTCATAACTTAACATAGGTTGATATTGTTCCAGAAATTATAAAAAAATTACAAGAATTATTATTTAATGGGAAACTTAATAACTTTAATACTTCATTAAAACGATTGAAAAATAGACTGTGTTAAGCAAAACAAATTAAATCTTAGACAAATAAAATGTCAAGACAAAGCGCCAGAAACAATTCATTCAGGTCAGAATGAACATAAGAACAGATATAGATTTGAATAACACATTGACTATTTTTATCCCCAAATTCCCATGAGAATAGGCTCAATGTAGATAAAACCGCGGGCGCGGATAATGCATGTCTATAGGTATGTATGACATGCTGGTGTAATTTCGTGTAATGTATTTATTTATTATATCAGTCTTGACTTGTTATTCAGTCTAATAAAAAGGCAAATAAACCAAAACGTTACATTCTATCTTCGAAAGCGTTGTGCACGAGCGGAGCGTACTGCGGGAACACCCGCGGGTCGAACATGAACAGGGGGTCGTTCTGCTTCCACATGCTGAACAGCACAGGACTGACACTGTTCAGCGAACACACTTCAGCGAATACACACTGTTCAGCAAATACAAACTGCTCAGCGAACACAATCTAGCTGCAAACACATACCACAAAATATATACATCCAAAAAGCACGCCACCAACTATTTGACTGCCTATGCCCGGTTAAAAACAAGCGCACGCACACATTAATGCGCGCTACACGAGTTACGAATCGCGTCATCCTACTAATATGTATTATAAATGGGAAAGTTTGTGCGGATGTATGAATGTATGTTTGTGACTATTTCACGAATAAACTACTGGACGGATTTGGATGTAACTTTACAGTAATAAATACATCAGAATAACGCATGGGATACATTTTATCCTGAAATTCCCACGGGGACGGGTACAACGCGGGTAATAACGCGGGGCAAGACTAGTATTGAATACCCGTGAAGATTTGCTACGAGACGTGTAAGCACGCGTCTATGTATGTGTGCGATTATTTTCGTAGCACGACTTAGTATGCCTCTGGGTGTATTTATTTTGTCTACAAATAGTGAGGGGAAGGTCAACGTCCATATGACCCGCACCGTTTCATTCGACGTCACAACACATTGACGATGTGGTTGGGTGGTTATATGGGCGATGACCTTTAAACTACGCGAGGTATTTAACTAGTATTATTGTGTAAATCCATCACTATCCAGGACATTACTAAACTTGATCTATACCATAACACAAGTTCCGTGTAATGGTTTGAATATTCTATTGTGAATACTTTTTGAGTGATATTAAACAGTGGCGATACAATTGGGCTTTTGAAAAAAAAAAATTTTTGATAAATGGAAAGATTATATATTAGTTTTATAACAAAACTATTTTTATTTAAATTTATTCGCAATAATTCAAAAGTTATTTCAAAATAAAAAATAATTTTTGAATCCAAACACTGAAACTGAAACACCGAAGACACTCGGACAACTCCCGAACAAACCCGAGCGCGTGTGACGTCATAATGACAGCCTCATTCGGTTACACGTGTAATAGCCGTAAACGCTGTACGTACTTATAGTTAAATAGCTATAACATTATCACGTCACAACTATAGTGACCAATTATGGCGCGTTTATAGTCACGTGATTTTTATTCAATTTTTAATTGTTTATAATTAATTGAAAATATATTTTTTAAAGTTTTTTGCATTTTTTTTTCAAAAGCCCAATTGGACGAATGAACATATTAATTTCAGTGACGAAACGAAATAAGCCATTCACTCATTGTTTTAGCGTTTGACATTACGAAACGTCAAATTATTTAACGAAATAAACAGCAATTATGTCACCTTATGACACTAAAACAGCTGAACTAATGTAGAATTTAGGATGGCATACACGATAATATTATATGAGTGTATTTATTCATAGGTATATAGGAGAATTCAAACAAAAGGAAGTCTTGTTTTGTAGTCTTCATATTCTGCAGTTACATGTTATTCTAGTGCAAAATAATCCTATGAATATGCTAACTATTGAACGCCTACATGAATCCAAAATGAAGGGAGATAAGCCACAGAGGAAGTTAACAGATAACCATGCACATACATTACAATACAATCATGTTTCTAACATTTTATTCAAAACATTGAAACTAAGGTTTATAGAACATGTTTTAGACAAATAAAAATTTTGGAAAATAGGTAAAGAATAACTACATAATATCATTAACTTAGTATAATAAAAGCGTGCAATTTAATAAATTAATCATTTATATAAACGCCGACATTTGACCATACATTACATCAACAATAACAAGGAAATTCTTTACGAAACATTTGCCAATTTTCGCTGAATAAAAACAACTTACATTTTATCTTCTTCAAAAAAGAAGTCATCGTCATATTCCTGCATCATTTTGCGTGGGTCCAATCAAATAATATTATAAATAGTCCGCCGTATTCAATGATTCAATGTACGTGGTTGTCACAAATATTGATTTCTTCCATGTTTGTATTTGAGAGGGACTATGGCGGCCGGCGGGACCAATCAGAGAGTGACAGTTCGAGTTGGCGCAAAATAGAGCCACAGAGTGTTAGAATTATCCATAGAGTATAAAATATAGACTCATTCGTTGCTACCCTTATGATATTTTCCTTTCCATAAGCTACCGAAGTAGTCCCCAACTACCCTTGTGCGAAGTGAAAATGAAGGAAGTAAACATTATTTTTTTACCCTACGATTTCGCTGCCCTAGATTAGCCAAGATTCGCCTTTGGAGATTAATCTAGATTATACCTTACGATACTGACATGTGCAAAATTGCCAAGATCTGTGTGTGTCCCTTTTATTAAATTGAAACTTCGTTTACGGATACACTTCGCTTTTATTTTACATTTTTATCTGACGTTTCGGCCCCTTTACAGGACCCGTGGTCTCAGAAGACATGAGTAGTGTTCGCTTAAACTTAAGAAACCAGTATCTGTGTCCCTTTTGATAGGCTCTACTAACAGCCGGCGCACATAGCTCACATATCTCAAGACATTCTATTGGGACCGGCCATACGGCACTGCGGCCAAAATCACAATAGATATTTAATTACCATCTTTAAGAAAACATGAATATTTTACAAAACGTAACCTTTCCAATTAACCCGATGTTAGTAACAACCATGACGTCAATACATTACGAGACATTTAACTATTAATGACACTGGCTCTTTCCCCGAACTTTACTTGTGTTTAATTTCTTCGTCTTTATATTAGTACTAGCAGCGCACTCGGTTTTACCCGCGTTGTGCCCCTTCCCAAGGGAAATTTGGAATGAAAAATAGCCTATAACCTTCCTGTTGAATGTGGCTATCTATTACAAAAATAATTATTGAAATCGGACTGATAATTCCTGAGATTAGCTCGAACATACAAACAAACAAATAAACAAACTCACAAATTTTACCTCTTGCTCATATTATAGATTTACGGCGGATCCCAATATCGAATCTTCTATCGGGAGATCGGCTCAGATTGGACATTCATTCTGGGACAGATTGGTGTGTATTACAACAACCAGACATAATATTCAACAACAAATTGTCGTTACCTAATAGGTTAAAAGATGATTCAAACGTTATTTGGTAAAACCTTTAAGCTAATCGCCTCAGTAGTGACGCGTCGTATCGCAACGCATCGCGCGTGCGTCACGACGCGACGCGACCCTCAGCGGTGACGCAACTTTATAATAACGTTATAGCGACTGGCTCGTGTAGGGTTGTCGCTTGTGCAGCTGTAGGTTTGTAGCTGGTACCCCATGAATCAACAGATTTTATTAAAATTATTGTCAATTTAATTTTGTTTGCAAATATCCTTAAGGAAATTCGGGATTATTTCAGATTGAAAGGCCGTATCCACAACGACATGGTTAATAAGTATTAGTGAACTCATCAAGCCGCAGACTTCCTTGCCATATTTTATTTCACAGTAAGAGTACATTATCTTATAGATGCTTATAAGCTGTAGCGCCCCAATCTAATGAAAGATTAATTGATGCGTGGCGAGGATTGACACACAGATCGTAGAACGGAGAAGGTAGCGCCAATTATTATCTGTATAATAATATTAGTCAGAAGAAAGAAAAAATATAGTTATTTAGTTTAGAAGAATTGTTATTACATGAGTGTACTCATAGATGTGAACAAAAACCTCGGGGACCAACCCTACCTTAATCACCGGTTATTAAGTAACGTGCACTGGTTTTAAAATGTAAAAGTCGCAATCAGAACCGCGAGACAGCGCGCAGTGAGGCCGCGTCCGAGGAGACAGACAGACAGACAGGGTGGTAGACAGACACAGTGATGTACAAGTATATTGTGAGTTTAATTTTGTATACTCTATTTTTTGTTTGATGTCCCGACTCATTCGTTAAAGAAATCCCGTGTTTTGTGTTTTGCACTTAGTGAATAGTGTATGATGTGTTCCAAACTCTTGATAATAGTATCAGGATGTGTGTTATTTTCGATTGCGGTTTGGTGCATTTCTGATCGAAGAGAAATATATTTATGATTTATGTGTGAAATGGGATGAAGTGTGTTTGGATGTGGTTTAATTCAATATATATATACAGAGTGGTCTCAAAGTTTGTTATCTATGTGTATCTAGAGTGTAAGACGGTTGACTCGCACTCTACCCGTTTCTGCAGGAATTTTCAGATGAGAAATAACTCTATAACATTAACTTCTTTTTATGTGGCTCTGGCAAAAATATGCATATACAAAAGTAGTATTAATTAAAATACTATTCCAGTAGTAATATTCTTGACAGCACCGCGTTTATAAAACACAAATCTCTGGAATGGATGGACCAATTTCGATGTTTGTTTTACTCAATACTTAAAATTATTTAGTAGTTAACTAATAGAATGAGTGGTAAATAAATTGCAAATTAATTCTTTGAATGCAATTCTAATAGTGTTGCGTGCGATGTTTCGTTAGATGTATTTAAATTCAACGTGAGTGGTTACAACACGCGTCTGTTGTCCATGGATTACATTTTACTGTCGATCGAAGTTTCAATTAGTTTCCCGCGTGGATTGGTGGAATATCTAACGGCAGATTATCGTAGGATTTTGTGGTATTTACATTTCCGTATACTTTAGTCGAATAATGATGTAACTTAATCTAATTACTCACATACCTGTATGTACTTATCCATCGAATCAAAATAAATAAATACATTTTATTCACTTAAACTTACTTCTATTACACAATAATAAATCTAATAATGTTAGGTGTTACTTTAAGCGTGAATATGAGCCTGGATCAGGTGTTCCCTGTGGTTCAGTCTAAACCGGACTATATACGATACTAATAAAGATCTAGTTCACCTAATGAATATTTGAACTAATAAAACCTCGTTCCAAACATTCCAGTTAACCCTGTGCCTACTGGCGGCGGCTCTGCGGCCGGCGAGCTCGCAGAGTCAGGTGGGCCCGATCGCCGGGTTCCTGCGCACCAACCTGGTGGGGCATCCGGTGATCCACGAGCGCCGCCAGTGGCTGTTCGACCCGGACGTCGCCAGAAAGAGACGGAAGACCTTCGTAGAGCTGCATGGGGATAAGGGAGAGAAGCTTATTGAGAGGCTCGGGTTAGGTGGGTACAGGTTTCATGTGGCTTCTGGGTGAAGTGTGTGTTAGTTTTTTAGAGATAGGTTAGGTTAATGGTTAGGTTTTAATGTGACTGAGCAACAAATAAAAGAACGTTCATTCCCAAAACTCATAATTTTATATTAACACAAACCCGACTCGTAAATTTGAAACATGCGTCCATTGATCATAGAATTGAACCCTGGCTCCCAGCATTGGCAAGCGAATACAAATTTATAGACCACCAAGGCGATCAACAGTAAACACCTAAGAACATCTTATATTCTCTCTTAACAAGCACCAGTTTTTCCAAAACCTATTTTCAACACTATTAAATCATCAACTGTTGGTTCATCGTCCAGGTATAGACGGCCACGATGAGGAGCGTCTCCTGAAACAGCGGCAGCGCGACGAGGGCCACCTGGGCGGGCTGAACGCGCACCTGCCTTGAAGGGTACCGCCAAACATACGGTTAGGTTAATATAATATACACTTGTACATAAGGGTTGAATAAAGGTTGTGATTTGAGTAACAAAGTGTTTTAGTTTATCAATTGACACACAAGTGACATTTCTATCTGAGCGCCACCGTGCTTCGCAGTCGTTGTTTCAATCGTAAGATCATCGTAAGAGGCTTTTAATAACCCCGACACTAGTTTTGGCGACATGATTAAATTACTGGAAATGAATTCATGAAACACAGAATTAGTATTGCAGAGACTACATAGACAGAAGTCACACCGACTGCGGAAGAGCGAAGTACTTACTGACACTTCTCTATTTCGTGGTTTGGGTATTACGAAGTATTACCAAATAGAGACTTCCAAGTGATTATCTTATCAAACCCAAGGTTATTTTATAACATGTTCTGTTGGAGTTCAATCGCTTGTTTGAATATTGATACGATTTCCGTCGAGGAGGCCTTGACTTACTTCTAATATATTTAAATGGTCATCGCGAAAGTTGTACGCGAATTAACTTTTAAAATAACTATGGGTTACTTTTAGTAGGATGTATGTTAAGTATAGTCAGCCCACGAAAGTGATAAGTCTGCTTGAAACCTTGTCATATTTAAATTTCTATTACTTCTACTAAGTAAGTTCGAGTCGGTGATACTTACTAACATGACGTAAAAATAATATATTTTAATGTGACAAGACACTAAAACACATGGGTAACTTTTCATCCGTAGACTGTGTTCATCTAAATTAGTTCATATGCTCTGAGGTGATGCAAAGAGAGGTTTGATAAAAGTTTAGGTGTCATGTCTTTATTATTTTATTTTAAACACGAACAGGTTATTTTATATGTTAAGCTTCTTTGTCTGACCAATTAAAGAAATGTAGAGCATTGCTATTCTTCACTATTAATATGTATGCTCTCTCTTTGTATGCTCGGCTTTAACTAAATTGTTTTTACAACGCTTTCTTTACAAAAGAAGTACCTAGCGAGGCAAGAAGGTTTCCCAATGCTATTCAACATTTAGTTCCAACAACTAGTAAGAGATGGCGCTGTTATCAATAGTAAACACCATCTTTAAATAGCCGCGTACCCACCTAGCGCACAGGCTTGCGAGCCATGGCTCTCGAGCCAAATGCTCGGCTGGTGTGGACGTGCCTCGGGCTGCCTCGGGCGCGCGTTTGCTCGGCTGAGCACGGCTCGGCCCCGAGCCATCTGTTGTCGGTAAACTTGACGCGCTCAAAGGTGCCTCGGTGAGCGCTGTGTGTTAGGTGGGTACGGTTATGTTTTGGCTCGCGCGCGAAGCTAGGAAAATAGCTGCACCTGAATATACACGACTTATGATGGCGGCTCGCGAGCCATGGCTCGCGAGCCTGTGCGCTAGGTGGGTACGCGGCTAATGAAGTACTGGCAGAGCTTATTGTTTGTTTGCCCACGTTTTCTGGAGAAACCGTAGCTCATCAAACAAAGGTAAAAACAACAGTTACTTCCAAGCCGCATTTAATTCAGTTAAGTGTATCAGTAAAGCGTTTTAGTCGTGATAGCGTAAAGGAGCGCTCACTTACAGCCTTTTAATACAATGCGGGTGGAATCTTATAATATAAAAATAATCGCTGAATCTGTTGGTAAGCGCATAACTTCAGAACGACTGCACCAAATTGGATGATTCTTTTTTTAATGTGTTCCTTATTGTCAGGACAAGGTTTTTATATAAGAAAAATAAGGAATAATAATCTCAAAATTCCCACGGAAACGGGGGCGCTGCGGGTGAAGCCGCGGGGCACAGCTAGTTATGAATAAAAGTCTTGTATTTATTGATATTTTCGTTTATTGATTGTATTACAATATTGAGTTTGGATCTAACTACCGCCATACAAAACTACCGTACTCTATTGGGACTCGCACTTCCTTCTAACATTAATTAAATGACATTTGGAATATAATATCATAAAAATGGCGCGCGCCCAATAACAAATGGTAAAACTATAGTAAAATATAAAGACACAAATTAGTTCCAAAGTTTATACTCGTAATATGCTCACCAAAGACATCTCTCTCTCTTCTCTAATCTTCTATAAGAAAAAAGACAAGAGACATTCTTTTCTCTGAAAGAGATCTTTGGCTTGCTACTTAGCTTGTTGGTGTAGGAAAATGATAATATTTCAACATAGTACATAAGTATTATTTATAGATAATAAAGTAACTTTACACAAGAACATATGTATTTATGATTTAGATGGTTCTTGTCAAAAAGGTTATACTTAAAAGAATAGGAAGGATTTGGGCGCGCAGTTTAAGTGAGGACTACATTATTATATAAAATATGTATAAAAGATTAGTATTGCATGTTTAACTAAAAATTAATCGTTGTATTTTTCATTATGATGAGTTTTCACTTTAAGAATATTTTTTGTAAATACATGTATGCATTAATGTATAACAAATTGGTTTAAACAGTGTTAAACAAATTATAACGAACGAGTATATACTTAAATAACGTCCAAAGGTCCATCCCTAGGATAATATTAAACTAGAATTATCAAAAAGTGTTTAGTCTGTATCACGATAAATTGATCGAAAATTCGAAATTTACTTTTCGAAAATCCAAGAAATTTATCATTTACAATCTACAAGCTATTTATAGTTGCTTATGTAAATGTAAAAATATTTAGTTTCTGACAATTTACAAACGTTTTCAACATTTAGCTCTTATCAAAATTAACTGAAAGTTATCATACAACTGTTTTCTCAAAAACTAAACATTTCCGATCGATAATTAATAAAAGACTAACATCAATGACTGTATCTAAATGATAAATGCGTAAATAAACATGAAGTTAACTTAACATAGCTTCGTAAGTTCCAATACAGTGGCAGTGAGAGAACTGAACCCTAATCGCAAAGAATAATTATTGTGACATGTTTTTGATACATTCTGAGTTTACATACGATTTAAGGCACTGTTTTTATTGCATTATATTTAAATAACAATTTTCAACTATAAAGTTTAATCAGCTTTAGTAGAGTACAACATGGTGGTGTAAAATTGTCTACTATTGTTCTACAAAATATCAACCGATTTCAAAACCTTGTTTTGATGTCGGTTAAAAATGAAGTTTGCTTTCATTAGTTTATCAACGGTAGAGGTTAACCTCTACGTTTGTCATTTTACTCTACCAAATTACTCTACTAATAGACCTAGAGCCCGTGAACCCCAGACCTTCGTCATTTTATAAAAGCTGAAAGTTTGTCAGCGCATGCTCCCAACACCAGGTAAGAACGATGGACTATTATGAAGTTTGGGTTACAGTGGCTTTGGCAGGTAAACGGTACTAAAGGTCAATGGTCGAAAACACCAAGTTGGCCATCGATTTCGATATCACCGTCAAAGGGTGACTTGTACAACTTGTCAAGAGCTTTCAAATGACATAGGTCATGTCACTGTTGAGCATTAGGATCAGCGTCCATAGCATAGGTCAACTCCAATCTTCAATGGTCGAAAACACCAAGTTGGCCGTCGATGTCGATGTCACCGTCAAAGGGTGACTTGTACAACTTGTCAAGAGCTTTCAAATGACATAGGTCATGTCACTGTTGAGCATTAGGATCAGCGTCCATAGCCATAGGTCAACTCCAATCTTCAATGGTCGAAACACCAAGTTGGCCGTCGATTTCGATATCACCGTCAAAGGGTGACTTGTACAACTTGTCAAGAGCTTTTAAATGACATAGGTCATGTCACTGTTGAGCATTAGGATCAGCGTCCATAGCATAGGTCAACTCCAATCTTCAATGGTCGAAAACACCAAGTTGGCCGTCGATTTCGATATCACCGTCAAAGGGTGACTTGTACAACTCTTCAAGAGCTTTCAAATGACATATGTCATGTCACACAAATCACACTTTATTATTTGATGAACTTGATCGGTATTTTACACACCTTTAGTACAGTTTACCTGCCAAAGCCACTGTAACCCAAACTTCATAATAGTCCATCGTTCTTACCTGGTGTTGGGAGCATGCGCTGACAAACTTTCAGCTTTTATAAAATGACGAAGGTCTGGGGTTCACGGGCTCTTAGTCCATAAAGTAAATTAGAAACTTTAACTTTAAATTGAATTTGATTTTGTACAAGATTGAAAACAACGCCATCTATCCGTGACTTCTAGAACTAAGTTGAAACAATTCAAGACTAATCGACTTATAATCTACTAGAACACCAAGAAAGAGAATTTAACCTTAATATGGCATTACAATCATAAATATAAAGTTTAATTAATCATTAAGAGATCAAAATTATGTTAATTCGCTTACAACAATGATTTTTAACCATGAACAAGTCGTACAAGATATTCTTAACGGAATGCTTCTCAAAAATAATGGCATTATTTCAAATAACGCCTCTTTCATAGCTTCCACTTTGTTTAGTGACATTTTTAATGATAATCGTCGTTTAATTTATAATTGACTGACAGTTTCTTAATGTGGGTGATTCAAGTTTCGTGCTTTTTTGTATCCTTTGATGCCGCGAAGATTCTTCAGGTCTGAAATGAAAAGAAAAGATAGGTAACACTATTATTATATTATTATACAGGCAAGCTAAAGACTTATAATGTACGTCGTTGTTTATTGTTGGGTGATTTTTGAAAAAAAAACTTTTGGGGCAGGTTACTTTAGCTGACACACACGCAGCAGTAAATGTTGACAGAAATGTATGTTATGAAACAACTGTTTGTATTTAACAACGTTTAAAATCGTGACCTTTTGACAAAAGTAAGTTACGTTATAACCAACCGTTTGAAATAACCCACCCTTATTATAAGTGTAACAAACTATTTTTGCGCGCAAAAAAATTTTTAGACATTTTAGTATACAAAGTAACCTTTCTATTGAGTCTCTTGGTTTTGGTAGAGCCTGCCTGCATGGAAATCAGTAGAGTAGGCTCCAGTTGAAGACTCTAAACAGAGCGAACATACAGATGGACAGACAGACAGACGGACAGACATGTGCGATTGAAGACTTTTGTTTTAGTATACAAGTAGGTATATAAAGTTAGACAAGTTGGATTAAAATTATTTATACAAACCATAACAGATATAACGTATCTAGTAACCCAAACTACGAGTAGAATGCAAATCTAACCCAGTACTAACTACCACACAATCTGTGCCTTGTTAGTGGTCTCCATACAAACGTAACGGTACTGTCGATGCCTTTTTAGGCTCTAAGAAACCGCCTTATCAGTTGATCGGTTTGGGTATGGAGTCTCGCAGATGTTGGAATAATAGCCGGCTTCGAATTTAATGTATGTTTGGTAGAGATAATATTGATATTTACAATGATATGAACACTATGATGTTGAAACAGGTAACTTTATGTGTGGATGTTTTTTAAGTTCGTTGCCAATGTATGTAGCGTGGGAAAAGGTAGGGTGCTGTTAAAACTAAAGCATATTTAAACTCTGCCTAAAATAAAGTGCTTTCATGTATCATGCTGTCTCTTTCTCTATGGAGCATAATCCTAAATATTTTTGACGCTAGCCTTCCATAACATTCGCGTCTCAACTTGAAATCTCCCTCAAAATCTACGAAATTCTTTAAATATGTATGTACTCGTAGATATACAAAATCAATGTCCAAAAAAATTGAACACACTTCGCTTCTACATCGGACACAAAAACATATCTTAAAAAAGCTATCTTTACAAAAACTATCCGAGATCGGAGCTCTCATTGAGCGATGTGGTCTGACAAGACGTTGCGTCATGATATCGACACGCATAGTCCAACTCAAAGTTCTGTGCAGCAGTTTGACGTCAGCACTGTGCCTTTTTGATAAATAATTAAATAAGTAAGTAAGTATTAATATTATGTCCCGCAGCTGAAAAGCCTCTCATCTCACTGAAGATATCAGTACAGTGTTATAGAGATATGAAAATTGAAAGAATGTTTAATTATTCAAGCTAAGTGGAGATGCAAGTTAAAGAAAAATAAATCTTTTCTTCTAGAGAGAAGGAGATGTAAAGAACTGAAAATCAAAATAAATCCTTTGTATTGGAACATCTTCGGACTAAAAAGACGAAAGGTTCTTTGAACAAAATAATAAATTCACTTTGTTCACTATTTATTAGTATTAGTTAACATTATTTTAGTTTCAAACATTACCAGACGTCAAATCGCTGCACGTAATTTTGAGTTGGAGTATAGAATGAGATGTAATTGATAAGAGGGCGGTGACCCCGCGGCTTGTAGTTTCAGATAACGAGTTGTAACGTTGATTGTGTTGCTTATGTAATTGAAGTACACTATTTGATCATGGTTATAAACTTGGGATGATAGTATCTTGTGCCATTTCAGATTGTAAATAAACTAACAGGGCTCCGCGGTGTTACTCGCGTTGGGTCTGTTCCCATGAGAATTTCAGGGTGAAAATATCATATACCTGCCCGTTGAATATGGCTATTTATTCCAAAAATAATATATAATTGACACCCAGACGTCGTCGCCAACAACTATGTCTTCACATATTATTGACTCCGGGCGGGAATCGAACCCGCAACGCCCGACACAGTAAGTGCTCTCACTGCCACTGCGACAACGGGCTTGTCAAATTATATTATGTGCTTTAACCGAATCTAATTTCATTCTACCTATCCAAGTACCATAATGCACATAATGCAAGTAACTTAACAAATATCAACAACACTTATGTAAAACATATCCCTCCTATAATGTCAATTAAAATTGAACATGTTAATAAATATTTACTTTATATTCCATTTTCTGCGCCCGACTGTACTTGATGTTACATCACTAGATCGATTGTGTTGCAACGAATGTACAATATTAATAAAGTAATCAATGTTTGTAAGTTCTGTGATCTAATGTGAATGGCGAGAGGCCAGAGAACGCAGCGTTTATACGATACTAGCCGCGGCCCGCGGGGTTGTCCGTGTTGTGTACCCGTAGGAACTTTGGGATGAAAAATAGCTTATATATAACCTTCGTCTTAAACGTAGCTATCCAATCCTACTAATATTATAAATGCGAATGTTTGTGAGGATGCATGTTTGTTACTTTACGTTCTTTCACGAAAAAACTACTAGACGGATTTGGATGAAACTTTACAGTAATATAGGTTATACTTCTGAATAAGACATGGGATACATTTTATCCCGAAAATCCCGCGGGGAGGAGTACAATGCGGGTTACACCGTGGAGTGCGGTTAGTACAAAATAATTATTCTTATCGGGCTGGAAGTTCTTGAGATACTCGTAATTAGTAAGTAACTTAACTAGTGAGTTTGTTAACCTGAAGATTTTGATGTTTGTTTGTTTGAACGCGCTATGCATTATGATCCATCTAACGTTTGTAAGAGACAATATGATCCTTTGTTGATAACATTATTAAACGGAATTTATGGAAGGCGTTATTCGTATTTTATTGAATGTAATACTCAAACAGGGTTCAAAATACAAAATGAACACATAAAACAATAAAAAATCATATTAGAACGCGGATGAAGTCGCTGGCAATAGCTTGTTTTAGTATAGGTTAGCTCTTATTCGTCTATACTAATATTATAAAGAGGTAAAGTTTCTAACATTGTTTATTAGTAAGAGCTAATCTCAGAAACTACTAATCCGATTTGTATATTTTTGTGATCTATAGCCACATTCAAAGAGAACGTTATAGGCCATTTTCATCTCGAAATTTCCAAGGGAACGGCAAAACCGCGGCTAGTATTAAATAAAGTAATCAATATCTATTGCTCTGTAATCTAATTTGAATGGAGAGCGGACGGATTGCAGATATCATTCGGAATGACGTTCTGAAGGTTCGTCTGTGGACATCCGATTAGGAAACCGAGTGCAATCTATACTAATATTATAAAGCTGAAGAGTTTGTTTTGTTTGTTTGTTTGTTTAAACGCGCTAATCTCAGAAACTACTGAACCGATTTGAATAATTCTTTCACTGTTAGATAGTCTATTTATCGAGGAAGGCTACATTTTATCCCGAAATTCCCACGGGAACGGGCACAACGCGGGTAAAACCGCGGGGCGCTGCTAGTTTGAGAATAATTGGATAAACATAATTTGTGTAGAACAGACTGACTCGACGTAGATACTGCGCTTGTTCAGCTAATCTCATTTGTAATAACAGTTTGTGGTACAAGTTATTAAGTCTATTTACTAAGTCAATCAAAGTAATCAGCTCTCAATTCCATACGATTTTAAATAAATAATGAAGATAAATAAAGTAAAGTATTGGCCTGTAATGTCCCACTGCTGGGCAAAGACTTATGTCACTGAAGATATAAATTCAGTGAAGATGAAAAGTATGTTAATAAATACTTCCTAATTGGAACGTTTGAGTATCTATTTAAGGATTAAAGTCTTTAATAGACAAATAGTCTTTGTCAGACAAAAGAGTCTGTTAATGTCTTCTCTCTAGAGTGCGCTTCTTCGTATGGTTTCATAGCCCTTGTGTAGTGCTCGTGACGTAGTTTAGCCCCTACTGGGATGGGTGGCCGATAGTGGCATTTCTATCTGAGCGCTACCGTGCTTCGGAGGATACCGCTCAGACACCAGGGTTAGTCATTAACCTACTCGACCTAACTTACTTATGGACTAGAAGACTGTCTAAGTTCTTGACTAAGGACTGTTCCGCTAACAAAGGTGTCACGGTGTCAGAGACGACGATTTTCAAAAAATTACCATCGCCTCTTACACTACAATTTTACGTAATTTTTCTAGAAACGTCGCTCGTCACCATCGCCTGTCCCGTGGCACACCTTCCCGCTATCAAAGTGTGATCATAAACAAATCTAATTATGATAAAGCGAGGTGCGTCCTAATGGCCCGCGTGGCGTGTCGCCTCGTCCCTGGGCACGCCCCGCGTGTTCTCTAGCGGATTGTTAATTATTCGCAAACATTATGGCGGGAGCACATGAAACGTGCTAATGGAATTGGCTTAGCCGACTTGGTAAAGAAGGTAAGTCACCATTAGAGTACGCCGACTTGAATAAAGGAGGACAATATAAGTAGGTTCTTGGGGCAGGTTAGTAGTGGTTGGGTTGTGATCTGATGAAAAAAATCATCTATAGCGCTTAAATGTACCAATTCTGTATTAGGTTTCAAATAATTTTGATATAAAAATTAGCTTAAAACCATCCTCATAAGTTAATAAATCTATTAATCAACATTTTATTTAAATCCGTTCATCTGTTTTTGAGTTATTTTCGGACACACAGACACAAATCACAAGGGACTTTGTTTTATAACATGTAGTGTTGTAGATCGCATGCGAGGCTCGCCGGACAGTCGGAAAAACTAGAAAAGCTAGATATCTCGAGTGTCGGTCTAAAAATACATCGATTTATTAGAACTTGGCTTGTCTTGAACGTGTGAAGCATTCGCGGTTACACACAGATTAATGGTATAGTTACTACTTAGATCATAGTTGATTTTATTATTAAACTAGCTGCGCCCAGCGGTATCAACCGCGTTGTACCCGTTCCCGCGGGAATTTCGGGATGAAAAATAGATGTTGTCCGATTCTCAGATCTACCCGTTATGCACACAAAATTTCATGAGAATCGTACAAGCCATTTCGAAGGAGTATGGGAACGAACATTGTGACACGAGAATTTTATATATTAGAAGAAGAAGAAGATAGACTAAGGAATCGCCTTCGCTTCTTTAAGGTTCCTACAGGAATTTCTAGAAAAGTTAAATATAAACATTGCTTTTGAAATACTCTGTCTGTAGGTGAACACACTGTTCATTGAGTTCGTTGCAAACAAACAGACAAACGCGGCGGAAGACTTTTTACGTTTTTATTAAGTAAGATGGATTCTATCTTCAAAGTGATAAAGAAAAAACTTGGTCACGAATTAATAGATCATCGCTGTGATTTAATATCTCTATGACGCAATACTATATAACTACTGCCACAGATTAGATGGCAGTCAGTACGGGCCACCAAGGCCCGTGACGTCATTCTAACCAACTTACAAAAAGTGTGTCGAATGTTTTGAAGAGGCTTTTGTTAGATGCGGTGGTAAGCTATAGTTATTTCGTGATAGTTTTATAAAATACTGTCTTATTCTTAGCCTACTTCAAAAACTGAAGGAAGTTCTCAATGGGTTAGTAAGTAAGTAAGTAAGTACGAGTGGGTTGCCAAACTTCGCCAAAACTTTGCCAAACTTCGACAGGGGTTGCCATTAGGCAACCCCTGTCGAAGTTTTTAGACCGCCTAAAGGCCTCCGACATGGTCTTACGATTGTTGTCAATTGGCTGTATGTTTGTTACCTGATATCCCCGTCGTTTATAAATCGATTTCGAAAATTATTTCAGGATTTGAAAGAATATGTTTACAAAATGCTTCCGAATAAAGTGTTTAATCTGTTTGAAAAAGATTTTTGGCTTGAAAAAGTTATCTTTATTAATAATATAAGTTTGATTTTTGTTTAATGTTTTTGTTTCTTTGAACGCGGTCATCTTAGTTAATACTAATCCGATATGAGTAGTTATTATACGCAATTTTTCAGCTCGAAATGCCCACGGGAACGGGCACAACGCGGGTAAAAGCGCCTCATATAGTCAAGTACCAACGTCTCCCGCAGTACCAACTAACCGCCTTTGTAAATCGATATAGAAACTTAACACATTAGTAAACTAATCATCTAACTACGTGTTAATCACAATAACCTTCTTCCTGCCAGTCGGGTAGAGCCGCATCCGGCTGCTCTTCACAAAAACTGAATCCATCATAATCGATCCATCTATATTTATTGTTCTCGACACGCGATATTCAATTGTTTTTTTCTTTGTCTTAATGATGGACCGTTTTGGATGATTAAATAGTTATCGAATTTGGAGATTGATTTGTACATTGTTAACTTTTTTGTTGTAATTGCTAATTCAGTTGTTTTTTTGTACTTCCTATTATGAACCTATTTTTGAAAAATGTGAGGCGGTTTGTATTTTAACCGACAGGGTGCGTTTCCATTTAAGCGGAGTGGAGCTGCGCGGAACTCAGTCGACCAATCAAATGGCATTTAAATTGTTAAAAATCGCATTGACATTGTCAAAATCAATGGACAGGCACGATGCACATGTGCACGACTATAGTGCACCCGATAAAGGGGCACTATAGTCGACTTGCAGTTTGTTTGCCATTGTTTTGAACGTGAGTAAATTCACGGGGCGTCGCTAGATCTTACCGACTTTGATTTCCTTATGGGTACATATTTTAATAAATACGTTATATATCCTTACGCGATACAGTCCCGTTTCTTTCAGTATGGGTGCAAATCGTGTGAGTTTAAAAGTAAGTTAGTTAAAATGTTGTAAGTAATCGTTTATGAATAAGCCGGTTAGTGTATGATATCCACGGGAGTGCCCGCATCTGCTTGTTGCGCCATGGTTCGTGAAATGCCGCCGGGTTCAATACCGGTGAGATGCGATGCTATCGGATGGTACTCATTGGAGGAGTTGGTAGCAATTGTTGGTAAGGGCATTGATTAATACGTTTTAAATAAAAGTTTAAACAGTTTTTTCAAATTATAAAGTCGAAGATTTGTTTATATTGAGCAAGGTAAGGGTAGGTATTGGCGGCTATAGGAAAGGAAGATAAGTCCTTTTCAACCCGTCCCACATAGATCAAAGACTTAAGGGTTAACAAAGGCTTTTGCGCTGGTGTATGTCGTATATCAAGTAATTTCAAATATGACGTGACGTGAGTCAAGGGGTTAAGCATGGATTGATAAATAACACATTTAAAAATCCTATCGAAATAAGGTATATAAGGGACTCATATAAAATGGTTTATATTTTATTTAGTTTCGTGAATTGAATATAACATCCCGCGGTCTTGTGATCGGTAATCAAAACCGATATTAATGTACTAGTTACTAATAAAGGTAAACTCGGTCGGTTCGCTATTAATACCGTCAAGGGTAGCCGTAGTTTCGGTTGTGTTCTTTGTTTTAATTACTTTAATTATGAGCTCCCACAGCAGTTATGTTATGTTTCTTTAATTTGCTTCAGCTGTCATATTTCTCAGGGTGGATTATTTGCTAAGTAAAGGTTTTGTAGAAATATTGAAGCAATATCCCTCGCCACGTAAGTCTATTGTCTATTGGCGAAAGCCTTACAAACTACTCGATGACTTTTCATGCGGATTTCACAAGATTTTTTTTTCCCGAAGCTACGAGTATATTGACAAAGAAAAATATGGTAAGAAAAAAACAGAATCTGTGTGGTATTTGTTTCTCTAGCAATGCTGGGCGTTCTGAATCCAGAAAATTTCAGAATGTTTGATGTCAGCCTTAAAGTTGTCCTATCTCACTTCTGAGCGAAGGCCTCTCATCTCATTGAAGATATCAAAACCGTATTCCGTCCTACTCACACCGTCAGATTTAGTATCACTCATTTCGACGGAAGCCTGCAGTACTTCGGGCTACTCTACTGTCGGTTACTAATGAAAGTTATACTCACTTGGTTCACAGGTACAGCGTGGGCACCCTCTTCTGCGCGCCGAGCGACAGCTTGTTGCTTATCTTCTTGTACCCCTCGTGTTTAACTCTAGGTTTTGGTTTCTCCTCCACGGGGCAGCCCTTTAGTTCCCACACCAAGTTCGTCAGCGACTTGGGCCGGGACAGACGCCGCGACCGCTTCTCGGGTAACTTCGGTCCGTTCCCGGAGTCGCCCGACGTGCGACCTCCGGAGTGACTCGAATCCAATGTCCCGTCAAGTTCCATTCCTTGGTGAATGTTGGAAAGACTCTTGTATCTGATGTTGAAGATCGGGGAATCGTCTTTGCTCGTTCTGATCGGACTTGCGAGAGGACTAGGACATTCTTTAGTGGGCGAGTCGTTTTTCTGTCGGAACACTATTCTAGGTTTGTTGTTATTGTTGTTAATGCTGTTTTTAATGTAAAGCTTTGGAAGGTTCGGTGTTGGCGCTATCGAGCATTTCTCTTTGTAGACTGTTATTGGAGTCTCCTTGACCGGCGCTTTTCTGGTTCGTTTTTCTGCTTTCTGTATGTTGAGAGGTTTTTTAGTCGGTATCGTTTCTATGGGGGGCGGTTCAGGTTTGACTTCTGTGATTAAAGGCATGTGGATGGGTGTTGGGGCGGGGGAGGAAGGGGCTGATTCGTGCCTCGTCGGCTCGTTGGAGTAGGAAGCTTTGATGTTCTTGGGGAGAGGAGCGAAGCCTCGCACGTAGTCGTAGATCTGGTCTATTTCATCGTACTCGTCTGGGATGCTGTTCTCGTCTCTATGACTGCTGTATATATGGTTGTGCCGGGAGAGATGCTTGTGTTGGTTGGCGGTATCAGACGACGCGCTTCTCCTTAGAAAATAACCAGTCTTTATGATCGGAGGCGCGTGTAGCGGCCCATTTAACAACCGCTTCGGATCGCCAAGCTTTCCATCCAACACGTGTATCCTATCAACGACTTCTACTAACAAGCGATTGCACTTTTCGACTAGTCTAGAAAATTCCATGAAGTTTTTGATTTGATCGTCGTTCTTGCATCTTTGCATTTTTAGGGGAGCTGCTAGAGGGAGGGCTATCAAGGCGTTGACTTCTTTTTGTAAAGGGAGTGCGAACACATGTTCTTCTTCGAACATGGAGAGGAGACGGAGCTCTGGCACAAAGTGGCTCGCGCTCTTGAGGCCACGCGGGGCCGTGCCATGCACGAGCCGCACGGTGATCGGGAGCCTCTTGGTCAGCAGTGTCTTCGCAGTATGGACTCCACTAATATTCTCCTCTTTAGCCACCGCAGAAAACTTTCCTCTCTGATCCAGACTCAACAGCACCGTATCGCCTTTAGAATCCAAACATTTCAAATACTTATTTTTTCCTAGAAACGTTTCTCCTTTAGGCATGATCACCTCTCCTGCCGGCAGGTTTCTGGCGCCATCAGCTGTGATGTTACCTTCCAAGTCAGTTTTAGCACAAATCACTCTGACCGCTTCTCTGACAAGACAGCCGTCATCTAGTTTCCTTCTAGCGACTTCAGCTACCGACTCCATGCACCGGACAGCTCTGCCCTCCTCACTTAGCAACTCGAAATATCCAGCGTAGTTATCAGGGATGGCTATTCTAGGTCCTACGGAGACCATGCGCCGTCCTTCCTTGAGTTTGATGGCTTGGGCGATGATTTTCTTCCTGCGGCCGGCGGAGACGAGTAGGGCGGTGCTCTGCAGCCCCGGGCTGGGCAGCGAGGGCACGCCCAAGCCCCCGTACTGGCCCTTGATGATCTTGGCGACGGCGGGCAGGCGGTGCTTGGCCACGAACTCGCGCAAGTAGCTGCCTTCGTCCGTCCATCGCGACGCCGCGACCACTACTTGACTGTCAGTTGCTGCCATCGTCGGGATTCTTACATCTGGAATTTGAAAAGAAGAGCATTAGGTAGGAGTCGTGTTGTCATCAATATATAGGAAGTCGTATAAACTTAAATCAGTACTAATTTAATATAGCTTAAGTTTTTTTATTTGTTTAAACTAGCTTATCTTGGTACTACCAATCCGATTTGAATCATTATTTTTGTAAAAGATAGCCACATCTGGAAATTCCCACGGAGACCGGATAAGTCCGTGGGCCGCTGCCGGTATACTCATTTGTAGTAAAGTATACGTTTAGCCTCAACGAAAAGAGGTGCCACGTCGCATGTTTGAAAAAAGAATAAGAAAAAAAATCATATGATGTTCTTTTTTCAAAAACCACCTAATTGCGGTCGCTGGACTATGGTCGCTCCGCGTCAATGGACGGACAGGCACCCTAATACTGAAAAGTAAATGGGAGCTGTATGAATGAATGAACGTAATATGTTATACTTAAAGGAATATAGGGACAGTATGACACAAGTATCTATTTATAATAATTCGCGGACAATTACACGCTCCGTGCACCCCAGTCAGTTACACGGTCGATAAACTGAAGCTTGTCGTACCGGCGACTAATCATTGGATGTCGCTACTTGGCAGCGGATATCAATTTATTGAATTACATCCTTCATATAAACATATGACTAGTAATGAGCCGCGGAGACTCTTGTTTCCGCATTTATAAACTATGTTTCGAAAGGAAAGCGATTAATAATTTCGGTATATTTTTCTGTAGCATCGTACAACTTAACAATTGATCGTTTTGATATTTATGTATTTTCGCGTCGTTATTTGCAGCGAGCGGCTCCCGGCGAATTAGTAATCGAGCGCCGCATATCTCATACAAACCGTCTTTAAAATTATCCTCAGCTTTCAACGAGTTATACAATAATATGTCAAGGACCATCCTTATCCTAATCCTATCCTGGAACAAACTAGTTTTCTAGGATAACCAGGGATATGTTCGCGGATGAACTATCACATTCTATGGTATTTGGTAAAAGCTTTCTGCGACAGTAACAGCACACAAGATGTCTAACAAGCTGCTGAAATACTTGAATCATCACGTTCGACTTAATTTTATTTGGGAAAACTGAAATGACATTTGAATTCTAAACTTAACTATTTACATTTAGTTCGAGTTTACATCATGAATAATGAATATGTGTAAGTACAAAAATGTCTGATGTTCACTCCGGTAGTGTATCGACTAGTGCGGTGACATTGGATCGGAGCGTCTCTGTCGCATGCAAGTCAATGTGAGCCCATAACTCACGCACTTCACTAGTGGGGTGGGGACACACTGGGGGACATTCATGTTAGCTTACACTTGTGCGGATAGAAGTATATATTTATTAACCAACTTCAAAAAAAGAGGAGGTTTATAATTCGACCGTATATGCTTTTTTTACACTACCTATGACCAGTTTTTAGTTTTTTTTATTATTGACCGAATCTCCTTGGTATTTGAAAATTTAAATGTTATAAATATATTAAAGGTTTCAAAATATACTGTTGGTTTTAATTCACATCGAAGAATAGTTATGTCATTTTGAGAATTATTCATATTGATAATGAGATCATTTATAACATAAGATACATAATTAGAAAATTGAGTAGATTCAGAATTTCACAATATTTTCATAATGGAGGATTTAAACATTTTGAGAATTGGCCATTCAAAGAATTTATTACTTTGACCACAAGTCTTTTTTCCATTCTGTAACCATTTTGCTACCAGTCATTTTGCGTGTAACCCACCGATCTCTCGCTGCACCGCCCGCCCGCCACCGATGCGTAACAAGTTACAAACGTTACATAAACATCACATTGTTTCACGAACACTCCACTTTGTCCGTCGACCTTACACTTGGAACACGGCATGTTTGTTATTCACCTATTATTGGCAGAAGTGAATATTAAGCGCATGGCGCGGGAACACGCCACGGTGTGCTGTGTTGGTGGCAGTGTGGTGGCAGTGTGGTTGCAGTATTGCAGTACAGTTGTTTGTGTTAGAGGTAGTCTTGTATTTCATAGACTGCTTGGTAGTTTATTGACAGAATGTATGGGAATTGGTCATGATTACGTGATTAATTTGTAAGTTTTGTAGGTAAACAATCAATATAATAGAATGAGACACGATAGGGGGCCGAACGCTTATAGGCCAGAGATTCTATTAAATAAGTAAAATGCCTAGTCCAATTGTATATAGAGACGAGACCTTTTTGATTTTATAGACTAGCTACATCTAATACTAATAATTTGGTCTATGATACTAATACATATAATAAATACGATTTTTTCCTGACTACCAATATTTAGAGTTTCACTCGAATCTCTATAGATGGCACTAGTAGTAAAACGTTTTCATTATTTTTCACTTTTGGGGTCAAACTCTTTCATTTTTAGGTGTAGGAAATCCAATTTCGCACTTAAGAATTTTTATAAGTGTCATTAAGCTACTTGATGCTCTCCAAAATTCCCAGCAATTCAAATCTACTCGAGACAAAGCGAGTGGTCACATGGTGTCGTGGTCACGTGGTCGCGTGGTCACGATGCCCAGACAAAGGCGGTCGCTGATGGATCACGATCTGAGTGCGATCGCTAACTGTACCGACCACTATACAAATAAGGAACTCGACGCCGGCCACGGAGGGGACGCGCTATATGGTGCTAGCATTGAGTTCGTGGGAATCACCCAGTTGGGTTGGGTTAGGGAGTATTGTGGGAATTACCCAAGTATGATTGCAGCTCTATTTGTTATGAACATGTTATAGGTAATTACACTATGTTATAGGTACCCAGGTAAGGTATGGTAAAAAAAAATAGTGTGAAGCTTTGAACTGACCACCCATGCGTCGTGAGCCAGATAATCATCAAACTAAGCTACGAGCGCTACTGACATTTATTTCTCAAAGAGAGACTTTCCAACCAAAGATTTATTAAATTTATTTTGCACAGAAAATATATTTCATTATTTTCCATGATTGCATCTTATTCCTTGATAGAAGGAAATCATCATTATCATATCAATTATTATTACTCTAAGTATATTCTGCCCGCGCCCGCCCCCGCTGCCGCCCGTGCGCCCGCCCACGGCGTGGCCCGCGCCCGCTGGTTCCCATGGAGTCACTCTGATTCGCTACAACTCGATCTGTCCGCAGATTATCGAGACATTTATAAAATTAACCATTTTCACTGAGACCCTTGTATTGATTATCTTGTTTTAAAGGAACATTATTTTAAACCGACTAGAAGAATGTAAAGTTAAAGCAAAGTGTATCGTAAAGGTTTCAGTTCAGAATGTGTTCGCTAAGACTAGTATGACTTGAGAGATCTAAACTGCCCCCTAAAACCAAGAACGTACCTCAATCATGATTTGTTAATCTTATTAATAAACCGATTTATGAAATTCATTTGGTATATGAACGCTTAAGTTGTACACTAATAAAAAACCTGTAGAATGAGGAACCTCCTCTTTTTTTTAAATCGGTCAACGAGAGACTGTGACATTTGACAAATGACAGATTAGGTATGTCTTGATTAAATTAATCACCGTTTAAGAAAAACCGGTCAGTGCGAGTCGAACTCGCCTACGAAGGGTTCAGTACAATTATGTTTAAAAAACGACTAAAAATATTGGTTATACAGCAATATTAATTTTATTCGGTTTTTAGTAGTTATAGCAGCAACAGACCTACATCATCTGTTATTATTTCAACTGTGACAGACAGACAGACGGTCAACGAAATCTTAGGGTGGGATATTTCAAACGGTGGATAATCGTAACATACGTTAGATAAAATTTCACGATTTATGTCGCCGCTTTACAAAGCGTTGTTCATAACTTAAATGTCAGTCGCTTAAAGTTCCGGCGGTCAGTAGAAAACCACACTTTTTTAGTTTCTTACGTCTGTTGAGGCTGATATTTGTGTTAAAGATAACTGGTACGTGAGCGTAAACTAAATCACCCGCCCTAAGTTTAGGCTCCCGTTTTTAAACTTTGATACTGAACCCTAAAAAGTAAATAACTAACGGTAATACATCTATTGATAAGTTGTCATTGTGTTCATCGTTATGGAGATTTCGTCCCCAATGGCCGAGGTGTTGGAACAAACTTGATTAATGATCGATCGGCGACCGTCGATCACTCAGCGATCGGGTGATCGGGTGATCATTACTCACTCATGTGATTAGGTTTTTGTTCGTTTGTTTATTCTGGGTGGCCGTAAAGTGGGTACAGTTAACGGAAATTGAATTACAATAATGGATAGAAATCTTATGTTAAACTAATGAAGTAGCCTTGGGATAATGAATTGAATTGTTAACTGAACTGTAAGTAATATTCCTTTAATATCAACTAAAAAACAACATTACTTCTCGCATATGTGAATTTCAATCCATCAGATAAATTCAATTTCATATTTTTGTAAATTTTGCATTAAAAAAATATCCCTAAATATTATTATTTATTTAAAACGGGAACTTACGTACGACGGAGTCTACTGTCGAGAGTTTTAAATAAATAATAATGACATTAACATACGTTTCAATTAATAGTAAAATATCCCTAAATATATTTATAAACAAATATTGCTTTCTTTGAAAATTATCAATACCTATGTCGTTACTATGTATTACATCGCCTAGGTTACAAAACAAAGCTTATACCTAGAGTAAGCACTAACTGTAGTAACTACCATGTTATCTGTGACTCAGTCTGAGCCGCTCAAACCTGTCGGATGTGGAACAAAAAAACGTTTCTTCCCAGACTGCACTCGCTACGAATTAACTATTTTATTATTCTAACAGCCAGCGGTGCTCAAACTTTCAATCAAATGTCATCGTAGCTTGAGCGAGGTTACAAGTGGGATAGCGAGTTCAATAGATAAATAAATAAATAAAATGGTCATTTATTGACACAATTCAGTTACAGTTACATTATGTACAAAAAAATATGAAAAACAATCCAAAAATAATGCAACAGAAGACGTCTCAGCTGATGCTGTACAGAGGCTGAGATCTCGGTACAGCGCTGGTTTTCAGATAGCGACCGATCAGGCGATCACACTTGTCAAACTACGAATTCCGCTCACACATAAGAGACTAGCAGCGCCCGCGGTTTTACCAGCGTTGAGCCCGTTCCTATGAGACTTTCAGGATGAAAAATAGGCTAGAGCCTTTCCGTTGAATGTGGCTATCTGCTACAAAAATAATTATTAATCGGACTGGCTGAAGATACAAACAAACATACATTATACATTTATACCTCTTTAAGTCGCTCAGTAATTTTAAAGTCAGTTCAGTAATTATAAACTGAACACTAGTAATGTTGTTATTTTATTGTTGTTTTTTTCGCCAGCAAAACAAAAATATATGTTAACATACTTTTAACTCACACGATTTGCCCTCATTATACTAATTGAAACGGTTCTATGGTAATATGGTATAACACATTTATTAAAATACGTTTCGAGCGGATTACACCGCTCGATTACTCTACTCATGCACACACAGAGACACACTCACAAACTGAAGATACACGGTTTAAATAACACTTTAAAAATCATAATAAACATTACCAATAATAGTTAAAGTCAAAGTTTATATAAATGCTTATGTCAGTAGGTATTATTCTACAGACATAATGATTATAACACAGAAGGCAAAACAATAATTAAAGTTACGTATAATAATAAAATAAATAACTTCTCAATATAAATACTGTGGAGTATAAATGTTAGTACTGTGGACATTTGAAAACCCTGACACGGTAACATTACACCATTCTGTACGTTTGGTTTTGAATAATACGATAGTTAAATAATATTAGACAAGCAAACGAGTTCGAGTAGGTTAGCGGCCAGCCTGGTGCCAGAGTTTAAGGCAGCCTAAATGTGGACATGGTCTAACGATTGAAACAACCAGAACGGACAATTGAACGTGCTCTTAGAAGCACGGTAGCGCACAGATGATAATATCATATAGGGATGTGAAACAGAGGCGGCAAATTGAGATCTACACGCCGCAAAACAAACAAACGAACGTAGAAATGTAAGGTTTTGTAAGAGCTTTAAAATACATATAATATTATGTACTATTTGGGACGAGTATCGAAAATATATAGATGCATACAATGTCCATGCGCTGTGATTGGTGAATCGTGTTCCGCACCGCTCCCCTCCGTTTCAAAGGGCTATATAAAAACTTTGAGAGCCACTACCCAATCGCATATCGGCGAGCTCAAATCTATGATTACTTTTTAATAAATTATTCAGTACACAACATGATTCCCGCACCGAGCCGCCCCGCACTGCCTGGGTGCTTATTTTTAATTTTGCATGCATCCTCTTGGATTACCATCACGGCCTCAGACCTAATAAAAGATGAACGAACGCCAAACAATATAGTGAAACAGGGAAAATGAAAACTAGCACCATAAGCACACACATATAAACGTGCAAATTACACCTTAAAACATTATTTGAAATAAGATAATTACGCAAAAGTACAACCAATTACTCGTGCCCTAAAGCGAATCACACTATCATTTTGTCACATTTACAACAAATTACACTTTAATTTGGTTAATTTAATTAAAAATGTCAACAAGGCATGGCTGATACAACAATTGGCTTCACTTCACTGTCAACAGCGCTTTGGCACGGTAACATTACCGTGATATCGCCATTTTATATAGTCTAAGATCCCGTATTCATAATACGAGTTCCGACAGGATAGGGGTGGACCGACACAGAAAGAATATCATTTAAACATGACTTTATTAATTGAAGCTCGTTCCGACGGCCTTCCAAAGGAAATGTCCTTTGTTCATTTATTTATGTTTTAATCGACTTCGAGAATGGAGGTGCTGTTATTGATTTATGGTTACTTTAGTCTTAATAGACGTAAGAGTGCTTCGATCAACGCGAGCATAACTGTCTTTAGGCAAGCTGTAGTTGTCGGTACAAATTCAGTACGATAAAAACAATAAAAAACAGTAAAACGTCCCAGTGCTGGACAAAGGCATCATCTCACTGAAAATATCAGTACATTGAAGACAATTAGGCAATCACCACGTACCCTACTGCAAATACAGTCAAGTATAAAAATGTTAATCACTATTTAACCTTACGATTAACCTAATTACGTTAACTCTTATTGTTTGCAGCCGCCGAGTGTAACCGAAAACAAAATAATGTATTTATTTGTGGTTACAGTTATTTTGTCCTCGAATGTACCGCCACTTCAGAGGTCATCGACCTGGATGGTGCCTAATTTGAGAGCTGAATATGTAGGCAACAGATAAAGTCGAACGGTAGAACGGTAGTTTAGATTGAGCTAGTTTACAAGCTGGCGAGTTCAATAGATCAATACAAGCGTCACACTATGTGAAATTACTCGCGCCATCGCTCGCGGTTTTTAAACTCGCCTCTTCGCAGCTTGTGAACTATCTCTTATGCTGGGGCCACACTATCGCGATAACGCGAAGATTTGCGTTGTCGCGACACGTCTGGCCAAAGTTTTCGTCCTATCGCGAATCATCTTCGCGAATACGAATGCCCTTCGCGCCGCTGTCGGTAAATTGCCGCACATCAAAGGGTTTTGTCGCGACAAAGTTCGTGCGGTTGGCTACACATCGCGCGCTTTAGTTGACTGCGAGACTCCGAGCGGTTTGAACGTGTTTCAATTAAACAAAAAACTAAACATTTTCAGCGAACTTGTCATGGATTGGAGTACCTAATGAGAAAATATTATTATTCATACAAAATTATGAACCATCGCCTTTTATTCCTCTTTTTAACCTTTTTATTTTTGTTCAAGTAATAAAGATGTAGTATATAATTATTAGCCGCCATGTGACACAGCGCAACCGCGCCTCTTCCATGTTTCCCGCGAAATGAATTATCGCGACGTAGTGAATATGTGGCCAAGCACTTCGTCATGGATCGAACACGAAGTTTTTATCGCGACAACGGAACAGGAATTATTGCGCGACAGTGTAGCCGTAGCATTAGAGTAAAAGATGACGACAACCGATTTTTGAGAAAAATACTACGTTGTTGTGTAAGAAGTAATTTTGTATGTTCTATGCTAATGTTCAATGACTAGTGAATATTTTGAAAATTAATTCATAATTAAATAGTAGATTTCTCTTCTTGATTTTATTATATTCATACCCCACCACTAAGGGTTTGTGTCAAACGGTTGAAATGTACGTTTTTTAATTTTGTTACGTCTGTTGAGGCTGACATTTTGTGGTAACGTTTACTGGTGCGTAAGCTGAAACAACCCGCCCTAGATCTTAGTCTTCTATAGAAGGAATAGTCTTTGGTAGGTTAATAGTTATAGTAATTACCATTGCTTTACGTTCAGTAAATCATTGGTAATTATAACGTGTGTAACATTATCGTTACAGTTATCTGACGTGATATCACTCAGTTCCGGTGCTCACTGCTCGCCAGTCGCCGCGGCGCACTCCTATCGGAACGGGTTTACTAATCAACGGACTGACGACGCACTCACTTATTAAACTGTAACTAATAACATCTATCCTTGAAATGACCCATTTATTTTATTTACCGTTAAAACTTCCCATATCTTTTTAAAGCCCAAAACTGGCTTCAAACATGTTTTTATGAGAATTACTACTTGTTTTGTCAAATAGTTAAAGTAATACCATTCTCTTACCATACCCTTAGATACCATTAACACCCAACGAATATGTCTGCACATATCGTACGCACCCTCACACGCCACGCGCGGGCTTGTCATAGTTGCAGTCACCTGAGCGCTACTGTGCTACGTTAACTGAATACCGGTTGTTTCGATCGTCAGACCATGGCGGAGGCCTGTAGGTCTAAAAACTCCCGACACAAGGGTTGGCCACTAGCCTACTCGAACTAACCTTATCCCCGCATTCGTCTTGTGGTTAAAACGCCTAATTTACATTTTTGTGATAAAGTGACTCCTCAACTAGATAAATAATTTTGATATCTTTTTAGGATTCCGTAACTCAAAATGGAAAACCGGAACCTTTATTGGATTACTCGGTTGTCTGTCTGTCACACCCTACTTATTTTATTTCAAAAGTGAATTGAAGAGACTATTCTTAACTAGTATTGAAAAAATATCATTAGTTTAGAGGCTACAACATTTTAACTAGCTATTTCCTAATATTAGAATAATCATGTGACTACTGTTACTAACTAACGCGATATTAGTAATAGAAACACTAATATTAGATGGAATATGCTCAGCAGTCCGTAAGTGTCCATATAAGAAGCCACCCATCCGGTTCGCTCGCCGCGGTACGGTACATTATAATTAAACGAGGGACTTACGCGCCGCCGTACCGGACTAACTAAAAATACTGGCTCGACACCTAGCGATACACCTGAACCGTAACTCAAGACTTCCCTTTACGAAGTCGGGTTGAGATACGAGTTCTGTGGTGTAAGTTATGAGAAGTATATAGATATTGTATTCTTTCTCATAGTCTTTTTTATTGGAACGAATTTCCTTGTTTACATTATATTCTATTATTTTAAAATTAAATTCTTTTTATATTATATTCTCATATATTGTATTCTTTTCTATATTATGTTCGTAATACATGTGATTGGTCATTTGATGCTCGCTTTCTGTTAAACTCGCCGACTGACGGCTTGTAAACTTGCTCAATAATAATGATATTCCATGATATTGTTATGAATCGTAAAGTAAGGTGCTAGCTTGTAATGTCCCAACGCTGGGCAAAGGCCTCTCGTCCCACGGATGATAAAACATTATTTATGTTGTACAAATTATAAATTCTTATAACTTGTACCAATAAAGCAAGTGATTGAGACGAGCGGGCAACATTAATTGAGTTTAATTTAACGGTGTTGCCATCTAAACAGATTACTATTGGCCGGGGTTGCCAGCCCCGCATTACATTAATACCAGGCACAGGCTAACTGTAGAAATACAGGTATTTTTAGATATATTATTGCTGCGGTGTAGCAACTACTAGAGTAGTGAGAACTTCTTAATATTAGTTTGTTGAAGTATGAAACGCCTCGGTGGTCTATTGGTATGTGCACTCGCCTGCCAAGACTGAGGTCTCAGGTTCAATTCCCGGGTCGAGCGAAAACATGTTTTCTACTTTTCAAACATGGCTCGGGTTTGAGATCACCAACCTGCATTAGGCAAGGGTGGTGATAACGCCTAATCCTCCTCATCCAACATCCCCTTGTATGTGGCTATCCATAACAATAAGAATTATTAATATCGGATTGGTAAGTTGGACTCCAGATACTCTAAAAGCGTTAAACTATAAATTATGATTATAATGCTTAAAAGTGCAAAAGTGTATTACCTTACAACATACAGTGCATAGTGTGTGCGAGCTATCGTGAATCTGAAACAAAACGAATTCGGTGCTTTAATACAAAATCCCAATCAAAAACATAACTTGCAGAAACCCAAGTCTCTACTCAGTTCTTCTACCGTAAAACGTTGTGAGATGCATGCCATACCAAGTCGGTTATAATTTATTCAGTCCCTACTTCAGAGTTCTTCTGTCTTAAATTATTGTGTGATTAGCTAACCTAACAACATCTTAAAGTGACAGTTAATATTAAAAATCTTTTATGTTTAAATAGATGGACTTGGCCTCATACACATCCTCTAACTGTAGTATAAAATACCCAGCCGTGTCCCGTGGTTTTACGCAAGTGCTACCCGTTCCTGTAAGAATATCGGGATCAAAATTATCACTTAACCTTTGTCTTGAATGTAACTCTATCCAATACAAAAATAATTATTCGAATCGGACTGCTACTTCTAGGGATTAGTGTCTTTAAACAAACAAAAAAGAGAAAAAACCATCATAGCAATTTATTTGTGTATTTACACGAGTTGCGAGCGGTCAGTATTATTCCTAGATTTATAAGCACTAAACATGTCTGTACTGCAGGCTGACTCCTTTTATTTCACCTCATAAAAACATCACATACATTATTCAAAAACTATCGTTTTGTTTCTCAACTCATTTTATGGTGTTTGTATCTGGGTGGAAATTGGACTTTGTTTATTTTTTGTTTTTATATAGGAGTATGGGATAAGTGTTTTTGTTTGATATAAAGTAATTTTTACGATGATACATTATTAAAGTACTTAGGTATAATAAGGTACCCAGTAATTGAATTTCTGATGTTATGAAACTAAAGATGTATTTTTCTTAAAAAGATCCCTGACATTTATTTATTGTTGAAACTCTATAAAATAACCCGCCATAATAAACGCGATACCCTATTCAACGTTCCATTAAAAGTAAGTGTATTGATTTTTTGTTACAAATAACAAATTAGAGTTAATGAATCTGCTAATTTGCAATGAAAAGGGCAGAGCGCAGTCGACCATGACAGATACAAAAGAAAAACACATAACACTAGGTAAGGTCATGTAATAATACACACATATAGTAGCCATTTTGAATTTTACACACAATTACCTATTATTCGAAATTCGAATAGACAATAATTGAACTTTTTCTATGAAACGTATTTTGTGTCAAATTTGACATTGACACATTGAAGACGTCAAGTTGTTGTTTTTTTTTTCAATAAGGTATAGTAGGGGCACCTTGACATTCAGCCAAGCTTTCGTAATGTGAGGCTGATATTTGATCAAATTAATTGATCAAATTATCTTGTTGGATAAATAGTTATTTTTAAGTTAGATTTGAGCATTATACGTTATACTCTGACAATTTTACCTATGTTTTAAGTATGTTTCAGTTCTCTTGGAATTATAAACTGAAGATATAGTTTTGTTTAAAAAATTTAACACATTTATCCCATAAACAACCAGTTGACTTGGTGTTTATGATAACCATGTTCAAATAGTAGAAAAACGTAATATTGTTTACAAGGTAAACCTTACAAACGTAAAAGCTTCAAAATCATTATATCACCGTTCTCAAGTCACAATCACACACATTGTATAACCTAACCTTAACTTCTTCTACTCTATGAGAGTCTGCGCGATCACAATGAGCTTGCGACACAGACGAGATGACAGCTAAGTTACTATTGTTTAATCTGTGAGAGGTAACAATTGATATACGTTGAATAGAATTGAGCAGCGTTTAATAGAAAATGTGTCTGATTGGATGGAAAAGGGACACATTAATCAAATATATAAAATTCTCGTGTCGCGGTATTTGTTGCCAAACTCCTCCGAAATGGCTTGACCGATTTTCATGAAATTTTGTATGCATATCGTGTAAAGTGTTGCTAAGCGCATAACTTCAGAACGACTGTACCAAACTGGATGATTCTTTTTTATGTCTTCCTTATTATCAGGACAAGGTTTTAATATAAAAAAATAAGTAATGAAAATCTCCCACGGGAACGGGTGCGCTGCGGGTGAAACCGGTGGGCACAGCTAGTTAGAAATAAAAAACGTAAAACATAAAAAGTTGTATTTTTTTAATTTGCATTTGCGTACCACCTTTTTGAAATCGGTAAACCATTCTTCATCAAAATAACTCAAAATGTGATTGAATTATTGTTCTCCGGTCGCTATTAATTTTAATTTATAATCACGGAAACAAATTGTCTGCCGCTAGTCTGGTCTGATTGGTTAATTATAGTTTCACAGACAGACAGACAGTATCGACTGTCTGTGGTCTGTTATTTATCGATATTTGAAGGTTCCCAGTGCGATAACTTTTCAAGCGCAAAATCGACTTCATACCTGGTTTTTAACTTGGCCAATCTGTAAGCATCTGATATGCTCTTTTTAAATATATCCGTATAAAAACATGCAGTCAATTTGAAGACTGTAAAATCCTTTAGGTTTTGGGAAGTAGGTTAAAATTGTTTAATTAGAAGAAATAAATTAAAACCACCACTTTGATATCTGTTAAATACTTATGGCGTAATTATATAACGTTTTGCTTCAATTCGGTGGCTGATCTTGTTTCTAACAAATTCGTTTACCGAATATCGACTTCACATGGGAGTTCACTAGAGAGTTAGCTGACTGCGGTCACCTAATTCGATGACAGCAACTGTCGCTCACCGCATCTATCCTACTTATTCACCGCATATTATACGCGATAATTTTGTTTATCCAAAGCCTCCCAACAGAACCAACAACAAACATCTATTACCACTCATCCATCCATCCATACCAATTTAATTACTAGACGGAATACAACAATGAGTTTCTTCGACCTTATTGTAAGGTATGTGCACACGGTAGTGGAATTAAGCAACGATACCGTTTCGAGCCGCTTTCTCGCATGTGTACCGAGCTTTAGCTATTGTTTCGAAGGGACACTTGTGACATTTAATATTTAGATGACATAAAGATTGTGACACTACCAATAGTTATGAGATACTAGTGTCCAAGTGTTTTGCTTGGTAAAGTGAAAACAGATAAACATTTGTTTGTTCCAAAAGTTTATCCTGTTCTTACTTTACTCGATCTTGTATCAAAATTGGTTCAGCGGTTTAATAATACGCTTTATCATACATCTATATTAGTTGCTTAAGCACTTATGACTAATGTGCCATCTTTCGTCAACCGATCTATCGCAAGGTCCATAACATTACTCAGTCGTTCTATACATATCTGAAGACATATTAATAGCTGGTTATTATTTTTAATGACACATTCACAGCGCATGCCGACAAACAGAAACTAATATGTCGAAATTATACTCAAAAGCCTAGCCGCACACTTGCAATAATATTGTGACAATAAAATTGACAATAATGTTAGATGATACATAGTCCCGCTTACTACTCTATATTTTCTGGTATAATCTGACTCAGTCACCTTTTCAGAAAAAGGTCAAATTGCCGCGCACCCCGTCAAAGACAATATGATTGACAATACCTCCCCCATATTGTCGTATTTTAGGAAATCCTGCAATTATATTGAACAATACCGCAATATAGACCACGCACGCACAATGTTATTGACAATACAACTTGTTTGTGTTGTTTGTGTCCGCCTTTGCCTTGCAGTGGGATGAATTCGATTAAATACCATATTTTAATACTAGCGGTCCCCTCGATTTCACCCGTTACTAAGGAAGCATTTTTCTCTGAGTACGGGTGTAAATGTGTTAAACTTGCGGTTCAATTGTGACACAATTCATTAATAAGAATTGATGCCTATACATTTTGTAAAAAGGCAAGAGCTCTTTGTTCTGCAGTAAAATACTGGACATTTACTATGTATACATTAATTAATGACAGGATACTCCGGGCGACATTGTCGCTTCCCTAATGATGTTTAATCTGTGGTGGAATGACGTTTAATTACGCTGTTATCTGTGGATGTTATGACATGTGTCACACTGTAGAGTTCCGCAATCGAAAAACGTAACGGAAAAATTAACAAACTTTACTTATCAAATGGTAAATTTGCAGGATAAAAATATAATAGTTTTACGTTCGGTTTAAAACAACGATTTCAATTTTTACAGAACATTTTTTATAGTACCTAAGTTAAACATTGCTACACTATCTAATCCTTGATAACTTAATAAGACATTTCTCAATAACATGCTTCTCTTAATAAAACCTACCAGAGTTCACCTATGGTCAAAAACCATGGTTTCAGCACTGGATAATTAATCAAAAAAGGCTTCAAAAACAGTTAAAAAACCCTCTGCGGTCTAAATCCTAATAAGCTACGGAACCCACACTATCCCTCCCGACTCGCTCTTACCTCTTGTCTTGTCTCGCGTGTCTTGTTGATCTGCCTCGAGATACAGATTCATGTAATTATGAAGAAACTAACATGTGATTATATGGGACACTTTCTTATAGCAACACTGGTGGCACAGATTAGATCATAGTTAGTACACAGCAGCAAGATAATACTACGATGTATTTATTTTTTCAACCAAAGATACTTAGAAGAATGTTTAATGAAAGAATTTCAGGAAATTTGACTGCAGTCTCCTTTGAAACTGATCAAAAAGTATTGAATAACTCGAAACGTCCGGAAAACAAACAATAAAATTGAGAATCAATTGCAATGGGATAGAAATGTTGCTAGTTTTTAGACCGATTAAATACCTCCGATATGGTCCAACCGAGACCGGCAATGTAACGTGTTCTCATTAGCGCGGTAGCGCTCAGATAGAAATGGCCACCCGACCAAGTGCAAGAGCTGTACGTTAGTTAACAATCACGGTAAGGTTAACATCGCTTGGTCAGACAGCACACTGCACCACAAATGGCGTAACTTTTTTGATTCGCCGAAATAATCACAGGCTATGGCCTCCAAATTATTATTATTATTACTGTATGTATCCACTATCTAGACTACAACATAGATAAATAGATAACATCCTCCTAATAAAAATAAATAAATGAATACGTCTCCGCCGCACCAATCTTTATTAAATCCTGTCGCATTATTTCCGTCGCAAGACACTCTAACGCACCACAATTTGTTAACCACAATGCGATTTGTCGCAGCTTGTCTCGACGATAGCTATTTCAAGTTATCTTCTCCCATTAGTTAAAGAACTAATAAAAATACGAGGCAGAGTGCTGTGGAGTATGTGGTGAAGTAAGTGAAATTACGTCTGGGACGTAGGCAAACGCTTTAAACAAATATGAGCATGTAAATTTTGCAAAATTACGATCTGTGACTGGTGCATACATTTCACCTATTATTTATCAATATTACGCGTGAATTTTGCTAGCTGAGTGACTCCTGCTGTTTTACTCACGTTATACTCGCTCCCGTTATAATTTTGACGTTGAAAGTAATCCATAACCTTCCTATGATTTTGTCTTTTGGAGCAACAATCATGCAAATGTGTAGAGTAATTCCTGAGTTTAAGTTTGGTTTATAATAGGGAGAATGGAAAGGACATTCTATCACCCCAATCCGTTTAATTTAATAACAAATCAGGGCAGTTACTTTGATTATAAACCGTCAATGACGCAAGATACTACAGCAGCCATATTTTTAGGACTGACTTCAATTTTGTGTTGGAAGCGTTGTCCGGACTTTTTATTAGGTCTAACCCTTTAAGTACAGGTACAAAGTAAGGAACAGGATTAAGGCGCGGCGAGACTGCGACATATTGGGACATTAGCGGTCGCAAATGAGGGCCATCTCCTTAATATACGGGGTTATTAAAGGACCTTACATGCCGGACTTATGCTCGTGGATTCTATTTTAGCAGAGCAAGGGAAAAGAACTAACCGTCGTACTTTCAGTTGATTTTCCAGCTGAAGATGATTTTCTTGTAAATGAAAAATGAGCATTAGCCTTTAATATCCCACTGCTGGGCAAAGGCCTCTCATCTCACTGAAGATATCAGTACAGCAGGGAGTATTAGGTATAATCACCATGCCTGCCAAATGCCGGTTGATGATCTCAAACCCGAATCATGTATGAAAAGTAGGTAACATGTTTTCCCTCGACCCCGGAATTGAACCCGGGACCTCAGTCTTGGCAGGTGAGTGCTCATACCTCGAGGCGTTGAATACCTTAAAAAGGTGTAGTTATTTAATTTCATCCTTTCTCCATCACTGAATCCTTTTCCTCAATGTTGATGATGGTTTCAATTATAACTCTTGTAATTAAAAATAGAAAATCTGCTTTAAAACTTTGCTAGCAACCACTTGTGTGCCTTAACTACGCCCAATGTGTTCACAAGTTTAGTGTACATGGTGCCTTATAACTTACACAGTAACATCTATTACACTTAAAAAGTAATGATCGTATTTTACTTAAGTTTTAATACTTTTTCTAGATAATCATGGTTAATATTTATCTTCGGTGTTTTAAAGGGACCACCCTTGCGTTAAGAGTACATAAAAATAAAATATGCTATTTATTATTTTTATCTCCGCCGCTAATAGTAGCAGTAGCAATCGAGGCGTAGTTTGACTAAGCCCTGTTAGTTTATTGCAATTGTTAAGCAACGTGCAGAGCTCGGTCTCTACTTGGATAGGTGGCCAGTAGTGGCATTTCTTTGTGAGAGCTACCGTGCTTCGGAGGGTACATACATACGTTGAATTGTCGATCTCGGTTTATTCAATTGTTCAAAAAGCTCCGACACCAGTTGGGGACTAACTTAAAAATCTTGTTACGAGTATTTTTAAATTGATACGGCTAACTATGTCCATACAGACGAAACTGTCTTGTTTTGAACCAAAATCAAAGATATTTTTCTTTGTACACGAAAAATGTCTAGTACGTGATGTTATTCCATTCTCACCCCATTACTAAACCTTTTTCCTCTACAGAAGGAATTGTCTGGTAATAAAACATATTAGTATGCAATCTGGGAAGTTACTAGAAATAAGATTGAAATCTATACTAATATTATAAAGCTGAAGGGTTTGTTTTGTTTGTTTGTTTGTTTGTTTGTTTGTTTAAACGCGCTAATCTCAGAAACTACTGAACCGATTTGAATAATTCTTTCACTGTTAGATAGTCTATTTATCGAGGAAGGCTATAGGCTACATTTTATCCCGGATTTCCTACGGGAACGGGCTCAACGCGGGTAAAACCGCGGGGCGCTGCTAGTTATAATATAATGTGAGATGACGAATAAACCTGGATGTTAGACCGGTGGCGCCCACTTTATCTATACATTATACTAATGAACTAATAATACGCGAGTTATATCGAGTTAACCGCCTCCTTCGATGCAATGAGTTGATCCGATCAAGAACTAGTGATGGGCTAGTGATGAGATTCGAGACTGGACTTGAATATTAGGCTTGACTTTTAGAAGTCGAAAATTGTAGTTTGTTTTGAGGTGATTAGGTTATTTCAAGAGTGAATTTTTTTGCAGTTTCAAGTTAAAAAAGGAATTGAGGCTGGTATCGATTTTATAACAGCTTTTTATTAATCAGACTTAAAAAGTAACTAGTTTTGTTTAGTTTACACAAGGAATGATTTTTTCGTCGATTAATAATATATATTTTTTAAAGTAATCGTGGTTGAAAGGCTCAATCCATTACAATTTTGACAATATATTTTCAAAAATGTACGCACGTGATATCCCATCACTATTAGATATAATATGTGGCGTGGATGTGGCATTAAGTGAAAAATGCATTACTTGGAAAATATGGTATTAATGTATATTGTATAAGCCCTGCGGTTAACGAGCCTTTAATGGCTTTCATGTTAAGGACCATTATTTTACGACATTACGCATAACTCTCACCACCCCTAACAGTTAGGGAATAAGGTTGAAAGTCCCTTACTTTTGGTTTGACTTCTTGATGAATTGAATACATTAAGAGATGGTTAGAGCCTCCGCAGATCTTAGTTTAGACAGTCTTTAAACTGACTTGTTCGTCGCAGTCTATTTTTGGTCAGTCTAACTAAATTGGATGTCGCAATTCTGTAATCTAACTGTTAGAGTTTTGTTTATTTCATCAAGCATCGGAGACTATAATAGTCTTTAGACTGTGTTCCGGTCCATAAAGTAAGATGTCTTGTCTGTAACATCAAGCATATTAAACGTTTTCATCTTTCACAGACTTTTTTCTAAGTCTAAACTGCCGTCTAGTCCCTAGGTCCCTAGGGCGGTAAAGAGAGACAAGACAGCTTCGAAGAACTGTCTAAAAACTGTCTAGACTAGACTATAATCTGCGCCATTCCTTAGAGCGAATAAAAATGTATGAAACCAGGAGTAATCAACATGAAGGATATTTCTACTAATTACACCAGCTTTACAACCGTACTTACGTGCCTTTAATGTTCAAACAATCAGTTGTTAAATACTCTTATTATTTATACTACGATTCGATGCGGGGTACAATCGTAGCTGTTTATTTTATCTATCTATTCTTTATTATTATGATAATATTGTTATATTAATTATTATAATAAACCTAAGGAAGTTGATTTTGTTTTGTGTTTGTTTGACAGAGGCTATCATATAATATCATCTATATATATGATAGGTATGCCATATGGATATAATCTATAATCAATAAGAGTACTATCATTGAATATTAAAGAGGATGGTTTTAGTTTATTTTTCATCCCGAAAATACAGGAAAACGGATAGAGCGCAGGTGCAACCGCAGGGAGGTCTAAAATGAGATGAAGTTTATAATGATTTATATAATTTTAAGATCATTGTATAAAGAGCTTAGCTCACCAGTAAAGACTGCATTAGAAAGTCTTCTGGTCTAAGAAAACATATGAAAGAGCGCACACCAGACATGTCTAACAGCTCGTACTATCGGTAAATTAGAATAAGGGCTTGACGGGATGCTTCAGCCTACGAAACTGAAAAATCTTTCTTCAGGCTGCCCGAATAACTTTAACGGACTGTCATGTAAGGAATAAAACAACGCTTTGTATTTAACAGCGTAAGAAATCGTTAACGATATCTTATTCTACGATAACCAAACGATTGAAACGTCCTAATAACATGTATACTAAAAACTGTTTTGAGACTGACAAAAGACAGTGTTTTCGCGAGTCAGTCAGTCTATAGACTGTTATGAATAGTGAATTTTGACAAATGTTTCAAACACAATAAGATCCTTTCTGTTGCAACATTGTCAGCGACATAACATACAGACAGACTACAGATTAACACAACGCATTTCTCAGAGAGTGACTCATTAGAAAGGACTTCAGACTCTTTCGAGACAACAGTAGGCTACAAACTACAAGGTATGAGTGACAGAAATAACTGTAAAACTGTAGTTATTGCAGGTATGCGTCGAATAATTCGTGGTACAGTCAATGAAACCTTCAGTGAGATGAGAGGCCTTTACTCTGCAGTGGGACATTACAGGCTGATAACTGGACTTGACATAAGTGCTTTAGTAGGTTCATATTTTTTCTTGCAGGATAATAGGTATTGTTTTACTGTACTTTGCTTGCGTAGTACTAACACTTAGTAAGGATTTGAATTATTTTTATTATGTCATCTGCGGTTATTGAAGTACCTGTTATGCCTTTGGGTATGAAGCCGAGTATTTAATAACTCTCACATAGAAAGAAAAGTAAAAAATATTAGCCTGTTATATCCTACAATAAATATAATAATTTCTTAGTAAACCATTTATTTCCACATTAAAAATATACAAATTACAAAATAAAAGAAAGAATGAAACGATGTACCTATGATGCAGAGGAGCAGACTCGGTGTCCGCTGTGCCTGTGTGTGTAATATCTTAATATCAATTTTTGCATCAATTTTCCTGAAGGAAACATCACACATAACAGGTCAAAGCCCTTCACCGACGCATAAATAAATAAATAACATTAATTACCACGAAGTCACCATTAAAAAGAGATAGTATAACATTTCCAATAACTCGTCGGCGTCGCTAAGAGATGGCGCTGTTCCGAGTCGCATACAAATGAGTTCGATTGATTTCACTCAGTGATCACATTCAATGCTAATTGCGAACGAGGAGCACATTAATTAGATGGGTTTTTTATTTAATATTTTTTTGTGTTCAAAAGAAAATAATAAAACTACAGAGTTCCATCGATAAAACTCTAGGTCTTGAGTAGAAGTATTTTGCATAAAAATAATGAGTTCTAGTGTGTGTGTGTGTGATTTACAAAAATAAAAAATAAATCGATTCAAATGTTAGTATTGATTGATTCGATTTCGCTGGTTTCGCTCAATAATAACCCAGGGATCAAACTAACAGTATTTTTCAATGACTCAAATCATTCAAATTGTTTTCGTTACAACTAATTTCAAAACGTTACGAAATAATGGAAAGTAACTCATTAGCATTTGAATACACACTTAAAGTAATGTACTGTCAACGTGAAACAAACACCAAGTCACCTTTTAAAGTAAAAGACTCTTTTTAGCGTCTATTGAACCTTTTGATGCAATTTACCTCATCTGTTACAAGTTGAGTCAACAGACAGACGGACAAACGTCCCTTTGAAGAGGTAGTTAAACAAGAGGTGTGATGTGAACACTTTGTGTGTTTGTTAAATGAATACTTTCTTCTGAGCTTCTGTGTGAGTTACGTCATTTTTAACACGTTTTAGACATTACTTAGCTGAGAAAACTTGGCTGGAAGGATTGTTTCCGGTGGCCTTATCTGTCAGTTTTAGTATACTCTTTTAATCTATACTAATATTATAAAGCTGAAGAGTTTGTTTTGTTTGTTTGTTTGTTTGTTTGTTTGTTTGTTTGTTTAAACGCGCTAATCTCAGAAACTACTGAACCGATTTGAATAATTCTTTTTGTAATAGATAGCCACATTCAACGGGAAGGTTATAGGCTATTTTTCATCCCGAAATTCCTACGGGAACGGGTACAACGCGGGTAAAACCGCGGGGCGCTGCTAGTTCAGCATATAAAAGCAAGTAAGGTTAGTGCCAACCGAGATGTCGGAGTTTTTTAGACCGCCTTAAGGCCTCTAACATGGTCTATCGATTGCAACAACTGGGACCGATAAATTTACGTACTTTACAAAGCACGGTAGCGCTCAGATAGAAATGATACTTAATAATAATATGTGTAATTAAGCAGTTAACACCGGGGTTCAGTACTATCTACAATAAGTTGGTAGGTAAAGAGCCCCTTCAGTTCATCTTTTAACTTTTTTACTGTTCAACTTGTGAAGTATGGGACTTTTGAGTTGTGGGACTGTCAAATTAAACTATTATTTCACTAGGATTAACTCTGAAGTGGAACCTAACGCACAACTCCCCTCTTCCCGGTCGGGCGACACCCGTTCATTGCTATGCGAGCGATGTGTCTCCCTACAAGGCAAGCGCAGCGGACGTCCTGCGCTCGCGCACGAATATTAATACACAATTACACACACGGAGAAATGTGGGAAAATAACGCTTTTTATGAGCGGTAGTGATGGTATATTATATGATATGACATTATCATACGATACAATTATTGTATGATATGACGCCCTCACTTTGATTCAGATGAAAGGGCTACTCTATGTTAGGGGTGGAATTGCAAAAATCCATTCTTAGTGCTCACTTACATCATAAAAGGAACCCATGTTGCCCATGTACCAAATTTCAAGTTTCTAGGTACAGTAGTCTCGGTTGCGAGTTGATAAGTCTGACTTGTATCAATATAATTATATACTAGCTGTTCCGCACGGTGATTCCACCCGTAACCCAATAGATGTCGCTAGTGTGAATTTAAACCATCCAGGGTGCCGACCAAACGCATACAAACAAAATCATTCAAATCGGTCCAGCCGTTTAGGAGGAGTTCTGTGGCATACACACGTACAGTAGTATTATATATATGAAGATATATAAAAGGTGTTAAAATATCGAAATCACTCATAAAATCTCTACTAACGTCTCAGTCCGGGCGCAAGTGTCCAAAGTGCGCCCAATTGAGACACAACTCGGCCCGCGCGCGTTGATGTCTTTCGTACCAACAAACCGATCTCTTGACATTTGTACCACGATGTTAAAATACCACTTTAAAGTTTAACTCCTCGTCAATATTTATTTAAAATAATTATTATTTTGCCAACAAACACATATATTTTAAAGTCATTTTGCTACAATAATTGCAAACAATCATTTTAAACTTTATTTTCTGCGCTATAAAACGTACAATCAAATAAATTATTGATAATTGACTTTGCAAACATCGCTTTGGTAATATAACCCTTGATTTAAATGTAATAAAGTGTCTTTCTGCTTGACTTTGATGGCAGAAGGGTGTGCAGCGAAGTGTGACGTCATAGCATGAATAAAATGATACATATGAAAGAATGAGCTAATAGCACGGGTCAATCACCTCGGGGAAATTACGTCGAGTTATAAAAGAAAATTGGTTCGACCTTGAAAAATAAAATATTTTCATAAAATATACTAAGATTGGTCTGTTAACGTAATTGCAGTTAAGTGCATAAACTTTGTATTTTAAGTTAATTGCGATTTGTTAAGTTCCTGGTTTTTTGTTAAATAATTTAACATATCTCATACAAACAATCACCGCTAGATAAGAGATGAAATGGTACTGGTTTCCAGGTAGAGTGGGTCTAATGAGGTATGACCTTTATTGTACAACTTCAGCTATTCGGTATTCGACATAATAATAAGTAAGTAGTAAGTGATAATGATGTGGGCGAATAGTGAAAACCGAAAATATTTAATAAACATTCGTCTCAATAAAATATTTAAAATAGCTAGCTATTTAAGATTGCAGATTAAGATTTAACACTTCGCGTGTTAATAAATGTCAAATTTCCATCCCTTCTTTTGGCCCGCATTATCAGAAATAGCTATAGGTTATTGGGACCAGCAGTCCGCGATAACTATGACATTGTTAGGGACTTGTCCGCTGTGATTGGCTCCCAGTGTTACAGACCCACGTTGCAGGTTAATGCATTATGGCATTCACAGATACCATTCATATCTATATTAATAATATAAAGAGGTAAAATTTGAAATTTAGTTTTTTGTTTGTTTGTTTGTTCGAGCTAATCTCGGGAATTAGCAGCCCGATTTAATTAATTCTTTTAACAATGGATAGCCACATTCAATAGGAAGGTTATAGCCTATATATCATCCCGAAATTCCCACAGGAACAAGCACATTACGGGCCAAACCGCGGGGCGCGACTAGTTGTTAATAAAAAGAAAATTATACTCACTATAAAACATTAATATTCCTCTTCCGGCTATCTGCAACAAAATAGAACTTAATTACTATAAGCTTATAATTGTATTTCCAACAAACTTTGATAACTTTTTACGATGAGATCCAAAAACAAGATATTTGTGAGAACTACCACATTTTATGTATCGGTTGAAAAGTCTACTGAGTATTCGTGTTCAATAAATGCCACGGTGCCATCCCTGCAGATGATAGCCTTAAGACTGCCTAAAAATTGTCTATAGATTGTCTAAAGCCTGTCTAAATACTGTCCAAAATCTATCAAAATACTGTTAAACACCTGTCTAAAACAGTCTTAAGTCTGTCTACAGACTGTCTAGGCAGTAAAGACAGTCTTAGCTAATCCGTGCGCAGGTTATAATTACATAACAATAATGGTTAACGGTGTTCAGGTCAAGTGATGTGTCACGCGACACTGAGCGGAGTCAATGTCACATGGAATTTACATAAACATGTATGATTCCGAATACATTGGGTCGTCCGGCGCGACGAGGTGGGTTTCCTTTTAGAACTTTTTGGAGAAAGTATTTTGAAACCAGTTCTTCGTTTGTTTATTTGGAAACTTACTGGTTACGGAGATCCTTGGTTATTACAATATTATTCATAAACACTCTATAACTAAAGCACTGTTTAATCTCTATTTTGCTCTTCGGAAAATAGCATTATGTCGGAAAGGGATAAACCATTTGATAGCTAAAGTGTTGTTAAAAAGAGTTTATAAATAAGGACTTTAGTCTTTTGGATAATATTGTTTAAATAAATTGATTATTTGCGTTATTGAAAGGTACTATAATTACAGTAGCTACTGAAACAAGCGGCATGTCAAACATAACCGTGGTTACATCTAATTCTTCTCACATCTTCAGTGATTTGAGAGGCTTTTGCTCAGCAATGGGACATTACAGACTATTCGACATTCCATTCGACACTTAAGTAAATCCATAATAATCACAAGGTTTCCCGTATTTTAAAAGGCTTACAATTCAATACACTAGCAAGCAAAAAGTACTTACCTTATACTATTAAAAAACAATTATATTTATCTAAAGGTTACGAATAACTAAACGTCACATTAATTAACCCACCATTTAACGTGTTACAATTAAAGTGACTCTCGTATTTGGTTCATAACATTCTGTCTCGAGAGCAGAGCTGCAGCATGCGAATCAGTATGTCACTAGTAGTGCGGGGACACGATGGAACATTTCGATACGTTAGACGAGAGGTTTCGGAATCTAACTTCGAATAATATAATAATTGAAAATTATACCTGCATTTTAATAATAATCACTAACATTGTCCGGACTATGTATTAAAAATATCCTAAAACATAGTCTTACAATTCAAAATTACAGTTTTGACAGGAAATTAATCTGTTTATTTTTTTTCCAATTCGGATCTCTTATATTGTACAAGTGAGTTCCAGTAGGTTAATTACCGCCATTTTTTTTGGAATGAATTGGTGCCGTTGTTCTCTCGCATCTAGAATCATATACTCGTAATACTCGTAGGTGTTTTTAATGTAGGTATCGTAGTATCGTATCAAAAAAGTATTAGTCTTTAATGACTCACGGTTGGGTAAAAGCTTCTCGTCATACCTAATGCGGGTTGGTGAGGTCGAACCTGAGCCATGTTTGAAAAGTGGGAAACATGTTTTCGCTCGACATGGAAATTAAACCCGCGAACTCAGTCTTGGCAGGCGGGTCCGATACCACTACACCCATGAGGCATTACTATCGTGCTATACTCGGAAAATAAGTGTTTTATGGTAAAGAAACCGTTTCGTTCTCCGTCATCTAACATCGGTATCGTAACCGTTCCACCGCGCCCCATCCCTACCGCCTACATACCCTCACATAACCTCGCCGGTGACACACATACTGTCAGCGCCTCAATCACTGCATTTTTGGGATTGTGACGCGCGAGCTTACTCGCAGTTAGATTTATAACATTAGGCTAGGTTAGTAGCAGCCTTAAGGTTATTAATGTTACGATGTTTACTAATAAAACCATTGTTTGGTTGATTTATGCCTGTGTACAAAATTGGGAACATCAGTGCTATCTTTATGGAGAGAAATATCAAAACTGTGGATATACTTTATACTCGGGATAACATCTTGTCGACCAGATATTCACGTAAAAAAAGTATTAGCCTGTCATGTCCCACTGCTGGGCAAAGGCCTCTCATCTCACTGAAGGTTTCAGTGCAGTGAGGAGAATGAAGCATAATCACCACGCTTGGATATTCACATACTTGCCAATAATAATTCTTTGGTAATGGGGTAAACGAATATTCTATGAGAGTTAATAGGTAGATGAAAAATATATTAATCACATTCTAATGATTTTTATTTCACTTGGCGGCTTGCAGCTCATAATCTCGCTCAATCTAAACGACATCTTTGATATATGAGAGGAGATGAACCACAAGGAATCAAGAGCTTTAAGAGCTTCAAAATACTTTCATTTGACTTTTAATTAACCAACCAACCAGCTAAGCTAATCCGTCTTCCCACGGTGGCTGTGTCCACTCGAGCGAGTGTCCACAACATGGCGACTGGTGTCAGGTTACACGTCACATGGCGAGCGAAAGTCTACTGAAGAAAGGCTTTTACGGAGAACTATGTGTATTGAGATTATGTTGATGTTCACTCAATCATTCATTTCGAGTGAGTTAGTGGCCAACCCTGGTGCCGGAGTTTTTAGACCGCCTAAAGACCTCTGACATGGTCTAACGATTGACACAAACGGGATAGACTGCTTAACGTGATCTCAGAAGCACTGTAGCGCTCAAATAGAAATGCCACTTTCGGCCACAGCATCTAAGACAAAGAAGGCACCGAGCTACACGATGCTTAACAATCGTATTGATCGCTTAGTCAAACTACGACGCAATGTTGATATTAATTATAAATGTATTTTTTTACTTAAAAGCATAAATGGTGATGCTTGATCACTATACAATTAAAACCCGTACTCTTTAAGTAGATCAAATAGACTTTAAATCAACGATCGTAATATTAAATTTATGAAATAATGAATGTGAGAATACACAAACTGAAATAATATGCAATAATTCATTAACTTATTAAATTAAAACGTGCAATTCTTGCATTAAATTATTTTACTAACTGGACTCTAAATACGAGACTATTAAATTGTAATTCTCACATTCATTTTGCAAAATCTAAACCAAACAGGTTTCATATAAATAATGTAATTTATTTAATAATTTTAATAAATCATTTCCGATAGAAGTTCATAAATTAATACCGTTTGAAGTAAAAATCGGTTCAAATAACGGTGACTCGGTTATGATATCGGTTACAGTGTCCTCGCGATTCCGGGAACAATCGATGACGGAGTCGATTCGAGTGCGGCGTACGTGAGGCGACGTGTTAACGACGGAGCCGAATAACCGTTCGGTTTATATCGTAATGTGAGGTGATTATCGAATTTAACGGTCACCACTTTTGAGAAAGATAAGGATTGTTTTCTTAAGGTATATATGTATATTGTAGGAATGCCTGTTAATTAGCACAAAGTCGTTTAGATTAATATGCCTGTACTCAGAGACGTCAAATGCTTTCTTGAAATGTAACGTGTGAAAATTACGTTAAATGTCAATTTAATCGACGTCTTTAAGTGCGGAACTTTGTGAGTTTACGAGCCGCCAGAACTGAAGCCAGCAAGCGAGCGTGTACAACGCTCAATACTCGGAAATATATTAAGCAAGTGTACAAGCTTCATGCCTGGAGTTCTATAAAAGTTTGGAGTTATTATCAGCTTGTTAACTTGCTCAAGGTAAAATGTAGATCTGGTACCAAAGTATCGTAGGAGAATTAATAAACCATACTGTCAACTATAAAATCTACCAATCATATAATACACCAATCGTCCAAACATTTGGCAAATACTCGCCAAATCACCACAAATATTTGATCAATCATACATACAATCATTGCACGCCAACAATAACAGCTTGTCCCAGAATACAAAACGTTAAAGCAAATACGTTTGACTCCTCATCTGCCAGCCCGGGTCTGTTAGACCCCGCGCGTCCCGTTAACCCTTCGGGCTAGTAGTAATGACAAGTTGACCCTACACTGACACCGGTGTCAAATAGAACCGAGTATTGTTTTGATGTTTAGTAAGAAACATCGAGTAGGTCAGCGGCCAGCCGGTGTCGGAGATGTTTTGCCTAAAGGCCTCCAATATGGATGGATAACGATTGAAACAACCGGGAACGACAATTTAACGTGCTCTGCAAGGCACGGTAGCACTCAAAACTTTATTGCAATTTTACTCGATATACGTCGTCCCCGATCCCGTGGGAATTTCAGAGTAAACTATAACCTATGTTATTCCTATTTAACTGTAAAGTTTCATCCAAATCTGTGCAGTAGTTTTTGCGTGGAAGACTAACATACGTCCATCTATCCATCCTCACAAACTTTCGCATTTATAATATTAGTCGGACTAGCCAGGCCGCGCGGTTTTACCCGCGTCTAGCCCGTTCCCGTGGGAATTTCAGGTTTTGAAAAGTAACTTATAACCTTCGTCTTGAATGTAGCTATCCAATACAATAAGAATCATACCAATCAAATCATACAAACAATCCTACAAATACTTCCTTATAACATTACTGTTGATGCAAAATAGAACCCGGACACCCATAAAGTCCTTATATTACTCACTAACCCCTAGGTCCCAGCTCGTTTCGCAGTCTAGACCTAACTCCTAGGCACTGGATTTCAGTCTTGGGCTGAATAGACCTTAGGTTATTTACGACGGTAGTAAAATAAGCGTATGGGTCAATATTTTTAGAAAACTAGTGTCTGTATAGGTACAATACAATAGGGACCATGGTTTTGTGATGTGAGGTATTTTTTGACCGAATTCAAAAAAGGAGGAGGTTCCTCGACTCCACCGTATATAAGATTTTTATTTATTTAAAGATTGTTTTTATGTAGTATTTCAAAATTCATCTTAGGTGATACAGGCTCCAGAGAAATTAGAAGATATATCGCATGTCGTACCACTTTTGTAGCAAAAGTGCTGAATTGATTAATATATTAAGCATAATTATACTTTTTAAAGAGAAATGCGACTAAAGCAACAGTGAATTGGCATAAAAGATAAGATTATTAATTTGATATTGACTTTCGGAAAACGCTGAGGTTGGAATGCACAAGACCTCGATAATATGTTTTTAAAACAAGTGACGATCATTTAAATAATCTAAAATAAGATATAATTTTGAACGAAATATTTTTTTCTTAAGCATATTTAGATACTTAATAGATTTAAGAGTTGCCTGAAAACTGTCTAACTACTGTCATAAATATAGATACTTCAGTTAGGCCCTAAACTTGTCCCTAAAGAACCTTCTTCATGCAGTCCCTACGCGCCAGCCATAATAAAACCTTGCATAATTTATTAGTTAATTCTCATATACATTTGTTTAAATTTTATGTGAGAGCTGACTCGTAAACATTTACGTATTTTATAAGATATATAAAATATGTTTTTTACGATATCGCGTATAAATAAATCAAGTAAGACCTATGAGATGTCATGTTACCATTATAAGGGTGCTTTTCCATTAGATCTACCAGTCACTTGGGCAAAGTAAAGTAACAGTTATTATACTCATTGCGACGGCTCCCGACCCGTGGTACAACTACGATGTCCAGGGTAACTTTACTTCCCCGTAGTACAACCAGTTGGACATCGCAGTTGTACCACGGGTCGGGAGTGATTGTGACTACCATAATATACAATCATAACCCCGACTGTTAGTTCTAGACCATCAACCAAAAAAACAACCTCTTCTGTTTCATTACACAAATGTAAACTTGATTTAATCTTGTTCTAGTAAAGACAAACAGCTATAGTCTATTTAACAATTCTCCAGACAAATATTTAGATTGAATTTCGAATTTTCGAAATCGACATTCCAATTTCTATACATCAATTTTGAAATAGCGACTTTCCCGCCGACAACGCTACCCACTGCCGTGATTTATCATAGACACTGCGATAGTATAAATCTTATCAAAATAAGCCGAGTCATTTCCGCTTCTCTACATTATTGTTTGTGATAGATATTGTTTGTCTGTTGTGTAACGGGGCTTGTGTACAGTCAGGGCATGAATGTGTTTATCATATTGAACAATTAAGTATAGGTTGTGACATATTTTTTTCTCACATTCAAACAAACAAACAAACAAATAAAAATCTTTTACTATATTAATATAGAAAGCTTGTCAATCGAATTGTACCAACCGTGGTTTAGTATGCTTTACTTGGATGGGTGGCCGATAGTGGCATTTATATCCGAGCGCTACCGTGCTTCGGAGGGCACGTTAAGCAGTCGGTCCCGGTTGTTTCAGTCATTAGAACGTGTCGGAGGCCTTTGAGCGCTCTGAAAACTCCGACACCAAGGTTGACCGCTACCCAACTCGAACAGTCTTTGTTTATAGTTTAACACACCGCGGAAGTAATAAGCGATAGCTAATTATTTTGAAGAATTCATTACTGTTCTAGGAACATTTCTTCATTCGCCTACAGAATGTAAAGGTTGACGAAATAAAGGGAGAGCAGACTAGCCTCTAAGTCCACCAAATCCTACTCATATTAAAAATGCGAAAGGTTTTGAGGAGGTATGGATGTGTGATCTTCATTCACTCATAAATTACTTATTAAAATTAGGTTTGATATAGATAATTCAAGAATAACATATAGGCTATTTTTATATATCTCTCGAAATTTCCAAAGGTACCATCACGGGACGAATTTGATAGAGTAAGTGTGGGATTTTTCAGCTTACGCTCCCGCTCCAGTAATCGTTAACATGTCAGTCTTAAGGTGTGAGTTGGTAAAGCGACTGCAGCAGTCGACTGCAACTGCAGACACAGCTTCACTACTAGTTTCTATGAAATTTCGAGCGCGCGGTGACATTTCTGCTGCGGTCGCGGAGTGCTGTCCTGCAGTCGTGACGTAGAGCAACAGCAGATAAGAGAAAAATATTATGAAAAACGAACAAAATTAATAGTGTAGGAGCTAATGTTATTTTTTTAATACAATTTAGGTTGCTTAGTAATGATTAATCATTTTACTCAATAGAAAATCATTATGTTAAGATTGACAAATGTGGCATAGATCAAGGTGTCGTGGTTTTTATCTCTGCTACGTAGTATAATAAAAACTTGAAAAGTATAATATAAATTCACTTTTTTGACAGCCACCACAATTTTTTTAAAAGACCATTTTGACTGTATACCCCAAAAAATATAAAATCAGTTCAATGAAATATTGAGGTTTAAATATAAATTTAGTTCCAACGACGTGACAGACATAAAATAAAAACAAAAACAAATTAAGTTTTTTGAATAAGTAGAATTTGATGAATTACACTTCGATCAACACACAACTAGATAAAGAGTCACGTTCAAAATCAAAGCTAAATGCTGTCCGCGTGGATGACGTGGGGACATCTTTATTTGTTTACTACCGAACTGAGACAATAGTTTGAAATCATTTCTAATTTCAACCTAATTACTACCATGACACCTAGAAATAAAGTAGCAAATCTTATGAATAAAATAAGAGCACTTTCAAGTGCGCTGTTATTCACCTTAATTATGTACATTATAAACATTACTTATCTTAAATATCCTAATCAGTCTTAAACTACATACACACTATGATAGACCTATCCGCTATCGTCGCTAACAGTATTATTGATCGAAGTACATAAACATTTGAATAAATACATAATGCATTATAAAACCGAAATTTTTAAACCAGTATTTTAATAACTATCAATTGACATTCATTTAATCGAAGCCACGTTATTTTTGTTACCAACGTTGTTTTGTTTGTTCAAATTGTGTTGAAAACGTTCGATTATTTATTATCATATTTGTATCTGCAACGGTAGGCAGCAAATGTGGCGGTCGGCTCTCCGACCATAAATTGTATTATGTCAAAATTTGAAAAATGAATTTGTGTTACCATTTTTCAAAATAATTACTCCTCAATTTATTTATTAAAAAGAATAATTTCTTGTATTGAGATCATAATTAGTCGTTTGATTTCATGGTACACTTATAAATAATTTTATACCTAATATAAAATAACTATTAATTTTAAATTTGGGACTTTTTCGTATACTTTTATCACCCTTTCAACAGTTAAAAATTTATTTTAAAAATCTAATATTTGGCACCTCGATTAAATATGGTGGCTAACACTCACATCCATTGAGGTCAAAAACTTAAAATTGTATTAATACCATCATAGGTGAGCTGTACTCCTTTTCTAAGGCACAGGTAATCTTTAACCGAACTAATTTATTTTGTATAAGATGGAATAAGTTAACTATTTAGACCATTTCTAGGGAGTTTAGGGTATCAGACTGGGATTAAATAATAATATGTAATAACAATTGGATTTGCATATGGATCAGATCGGAATAATAGTTTCGAATTCATAAAAATTAAAAGCATTCGAATTCCAGTTGTCCTTTTCGAGGCTTTTTACGATATCAATCTATTTACGTAAATTGTAAATTCTTCCTGTATGTGCGAGTTGACCATTACATTACGTTTAAATAGTTTTATTGAATCTCTAATTAATTGTAATTCCCCGCATTTTGGGGAAATTTTCACACATTGGCAACGTTGATTATGTGGTGTGCAGTCGGCAGTGAATTAGCGACTGCAGACTGCACTGCGGACGACTGCAACGCCCTGCTGCCTGCAGTCTGCAGTCGACTGCAGCAGTCGCTGATCCAACTCTTACCTTTAACAGACGTAACAAAATTAAAAGTCGTGGTTGTCTTCTGGCCAACCGAATAACTTAACAGACTGCCATTTATGTTATTAAACAACGCTCTGTATTTAACAGGCAATTAACATGAAAAATCGTGAGCTTATTAACGAACGTATGTTACTATGATCCACCGTTTAAAACAACCCTAAGCGCAATTTAAGTCAGCGGACAGTCTAGTGTGAACATGACTTTGGGGGAAACAAGTTCGGCGACCGCAAACGCACTGATGAAATTGCTCCATTAAATGCCCCCGTATTACTAAAAGCTCAAGAATTTAAGGCTATAAAACTGAGCCGCAGTCGGTTCGATTCGATCTACTCCTAGCGCATGAATACCTTTGTTATGAGTCGGTTAATGAGTGATATCGGATGCGGCGCACGCGCACACATTAAATATACATACGGGCTTCTAGAGGTGGTTGACTTACCGACGGATTATAAAAAAAATAAGCTGAGAAATAAAATCTACAATTTAGATAATAATTATTTGACATTTTCTTTTGTCTATGAAAACCTTTGGAAAACTTAGAAGAAAGACATACTTCAGAAAATACGACAAAGAAACTTTTCGTCTGCAAAATTGATTGTACTGACAACAGTTGTTAGATTATCTAAAAACAGACTAGTCTGTATTCAAACTGTTAGTCTAAAACTGTCTACTAAACTGTAGTTTGCAATAGCTTAACTTTTTAATTAAAAAATTGCAAAGACTAAGGGAGGCTTGCATAAGAATGCTAAAATCTATTAAGTACTTAAATTATGTTTAAAAAATAAAAGCTATTCGTTCCAAATTATACTTTATATTGAGCTCGTTAGAACACTATTTAAAACAAACGTCATTTGTTTATTAAACATATTTCGGCGTTAAATAAAATTTATAATGATTTTGCAATCCGCCTGACGACTGATTGAACTATAGTCTGCAATGGGACTTAATTTACAAAAGTGCAGATGTATAAAAACGTTCCAAGTCGATAAAACTCGTTAGCGATGTGATGCAATCCCGCGGCGTCAGATCATGGATCACATTCAACTTTACGAGTTTATTGACTCACTCACATATATTATTAGGACTGATGACTCTTACAAGGTTATAAAATAAAAGTGACAAATATTTGTTAAGTTTTTCTATGGAAAATAGCGTATATGTTAGAAATTATACCATTCTTTTGGTAAATTGTAGGATTATAATATTTATTATAAAACGGGGCCCTGGTACTACGTCAAACATACTTTAGAATTATCATAGTTCATAGACTTCTCTCCGTTCTGATCTTCAGCGAGATGAGAGGCCTTTGACCAGTAGTGGGACATTATATGCTAGAATACATTTAGATGTAGATTGTAGATGTATTATCGTTCAACCTATTGACAGTCTGTCAGACAGTACACCTTGTAAATAAATCAGTACCCGCCTTAATATACGTTTAAATGTAAAACTGTAAATAAATATTAATAATATAATGTAATGAACAAATAAAAAAGCTGCGACTCAGGGGATTCTCAAGATAAAGTTTGTTGGTCGTGTGTGACGGTCGCTATCATATTCGCTGGCTCGGCCTTCAAACTGCCTCAATGGAACCGAAGAATTGGTCTTTATTTTGTTCTTGAATTAAAAATACATAAAAGTTATAACTGTTATTAATATTGTCAATAAATTCCATTAATTGTTCCCAATTATAATTTCGCAACATCTCTAGAACATTTTTTCGTAAATATATTTTACGACTGCAAATTGTTTTTAATGACATAAACACATGAAGATGACTTGTTATGATAGTTATGGAATTTTGAAAATTAAAAAAAGACACTTATCTATTCGTTAGCTAGAAAAAAATGGCTAAATGCGAGTCAGTTGCGGTGAGTTTTGATCCTAGGCGATTTTCAAAATTATTTATTATTTTAGAAATGTTATTCTGTCTGCCACGAGAAGAGGAAGGTTTTATTCTACTTTTTATCTCGAAATTCCCACAAAACAGCGTACAAAGCGGGTACTGCCGCGGGCACTGCTAGTATCTCAATCACTCGTTATATTACACTCAATCGAGTTTACATTAAAATTGCTATTACAGCTGGAACTTTAATAGGAATTTAATGTTTATTGTGATGTAATTGGGTTTGCAATTGAGATTGTCTTTTAGGGCCTATTATTTCGATGGGGTTGGAAGGGTAGCAAATATAGAGAGTTATTATTTTAGCATAAATAAAGATTAATCATATCAACAATGTCTTCTAGGACCTGGGTTCCGAGGAAGGTACCAAATGCATTAATAAAGCGTTCTGCCCATTAAGTATTTCCCACTGTGGGCCGGATTTAACCCACAGTATCGCACAAACAGAACTGCTATCGGTCACCCATCCGAATTGAGACCGGGCTACACTTTGCTTAACAATAGCGATCAGTTAACATTGTAGTTGAGTAGTCAAGCGCTCCGCGGTGCAGTGTCCTATAACGAGGGTCCATTCGTCATCGGACGTCTAGTGTCGGACGTCGGAGCGCGGACATTGTCAGCGGTGACTGATGATGTACTGATTGCAACGCAAGTAAGTATATATTTATAATAGGTTTTTTTTTAATTCACGGATTACCATACTCTTCATTTTGGTCTATCTTCTTATAATAAAGCTGAAAAAATATGTTTTTTTTTTCAAATTTTTATTCCAGCTTAACTGTAACAGCTAAAGTTAGATTGGAATAGTCACGAAGAAAATGTTACAGACTGGTGCACTCACGGAAACACCACAGCTTGAGTAAAAGCACGGTCTAGCTTGTATAATTAAATAAACACAAATATTTCCATTAATTTAATACACAAACACCAACTCCCACATAATATTATGCTCAAAATAATAACAACGTGTCATTTGCCAACGGTACATTGAACGCAAAGTAATAACAGACTGATTAAACCGTAATACCGCGTCCGATCCTGAGCCTCCTGACCAGATCATAATTACAGTACACGCGGTAATAATGTGTATGTGTAATAATAATAATATGTGTGGATATAATATGTGCGCGTAATAATGATACGTCTACTTTTTTAGCTGTCTGTACTTAATTTATTGAAGGTTTTAAAATGGAATTATAAGTATGGTCCTTATACAAATAATATATGGGATGGCTGAACCTCAGTATAGGCCTCTGTCATGGTCTATCGATTGAAACACCCGGGACCGACAAGTTAACGTACTCTTCGAAACACGGTAGCACTCAGAGAGAATTGCCACTATCGACCACCTATTCAAGCAAGTCCCGAGCTGCACGATGCTCAACAATGACAATGAGCTAACATCGCTTAGTCAAACTACGACACGAGCGGTACAAAAAAGTCAGTTTAAAGACTATTGTACACCATAGTGAGTTCAGGGTTTAATTATCAAACGATTCGATTGCAGACCTCATTTCAAAACCCACAGGAAGTTACTCAAACAGTGTGCAATCTCATAATCGATACACACTTCCTACTCGATACTATCATAATCGAATCGCAGTCCCGACCCCAACTCGATTATTAACCACTAGCAGCGCCCCGCGGTTTTACCCGCGTTGTGCCCGTTCCCGTGGGAATTTCGGGATAAAATGTAGCCTATAGCCTTCCTCGATAAATAGACTATCTAACAATGAAAGAATTATTCAAATCGGTTCAGTAGTTTCTGAGATTAGCGCGTTTAAACAAACAAACAAACAAACAAACAAACAAACAAAACAAACTCTTCAGCTTTATAATATTAGTATAGATTCGATTCGTAATTGACTAATAAGGGTATTTTCTCCATACATTTGCATAGAGAATCTTTCCTATATTTGTTTCTCTTTCTAAACGCATGGGAGTGAAAGGGACGGCATATGTAATGACTTCCTGAATAAGCTACTTTGAATGTTTACTTTGATATGAAGAAACTGTTTAGTATTTACCCGATCTCGTTAAAGAAGAGTAGAGTTGTACGCATCATCGTATGGAAACGTTTAGAAAATCATTTTCGGAGATAATATATTGACATTAATTGAAGTTATCGATGCTACCAAACATATAGATCTAAAGTCTAAAAACAACAAGACAAAAATTGATTTAGATGCAAACACCATGTCAGAAATGGCTAAGAAATATCTACCGGAAACAAGAAAACCCAATTATTATTGAAACAATTAGCCCGGAAAATAATGCCTTTAAATATTTTTAGTCGTTTTTGCTATCAATACCATTCTGATTGAATACTTCTAAAAAATTAGTGAACGCGGGCAAAGCCGCGGGCAAAAACTAGTAGATATAAACAAATTATTCACGAACTCCTAAAAAGCCGTCCTTTCTATTAAGCCATTTATGTCCACATCAAACATATAGAAATAAACATTAATAATTACAATCATATTTATTTCCATTAAGGGTTGTTGTCAGGGTTGATAAAATACAATATTTTCCAACAAAACCCAGTTACTCTCACTAGTATTCAATCCCATTCATATAAACATCAGATGAGAAAACTTTTCACATTTCAAACAGAACTCCTTCAAGTTACGCGAGCGGAGCCACGCGATTAATATGTATTCGTCACGCAAGCCTTTTAGTCACTTTTAATACATTTTCTTATAAATATGTAGCTAAAATATTGAATCCATTGCATGCATTCAGCATGTAACGATACGATTACCGTGTCATTAATAGTACTTATAATTTATAGTAGTAGTAGTAGTATGAGCCTGTAATGTCCCACAGCTGGGCAAAGGCCTCGCATCTCACTGAACAATGCACAGGTAGACCGGAGCGTGTGGGACCTGCACAGGCGACCGCACCACATTCTAAAACCATTTTGGTAAGATTTCACAGATAGAGACACGTCAAACTCAGAACACTCTTGTTTTTGTGCGGGGCTAGATTAGATTGAAGTTTAGCAAGCATGGTGACGGCCTAAAAATAGTTGTAGTACTTACATAGGAATGGTCCCGGGTTCAATTCCCGGGACGAGCGAAAAACATGTTTCCTACTTAACAAACATGGCTCTGGTTTGAGATCACCAACCCGCATTCGGCAAGCGTGGTGATTACGCCTTTTTCTGATCACTGTACTGATATCTTCAGCAGCTGACAGGCCTTTGCCCAGGTGCAGGGCATTATAGGCTAATACTTATTTTTTCTTATTTTACTAACATAACATAAATTTTCGTCGTATGATAATACGAGTATGTGATACTGATACTAAAAATACAATGAATAGCATAGAATCACCATATTTATAGAAATAACCTCCAGCTCCTATCAATGTTGCCAACTACGAAAATATCGTTTTATTACCCTCGTTACGTCATAGACTTGACGTCAACCGGAGAAAAAAACTTTTATGAATATATTACCTTAGACTTAACAAAAAGTTCAGACCGAGCGCTTCACATTCACTGAAGCATGGTAATTTACACCCAGTGTCCTGTGTATACAAAGGAACAAATACATTTTCACCAAATTACACCCCAATTAAAACCCACTGAATTAAAACATCCGCCTCCAATATTAATTATTTCTTCAATCTTAACAGAACACTTCGTAAGCACATAAACCAAAATAAATTCAAAATGCGGAATCAGTTCGAATGGACCGAGTTAGCAGCTACGTTGCCAAACACAAACATGCCTTACACTTTTTACACCCTTCTTTGTACGGGGTTAAGTCTTTAAGGTACGACAGTGCTTGGTCTTATATGTTTGTTTGGTCTGAGTACGTTACGTATTGTCTTCGAAAGGTTATTGTATTTTTATGGAGTTTTGTCTATGTGTTATCGGTTATTACTTTCACCAGTAATATTCCAGAAGATTTTGTTATTTCCGAACGATCCCGTTTTCTTCCTGATTTATGAATTTGAAACAATCCTAATCGGATTGTATCACGATCGGTAACGATGCGCTAGTCACATTTATAAATGTCAATTTTGACAATAAACTCGATCGCGTTAGACGTGACGTGATGACATCACAGTATTTAAAAGCTCTTCATCAAAGCGCGATTTTAATCTCACATAATCGTTTATCTACATAGATATTCTATTGTTCTAGACCGCGGTAATCTACATAATATAATCGTCATCAAACATTAGTATGGAAACAATAGCGCTCAACGCAACACTCTTACTATCGGCGACATTACAAAATACACACTTTCACTAAGTTTTCACAAGATTATTATTCCAAAGGCCGTTTCGCGCGCTGTCATTATATTGTCTAAACGTCACTGTCAGTTTGGGCGCGAGAATTAGCATGACAATTCCAAATTCGAATTTTGATTAACGCCGCCCTCAGAGCATTTTATAGTCAAACCCAAGCTCGGACAAAATAATAATACAATGAAATTGTAAAATTACACCCAATGCCTTGTGTACAAGTACATGATAGACCGAGCATGCAAGTAGTACCTAATGAAGCTTGCAAAATACGCCCTGTGCGTGTGGTCACACGCAAGCTTAAAGGATTACAAATTCAATCAAATTACACCTTACATCACTTCACTTTACAATTAACAGATCTAGTCAATATTTTCTATGAAGTCTCGCACCGTTATGATTCTGCGATTGTCAAACAAACTTTGTGTCAATTTATTAAATAATGGTGTCGTTGTGACAATTGGAATGTGACATTTTGCTTTCACTGGCAATCGAGAACGATCACTTTCGATTTTGTGATTTGTTGTGACACTTTTCATTGTTGGTTGAGTGGCGTTACGGTCGCCATCCTGCGACATTATTGGACGCCATTGTTAAGATGGCGGGGTGAAATTGAAATTAATCATACACATGGGCCTTTATATGTACACACTAGCGCACGATGTAGGAGGTAAAGCGAAACATACTTTGAATTTGAATTTTAAAAGAACTGCATCTGCAAAGAAATGCATATTTTTTGAGGCTGTAACATCTTTTAAGCAATATAGTTTTAGGATCGATATAGGATCGAATCAGCATCGTCTTGACTTTGCAAATCAGGAACAAAACTTTAATAGTGCTTTCCAAAGCACAGTAGTGTGTGCATATATTTAATATAAGGATATGAATTAAAATACAATACTCTTGAATATTCATCACTAAACCTTTATTCGCCACACATTTAGAACCCAAACAATAAGACGCAGTGACATTCATAATTACACCCTCCAATGCGTCCCGCCTCCTCTCATAATACATCCATTGTTTTGCAACACCTTGTGCAAAAAATAAAAAAGCTACTCCTATAATGACGACACTAATGTCAGGCTTATGTCAAAGTCAATTAGTTGCCAATGTCACTGAATGTCGAAGGTAATACTTGGCAGGAACTGTTGCTCTACATCTAGAGGATGATAGGCTGTGAATATTCTAATCTTTGTTCTTTTAAAACCCCGAGCTTTGATGATTGTTATTCTTTCGCGCAAAAAGTATAACAATAAGATTAGCTTAACAGACTACTTTAAATCACTTCGTTTTACCCGAAATACCCTTTACAACGAGTTCAATGCGGGTAAACCCGCGGGGAACAATTAATAATGGATACAATTGAAGTAAAAAATTAAATGTATTTTATTCGACTTCTATAATTTAATATGTTGTAGCCGTCAGCAACCCTTATAAGATAATTAAATAAAAAACAATGTGTGGTAAGAAGCTAAGCCACAATCAAACTTACATTAAATTATTCTCCAGAATCAAAACTAGCCCATCATCCCCCAAAGGTCAATAGGCGAAGCTTTCTGCCGGGTACTATCATTATAATTTTAGAAATATCTTGAGTAATGGAACTATTTTTCCCTGTCATTGGTCGTCACGCGATCCCTTTGACTAAAACAACGGATTTATTTGAAGACTTTTCTTATCAAAGTTTCTGTAAGTTCAATGGCGTTTCGTGTTTCACTTTGGAGTGCTTTTATGCAGTTATCGTGGTCACAGATTAGGTAGCTGTTGCTAAGTGGATTGTAAGCTAAGAACCGACTTCAAAAAATGGAGGTACTGATTTTATTCAAGGCGTCATGATTTATATAGTAGCAGTTAACGAACTTTAGTTAACAAGCGCAGCGTTTCACGTATGAATTTACTCGCTCACTCGTGCAGGTTCTAATTAAATCGTTAAGCTGTTGCTAGTCAACTATCTCAATTTAAACGCGAACCCTAATGCTGTATATATTGCTGTCCAATTTTAACTAAAGTTTTGTGTTGCGTTTATTAAAATATAATCTTGTAAATCGGATCAGAAACCTCAGAGTAATCGGTATGCATACATTAAAGAGTAAAGTAAAGTATTAGCCTGTAATGTCCCACTGCTGGGCAAAGGCGTCTCATCTCACCGAAGATATCAGTACAGTGAGGAGGATTAGAAGTAATCACCACGCTTGTCATAGAAAAATACCGACCGAATTGGGAACCTTCGGGTTTTGAAGTCGGTTTAAAATGCATGTCTGGTAAAGACATTGTTAATTGAATTATTGTTGAAAGTAGACGTAAAATTTTTTGAAAAAAAAATGTTGCACTAAATAAGTTTAAAGTTAAGGTATTTTTTTCTGTTACGAGTTAAAAGTATTTTGCAATTAGCGTAACCTCAATTAAATAAAAAAGAAAGTACAAGTTGATAAGTTCATATCAAATGTCAGGAGGCGACCTCCGCGAGTTGGAACAAACGTATTATTTAATTAATTGTAACGTTCATTAACGGTGCAACGTGTATGTTAATGTAAGTAGCAACACCCGCTGTTAACCCGTTATATACCCGGTAAATCATTGCCTGTGGAATATAAACTACACCTAATAACAATAAACTAGCCGAGCCCCGCAGTGTTGCCTGCGTTGTACTCATATCTGCGTGTATTTCGGAATAAAATGTACCCCATGTGTAATTCTGATGTATAACCTATATTACTGGAAAGTTTCATCAAATCCGTCCAGTAGTTTTTTCGTGAAAGAGTATCAAACATACATACATACATCCTCACAAACTTTCGCATTTATAATATTATGTAGTAGGATAGCACAATATAATAAATAATATATTAATGACAGTAGTCAACTAAGTCATAAATGGAACAAGAATTTTGTTGGACAAATAAGTTAACAACTACAAATGCAGGTACAAAATTAAATTAAATTCAACTTTAAAATAAACGGAGTCCATATGAAATCTACAAAGAACAGTCAGGGTAATTCCAAACAGTTGACTATCCTAACATACGTTTGTTAAAAAGATTACGTACGCTATTAAATGTCTGTTTAATACTTGTTAGTACTTTATCATTTTTTAACTTATCGAATTGTCATTGATATGTATTCATCTCAATGAGACGCTCGTTGCGTAGTTTGACTAAGCGATGTTAGTTCATTGCAACCCTACTTGGATGGGTGGCCGATAGTAGCATTCTATCTGAGCGCTACCGTGCTTCGGAGGGCACGTTAAATTGTCGGTCCCGGCTGTTTCAATCGTTAGACGGTGTCGGCGTTTTTAGACCGCCTAACGGCCAGAGTTGGCTACTAACCTACTCGAACGTACTTTTATCTGAATAATCTTATTGATATTCTAGAAATTTATATCAGCCGACTATACCTACATAAAGACGTTATTAAAAACTCAATCTTGAGTCCTAAACACAAAAACCAATTGAATACTTCACACCCACTTTAAATAACTGAATCGAATCTCGATTGTGGTTCAATCAGAATCGGCTCAACACTATGCTGCGTGGTACAACACTATATAATTAAAATGATTTGATTCGCGGAATCCTTTTGTTCGGAGGATCTTACGTAAAAAGTTTTGACATGTATTTGGATCTTCGGTTGGTTTTGACTTTGAGAAATATAGATTGGTATAAGAGGTACTAACTAAGTATATACCAATTAAGTATTTATGTATATAACAATTTAAAAAAATGCGGCGGTATAGAAAATGTCCGTGATAAAATCAACGGGTTGCACTCCGGGAGAAAACTTGGATATTAACGTCAAAACGTCTTACGTGTCCTGACGCGAGTTTAACATTTTTTACCCATCAAAAAGTGCACAACGCCGCTAAAGAAGTATTCAGTTCAATAACAGTGTGTCTGTTAATATGTATGTATGTTATAGTTGTGTAATACATACTATAAGGATACGAAATCAATTCTGCATATCTATAAAGAATTTTGATAAAATTTGGTAAAAACATTGATAACTCTGTCCTTGATGAAAGCAGATAATTACCTTTCCAAATCGAACTTGTTATCCTGTAACAAAGAAAAATAATCAATTAGCATAAGAGTTCAATTAAATAGAAACAATTTCCAACAGCAGAAATGTCAATAATCTAATGTCTATATATAATATAATAAAGCTGAAGAGTTTGTTTTTTTGTTCGTTGTAACGCGCTAATCTCAGAAACAACCATTCTTATTAAAATCATTATTTTTGTAAAGGACTTTGGGCCTATGGTATGCTCAGGCTCTTCAAAAAAGTATTAGCCTGTAATGTCCCACTGCTGGGCAAATTAAATGCCTTTCATCTCACTGATGATATCAGTACAATGAGGAGGGTTAAGCGTAATCACCGCTCTTGCCTAAAACCCAATATCTTTAGTATAAAACAATGCGGGATGGTGATCTCGGACATCTATAAAGAAAAAATATACCTAAATTGAAATGTATTTAATGTAACACAATGCCAATAAAACGGTAGGCAGTTACTTTTACTAGTGCTTGTTAACTGACGGGTCACAGAGCAACAACTCGGTCAAATAATTAACACACGTTCACTTTCAGAGTTAGCGAGATGTTGAATATGAGACCGTGTGTATACACTGTAATGTACGTTACGTATTTTATAGGATACATAGGTAATAAATAATGTTTTGATATCAGAACACATGACTTGTACCAGCTCCGTCCCGCGGTTTTACCTGCGTTGTGCCCGTTCCCGTGGGAATTACGTGATGAAAAATAACCTATAACATTTCTGTTTAATTCAATGCTATCCATTACAAAAAGAGTATTCAAATCGAATTAGTTGTTCTGAGATGGACTTGGATGAAACTTTACAGAAATATAGATTATACACCAGAATAACAAATGGTATACATTTCATCCCGAAATATCCGCAGACCTAGGTACAACGAGACACGTCAACTATGTTGTTAGTTCACAACTGGTAAAGTATTTTATGGTGCCACGTCTGTTTACAACGAGCGAGTTGCTCCGCGGCGAGTTGGCGAGTAAAATAGAACGCGAGCGAGTAAGATATATAGAGCACTCAATGCGATGGTCGGAAAGGGCACAAAAAACGGGTCGTAAGGGTCCTTTTAAAAACGTCGTTAGTGTATATACCGTTTTAGATTTACTTGATACCAACTAGCTTAATGTCAATGAGGCTTAATCAAACTCAGCTTTTTACGAAATGTTATCTCTCCCTTTCATCACACAAACACGCAAACAAAACAATCTCACGAACAACAATCAAAAGCTACCGGAACACAAAATGACTATAACTTCAAAAATTACACTTTTAACAACTTAATATTTCAAAATAAGTCATCATTATATTTTAATAATTGTATTGCGCAACCGTTTCTTAAGAACAGATCAAATAAATTACATATCACAGACCATTCTTTGCAATACAACAACAAAGAACCGTGTCGAACTACAAACAGTTTGTATTTCAACGAATTTGCGTTCAAATGAATCATAAGTAAAAGCGACAGGGTTCCAAATGGTGAAGTTATTTGCAAACAGTGGTGGTATAATAACGGTTGTAAGAGTGTTTCTAATTCTATATTAAATAAGCTGAGGTGTGATTATGGTGTGGAAATATTGTGTACATGATTACTAGATTCGTTGAAGCATGGCTACTCATTGCTCGCAGGACCCTTATTGTATTTCAATGAGATTAATAGCCTTAAGGCCGCAGTAGGTATCAGTTATTGGCGTGGTGATTACGCCTAACACCCTCACTGTACTGGAGCCATACCATGACCTCTTAGCGCGATACAAATGCGGACCTAAACTGATTCGCTGTCAGTTTTCGTACCATGACATCAATGAGTGACAGAATTCTAGTTGCTTTGCAGATTACCTAAACTGATTCGTTATTTGTCATACTAAAGATGTTTTCGTTCATTCATTTGGTACCATGAGCGTCTATTGCGACTTTGGTAAAGCGTCTCAGCTGTCAAAATTAGCAATTCAATTAAAGATACATTTTTCTAACATAAATTGAACCATTGTTGATATTTTTAACAACAATAAGTATGTACTTTAGTTAATTATTAATGTTTAATTGTTCCTTACTATAAACAATGCATTTTTGCAAATAACTTAATGATATTCAACTGAAAGAATTGATTAAAATGAGCGATTTTACACTTTAAAAATTAAATTAATCATACTGGGTTTTAGTACTGTATAGTGTGGGTAGAGCGCAGGGATGTACGAATACCAACTCGTACATACCCGGCGCTCAACCTACCTAGGTATTTATGAGGGTAAACATGACTATCAATATAAATATGTAGGATATGCTTTGTTTTATCCCGAATTTCCCCAATGAAGCGCGAGCGACAAGGCACAAGGCTCTAGAATTCTGAGACTTAACTTATATTCCTGGTAAATCCATAATAGAAATAAATCTTTAACAATCGCAATGTAAATCAAACGAGCTTGAAGGTAATAATTTAAATGCTCAAAAAATATACCTATTATAATATATTTAATCTATGTCTGTATTATAAATTATAATCTATGTCTATTTTTTAATCTATGTCTATTTCATATTCTATGAATTTTATGATCTTTGCCAGTGACATTCCGAACACTTAAATCGTAATTTTATTTTGGATGTCTGTTTAAAATTATAAATAATATTGGTTTCTGGAGCAACAAATACTTTATAGTTCCAACATTTTATGATTACAAATTAGATAAAAATAATTATCGTGTGTCTATACAAACCAATGTTTGTTTTGAATAATACTTATCATTTTTGAGAGAGTCGCTTAAAAACCGTAACTTTCCGTCATTTTAATTATTGAGGTTTTCGAACGCTCCTTAATCACTTCTCTAGGAGAGAGGAAGTGACTGATCTGCTTGGATCTTGAGACGCTATCTAAGAGGTCATGGTATGGCAGCTGATATCTTCAGGGAGGTAAGAGGCCTTTGATCAGCAGTGGACCATTACAGTCTTAGGGTGCGTCTCCATTGAAGCGGAGCGGAGCTGTGCGGAGCTCGACTGACCAATCACAATGCGTTACGAAAAGATTTTGACAATGTCAATGCGTTGTTTGACAATCTCAACGCGCTGTGATTGGTTAATCGGGCTCCGCACAGCTCCGCTCCGCTTCAATGGAGACGCACCCTAAGGATGCGTTCCCATTGAAACGGAGCGGAGCTTAATTGACCAATCACAGCGCATTACGAAAAGGTTTTGACAAATGTCAATGCGTTGACAATCCCAATGCGCTGTTATTGGTGAATCGGGCTCCACTCCGCTAACGCACCCTGTATTTTAGGGAGCCTCTGGGCCGCTGTTGAGGCGGGTGGTGATAACGCCTTATCCTCCTCACTGTACTGATCTTCAGTCAGATAAAATCCTTTGCCCAGCGATGGCACATTATAAGCTAATACTTTTTACTTTTCTTGCTAATACTTCTGACCAAGCCGGTGGTGGCGGGATGAACTGGACGCTTACAAGAGGGACTGGAACCGGGTGGCTTCAAATTGAGAACAGTGACGGGAATGGGAGGAGGCCTTTGTCCAACAATGAGAGGATACAGGCTACCAGTAATGGTAAGTAAAGTATTAGCCTGTAATGTCCCACTAAAGCGGCCTCTCATCTCACTGTAGATATCAGTACAGAATAGTAACTTTTTTCAAGGCTAATAATGTGCCAGTTTTGAACCGAATCTCATTTGACTCTTCGGATACGAAACTATGTGCGGTATCAAGGGCAGTAGTTGGCTCTACAAAGGATAGTGGTCAGGTCACGACCGTCGCGAGGTCACCCGACATGACACGCTGTCCCCATTGTCAATTTACTTTTGTTCTTACGGCGATAGTTATCTATCTATAGTTCTGTACACATTTTAAAACAAAGTTCTTTAAAGCTGTCTGTCTGTATCCTACTACCGACATTGAACTCCTAATTCATTAATTGATATTAGCTATGAATTTTAATTGCAAGCTGTATTTATTAAGTATATGTAGTAGTATCAGTTGGTTAGACTCCATAATACAAGCTTAGAGATTAGTTTCGGTCAAATTAACTGTGAGTGAATTTGTCCGAGTGTACCTATTAATTTATTTATTACTAGCTGCGCCCCGCGGTTTCACCCGCGTTGTACCCGTTCCCGCGGGAATTTCGGGATGAAAAATAGATGTTGTCCGATTCTCAGATCTACCCGTTATGCACACAAAATTTCATGAGAATCGGTCAAGCCGTTTCGGAGGAGTATGGGAACGAACATTGTGACACGAGAATTTTATATATTAGAAGACTACTAGTAGGATGTAGGTACATATTGTTCTTTTAAGTTTATTGTTTTTAAATTAACATTCAGTGGAATATCAAGTTTAATAAACCAATAAAGAAGAGAGTAGAGATTAAGGTGGGAGGACTATGTGTACTTGTAATACCAAGCTCGTAGCACTCGGGGCGGGTATGCGATAAACTCATAGCAATTGTCAAGCAACGTAAAGCTGAGCCACTTATTGGATGGGTGGTCAATCCCGGTCATTTCAATCGTGAGACCATGTCCGAGGCCTTAAGGCGATCTAAAACCACATACTTCACTTTTGTCTATGATAAGTAGACATAGACAATCCTCATTCAAAATCGAACTCTAATACTTAAATATATCACTACCAACACACCTAATACAGAAGCCATCTAACCTCCTTAGAAAACAAACCAAAATAGCACCTATATCCTTAGTCATAAGGTTCACAGGCACAATTTGTGGTAGGCGTCTGAAATGAGATACGGTTTGACCTATTGACATAAGTATGGAGCTACTTATATGGCGAAGAAAGTTATCCAGTTGTGAACTAAATAACGTGGACAGTCAACTTTGAACTAATTTTTGATCGTAAATCTGCCTCTAACTAAAACTACCATCGTAACCATCAAAGAATGAAACCGAAATCAGATTAATTTGGTGTCAAAACTGGTATTCTATCGCCTGTACTCAGAGACGTCAAAAACTTCCTTGAGAGATTTAACGACTAATTTTGACAGGTAATGTATGAAAAATTACAATCGTTTTAGGATCGTAGTGATGTAAGAAGGAGTAAGGATCGTTTAGAAAATGTAAATCAGGTACAACACCAAATCGTGAAGGTACAGTCGGTAAAAAAAGTGTTGTCAAATCTGGTAGATCATTTTTGATCAACTGTACCTATTGTCGTTGATTGATTATTATTTCTCTAGTTTTGACAAGACTAAGGGATCGTAAAAGTACACTCCAATTAGTTACTTTAAGAACAATGTCTTTCATACAAAGTCATATAATAATATACTGATTCCATCTTTTCTCTTTTTCGGGTATAAACAAACATGTCTTTATACGTCTACTGAATGAACGAAAACAAAATAACTCTTTCTCAAATGAGTGAGTATTTCAGATAAGTCCTCATAATGTAGGACAGAGTTAATAAGACAAATGTATGTCTCTATTATATAAAATATCATGTTTGTTCGAAGGTTACTATGCGTGCAGACCAAATAAAATATCTAGACTACGTGCTAAGTGGAGCAAACCTACACCAAAAGTAGGTATTAATATTACACCATAACATGTGAAACGTGTGCAGGTTTCATGGTGTAATTGTCTTATATTTTTTGTACAAAGTATTATTCTTCATCCGTCCTTATACATATAAACGTCAACAAACACTGCGCGTGTTTACAAAATTATACACCCGACTATATATTATTATTTAATCACAACTAATAATATTTCCCCAGTACTCCTATGTTTCTCATGTTTAAAAAAAAACAGATTAAAATTGATTCATGCACACTTCACACTTATTACACCCTTCTATTCGCGTCGTCAAATCAGCTTCACTTGACTACTAACAGCGCTCTGTCTTATTGATATGGTCTAAGACAATACGTAATAATGTATGTCAGTTAGTCTATGTTATTTGATGTCGTTTATTGATTGACGAATAAATATGGCGGTTTCCGTTGCCAAATGACTGCAGCAATGTTTCTATGTCTTGTACGATTTATTACCTTGACGCAAAAAGAGGGATGTAATGCGTTTGATGTGTCTATGTGTGGGTGCCACGTCGGTGAGTAGCGAGTTGGTTGAAAAACGAAGAATAAATTACTTTTGTAGTGAGCTGTGTTTAAATTTTTACCAAATAAGTCTTCCAAAAAAGAGATATTACAGTAACTTCTATATTTTCCCACCCAAAACACTGCTGGACTGATTTTTACCAATCAGCTTCTTAGCTTTGTTGGGTAAAATCCACCGCAAGCAAAATTGACTAGCAAATGAAAAATAACGCATCGAAAGTGGTTCTTTCGTTTGAGATGCCACACAGACATCAACGTCACACTTATAACACCCCCTTTTTCATCGGGAGGTAAAAAATGGATCGGTTTTTCTGTCAGATAAGATCATCCGGGTATCACCAAATCATCATAACATTTAAAAACACCAATTAGGATTTCCCTGTACATCTAATAAGCCAACTACTCAACTAGTATGTACATATAAAGGCAGGGTACACACTCGCGTGCGATCCGGCCCGCCCACGCCTCCGCTTGTACGGCATCTGGCCTAATCGTGTGACAAGCAGTGATCTCGAGAGTCACGTCGCTTGAAGGAATCCTGCTTTGTTTCCATTTGGTAGTGAAGTTTGTATTTGTATTGGATGATAGCTGGTAGGGTATCGCGGTATTGTCTAGACTGCAGTTAGACAATCTCTGAACACAGTCTAGCTAGTGGTTAGACTGTGTTTGTAACTGTGAACGCGCTAATTTCAGAAACTATCAATCCGATTTGAATAATTATTTTTGTAATGGATAACCATATTCAACGGGAAAATTATAAGCTATTTTTCATCCCGAAATTCCCACAAGAACAGGCACAACGTGAGTAAATCCGCGGGGTGGTGTTAGTGTATTTATATTTTCCGCGAGATAAGAGGCTTTTGCCAAGCAAGTGTGACATTATAGACTCATATTTTTTATTAAGAAGTTTTGGCCCGCGACTGATTTCAAAAAGTAAAGTTATTAATTGTTCATCCCGAAATTCCCACAGGAACGGGTTCAACGCGAGTAAAACCGTATCACACAGCTAGTACATTATAATTGGGTATTGATTGCTTCACCCGAGCATAAACAATATGTCATCTTATGAAACCTCTATGCCCGACTTGCCTGCGACCGGTCTTGTCGTGAAGAGAACAACCTTCTATTTGACGGCCTTTCTATATTATCACTTGTTGGGAATTTAATTGTGATTCAATAGGTATTTCAATATAGGAAAGAAGGCGAGGCACTATTATACATTACTTAACATACTTACTTAGATATTGTTCATAATTTATGAATTCAAAATGGTCTTAATTGTAAGAAATTGAAGATCCCTGATGAAAACTTATTAAAAGAGCGCATGTAAAATAAAATTGGTTTCATTGTCTGAAAAATTAACCAACAAAAGTATAATCTAAGAAAATAAATAACTAAAATATGGTACCTATTGTACATTTTGTGGAATGTCCCACTGCAGTTCTCACCCAAGATATCAGTACAGCGAAGAGGATTAGGGATAATCACCACGCTTGCCTAATGCGGGTTGGTGATCGCAAACCCGAGCCACGTTTGAAAAGTAACATAGTAGAATAGAGATCGTGCTTTTCCAGACACTTCTACGTTTGTCTATGCCTGTACTGAGAGATAACATTCAAACCATTTTTACTGATTTTTAAACCACAGAAAAGTTCTTCGTAAGAACGGAAAGAAAACACCTAACCTTTCTCCTCTTTAGAAGGAATCGTCTTGGCTGGAAAAACGGTTGCATTGTCTAATGCCGTAGGAACAAATAGAGTTCAGTACTCAAAAGATTCCTCCAAAAACCCTCAAAGGATGATCTAACTAATCACTCTGAACGCTGAGTCAGAGTAATCACTTCCTAATGATAACATCTCCACGCCTAATATTAATATCGGGCCTTCACGGCTCATCGGTCACGAACACTTGGGACTTGGCGTTATTTGTACTAATCATTCGTTTGGATGGAGTTCCGCGTTCGCGTCTAATTGTTTGATGAGTAATTGATTTCTAGAATACAATAAATAACTTTTATAAGCGAAAAACGGACAGAACCAAGTTTTATGAGAACTGCCGCCTTTTTTTGAATGGTTAAAACGGGACCACTCTGGTCTGATCTAATCTGATCTAATCGGGGTAAGCATACCATTTGATATACCGAAAGAATTTTTAAAATTGGTTCATAAAGGACGGATATTTTTATTTGCTTGGTTGATTAATTTGAAAATGGTATCGGTCATAGAATGGTCCTATTGTGCAATTTTTCCGAAAAATGGTTTCTCATAAAAGCCTACATATACAAACATACTACATATACATACGCAAATACTTTATATGAATATATAATTGACACCCAGACGTCGTCGCCAACAACTATATGTCTGCACGTGTTGTTGACTCCGGGCGGAAATCGAACCCGCAACCCCCGACACATCGCTGTGCCAATGGGTTGGTCTATTGGAATAAAGACTGAAATAAAAACTATTCCATATCCATTTTAAGAGCAACGAACTAAACTAAATAAGTTTTTGTGAACCAACAATAATTATAAATCGATACTTACATAATGTATTCACACACACAAAAACTCTACGAAAACATATCTTCGATTACTCATCGCTGTAAAAACGATATCTGTGTATGATCAATTTTGTTATTTTTTGTCCCAAGTTCGAATATTTAACAATTATTCAACGTTACGCCAATTGTCGGACGATCACGAATGTCTTCAAAAACTGAGGAAATATTTATTACTATTTAATTATTGCTGACAAAAAGCGTTGTTTTTGTCTGTTTACTTTGATCCTTTGCTGCTAGAGATGTGAGGTTTTAGTAATTGCAGCAATTATCGGCTTTACTACCGGATTGGAGAAAAAATATTGTGTGTCGTGGGTGGGTTCCAGAGAATAATATCTTGTTGTTTACATTTGTACATTTTCAAAATAATCTATACTAATTTTATCATAGCTGAAGAGTTATTTTTTTCTGTTTGTTTGAGCATGCTCTCTGGAACTACCAGTCCAATTCGTTTTATTCAAAAGGAAGGTAATAAGTTAGTTCTCATCCTAAATTTCCCATAGGAATGAGGATAACACTAAACCCAGGGTAGTTAATAGACACAGATTTTAATTCCTTAATAACACAAATGAGCTTGGGCCCCCAACACAGCAGTCTTAAGACTTACTTGATCGACCTGTACAAAACTGTTTTCAATTCAAATTCTCAAGTTTAACAGACAAAACAGTCTGTTAGTCGTCTTGTCTCTATTGTGCGCTCCTTCATATGTCTTCCTAGACCAGAATAATCTAACTACAGTCGTGACTCGAGTGTGAAGCCTCAACAAAATAACGTACTAAGTTAACACATAATTTGGTTCCTCGTAAATGAAGTGTTGATGTGAACCGTGAAGATATCCAAAGGTCACAGAGTACATTAATATTGAATTAACTTCATCATTACTTAATGAAGCTAAGAGGACATTTTTGTTAATGCGTCGTTTAGATTGGGCGAGTTTACAAGCCGATAGTTGGGGAATTGATATGTGTGCTTGCGTTCAATTGAACTCATTCATTAATTTCGAGTAGGTTAGTGGTCAACCCTGGTATGGGAGTTTTTAGACCGCCTAAAGGCCTACATGGTCTAACGAATGAAACAATCGGAATGGACTGCTTAACGTGCCCTCCAAAGCACGGTAGTGGTCGGATTGGAATACAACTATCGGCCACCCATACAAGTAGTGGCAAAGCTGCACGTTATTTCACAATCGCAATGAACTAATATCGCTTAGTCAAACTACGACACAAGCGCTACTATTTAATAAAGATAATATTATAACGACTAATATTGTGCTACTTATACCCGTACTCAGAGACGTCAAATCTTCCTTAGTAAGGATTTTAACGAGTCATTATCACTGCTTAAATCTTTAAAATTACGCAACGGATTTTGATGCGGTTTTTTGTAATAGGTAGAGTGATTCAAGAGGAAGGTTTTTATGTAAAAAAATCCCGAAATTCCCACGGGAACGGGCACAACGCGGGTAAAACCGCGGGGCGCTGCTAGTTATGCAATATATGAAAAATTACGTTTGTTAGTTAAGTGTCGATTTAATGGACTATTCTGAGTGCGGCAGTTGGATAATCGTTAGTACTTTGTGACACTATTGGTATCAATCCAACTCCGTTTGTAGTTCGTCTCTCGAGACGTTTGTGTTTGTTAAGAGAAAGTGTCTCAATTGTATCTTTAGTATTCTAAGTGAAGTCTCGTCGAGGTACCCGTACAGTATCCTCCTTTGAAAACATCTTTTAAAAGTATTTTCATGTTACTCAAATTCAAATTTATTTATTTGCCATAATGTAAATACATCATTACCGGTTAAGGCACTGCAAACTTAAATAAATATATAAACAAATACACCCGGACCAATTCAAACACGATTGATTAGAACCAAACTAGGCTAAGCTTGTATTATATAATCTAACTAACTGATAGTAATTCATATACATACACAAATACTTTATATGAATATATAATTGACACCCAGACGTCATCACCAACAACTATGTCTGCACATATATTGTTGACTCCGTTGAATTGAACCCGCAACCCCGACACAGCGCTCTCGCATGCCACTGAGCCAACGGGCTTGTATTTTGTTACATATTCGCAACATGAGTTTCCTAATACCAATATATCAAAGGTCGACGATGAAGATCGTATCTAATAATAACAGTTTGTTTGTCTGTTTGTGTTTGATCAATGTGCTTCCTTATCGGATCGAAGTATTTGTAACTCTGTTTTGATGTAACGGACTGGGTGATATGAGTAGGGCTTTTGTTTTTAAACGAATTCAGAAACAAAAGAAGGTTCTCAATTGGACTGTTATTGTTTTATTTGTATGTTTGAAACGATTTGATAAATTATGATGAACTAGCTGTGCCCCGCGGTTTCACCCGCAGCGCCCCCGTTCCCGTGGGAATTTTGAGATTTTTATTCCCTATACACCTCACGGAGCCCGAGACCTTTCCAACGAATGCAAACCCGTGGAAATCGGTTCGTGCGTTCTGGAGTTATAGCGTCAGGGAGGAAAACCCGACTTATTTTTATAAAGTAGAAGATAGAATAGAATATGAAAGATTTACATTAGATGTAAGATTCATATATTCATTAGATACCTACTACTAACCAAAACCCAAAATTCTTGCAGAGACGTATGTACGTTTGTTACTCTTTCACGAAAAATCTACCAAACGGATTTGAATGAAACTTTACAGTAAAATAGGTTACATCAGAATAACACATGGGATACATTTTATCCCGATATTCCCGTGGAAACGGGTGCAATGCGGGTGAAACCACGGTAAGTAAATAATAATTGGACTTTAAAAGCTAATAACAACGACTTAAAAAACCAATTTAAATAATCAGTCCCTGCATCTCTTATCTCCCTGGTCATGAGGCCACATGAGATCACCATCCATACATCCATCACGATCCGATACATCAATCAATTTGTCTGCGTGTCCGTTGTTTCACCAGTCCTTGGTACTTTGTTACACCTACACATGTTTTTTCATTTAATTTTTTGTTTGATTAATTAATTTAATGTATTGTTTGATCTTTGTTTAATTTAATTAATTTGATTGTTGTTAATGACTTTAACTTGTTTTTGTTATGAACTGTTTACAATAAGTAGAATAAAGTTATTCTTTATAGAATAAGAATGCTCAATTTCGATATATCGGTATATAATAAATTATGTGTATAATAAAGCTCACTTTCATTTTTTGTCTGATTAGAACGCGTTCATCTCATCAACTAACAATCCGATTTGAATAATTATTTTAATAGATAGCCTCATCTCATTCAACGTGAAGTTTATAAGGTATTTTTTATCCTTAAGTTCCCACAACACAGGTAAAACCGCGGGGCGCGCCCAGCTTAATAATAGCTTAGCACACAGGAAGAGCATGGTCCTTCTTTTCTCTATTTCGTGGCTTAGCGCCGTATAGCACATCCCTGATGTGAAGAGACCCTAAATATGACCACAAATAACTTAAAGCACTAACTTTTGCTGCATAACTGCAACTTATAACTTGGCTACAGAGAGTGAATAGACGGTAGCGCCATCTATAAACGATGACATTTTGATAATAAAGCTTTAAGGCTAAGCTTTGATAAGAGCTTAAGTACTTAGAGGATTAGCATTTAGCATGATATTTACAATTGAACGCTAATGGATATAAATACATGTTATTATTATAAGGGTACTGACTAACGAGGGTCTCAATAACCTATCTAGGATAACAAGTTAGACAGAATTTGTATGTTAGTAAATATAAAATATGGACACTTAGTTAGAATACAGCCTGGCTAGGTCAACGAACGCCACAACACGACCTGGGAAGTGAACCCGGGACCTCAGTCTTGACAGGCGAATGCACATACCACTAGACCACCGAGGCGAGACCATAGGCTTACTAATATTTTACAAGGATTTAATCCAGGAGAACAGTGTCCAGGGGTCAATTAAAACTATTAGTAAAAGTAAAGTATTCGCCTGTGATGTCCCACTGTTGGGCAAAGGCCTCTCATCTCACTGAAGATATCAGTACAGTGAGGAGGATTAGGTAAGCGTAATCACCACGCTTACTGCGGGGTGGTGATCTCAAACTCGAGCCATGTTTGAAAAGTAGGAAACATGTATTCACTCGACCTGGGAACCGAATCTGGGACCTCAGTCTTAGCAAACGTGTGCACATAACACTAGACCACCGGGGTGAAAAACGCAACAGCATCACCAAATCACACTAAACTTGAAACCACACACTACATAACAGTTACTTCGTGAATTAATTCCATAAGCTCGTAATGATAGGTGCAACATTTCGCCTCAACGGCCTGATGAAGGAAATCACAGGAAGTTGGAGATTACCAGCGTTTGACTCGCTGCGGACGTGACGAGTTAGAAATCTCTTCGGACGTGTTATTAACGCGTTATTACGTCAATAGTTTAATAATTAACTAATTGCATGGCATATCCGTGCATTAATGCTACTTTCACATTTGTCGGCTGTCGGGTAAGGATTTTTAACGGACTATGTTTTTGTAATATGAAGCTAGTGGTACTGTCGGTGACTGTAATGAATAGAGGTACCGACGTCCGATTGAAATCCGGAACCGACAGCCGACTCTACGGCAATAAGTTTTTACTTGGATGCCACAGTGTAAGCGACGGCGACGGCGACGACGACTAGGAATTAGGAAAATAAATTACGTAGATCTTTTACAAAAATGTGTTTTCTCAAAAAATCGGTCATTTGGCCCGTGGGTGGGACCCCTCGGCTTCATACCACATAGCTTATGTAAATATATTCATACGTAAATAAATATATACATAGATAGATAGACATTTCAAAATTATACTAAAGATAGTTATACTCCGAATAACTATTATTATCAGTAATACTATAGATAAATGGACATTAAAACATCCTAACAGTTAAACCGTTCACACAAAGACTTACTATTCTAAAACACGGAAGTCCCGCAGGTAGTAAAGGGCATCAATGGTAATTTTAATACCTTCGTGAGTCGGCGTCAATTAGTACGTCGCACACTGTTCCCGAAGGAAGTCGGGACATCGTTGGGATTGCTGTGTAAATATATTTATCTTTACTTCACTAATATAATAAAGATGAAGAGTTTGATTTTTTGTTTGTTTGAACGCGCTAATCTCATAAACTACCGATCCGATTTGAATAATTATTTGTGTAATTGATAGCCACATTCAATGGGAAGGTATTCAATATAGGTTATTTTTCATCCCGAAATTCACTAGGGAATGAGCTCATTACGGGTAAAACCGCGCAGCCACTGGTAGTGTAAATAAAAAGTGACGTACTACCAATTAGTCCTATTTTATTTCAGCTGACATGCTCTATGTCCTTCTACTATGAAAGACCTGAGAGACACTGAAAGCGCAATTGCTACCGCAAAGTAGGTAAGTTTAATAAGTTTTTATTTTATGTTTAAGGGTCAACACTGCGTTAAGCGCACGCGGCGATTCACTTTTGTATGAAGCCAAACGCTGCGGGCGCCCGCGACGGTTCTATTTTGTATGAAACCGCGGCGTGCGCACGCTTAACGCAGTGTCGGCCCTTAAATTACTTCGTATTATTATTAGGTAGTATGGCAATAAACGTTTTTTTTTGGTTAAAGTTTTGGTCTGCTTATATACAATTTTAACTGAAACTGAAACCAAATTGACACGAAGGAGTATCACTTTTAACCAATTTCATAAGTCCCATACGAACATGTCGTAACTCCAATTCGGTCAAGTGTTAGGTACTTTCACTGATAAAGAAGTAAATCGGGTTATCATTCGACACAGTTCCAATCCTTATCGGCAGCCGATAACGATTCTTACGATTTCTTCTAATCGATTATTGCGTTGCGAATTACTTTTTTATTGTTATTTAGTTTTTAATGCTTATTAATTAATATTTGAAACGCAGTGGTGTAGAGAGTGCACTACACTACTGAGGCACTGCAAGGAGGTTACACCACTGAGACACTGCCAAGGATGGAGTCCTAGGTTCAATTCCAGGGTTGAACAAAGAAGACCCAAGATCAAACATGGCTCGAGTTTGAGATCACTCTCAGTAAGCAAGCGTGGTGAATTCGCCTAATCCTTCTCACTGTAGGCCTTTTCCTAGCAGTTTCCTAGAGATGTTCTGGGTATGTCTTGTTACTCAACTTGGTTTGCTATCCACCAATCATAATATAAGTAAGTTCATGTAGGTTAGTGACCAACCCTGGTGTCAGTGTTCTTAGACTACCTTAAGACCTCCGAGATGGTCTATCGGTTGAAAGAACCGGGACCGACAATTTAATGTGCCCGCTGAAGCGGTAGCGCTCAGATAGAAATGCTACTAACGGCCATACATCCCAGTATTGGTCGAGCTGCACGTTGCCTAAAATTCTCGATGAACTAACATCACTTAGTCGAACTACGCCTCGAGCGCTCCAAACACTAAATAGCTATCTATAGTTGAAATGTCAATCTACAGTTACCAAAATCTAAGCCAATATTCAAGAGGCCAAAATGACAAATGACTGAGCGATCGCAGTGTCGCGATCTTGACACGATTGAACGCTAGAATATGTAAAGTAAATAACGTTTCGTTGGCATGTGTCATTGGAATACCGAATTGCAATACCTAAATAATTCTCAGTATTATGTCAAGATAATAGGTACTATTGAGATAGCACTTAAAGTATATGATAGTAGCAGTGCCTCGCTGTATTACCCAAATTATGCCTGTTCCTGTAGGAATATCGGGATGAGAAGTAGCCTAGAACCTTACTTTTGAATGTAGCTATTAATTGTAAAAATAATTGTCAAAATCGGACAGTCAGTTCCTGAGATTATCGCAGTCAAACAAACAATCAAACTTTTTAGCTTTATTATACTCATAAGTATAGATTACAGTTAAATACCTATATATCTTGTTCTAAGTAAAAGATAGATATAGGTATTCCGGGTTTGAAAAACTTAGATCCGTGTATAATCTATTTCTTTTTAGTTCTCTAAAAAGACGTGTGGCACTCGGGGACTGCCGCGGTAAAGCTATTACATAGTTATTTTTTGTATCACTAGATGGCGTTAGTGGGGAGCGTGAGGTTTTTTCGTTACGGAATTTCTGGATTCGGTCCCCGCGCTCAAGGCCCGCGATAGAAGCTATGCAATAGCTTGAAAATGTTGAATTTCTCAGAATCTCTCACTAAATTTCTCACCAGACAGAACTGCTGTTATATAATATGAAAAAAGTTTTAAAGGTAAGGGTGAAAGGCCAAAATATTTTATTTTCTTCAACGCTTTTTGTAGGTTATGATTATTCTCTATGATTGAAAAAGTGGACATAGTTTAAGCAGGTCTATATTTTTATTGCTCCTATAATAAAAAGGTACTAACAAATAAGAAGCGAACGTAATTCCAAGTGACCACAATCAAAATAAAAACACATTATTTTTGACAGATGCATCTGACCGCACTCTTGACCTTTCGAACAGACAACGAACAATTCCGGACAGTTGACATTTATGTACATACATAACATAAAGTACACACGCAATAATGTACTTTATTACTATCCTTATAGAGTTGTTTTTATAAAAATTTTAATAGTAATTACTGTACTGACTTTTGTTATTTACCTTAGGTTATTAAAGGTCTAACGAATTTGTGAAAAATAAGTTATAAAGAATTATGATAATGATTCGCTAATCCTATCAGAGCGGGTAGAACTCGGGTAAACCACTGAACACTAGCCGCGCCCTGCAATTCTACCCGCGTTTTACCCGTTCCCGTCGTAACTTCAGAATGCAAAATAATCTATACTTATATAACAAACTTCAGAGTTTGTTTGTTTGTTCGCACTAACCTCAGAAACTTCCCGCACACGGTTTTACCCGCGTAGCGCCAACCCTCGTGGTAATTACGGGATGAAAAAGCCTATAACCTTTCCATTAAATGTGGCTATCCATTACAAAAAGAATTGTACAAATCTGATTAGTAGTTTCTGCGACAAACGTCTTCAAAAAAAGAAAAAGTAAAAAACAAACTATTCAGCTTTTTTATATTAATATTAGTATAGATGAGCACACTAATTATGAATATTAAAATGTACATAATAATACCGTACACTCACTTCTCAGGTAAACCTGTGCTTTCTCGCGTTTTCTCCTCGCACTAATCTATGCTATTCTAATAACAATCACTCAACACTTTCACTATCGTTTAAGTTTCCAATACAGTAGAACCTCGATAAGTTAAAGTCCAAGGGAAACACAAAATAGTTTAAGTTATCGAGGTTTTAAGTTATCAAGGGTCTATGTTAGGGATAGGTTAATATAGAGGTAGGTATGTACATATGTATGTATGTACCCTTGTTCCTAATTTTACTCTAATGCGTCAGAATTGGTCCAATAAAATACAGAAATTTAAATAATTTTTCTTTTTTTTTTAAAGTTCGGTGGTCATCCATGCTTTTTTATTAGCTTCATAATCCATGGGCAGTAACTTTAGACCTGCGAAGCACCGAGGTTTTTTTGACTTGCCTATAATTAAAGGTTTCAGTTTTTGTGTGCCCGTAGAATTAGCACAAAGCAGAATCGTAAGTCGTTCTTTGCTGTGCTTTCCTCCATGACATTTTTCATTTTTCAATGTTAACGTTTTGTCAGGAAGATATTTGAAAAATTATTCAAGTAAGCCGTTGTCTTAAGGCTCCGCCGCCGCAAAATTTTAAAGAATTTCGAAGAAGCAAACAATAGGTGACGTTATGTATTGTTTACGTTATTAATTTAACTATGTAGTGAAAACGTGCAAGCAATAAATACCGAAACCTTTTGTTTTGCACACTCGTTCAAAATGACTCATTGACAAACAATTTTATGTTATAGAGGTTGTGGAAACATTTCTTTAAGTTACTGAGGGCCAATACAGAGATTACTTATTTAAGTTATAGAGGTTGCGTATTTTAAGTTGTAGAGGTTTTGGGCTCTGATGGGAAGGGAACATATTATTTTTTGAAGTTATAGAGGTTTTTAAGTTACCGAGGTTTGAGTTATCGAGGTTCTACTGTATATGGTTTTTACAAGTATTTTTTTTTCTAGAAGCTTCGATTGAATTCTGGAAAGTTGACGAAAAAAAGGTAGGTATAACATTCGGTAGGTAAATAATTAAGTTCGAGATACACCTGTGCGAGTTTACCTGTACATACACGTTGGGTATACCTGAGCAGTTAAACTCGACTTGTGCATGTGTGTACAGTGTACACAATTGCATTGATTCCACTATTCGCTACTTAATTTAAATGAAAACGTACTCTTAGATGATACAACTGAATGAAGTCACTGCTCTCGAGGAACGTACCTGAAGGTCAAATCAACTCATTTTCGTCACGACTGACCTATGAGATGACCAATCATAATTCCAGAAATTAATAAAAACTTATTCTAAGGAATTCCAATCAATAAACATCTTTGGAATTCCAATTATTAGTAAACTAGCAGTGCATCGCGGTTTTACCCACGTTGTACTTGGTGGAAATTTTGGGAGAAAAATTCATATTGAGTATTAAGCATTACGTACATTTGTAAAGCCTCGCGCAGCGGTTTCACCTGAATTGTACCTTTTCCCACGGGAATTTCGGGATAAAATGTATGCTATGTGTTATTCTGATGTATAACCTTTATTACTGTAAAGTTTCATCCAAATCCGTTCTATAGTTTTTACGTGAATAAACATACCGCATCAGACAAGCATGGTGATTACGCCTAATCCCCTGTACTGAAATCTTCACTGAGATGAGAGGCCGTTGTCGAAACAGCCAGACGAAAGAACAGTGACTGATGACTGATACCAATCGAATAGAGAACTAATAGGTATTTGTCCTCATAGTCGATTTTGTTTTATTTTAAACAAAGAATAATGTTCTGTTATATTACATGTTATGCCCATTACAGTTTTATTATTCTTTACCTACGTACGTACAGTCAACCAATTTGATTCCTAGGCCAGTATAGAACCATGTCATAATTAATCAGTTTGTTTATCTTTTATGACATTGATTATTACGTGTTGCATGTCATGATAACATCTCGACCTTTGCGAACATGTGTCAAAGACAATGACTATGAAAGGAGTTTGCGTGTGTATTCATAACTTTTAAGTTTTAGAAATTAGGTATAAAAAAAAATATTTTCTGTCAAAACGTCATACTAAATAACTCAATACTTTTTTCTGTTCTTGTCAAGAAGTTAAAACGTATATAAACTCTTTACGTTTAGTTCATGTTGTGAGCGGAAAGTTGATAATCGTTTGACTTGCACTGACGTTGAAGTTATCTAGTTGTTAATGCGACAAAGTTGTATAGTGGCCTAGGAATCAAATTGGTTGACTGTACATAATGTATCGAGTTTCATCACGATTCTGTTTTATCCTCATTTCGATCGTCATGTGCTTGTGACTAATCAATGGGGTGATGATTTGAGGTCACCACACTACTACACGATTTTAGATTTCCCTTTATCTTACTCATACAATTATTTTGAATTGAAACTACGTTTACGGATGCTCTTCGCTTTTATTGTACACTAGCAGCGCCCCGCGGTTTCACCCGCGTTGTGCCCATTCCTGTGGGAATTTCGGGGTGAAAAATAGCCTATGTCACTCAGGGATAGTGTAGCTTTCGAATGGTGAAAGAATTTTTTAATTCGGTGCAGTAGTTTCAGAGCCTATTCGAGACAAACAAACAAACAAAAAATCAAACCTTTCCTCTTTATAATATTATTATTATTATATTATATATTATATTATATTATATATATAGTATAGACTAGCAGCGCCCCGCGGTCCGCGGTTCGCGGCCACTACTTGGATTGGTGACCGGTATTAGAATTTCTATTTGGGTACGTTAAATTGTCGGTCCGGTGTTGAGAAACGTTTGGAAGGTTTTTGGTGGACTAAAAATATATCTAATACCTTAAAGTTGTAAAAATATCATATTATTCTTTTAGGCAGTCCAAAATATCACGCCATAAGCATTTGCCCAATCCAAAAACATACGCTAATGTAATCAAGACCGTGAAATCAAAATGTCGAATTATCAAAAAGAATGAACAGCTAACTTTCAGAACGGTACAACAGCCAATTATCTGAAACTAGGAGCTTCATGCAAATCGGTCGAGGCATGCATATTCATATGATACGACACATTCATTGTTGGGCCAACGGTACCACAGTGTGTTCAGTAGTATGTACTGACGGCGAAGTCTTTAAGAACCACTTTTTTATATGGAAAAGTTTCGGATAGATTAATATTTATGTGAATAAATGTGACAACGGAAGAACAAACATATTTGACTTTTTTTAATGTAAATAAGTATAATATTTCAAATGATTATTTTTGGCCAAACTGAGATTTGTTAGCGAGAGCGAGCGTTGTAATTCTATGTGTTTGGCCATAAAAAAAAAACTGTGTATGGATAATTTTGAAAGATGTCGACGTTTAACGTTGGTGATTGTACTTTTAGCTGGAACAATAACAAACAGTCACATAATACCATGTATGATGTTAAATAATTGTTTTCGTTCATAGTGTGCTTGATTCCTATTGGGTGAGAATTTGAATGAAAATCACTGGTTTTGTGTATTGTATTCTTAGGTAATAATTAACGGTGTATGTTTTTGTTAGGTTCAGTAACTTTTGACATAACAGTAATGGGGTTGCCACGGTATAGCGGCAACGGCAGCGACTAGATTTTTTGACAAAAAAGGACGTTGAACATTTTTCTAATGTAGAGTTCTTATTTTTAAATCGACAGTAATTGTCAACGTCACTGTGTACCGTGGCATCTCCATTATTTAAAAAAGTCGTTAATATCCATCGCCTGCTAGCCATGACACCTCTCGTCAAATACAAATACAAAGTTTATCGAATTACCAAAACCACAACAGTGTAACCCTTAGATTTAATAATTGTAATCCGATGATAAAATAATCAAGTAACGAATGATTATGAAAATCTTGACATTATTAGTTCCAGATAATATTATTTGCGCGTATCAGTTTATTAATGTTTAGGTCAATGTCACATTACAGAAATAATCAAATGTTCTGCTTTCCGTTTTTGATTGTCGGTTAATTTTCGGTTCGTGACTCTTTGGACTTCAGCATTTACATTTTTTACCGAGAGATTTATTACCACAAAATACTTTTTTAAAATAGGTAAGATTTTTTAAATTTTAAATGACTAGCAGCGTCTCGCGGTCTCATCCACGGTGTACCCTTTTCTGCGGGAATTTCGGGATAAAATATATCCCATGTGTTATTCTGATGAATAAATTATACTACTGTAAAGTTCGATCCAATACAACTCGCAACGTACCAGTGTGACATTTCATACAAATACCTACAAGGAATACAACATCACGCGACCCGCACCCAGCCAGCACCCGCACTATGTGTGTCTTGCCCTACGAACTTCACCCACTAAACTAATAAGCCCTTGCGACACTAACTAATCAATATCGCGTATAAATTAAATTAATTACAATAAACAGCGAGTGAACAATACTGAGTGTAGGTCAGCGCGTGGGAGGAGCCGCTTTCTCTCTTTTGTACTACAGTTGCGAAATTCGAGTAGCTAGTGTTAAGAGCGGCCAACCCGTCTTACTTTTCATACAAACGCTGTTACGTGATTACGGCGTTGTTATAGATCTTTCTTTGAAAATTTTTAGCTAATAAGTATCTTATGCACTATATCTAGGTTTCTATCATAAAAGAAAATCAAAATTTTTAGAAACAAATTCAGTATAAGCCTCCGAAAACCGGCTTTTTTGCACAAATTTTACCTGAACTTTGGGCGGTCATATTGTACTTATAAATTGTAAAATTAAAGAAAATATTATGATAGAAACATCGTAAATATAATGGAGATTTTAAATAACAATCATTTATTTTACAAACATGCAAGGTTTATTAATAAACACGTATATCCTGGAACATGTTTTATGAAGATTCCGCACACTATATTTTGTTCAACGTTATCGCGGTCTCTCTTGCTGGTTGACAAGTGACGGAAAGAGGTATGCGGGGGACGAGTCTATCTATGAATGGCGCACTCGCTCGCTAGCTCGCTAGTTCGGTCGCTCGCTCGCTTTGTATATAACGTTCTTCGTTCTTTGTATTATTGTATTGTGCCTACGATATATTTACTAGCTGCGCCCCGTGGTTTTACCCGCGTTGTGCCCGTTCCCGGGGAAATTTAAAAACCACTCGACCGATTTTGTGCAAACTTCACATAAACCATCTACTAAATAGTCCGAACAAAGCCTAAATATTTAGTTTGGATAGGTCAGCCCGTTCACGAGTTATAAAATTACAACGAAAAGTGGCATTGATTTTTGTATACCTATTTCCATAATATCCCACACGTATGTTCTCTCGAACTTATTTGTACGCAATAATGAGTACTTTGATTATGTCGAACAATGTTTTTATATATCATCAATAGATTTAGCAGCGCACACCAATAACCAATTTTTGTGGGCATGTTTTTCATACCTTTTGGGTAACATTATTCCAATTTGAATACCCTTTTTAAAAAAAAAATACCTCGCCTATGTCCGTACCTAAAGTGTACGAGTACTTTACCTATAGGTGAAAGAATTCAAACAAACAAACAACTATACAAACAAAGTTACAAACTTTACATCTTTATAATATTAGAATAATAGCAATGTGCGTGAAGCGAGTAGCGAGTATCGGTAGTAGCGAGGTAGTGAGGCGCGTGTACTAGACCATATCACAGTTTAAATTAGTTTCCAGTAGGTATTAAATTAATAAATTTGAATTTGAATTTATATATGATTTTTGAAGCAGCGTTTTTTGCATTAATCGATTATATTGTGCTGTTTTTGGTTGTTTGAGTTGTTCATTAACTCATTCAGAGATAAAATTTTATAAATTACCGGGAATAATTAAATCTACTTATGAAAAAAACAGCATGCATATTTATTATACACTTAATGTTTCATTTAAAATTAATTTTATTTGATTGAATATAAAATACTCACAACCAAAAACTAGAAGAAAATATCAAGTAGGTGTAAAAAAAAAAAAGATGCAATTAAAATAGTCTAGGCGGGCAGCCCTATCGCATCTGTGCGTTCAGCGCGTGTGTAGGTATCTAACTGAAGAACAGAGCCGAGTTACATTACTGGTATTACTATACTGTGATATTATCATGAATCTCATCGTACGTATCGTCAACGGCCGTCCGCTCCGAGTGAGCGACGAAAGTTATCGAATGCCAAACGAGCGCTCAGGTGCTTTCTCTCTCTTTTCGCAGTGCCTCTTTTTCTGACATTGCGCTAGTTGAAACAACAAGCTTTTCAATAATGTTCGCGTTGGAGATAGACGGCCCGGGAAGGGCCCTCTTAATATGGCGTCAGTGATAAAAATCCGCCTTTATATGTGTAAGTAATTAGTAAATAAGGCCTTTAGGCGGTCTTGAAACTTCGGTATCAGAGTCACTAACCTATAAGAACTTACAATCTGCAAATACTCAAGACACCAGTGTTGGCCACTAACAGTGCAGCGCCCCGCGGTTATACCCGCGTTGTGCCCGTTCCCGTAGGAGTTTCGGGATTTTGAATACATATAAACCTTCCTCTTGAATCGCTCTATCTATTATAAAAACCACGTCAAGATCCGTGCAGTAGTATTTGAGTTTATTGCGAACAGACAGACAGACAGACACGGCGTGGGACTTTGTTTCATAATATGTAGTGAAACCACTTATTTAAATAAAAAGAAAAACATTAAACAGTAGTTTATGACACTTAAATTGCATTCTCTATTATTTGCATGTTCCGTACAAAACGGAATAACAAACAGATCATAAAATATTGGTTATAAATTCGATCTCAGACGCGAAGTAAATAATATGAGTAACATAAAACCGCGTCTGTCTGTATGTTTATTGCTATTAGTGCGAGAGTCGGGGGTCAGTTGTGTGACCGCATTTGGGTTTGTTTACGAATGTCTATATTCTATAGATAGGCAATATGGATAGATGAGTGTATAGGAAACTGTATAGTTGTTAACTAACTCCATAAAAAGAAGTTGTTTATATAATTTCCATTAAAAAAACATTTTTAGCCTCAAACTTAACCTAGGCTTCTGAAAATGGTTGACTCTTAATTTGGATGTTTTGTTTATGTCAATTAGAACTGACTTCTTCGAACTGTCGTTTGTACACGTTCCCGCACGGAGGTGCCACAGGGCAGCGTAAGCAAGGCGACACAGACAAAAGAAGAAAAAATAGACCTTCATTTTGTAAAAAGAAATTGCTACATTTAGATGATATAAAATCAGCTACAAAAAGTTAGATTTCGAACTTATGACATTTTTACTAAACCATACGAAAGTGCCTTTCAGTTTTCACACAAGTGTCAGTGTGAATACATTTTAAACCAGAGGATGTAACTCGGCCATATCATTATGTACTGCCTCCGTATTATTAGCACTAAACATTTAATCCTCGCATGTTAAACCTGGAAAATTGCATCACGACATAAGTTTTTATTTACTCTTCTATATAATGATATACTAGTTTTTAGGGTTCCGTACCATAAGAGTAAAAACCTTTTACTAGGAACCCTATTAATATGACTTCACTGTCTGTCTATCCATTGGTCTATTAGTTTTTCCGGTGAAATATTCACAGATGACGTTTTTCTATTGCCGCTACAACAAATACTTACGAAAAACATAATTAATCCATTTGCATTGGGCAGAGGCCGAATCTGGTATCAGAGATTGCCTATAGGCCTCTGAAGACGGTCTAACAATCGGGACTGACTGCTTAACGTGCCCTCTAAATAACGCCAGCGTTCAGAGAGAAATGCCACTATCAGCCACAAATCCATAAATAATTATGTTCAAGTTGGGATAAAATTAATGTTCAAGTTGGACTCGCATATATAACGTATTTTTTGCCGTTTTATCTAGATAATGGTATGGAACCCGTGGTGCGAGCGTTCGACTCGCACTTGGCCCGTTTTTAAACTAGTTGCTTGCAAACTGGTTGATAGGTATTCTTCGCTTGAAGTCACATCGCTCCGTCCTCGCGGAGTGACGGGCGATATTAAATATACTTTTATTTTCAACTTCTCTATGTAATTTGAGACGAAAAGGAATATTTAATCGAGTTCTAAATATTAAACGTCTGGTAATTAGTCGACTATGAAATTGAAGTGGACTCAAGGTTAGGACTGGTAATAAAGTAGGTAATGAGTATATATTGCAACTAGCAGCGCCCCGCGGTTTTACCCGCGGTGTGCCCGTTCCCGTGGGAATTTCGGGATAAAAAATAGCCTATAACCTTCCTGTTGAATGTGGCTATCCAGATACTACCAATCCGATTTTAATATTTTATAGGGGAGGTTATTTTTCATCCCGAAAAATCCCGAATGGGCACAACGCGGGTAAAACCGCGGGGCGCAGCTATAATGTTATAAAGGTTTGCTTTATATATGTTATATCTACATAAGCATGTATATAAATTGTTGAATAGCGTAAACGTAAACATGTAATTAATAACAGTACATATTAGGAGAGATGACTCAGATTCCAGTTCTGTTGATAAATATTAAATAAACAACGAGACTGCATTCGATTGTTTTGCATGGACAACAGTAGATGTAGAGTATTTCCTACTCACTATAAACTTACTTACTCAGGTCCCGGGTTCAGTTCTCAGGTCGGGCGAAAAAATGTTTCTTACTTTTCAAACATGGCTCGGGTTTGAGATCACCAACTCGCATTAGGCTATTTGTGGTGTATACGCCTAATCCTCCTCACTGTACTGACATCTTCAGTAAGATGAGAGGCCTTTGCCCAGCAGTGGTATGTTACAGGCTAAGTCTTTAACTTATCCCCTAAGGTAAGTATCGGTAGTAAGCGCTAGTAGCGATGTTAGTTCATTGCGATTGTTAAGCAACGTGTTGCTCGACCCCTACATGGATGGGTGGCCGATATTGGTATTTCTATCTGAGCCCTACTATGCTTCGGAGAGCACGTTAAATTGGCGGTCCCGGTTGTTTCAATCGTTGACCATGTCGGAGGCCTTTAGGCGGTCTAAAAACTCTGAGACCTGGGGTGGCCACTCACCTACTCGAACTTACTTACTAAGGGCTACAAAGTTCTATAACTATAATCCTTTTTTCTATAGCGCCGATTGAAGGCGAAAATATATGTACGTCACGTCACCGAAAACCCAACCACTTTAAACCACATCAAATCAATATGGAGTGCTGGCTGTCGAAATAAGTTCTCTACTTTATGGATAGTGAGCTGTAGTTTATAGGAGATGTGCCTCGTAATGTATTGAAGGAATGGACTTTATTTATAGGAGGAAGCGGTTGTCAAGGCTGCTTAGGATTTGGGGAGTCTATTTTTGGATGTGTATTTTGGTTGTGCAGTTTGGGTTTACAGGGCGATAGTGATTAGATATGTTTAGGAAAAAGAACTCTTACGACCATCGTATATATATACAGTCCATGAGTACAACGACGAAGCGACGAGGGAGCGATAAGCGAGTTTTTTTTTAATAAAAAAATGTTGTATATAGCTTTTGAGATAATTTAAAGGTAGGTATAGTTCTGACAGCTGTAGAGTGACTTGTGTGTTTTGGTACAGTCAACAGAATTTAACGAAAAATCATTGATCATTAGCTCTAACGACCATCGTGGGCTGGTCCAGACTGCTTCTTGATTAACTTGTCTGTCAGTCTGTCTGTCTTTTTTATTATTGTCTAACAAATAAAAAGTCTATGAGAAACGAACTACCTAGGTATGTAGTCTGTAATACATCTTGTTTGATACAACACTTGTCTTTAGTGTCCTTCATTAGTTTTCAAAGACCAGAAGTAGACAGTAAGTCGGTCTACTGTCTAGACTAAGATCCAAGCCGGCTCCTACACTAATAATAAAATTCATAAATAGTCGTCGTTTATTTTTCAAAAACCTGTATTCCAAAATGTACAAGTCGCCGTTCACTGCAACACTTTAAACAAGGAGTACTTTCAAAAGTAGGTACTTTTCGTAAAAGTCTATAAACGATACTATGGCACGTCTCTCGAGACGAACTCTACAGTTAGGTTCTATTTATACCCGAATCTAAGACTGCCACAGATGAGCTAATAGTTACTACAGCCTTAGGCTATCGCCGCCGTTGAACCTACATAGTAATGTTCTGCGTGTGATAGGAGAACCACTTTTTTAAATATTTCAAGACTTTCATGTTTATTTTGTTAATGTCAAATATTGGATACTAACAGTGCCCCGTGGTTTCATGTGCATTTTTGTATTGTGTCTTCTCTTCTTCGCAAAAGTATCCTAGGGGGCACTCAAGATCATAAACTAACTGTGGATTCAATTTATCAAAATCGGTTAAGCAATTTCAAGTTAAAACTTGTTATTAAAGGTTAGTTATACCTTGTTTAAAAGCAATCTATTTATGATGGTTCAACTGGAGTCTTGTTTTTTTTTTCAAAGCAAAAAAAGAACTAAAACTCTTTTTTAAATGAGAGTACAAAGTAACTAGATGCGTTGAGTTCAGCGAAGAGGTCAAAAAACACACGAAGCGATCTCATTAGACAAGACAAGCGCAAAAAAACAACTTTCTGCACTTACACACTTCACTTGCGAGGTCACCGAAAACTTACACAAATCAAACTTACAGTTACAAAAACTTGCAAGTAAATAGTTGTACATATATAGAATAGTAAGTAAAATACGAGTTAGTAACAACAAACAAACGAAACTCACCGAATAAACGAATACTTTGTAAAACAACTGAGAACACAACACAACTAGATTCACTATCACGGGACAACTTTCTACACAACCGACACAAACTGACAAACCACTGGAACTGCAAGTCAGAACTTTGAATATCGAACACAAAATATATGTTTTTACTTTTGTAGCGTAAAAAGTATTTTTGTGGCGTAAAAGTTGTGTTTTATTTTTGTTAGCGGCGCGCGCGAGCTCTCTCGGCGAGAGCTGGGTTTCATCTGACGTTACCTGACGTATACTGTGCTTGCTTCATTCGAGTCGAGTTGACCTTCGCTACACCCTGAAGTTGGTTCGCTATTAACTTAGCTTTTGGTGCGACTTTTTTGATCTGGAATACCTAGTGGTTAGGACTTTAATTTATTTATCGAAGTTGAGAAGGGTTTGGGTTTAATTGATGGTAGTTTGATAATTTGGGTCATGCCTTTAGCGGGTTTTTGAGTATATTTTGTGAGTTAAATCTGGTAATACCATTTTTTATTTAAATTTAATAGTACTTTTTGGATGACTTTTGGATGATAAAAAATAAAACCATTTAATAAACTACGAAAATTATCTTGACTTTTAATTTTTTTTCCATTTCATAACCACAACATCTTTAATTTGAAATTCAATACTTAAAGTTATTTATTACCCTGTTAGGAACAAGGAAGTACATAAATTAGTACTCGAAGAAAACATTAATTAGGAGCTTCGTGTTGTGTCGACCAAACAAATAAAAACAAACATATTCAATGGTTTTTATTGCATGATTAGTGCGGTTCTTCCTGGATTCAAAAATACGAATATAATATATTGATACTAATATTATAGCAAGTTCGAGTAGGTGGCCAACCCTGGTGTCGGAGTTTTTAGACCGCCTAAAGGCCTCCGACTTGGTGTGACGATTGACACAACCGGGACCGATAGCATAACTTACTTTTACTAATATTATAAAAAAGGTAAAATGTGTAAATTTTGTTTCTTCGTATGTTCGCGCTAATCTCGATAATTACCAGTCAGATTCGAATAATACTTTTTGTAATGGGTAGTTATATTCAAGTCAAAGGCTATGTTTTATCCCAAAATTCCCTCGGGAACGGACATAACGCAGGAAATAACCGCAGGATGCGGCTAGTATTAAAATAAAAATGCTGATGTCTTTAATGAAATGAGATGCCTTTGTCCTGTTGTAGGACATAACTCACATAACAGAGTATAAGATAATACTATTTTAATGGGATAGTAATTAAAAATATGTCTGCTGCGAATAAATAAAAACAATTACCTATAGGAACTTTGGAAAAATTTATCCCAAATTATATTTTTTAATAGATGGAGAATAGTTAGAAATGGCATTTTCTTTTTTGAATGTTACCTACCGAACTAAGGTAACCCATATTTAATACTTTTTCACATAAAACACAAACGGAAATCTAAATCAAATAAAAAGTACCATAATTACCGTTTCAAACGATACTATATTTATGTTTTAAATACATATCTCGAGCCACGCAATCGTTATATATCATATCAATTAAACTTTGCCAAAATAAATCACTTATTTGGTTTCGTACAGACCAACATTCGAATTATAACTAATTATCATTCTCAAGTTACAAGCCTTTCTTCGTTCTAAGAATTGGCGTTTTTCTTTTATTTTTAGCGTTGTTCATTTATTTTTTAAAGTTAATTTTATGAAGTTACTTTCTTTTAAATACACAAAGGACCTTCTTTAATAAATGCGTATTAAGAACATTTTAGCATCAAATAGTTTTTCACTTTCTGACAAACGCAATTTCCCGAAGAGTAAAGGAGACAAAACACAGTGTAATGTAACAGTGTTTTCGTTACACCGTGTTTAATAAGGCGAAAGGAGTACAAAGAATTAGTTTTTAATAAGTTATGCCTATCCAAAAAAATATTATATGGAGACAAATTTGTAATTGTGTTTGTATGTTCGGACTAATCTCTTGAATTAATCTCTATTCCTATTCGAAAAATTTTTGTGTTTTATCCCAAATTTCCGACGGGAATGGCCCCAACGCAGGTGAAACCGTGGGGCGCGGCTAGTGTTGTTATAAGGTTTGATAGTGTGTGTCGAAGTTACCATGCGACAAAAAGAACAGTTTTTTTGTCACATAGAAGCTTGGAAACAGGTGGAGCAATTTTTTTTGTGAGCTAAAATCATCAATATTTTAAAGCTATGATTCGGGTAACTATTCATATCGCGTGTGATTGTTATATTTTTATGTATGAGCGTAATTTTTAACTTTCTCAGCAAAAGAAGTACAATAAAATGGTTTTTAAACCATTTTAAAGATCATTTCTCAGCTCTACTAGTCGAGTCTATAACTTTTCAATATTTAACAAAAAATGCACTTTACTTACACATCACAAGTAACCTATTGTCAAACGAGTTTTAGACACAACCAACAGACAGTATCGCTGGCTCCCTCGCACTTACACAATTGCACATTTGCTGTCCCTTTCTAACTGAGTGTCGTGAAAAAGGATGCAAGCCTGAATCGTTTTTTTGTTTAAATTTGAATAAATTTACACTTTTATAGGAGGTGTGTGGTAGGTGGTTGAACTTTGTAGTGACTGCGGCGTATTCTGTGGCGCTGGATGGAGCCTTTTGAATAATTGGCTGGGAGAGACTTTATAGGTCGCCGGAGTTATGGAGAGAAACGTTTTTTAGATATAAAGTGGGGGGAAGAGTATAGGAAACTAATACTGTGCCTTTTTGCATGTACTATGTCTTAAGAAGCTTTAAATTTTTCATTAAGTGAATAAAAAAATCAAATCGATTTTATTTTAGATGACATTTTCAACAACAAAAAAATTGATAATACAAAAAATAATTTTGAATACACGTTTTTTTTCTGAATATTGAAAAAAAAAACATTTAGTTAAATTATTAATTCGTTCTACGACTCGAATAGAAAACTAAAAAATTTATACATCAAATTATTAATGTTAAAATATTTTTAATTGCATAATGTCTGGTATAATTGACAAGTTTGCTCATTAGTTATTATTATTAATACTCTATTTAATTGCAAATTTAATTTTGGAATGTGATTGTTTCATGCATTTAATTTTAATTAATTACTCACTTATATCACCTTACCTTTATGGCGTCGTTCGAAATTAAGGTTGAAATTTAAAAAAAAAGGTATGTGCCTTCGGGCAGTGCCGGCGACGATGACAATAAGGACGAGTTATTTGTTTCGACTATGGTTACAAAGTTATACTTTAAAAAAAACTGATAGAAAAACTGATAGCATTCAATATTATTTTTTCCTAAAAATCCGTAATCGCTGTAACCGATAGTATCCTTTAAGCGTTTCCATTGAAGCAAAGCGGAGCTGTGCGGAGTTCAATTGACCAATCACGACGCATTACGAAACGATTTTGACAATGACAATGCGTTGTTTGACAATCACAATGTGCTGTGATTGGTGAAACGGGCTCCATTATTTAAACTACAACCTATCTTCAACTTTACAACAAAAACACACTCACCATCAACCCGCTAACTCCGACATAATGGTGTTAATGACGTCACTATAGGGTTGACAATGACGTCACACAGGCGCGGCGCACTCAGCTAATTGGAAACAAATTAGGTCAAATATTAGCGTTTGTTATGAGACTGCGTTTATTATGACTTGAGTTTTATAGTGTACAGCAAATATTTTTTTTATAATTCCTAACTGCCGCATTCAGAGATGACACTTAAGTAATTGGAACAGAAATGTGCCGCGCCCCGCGGTGTAACCCGCGTTGTACCCGTTCCCACGAGAATCCCATGTGCTATTCTAATGTATGTCCTATATTACTTCATCCAAATCCGTCCAGTAGTTGTTTCGTGAAAGAGTAACAAACATACATAGATACATATATACATATATCCTCACAAACTTTCGATTTTAGTAGGATGTCTTGTCGTCTTCTGTCACGTTGCATGTTATAGACTGGTAGTACTCGCTTACTATTAAACTCGTCGGTAGCTTGTAAACTCGCTCTATGTCAACGACTTCATTCGAGATTCGAGGTTATATTTTTGAAAGATATCTATAGTTCGAAACAGTCGCGTGTCATTTTGTCGTGTCATTCCGATATTACAAGACTTTTTCAACTATTTCGGGAGCGTGAAGTCAAGGGCATGTATTGTGAACCTTAAGCCATTGTAATAAAGCCGGTTTTATGGGATATGAATGATGTATGAAATGTGATATTTTCGTGCAAATTACGTAATGTTATATGTTGCCTTTTGTGTTTGAGTTATGGTGGTGATAATGGATGTTAAGCTACGGGTTGGGTGAGATGGGCGGGCGTTTGAAAACGGCTTCATTGAAAGGAAACATAGTATCACGCACATAATCGTACAGAAGTATGAATTCCTGTAAGTTATCTCTAAACTATAGAAATAAAATTAATGTTATGTTAACCTTCCTTACTATTTAAAATTTTAACCAAAAAAAAACACAATGGCGGCATTAATATTGGTGAGCTGTCTATGGCAGCATAGATCTAAAACGTTTGTTTATAAATATAGACCAAATATGTAGTAGGATGATTTCGTGAGAGGTTTTCTGTAGCGAAAAATGAGTTCGAGAAGTAACCAGCCCTGGCGGCGGAGTGTAGACCGCCTTAACGTCTTAATACTTGATCTAACGATGTATTTAATACATAACAGGAACATCTCAATATGTTTGTTTTGTTTTCTATCATAACTATTTTAAATTATACAATCATTGTTTCACATCTACATCGTTCAAAGCAAATCATACAATATGCCCTTTAAGTAAAAACAAACTAAATGTAATTAAACTATAACTCAAAACAAATAGGTATATGCACATAGACATAGTACACAGAACCGTCACCTACTAAAACGTACTGAAAATTAAAGTCACTGCATTCTGAAAATGATGTCTGACCTCTACCCGCCCAACGCGCCAGGGCGGGCGCCGCGGGTGACACTGGGCGGGCGGCACGCGATCTACAACATTTCCTTATTTCCACTAATTAACCTTAACTTTATACTAAGGTGTGCTCTTTTTGGTAAATATTAAAGACGGATGGTATTACTTACGAATAGAAAAGTAATTAAGGAAGTAAGTAACCGACTTGTTGATATAATACCAAGTGGTACAGTCACTAAATGATTATTGTGGAAAGTCATTGACTTATCACAATAACTCAGAAACTGTAAGAGCTACGAACCTTACATTTTGCATAAGGGTTCCTTTTAAGACGTATGACTGAGATGGGATTTTGCGAGATTCCACCCTGTACCCCCTGTAAAGTAACTCAAAGAGAAGTGAGGGCGAAAGTCTATGTTGCTATGTAACTAACTAATATTATAATGTAGGAAAAGTAACTTTGTTTGTATGTTTGGGCTAAACTCGGGATATTATTGAAGGTATAGGCTATGTTTTATCCCGAATTTCCCATGGAAACAGGTAAAACGCGGGTTAGTTATACAGAAAAACATTTAACAGTAATCCCTGTGGTTCATTCTATTCCTATACACAGTAGAACCTAAACTAAAATTAACTCCGCGCCAACTATAATTAAAGCTAAACCAAACTTCGTATATTTATTTTAAGGCTAGGATACCCCAGCCATTTCGACATTTGAGGGGGTGAAGCAGGCGGTGAAGCCGGGGAGGAATAGTACGCGCAGCGGCCGTCGCGGCGGCGCGGCGCTGACGTCACTCTATGAGATACGGGGCCCGCGTGCGGTCGTTTTGTAACAGAAGATTGCGAAGCGCTTAATTATCTAATTCACATAATAAAAATCAGTAGTAGATATTGAATTGGGTAGAATAGTCATCACATTGATAAAATAGATTCCAACAATCAACATTTTATCGCATTTTGTATTTATCTAAATTACGTACATATCCTATCCTACTAATATTATAAATGCGAAAGTTTGTGAGAATGGATGTATGTATGGATGGATGTATGGATGTATGTATGTTTGTTGCTCTTTCACGCAAAAACTACTGAACAGGTTATACATCAGAATAACATATAAGCTACAATTTATAATGACTTTGTGTAATTTTGGTCGTAATAAATAAGTAGGTATTTGTAAAGCAAGTCGGAGAAAAATCACCACCGTACTGGTTTGACACATGTGACATGGTCGCCATGCGACGGCCTCCGTATGAGCACGAAGCATCGCCGAGTAGTTCCGATATACGTATGTCTTATATTTTAGTCGTTAATTTCAACGTGTGACGTGTCGTTACGATAGCATAACATTGCAATTAGTGAATGAAACCTAAGTACAGGAATAATCATTTTGCTTATCTCGAAGGCCGCGGGTTCGAATCCGAACATTACGATTCATTTTTATTTTCTCACATTAGTTTATCAAAACTCTTTTTCATTTGAGGTTGTGTAAAGTACCTTAATATCTTAGAAAAAATCTTAAAAAATATGCTGTATAAAATAAATTAACAAAATCGAAACACCTAGGTATTTTTCGTTTAATTAATTTACCACTTTATCTATTGACTACTTTTGGAAATAAACCGTCTTATAAAATTTTATCCTACTAACCTACTAATCCTACTTCCTACTAATATTATAAATGCGAATGTTTGTGAGGATGGATGTATGGATGGAAAAAAATCTGCCCTCTAAGAGCTATCTTGGCGTGCGCTGCCTAAACTATTGGAGTTACACAAAGATGATGTACTAGTTTGTCTTTCGCATTAAGTCAGTGGTCGGCAACCTTTTGACAGGTAGCCAAATAAAGTAAGGCGGGCCGCTTTTGTGACATAGGGGTATATGCGGAACCAAGAGAGTGCTACAATACGCAGGTGGGAGTGTGCTACGACGCGGAGGTGGCTATGATGCGGAGGTAGGAGTGTGTTACGATGCGGAGGTGGGAGTGTGTAACGATGCGGAGGTGGCAAAGATGCGGAGGTGGCTACTATGCGGAGGTAGCTAAGATGCGGAGGTGGCTATGATGCGGAGGTGGCTACGATGCGGAGGTGGGAGTGTGCTATGATGTGTGAAGGTGGGAGTGAGCGACGATGCGGAGGTAGGAGTGTGCTACGATGTGGAGGCGGAAGTGTGAAGAATATTAGACACATAATGTCGTTGACCAAATGATAGTTTGTTGCTAATGTTGGTTCTACCTACTATGTTTACTTCTTTAAGATATTTTTATATTGCCACAAGTGACGGCCACAAGTGACGTGTACGTGCGGGCGAGCAAGTAGTAACTAAAATAGAATAGTAAATTAAAGGAACTTGGGATACTATGGAGCCTGGCCCAATGCACAACAGTGGCATGACTTATTTACAAGCCACTCTTTGACGGTCATATCGAAATCGACGGCCAACTCGGTGTTATGGCTACCGAAGAATAGAGTTGGGCTATGTTATGGACCATAACCGTGATGCTCAACAGTGACATGACCCATGTCATTTGAAAGCAAAAGGCGCCTCTTTTTGCTTCGGTTTAATAAAAAAATGTTTTAAACCATATACATATCACCAAACTTAATGTGGCAGAATAAATTCCATGCGAGCGAAGCCGCGGGCAAAAGCTAGTGTTTTATAATAACCTATTTTGAAAAAAGTTTATTTTTATTATAATGTCACAATAATTACATTTAAGGCGGCCCTTAAACGATCAATTATATTGCGCAATATTGAATGTTGTGCAATATAATTGACCGTCTAGGGCTAATATTGAAGACTGCGCAATGATTGAACGAAAGTTTGAGCGAGTTTAATTTTTATTGTACAATATTTAATATTGAACAATATTGCTTCGTGTAGGGTCAGTATTGCGCAATATTTGACATGTTGCTCGGGATCAAACTATCCTCCGACTGAACAAGAAAACATTGCACAATTTTCTTATTGTGCAATATAATCGACCGTTTGGATCCAAACGCAATTCAATCTTATTGCACAATTAAATATATTGTACAATGTTATTGTAGGTCTAGGGGCCGCCTTAGCAATAAAATATAGAAAAAAAAGACGTATGGCACTCGGGGACTGCCGCGGTAAAGCTATTGCATAGTTATTTTTTCTATCACTAGATGGCGTTAGTGGGGAGCGTTAGGTTTTTTTTCTATCACTAGATGGCGTTAGTGGGGACCGTGGGTTTTTTGCGCGAGGTTTTTTCGTTACGGAATTTCTGGATTCGGTCCCCGCGCTCAAGGCCCGCGATAGAAGCTATGCAATAGCTTAAAATATAGAATAAAACAATAAGATCTCAATGAGAAAACACTATGAAGTTTCGTAGCACTGGAATGAAAAAGCGACACACGTCCGACTAGCACGGCGCCTCAGCGCATGCATACTGTCACTCTGGGTAGAAAAGAGCGAGAAACACTACGACGCGAAAATGGTAATGGCGACTCATTCGCAAGAATCTACCACTTTTCGTTGGAAATTTATTTTAATTACAAATATAATATTGAAACAAAAATTTTACTCCAACAGTCCTATGTCATAGTTTATTTTACATCACTCAAATTAATTTTAGAAATATGCGTTTGAAATTGTTTAACAAACTAAGTGTTTAAAATTCACAAAGTAAGGTATAAAAGACCCAACTTTGTGATTATTTTCTATCGAGGAAATTAATAGTCAACGTGTTTTGGAAACAGTAGTCTCATTAAACATATGATCAAGATTAAAAACAAACAAAAATTGTTCTTGTAACGTTAAGACTTTTGGCTAAAAAATTGTTTAAAGTAGCCCGTTTTAGGAACTCATAGGCCCTTAAACTTTCTTATGATAATTAGCTGATTCCGTGCCAACGTGCCATTATTGCAGTAATGCGCACCCATTCACCGAACTACATGCAACCTTGTCGTAGTTACACTTGGTTAGATCCTTGTTCTGTTCAGTAGGAGTTTGTAGGGGGAGGTAATGTGACAAGGTTCGAAAGTGTGAAGGTAATTAGAGGTATTTAAGTTGAATGAGACGAACAATGTTTGTCTATGTTTTGGTTTTTAATTTTTTTTTAAATGATGCGAATAAATTAATGGACTGTTTAAGTGATTTTATTTAGATTTATTTTAACTAGTACGGTGACTAGAGATTTGTTGAAATATCTGTGGTGCAAAAGCACATAGTTAGGTTTTGCTTTACAAAATAATACTTTATTAAAAATATATTCGGTACCACAACCTATACCTATCGTACATAGTTAGTGATACGGCCGCCCTACTTTTGGAACTCGATTTTAAAAAACAATATAAAAGCCCGGCCAAGAATCTCCGTGTTCCGCGCCGAGAGGAATAATTCCGAGAACGTTTAACGCGCACAAAAGGAAACTATCTGAACCTTAATGGTTACATGTCGGTTACATGTCACTCAAACAATATTAAAAAGCAGCAAACCTGTTTTGTTAAAATTAATCAAAATTACGTTCTTATTTTTTTTTATCTACACTCGGCACTCCAGATCTATCATGCCTTCATCATTTAAAAATCAACATAAATATTTAAAAAAACCGGCCGGTCCAACAGGGCACGAAGGGTTCCGTACTTTTAAAAATGGTAAAAAATCACGTTTATTGTATGGGAGCCCCCCTTGAATATTTGTTTTATTTTATTTTTAGAATTTGTTGCTAAAGCGGCAATAGAAATACATCATCAGTGAAAATGTCAACTGTCTCGCTATCACCGCTCTTGAGATACAGCCTGGTGACATACGGACGGAAGAACACGACGGACGGACGGACAGCGAAGTCTCAGTAATAGGGTCCCGTTTTTACCCTTTCGGCACGGAACCCTAAAAATAAACTTCAACTATTATAATCGAGTCTAAAATCAGAGGAGGTTCTCTTCTATTTATTTTGATTAAGCAAGTCTACATGCGACCCGAAGAGTTCAATAGGAAGCGAGCGAGCAACCGAGTAAATTCACTTCTACGAATGGTATAAATGAAAAACTTCAATGTATTATTTTTGATCCGCTACGTCGAATTGATATAAAATATTTTGGTGGTATTATCCTCAATTCTTCAATGCCTCAATTCCTTTATGTTAAAATGTCTGCTCAAATAAGAACAGATTAAACTTTTCCCTTCCAATACGTTCAAGATAACAACTTATCTTTAAACAACATCATTTTAAATCCTAATTCAATCAAACTCCGAACAAAACAAAAAGTTAACAAAGATCCTTACACAATGAAAGCTTTGCCAAAAAAATAACACAAAAACATCAAAAACTTAATCTTAAATAATAACATCGTATCATCAAACCTGACGTGTGTATTAATTCACGTAATTACAGCCCGCGTCATGTGAACGAGACTTTATTTCTTATTTTACTGTCTGTGACCTACATATTTCGGACATCTTTTTAATGTGTTTTTGGACATAAAAACGGCGAGGATTTTGCCTGAGTAAGCTTTTAACAAAGAATATTCTCATCAAAGAATTGTTTTTACATGCTAATTTTGCAGTTATTATGTATAGCTATGATCTAAAGATACTTATTTAAATACGATTTTCAGCTACATTAGACCATTCCACTGCACTGATGTCTTCAGTGAGATGAGAGGCTTTTGCCCAGTAGTGGGATATTATAGGCTAATACTTTTATTAGACAACTTGCGACCTGCGGTTTTACCCATGCTATATCCGTTCCCGTGGGAATTTCGTTATGAAAAGTACCCGAAAATCTTCCTCTTGAATAAATTTACAAATATACAGAAAAATCCTTGGCATTAGAAAATAACATTGCTCCATATCTCTGCCTCTCATCTCACTGAAGATATCAGAACAAAGGATTTTTCATGTTTTACGTATGCTTCTGCGGTCGCTACCGGAAACAGACTTTATTTACTTAAGTAGGGTTTTCACTTCAAAAAACATAATTAAATTCAGTCGATCTTTTCCAAAAAATCTTTCTTCAAACCCGCTATGCTCAGTTCTCACTATAATTCTAAGTTATGGATACTTCTTTCCTTTTACGGTGTGTTGATACTAAAACAACTTCATAACCAAAAGTTTAGCACTTTGACACAGTTTACACTGAGACAGGGTTCCAAGTGCGTCCTAAACGACGACCGAACTCACAAAGCGGCGATCAGTTCTATGAGATGCTTTTTTGACTATTTTTGGCGGAGCTTTGTTTATTAAGTTCTGCTTTGAGCTTGTTTTGTGATGGGTTCTATAATTAACTAGGTTTAGTGTAATTTAGAAATATGTTGTTTCTTAGTAACGTAATAATTTATAACATATAACTGTGCTTCAGAAATACGTTTATAAGTATACTTCATATCTTTAGGAAAGACTTAAAATAAGCTTAATTTTTTAACCAAAGACGATTCATTCTGAAGATGAAAATGTTTAAGTGCTTTCATTCCATTGTAACCATGTTACCATTTTCCGTTATAAAATAAATTGTCTATGGTACTTTTGGTTTTGGATTTCAAATTCAAAGTCGATTTCGCCCACTGGTCCCTGTCTGCAGAACTCCATCGAAAAGGACCCAGCTTAAGTTTAAGAAGAAAAAAGTCACAAGAAGAGAGAAAACCTCCTCCTTTTTTAAGTCGGTTATAAAGGTACAATTTGTCATCCCCAATAACTTTTCATATACCAAAAGAATTATCAAAATCGATTCACAAATGAGATATGGGGTAAAAAATACACAAATAAAGCATTCAAAATCACATCCTTTGCCCTTTGAAGTCGGTTAAGAAATGAATGTCTCAAAGGTGACCCAATTACCCTGTTACTATCAGTATTAGCATACTAATGTGGGTATTAATATTGCAGTGCATTGTAATTTATTGTCAGTATCAGTCGGTGCCAGGAGGGGTGGCTACCCCGGGTTATAGTATCCTGCGGGAGGTGGTGCAAATTAATGTTGCATTATATAGAATATACTTATAGCAACCGGTATAATTATATGTCTTCGGAATATCATAAACGACGTCGGTTTACGATGCGAAAAAACCCGTGTGAATACGTTTACTATGTGTACAATTCGCGTAAGTTTAAAAAAGACGCTGGTTTATAATCCAACTAGTAAGATTAGAAACTGTCGTCAGATTGTAATGGTTTGTAACTATGTACGCCAATAATTATTTTTGTAATTGATGCCCACATTCAACGGGAAGGTTGACGCCTATTTTTTCATCTCACAATTCCCACAACACAACGCGGGTTATACCTATAATACCACGGGGCGCTGCTAGTGTTAACTTATATTAATAATGACTAGTTCTCGTATCTCGTACCCACAGACTCTTGGCTCTACAACGGTTCTTCGATATCAGCACACATTTCGGCTCATACACTTCCACCTCATTCCAAACACCAATCGCACAATCAAGTTCCCATAGTTTGTAACAATTCAATAAAACGCTTCCTTATTGAGAAGTCTGTTCAGTGGGCGAACTCAGTCTTTACAAAGGGGGAAGGGGGCAATTTCACCAATTTTGGGCCAAGGAGCCCTTAGACCAAAATTGGTGAAATTACTTGGCAATAAATACATTAAGCTGATTGTAGTCCAGGGGGGGCGGGACATAATTATTATAGTATTTCTCCTCGGAGTCACGGGACAAACCCGGTCTTTTTGAGAGGCATGCGAGGCGATACAGATCCAACTCGTAGAGGCCACGAGGAGATATCGTTTAATGTAATGTAGGTATTAGAACTAAAAGGATACACCTATATTATTATTACACAGAGGATATTATACAAAGAGGTCGACTTATAACAAGTACTGAAAATAACTATAAACAGAAAATATTGTTATATTTCATTTTATTTTCAGTTTTGTTATTTATGGTAGAATACTCCATCCAAGGGGGTAGCGACCCCTGCCCCCCACCTTAGTATGCCCCTGGTCTGTACTGTTACCATCAGCCAATTGTGAACTGTTAACGACTCGATAGGCTTAGCGGTGTCTGAAACTAGCTAGACGTGAGTTCAATACCTGAACGTGGTACTTACATAATAAGTATTGGTCCTAACTTATTTCGTTAAGGTTAGTGGCCGACCCTGGTTTCGAAGTTTTTAGAAAGCATGAACGCCTCCGACATGGTTTAATGATTGAAACGAACGGGACCGACAATTTAACGTGCACTCTAAAGCACGGAAACTCTCAGATAGAAAATGCACGCATCGGCCACCCATCCTAGTAGAGATTGAGCAGCTAGTTGCTTAACAATCACCATAAACTGCACATAGCTTCGTCAAACAACATGACTAAGTTTAGTAAGTAAGATCGAGTATGTTAGGTTAGGTTAGCCAGCCCTAGTTTGACTAGAAGACATTATATGATATGTGAAGGGCCCGCGCGGGTCCCGCACCGAGCCCGCGCCGCGCCGGTACCGGTAGAGTCGAGATAACGACGACCAATATGGACTCCGGTTAATGAGCATTTCGTTACCTTGTGAGGAATATATTGTCGGCACAGGAGTGCGGTGGAGCGGCTTACGTTAACATTATCTTATATAACTAACTAATTAACTTTACTACTATTCCATCTAACAATTAATATTGTAAAGTTGAAGTTAGATTTTTAGTATTCTAGTATACCAGGAACTACCAGTACCATTGGAATAATTATTTTTCTATAGAAATTCAACCCTACCTTTTATAACGAAATACTTAAGGAAATGGTCGCAGTGTGGGTTTCGGTTAGTTACGCGGAGACGCGGAAGGAATACATAATAATATTAACTGAACTGAATAAATAATAAATAAGACGGGTAACTCCGGAATATAAAAAGTGTTCAACTTTTTTAACAACCCCTAAACCGCCCCAAAAGAATCCGCTTATTCCCGTGTAAGTGATCATACTGTAGTCCAAAACTGTAGTTAGTTTTTGTGATTGAAAATATGTAGGAGCGCCCTCAAGATACAAGTCAACAAAATGATTGTGACTGACTTTATGGCTCTCATTTTAATGTTTTGTGCCAACAACTGTTAAATAAGACAGTTTTCAGTTTTATATACATACCATTGTATTTTAACCCAATCCACCATTTTAATTCTATAGAAGAAATTGTCTTTGAAAAATCAGCCACTAGTTTATAGCCTTATTCATATTTAGTTATCAAATAGATTGTCCTTTTCCAACATACGCAATTTTCCAAAGAGCAAAAGTGATAAAACACTTCAAAACAGTATTTTAGTTATAGAGTGCCTATGAATACGGCGGTTACTCTTTTTTTAAAAAAAGTAGACTGTAAGTACATACCACACTCATGTAAAACCGCCATACTGAACACCTACTCCACAGCTTTCTCTGTTCAGTTGACAGAGGGCGAGGTCACCGACCCCGATATCGAACCAAAGGAGTCTTAACAGTTAAACCTAAGTTCTCCCTATGACTAATCTATGATTCAAAACAGGCATTATTATAATACCTGTAGGTCCTACTTAGATATTGATATAATTCCTTTATTGATGGAATACCTAAGTTAGGTCTAGGTTTTCCTTGTTTTTTTAACAACTATATACTCGATATAGTATTTTTGGGCCAAATTAATAAACGCGTATAAAGAACATTTGAGCTATCAAATGGTTTGTCACTTTCTGACATACGCAATTTTCCGAAGAGCAAAAGAGACCAAACACTTATAATAGTTTATTAATAAGGCGGATAAAGTCTACCTAGGCACTCGAATAGGTATTTCCCACGAAATAGAGAAGTGCTTCGCCCTTCTGTGGTATTTCCCAATAGCATGATATTAATAAAAATCCATAAGAGTTAATTTTTTGCTATTAATTTAATTGGCTACAAAATCCAAAACGAATGTTAACTATATTTTTTGGGTCTGACCTCGGAGTTAGCGCATTTTTTGCATTTTCTAGAGCGCTTACTGTGTCGGGGGTTGCGTGTTCGATTCTCGCCCGGAGTCAACAATGTTTGCTGATATAGTTGTTGGCGACAACATTTGGGTGTCATCTAAATAAAGTATCTGTGTACTTATGTATGTTTTAGTATCAGTTAGTTAGATTCCATAATACCTACCTACAAGCTTAGAGCTTAGTTTGGGTTTAATTAACCGTGTTTGAACTTTTCTAGGGGCATTTATTTATTTTACACGCTTATATTGCACTTCACCTTAAAATGGTTCATCTGCTAACTTTGCTACTTGTAGGTCTATTATTTTGTTCATATCAAAGTGCTACCATCTGTTGAGATTGTACAGAACTAACTTGTGCTTTTTCAACCTTAGTGACTCATGGCTGGCTCGTACCTTTAGTTTTGTAGTGTTTACAGAGATGGCGCTTTTGCGATGATTGGATGTGATTTTAGCGACCGCCAACACCTCGAAGTATACTTTGCTTATCGGTTTCGTCAAATTCTTTCCTAGTTTAAACGATAATATCATTATTATATTCAGCCTGACTTGTCCCACTGCAGGGCAAAGGCCTCCCTACCCTTTCCACTTTTCTCTATTGAGTACTAGACAGGGCCATTCCTTCGTGAAGGTGTCGAGCTCGTATGCATTATTATATGCTCATAGATTTTCGCATGGAATAAAAGCTCTTTTACCAAAAATATGTGCTAACTGTGTGTTTATTGTTCAAAAGAATGTATCCTGTACCATCCACATAGGTCTGTAAAATGTATTTACTACGAGTAAATACATCAACAATGGGTCCCATTATTCTCTACCTATATTCCTTTCTTTAGATATAATAAAAATAAGATTAAATTTGCAACCATTCCGTCAAAACGTTTAATTATAAAACGAAGCCTATAGTAAGTGCCGTCCGTCGGCAGTAAAACTGTTGAAGAGGTATTGAACGAACATTTTATACTGATAATAAACAAAAAGAGATTTCGCTAGGGTTAGGGCACACTGGCTTGTTGGATATATGTTTATAATAAAATAAAACTGAAAAGGTTGATTTTTTGTTTGTTAACGAATCTCAAACACTACCTATCCGATTTTAATTAATCTTTTTATATATACCCATGGAGTACCCATGGTGTACCCATGGTGTACCCATGGTGTACCCATGGTGTCTGTATGGCCACCCATTAGAGTCGGGGCCGAACTACACATTTCTTAACAATTGTAACAAACTAACTTCGCTAAGTCAAACTAGCCACGCACGAGTGCTACTAGGAATAAGTAGATTTACCAAACCATTCCATCAGTGTATCTCTCGCCTTAGAAAATGTTGTAACTGAGACATTTGTAAGGCTTATTATTCACGAAATGAGTCAATAAAATGTTAACTACCTGTTATAGACTTACATTCAGTTTCAATAAAGGCCGTTTAATCGAACTCGCTTTAAACAATTGTTTTTGCTTTGTTTGAAAGCTATTTCAGATTAACTTGATATTTTAGTAAAGTATTTTACTAGAAATTGTAAATTATTTTCAGTCGATCTATTGCAGGTACAAGCAAGACTTTACTTGAAAGGTTTCTTCTGTGTTTAACCTATATTTATTTAACCTATATATATTATTATGTTATACTAATTAAGGGACAAAAGGTAGCCTAAATTAAAAGGTTTCCTTTAACATCTAGCACCATACATCTTAAAAAGTAAGCAAGTTCGAGGTTAGTGGTCAACCTTGATGTCGGAGTTTTTAGACCGCCTCAAGGCCTCCGACATGGTCTAAAGATTGAAACGTTGGTTGGCCACTAACGAAATTAAATAAATTAATACCTAGGTAGTTTACCCTACACGTTAGATGTTATAATTATAGTTGATGTAAGTACCTATAGATTTTATACTCGCACTTAATAATCTTAATATACTTAGGGTGGGTTGTTTCAAACGGTTGATTATCGTAACAAACGTACGTTAAAAGTTCACGACTTTTACGCTGTTGAATGTCTGTTACAAAGCGTTGTTTCATAACTTAAATGACATTCTCTTAAAGTAGAAAGCCACAATTTTTCATTTTCTTATACCCTTTGGGATTGACATTTTAAGTTAACGTTTACCCGCTCTTAGCTATTTATAGACCAGAGTTAGTTGCTGTATAGTTAATGTATAGTAACTACACTGGTATACTATGCCTCGTTACCGGCCGCTATCGTCCCGATATCGCAATAAACCGAAGTCTCACTTGACGGCGAATAAAGCCGGGACACACAACACGACCAAACCTGAGGTTTATTGTAAGGACTGTGCTTTACGAGTATTGTGTCTGCATCCACCCTTAGGACTTGGGTTAGGGAGTAAGCTGGTGACCGAGTAAGATTTTTACCCCCGACGCAAAATAGAGATGTTATAAAAAAGTAAGCCTATAATGTCCCACTTCTAGGCAAAGGCCTCTCATCTTAACGAAGATATCAGTAGAGTTATAAGTTTGACGTAAATATGTAGTGTGTGTGGCTGTGGCATCAGAGCTCCCAAACGGATGGACCGATTGCGATGCGGTTTATTTTTCATTAGATAGCCAATTTCCTTGCGGTGGTTCTTAGCTATGTTTAGTAAAATTTAGACCAGACGTTTTTGCATTGGGGTGTTTAATTTTATGTATTTGTTTGAACACGCTGATCTCAGGAACTACTATTTCGATTTCAATAATCCCTTCCGTAATACGTATTTACATTCAACAGAAATCTTATAGGCTATTTTGAACTTGAACGGGAACAGGTACAAAATCGGGTAGATCACGAGGCGATTCCAGTATTTCATAATTTGATTCGTATAAACATATTAATGGTTACTACCTATTCAAACAAAGATATTCTCTTAACTTACACCACCCCCCAAGGTCACAGCTGACCCCTAAAATTCTCAGGAACCAATAAAAAGGGGTTTTATACGAGAACTTGTGGCCAGTTGCCTTTTTATCCAATAACTAATGCTAATGACCCCTCTATGACCCCCCGAAAAGGGTGTTTGGGGGTCCCAGGGGTCGCGCAGGGGTCTGTTTACAAACTATAAAAGTTATGGAAAATACACTGTTACGTTGCGGTAAAAAAATGGCAACAACCATTTTCGTAACGCAAAGATATAAATTCGGAGTCAGTATTTTTATTAGACCATTCCTCAGATGTGTAACGTATTGCACGGTTTAACATTGTTTACTTTTAACCAACTGCGAAAGCAGGAGGTTCTCTATTCGTATACAGCACAGTCACCTTACATTTTGTAGGTACCTATTTAGTATTATTTGCGTAAGAGTCACATAATATTAACTGCTAGCAGCGCCCCGCGGTTTTACGCGGTTTTGTGCCCGTTACGTGGGAATTTCAGGAATTTTTATACTTATAAACCTTCGTCTTGAATCACTTTATCTATACTAATATTATAAAGCTGAAGAGTTTGTTTTGTTTGTTTGTTTGTTTGTTTGTTTGTTTGTTTGTTTGTTTGTTTGTTTGTTTAAACGCGCTAATCTCAGAAACTACTGAACCGATTTGAATAATTCTTTTTGTAATAGATAGCCACATTCAACGGGAAGGTTATAGGCTATTTTTCATCCCGAAATTCCTACGGGAACGGGTACAACGCGGGTAAAACCGCGGGGCGCTGCTAGTCTGTTAAAAAACTGCATCAAAATCCGTAGCGTAGTTTTAAAGATCTAAGCATACATAGGGACAGACAGACAGCGGAAAGCGACTTTGTTTTATACATATTATGTAGTGATATTGATCCCTACATTCTCACGGGATTGGATACAACGCGGTTAATGATGTAATATTAATAATTATTTAGTTCTGATATAGAACAAGGATTAACATTTACTAAATAATGTACTTACTGTTAATTACTTTGTAAAAGCCAAATATGTTATATATTAAATTACTTATTATTAGAGATAAAATTAGTTAAGGTTTATTTAGAGTTAAAATTCAAACCATCATGACTGATTTTTCAACGGTATGAAATAAGAATGCAATTAACTAAACATTTTTCCTCTTCAGAAGGAACAGTCTTCCATATTGGTCCACATTTCAACTCCCGCAAGAAAAATATAAATGGAGAATAGTTAATGTACGTAAGTATTCTAATTAGATCCATGTAAATTGGTCCAGGTATGAGATCGCTGCCGTTGTCTATATCTTGTATGTGCACTCGCCTGCCGAGACTGAGGTCCCGGGTTCAATTCCTGGGTCGAACTAAAATATGTTTCCTAATTTTCAAACATGGCTCGGGTTTGAGATCACATTGGGCAATGCCTAATCCTCCTCACTGTACTGATACCTTCAGTGAGATGAGAGGCCTTTACCCAACAGTGGGACATTACATTTTCATACTATGCGAGTATTTATTTATTTGCTTTATTAATGACTTCGTTTAGAAAGGACAAATTGACAAGTAGCGAGTTGACTAGTTTAATAGAACACGAGCAAGCGAATTGTTATTTAACGCTTGTGTTCTTGGTATTAAACTTGCCAACACGCAAGTCGCCAATCCACAACTCGCCAATTTGTAACACGCCATCTAAACGACTGTTTAAACCATGATCTCGTTAAACCTAATCACAGTATTTAACAGCCAATTAAAAGATGATCCCAACACAATTAGTGGCAATTAAAAACTCCATTCAATACCATTTAGGTCAAACGGAGAGCATAAAGAAAATAACGCGAAGGTGTAATAAAAGTTAAAATAAAAATGTAAAAGTTACTTAACGATCTACAACAAGATATTTTACACGAAAAAATAATATTTTCGTCGTAAAAAATCCATTCTGACGTTGATATTAGCTGGTGAGGCGTAAAAACAACTTTCATTGGAGGTCCGCGGGCGGAGATCGAAAACGCGAGTGATGTTCAATACACAATTTTATTTTACTACGGAACACAGCGTAATTGGCGCAAATTCATATTTAGTTCGGGTGTAATCTTGTCATTAATATACTTTTTAACTATAACTCCATTGACAAGCCCGTTGGCATTGTGGCATGTGTTGAGCGCTTACTGTGTCACAAGTTGCGGGTTCAAAAGTCAAAAATATGTGCACAGTGCAGACGTAGTTGATGGCGATGAAGTCTGGACGTCAATTATATATTCTTATCAAGTATTTGTGTTTGTATAATAATTGTATATCAGTTATGTATATACTTCTATAGCAGTTATATAGATTCTATAAATGGCTTAAAGCTTATATGGGTTTATTAATTAACCATTGTGAATTTATATTTATTTATTGTAATAGAGCAATAATTTATTACAATATTCTATCTTCTAAACTTCAATCTTTGTTTGCGTGAAACATACATGCATCCGTTGCAAACTTTTGCATGTAGGTAACAGTAAGCAAAACACCCTCCGGAACCCTCTTCTTCAAACCGGAAGTGTCTTAACGGTTGTTTTTATTTAATCTCCAAGTCCGTTTACAGAGTCGGTAATCAAATTCCGAGTTTACGTTGAAGACCTCCGCGAAATAGATATAATACGCACAAGGAGGAATTAGTTTGAGGAGATGTTTCAGTGCCCCGCGGATTTACCCGCGTTATGCCCATTTTTGTAGCTAACTTTGGGTTTGCCTATATGTTATTTAATACTATTTAATCTATGTCTGTGCCAATTTAGCGGTTTTTGTGTAAAAAATAATTACCATTCATCCATACAAACTGTCGCATTCATAATATTAGTAGGACAATGAATGAAAAGTCTTTACATCGTATGATAGAATGTTTCACTCCGAATGGTTGTGTGGAAACGAATCTGTCTTGAAGAGTCGGTAACATTGAGCGAGTTTACGATCTGCTATTTGGCTTCTTCCTATAGAGCTCGCCGTCTAGCCAAACAGAAACTTCGCCTTCAATAAGTTTTGAATCGCAATTATTATTTGTTTAGTGATCAAAAGTCTTCCTTCTAACAGAATCATAAATTCAATTAAAAAAATAAAAATAAAATTTCGGCGATTTTTAAATTTTTTTCATAAATATATTTCCACCACTACAATATCAAAGGAGTAATTTAACAGATCTACCCTTCCGTGACACACAAACACAAACACCCCCATTTATTTCCATGAAAGGTTAACAGTGTTATTTTCACATTTACAATACCTATCCAAAGATGAAAGGCGATTTAACCCTTTCAAGAAGCTGTGAAGAACAAAAGTCAAAAGCTGAATTCAACCCTTCGCCCGCGGCTCGCGGTGTGTGGGGTCAGGGAGACCCGCTGTACTGCTATTATGTAAATATGCGATTTAGGGCTGGATACGAATGGAGGTTTAGGTGTTATCGATATTTTTGATAGCGAATACATTTTTAAGTTTCAAATATTTACTGAAAGGGGCATTATCGGTATTTTACGAAGCTTTCCCAAAGTAATTAAGTAAGTAATAATGAACCATTTTTTCTAAATGAAGAAAGGCACTGTAAGAACAAACGTAGATTCTATTAACAACAATATAATATAGTATGTATGTAACATAGATGATAGTTAGTACTGTATTGTCAGGCTTCGAGTAAGTTCCATAATATCGATAAATAAACAGAATCTGAGCATGTCCCGTGACTAATTAGAAGTGATACATTATATTTCATGAACAGATATTTTCTGATTTCGCGCGAACTATTTTATTCTACGTACATACTTAATATTGTGACAATATTTCGTAAATACAAAGACTTTTTCTTCGTCTTCTACAAAAATCGTGATCTATTAATATTTTGTCTTTTCTCAAAGATTAAAACTTTGTTGACAAATTGACAAATCAACCATTGGCGAATTTGGGCATAGATCATTCGATACTTCGATGATTCGAGGAATTGATTCAATAAAGTGAGCTTTATTCAAACAAGAGTAATCCTTAACGGACAGTGAGGACACATAGCAAACGTACTCACAAGATGTTTCCGTTTATATAGCACTGTACTGATATTTTCAGTGAAATGGGAGGCCTTTGCCCAACAGTGGCAACATTCCAGGCTATTATTATACTATATAGCAAGTAAACTAAACCATCAACTTAAACCATCAAATATTACTTAAGCAACGCATTGTCCTACAAGAGTCCTAATTTCCATCATAAAGTGGTTCCGACTTGTTACTTCGAAGACTTCAAAATAACCAACAAACCAAGAGGTCTCAAATAAGACAATGTAAAACTGAACCAAACTCCAAGTTCTGTAGATTACCAAGACTTCACTAATGGCTAGACTGGCTGTAGTTGTAGCACTAATTAAGGGAATTAGTCTCATGTTATCTTGAAAGAAAAGAGCTTTTTATTTAATGGTTCTTGGGTAATTAACGCGGTTTCAGTTTTTTAGGTAGCGTAGCAAAAAAATTGTAATGGTCCTACTAATATTATAAATGCGAAAGTTTGTGAGTATGGATGTATGGATGTATGTTACTCTTTCACGAAAAAACTACTAAACGGTTTTGGAAGAAACTTTACAGTAATGTATTAGAATAACACATGGGATACATTTTATCCCGAAATTCCCGCGGGTACAACGTGGGTAACAGCGCAGGGCGTGGCTAGTATAATAATATTTTAGGGTAGGTATAAATACAATTTGTGGCTAGAAATTGGTTACCTATTCGAACTTTTTTACATATTATCCTCCAATACTTCTTTCAGTATAAGTCTAACTTTGCTAACACAAAACCTTTCTGTAGAGCCGTTGTCCTGAATCGCGGGTTCAATTTCCGGTATAATAAATTGTTTGTGTATTGCGAGTTGCGAGGGTCTGTGGCTGTTCATGTTGGCGACGGATTTCCGCACCTTGAGGAATAAACCTGCATATTACGGACCGTATTATAAGGACATGGTGTTACTGAAACAGACCTCTTTTCAAAAATCAAACGATGCTGATTGCCAAAGATTTTTTATTTTATGGAAAAAAAAAACTAATTTTATGGCATTTTTTCAATTATACGTGTAGTCTCACCTAAAGTGTACGACTTTGCACAATTATGGTTATAGCAATTGAGTAGAGATATTATATAAAGATAGTACATTATAATTATTATAGATATTATATAGAGTTTGATTTTAAGTTTTTTAAACAGTTATTTTAAAAGCTATTGCCTGCAATAGAACCCTGATTACTGTACTGTGGAGTTCTGTAGACTGTAACACAACGTACCTTATTATATTTTGAATCAAACTTTCACAGAAAGGTACTGACGAGGACCTTTTGTAGTTAAAACGTTTTGATCGCCTCTTAGGCGTTTGTCCTGAATGTGACTTCGGATTCTTATTGTGATGTTAAAGGTAGTTAATTGTATGAAGTTGGATGATTCTATTGAAATACGTGAAAAGCTCACAGCGTGGGAAGGAAATATTTGCTGCGTTAATAATGTTTGTACAATTGACTTATTAATAGACAATTTTATATCTTTGTAAGTTCGTAGTTTATTTATATAAATTGTATTTATTTATACAGCAGTGGGACATTACAGGCATTTTTGTATCGAATCTTACTACGGGTGTGCTACGACGTAAACGACGATGACGACGAATAGATATCTTTTAAATCACAGCAACGTCTCACTACAATTACTACCGTCAATATACCAACGAATGGTCACTTGGGACCTAGCAACTGACGCTGCTTCACCGTCAATGAACAGTAATATAATCTTCCTAGTCACGCCCCGCGGGTTCACCCGCGTTGTACCCGTTCCCGCGGGAATTCTGTTATAAAATTAATCCCATGTGTTATTTCGATGTATAACCTATATTACTGTGAAGTTTCATCAAAATCCGTTCAGCAGTTTTTACGTAAAAGAGTAACAAACATACATACATCCTCACAAAGTTTCGCATTTATAATATTAATAGGATAGGAGGATGCATTATGCACCATGCCACATCCATTCACCCTATGTCTCCTACAGGTACGAAAGTGCACCCCTCCCGAGATCCCTTCAGATGAAATACAAGTATGGTATGTCTCTTGTTATTAACCTTATAACAATCTCGACATTCCAGGGTGAAGGAAAAGTTTGGTTAAGCATGGTTTACATGAGGGTAAGGCGTTTGTTCAGATTTTAGATAAAATAAGTTGGTCAGTGGAGAGTTTAAAAGAAAACGACTATCACATGTTTACTAGCGAGTAATTCGAAAGTTCCATTCAATTTGTTAGGTCGCGCAAAATCAGAGGTGATACCAGTTTGCAGTGTGACTGTATGACTGTACAACTGTAGAATACATATATGCCCAATAGTGCACATCCAACTTTTTTTAAAATTTGTTTATCCAATAATTATTTTTGATCTTACCAAACTGTGTTACATTTTATTGATAGCTTTAAAACAAGTAATTCAAATACAAATATTTTGACATATAGAATAAACGACTACTTATGCCATTTCCAGTTCAATACGATACAAGGATATGAGTCTTTAAGTTGTAAGATTTGACAGACAGACACCGGGCAGACGGACTAAATAAAAGATTGTGACAGTTGCCAACTTTCATCAACCAACAGCGTTATGTAAACCCACCCTTACATTAGTGGCAAAGTTGTGTAAATGTTATTGTTATATACTACCAATCTCCGCGACTCCGCTCGCCCCGTAAAAGGTTCGCAAGATAAATATTTTGCAGGCCTTGTGTTGTTGGAACTGTAGTAGTTAAGAGTCGCTTCGATTGTAAGTAGGCGAGTTCTACCATGAACAATTATATACTACTATTTAAGTTATATAATATAATAATACTAGCAGCCACCTGCGGTTTTACCCGCGTTGTGTCAGTTTCCCTAGGAATTTTGGGATGAAAGATAGCCTATAACCTTCCCGTTTGAATTGGTTAAACATTGTAAAATAATTATTGGTATTGCATTGGTAGTCTCTGAGATTAGCGCATTCCAACAAACAAAACTCAAACTCAGATTTATTACATTAGTTATACAATATGTTAATTAATATAGTTAGTTACATTTTACAGAAATCATATAAGTCACATGTCATTCCGAAATTCTCGAGGGTACAATGCCAGTAAACCCGCATAGCCATTCCAGTCTATTGCGAGTATATTGCTTAACGATCTCATAGCAAAACCATCTCGGAAACTACCTAGATTAAACTGCAACCCACGGCAATCGGTAGTCGTTAGTCCAGAGCTGTCAATGTCAAAGTGACAGATAGTGTCATCGTGTCATCTCGTGTGACATCAGCTCTTGGTTGCGTTACGTTGTATCTCGATATAGAGAAGCAAATGAAACTACACTTCAACTCAGAATTTAGTGCAGTATTTGATGACTTGTAATGATAAAATCAAAAATAGTGAACAAACTTTTTAAACTCACACGATTTGCACTCATTATACTAAATGAAACGGGTCTGTATCGCGTTAGATAATTAAACGTATTTACTAAAATACGTACCCGACGTTTCGAGCGGATTACACCGCTCGTGGTCACGGGAGTTCTCCCGTGACCACGAGCGGTGTAATCCGCTCGAAACGTCGGGTACGTATTTTAGTAAATACGTTTAATTATCTAACGCGATACAGACCCGTTTCATTTAGTATAAAAATAGTGAAGTTACCAAATACTTATCAATAGTGCAGGAAGTGAATGGTTGATTAATACTACTAATATTCTATATGCGAAAGTTTGTGAGGATGTATTTATGTATGTATGTTTGTTACTCATTCACGCAAAAACTACTAAGCGCATTTGGATGAAACTTTACAGTAATAACACATGGAACATTTTATCCCGAAATTCCCGAGGGAATGGGTACAACGCAAGTGAAACCGCGGGGCACGGCTAGTAATTTATAATACTTCAACAGGTTAATAGGAAACAGATTAGGTTTTAACTTAGGATTCCTAGACTTCCCTAGTTTGACAGACGCAGGCCTTTGGATTCCTAGTAATCACCCTAGTTTAAAACTTGGCTGGTCGCTACAGTAAGCCTAAAACTAGGTTCAAAGTACAAACGGGCCCTAGAATACGCTAAGTTGTAAATTCTAAAACCTCAATATCAACAACTTGAACAACATCAACAACCCATAGAAATGTCTCCGGATATTATTACCAAAGTCGAGTAACGACACAACACCATAGAAATATTTCTAATGTCATTGTCTTTTGTGACGTCATGAGTGTTACTGTGACAAAGTCGTAAACCACACAATAACGCTAACGCGTCACATTCACCACATTATTCGTAAGCTCAGTTATAAAGCCGCATTCACGATGTAAACGACTGAAAATTATACGCGCTTTCAGCTTTCAGATGAGGGAAAATAAATACTGTTTGTTGGTACAGCCAGTTTCTTCTAAGGGACTTTGAATGTAAACAAATATAACTCATTTTCAATGACAAAGCGATGTTAACTCATGGCGATTGTTAAGCAACGTGCAGCCACTTGGATGGGTGGCCGATAGTGCAGTTTCAAGTAATCTGTATACGTGGATATAGAAATAATATGAAATTCCCTTCATCATCGCACCACGCATGACCGGACAGAACAATTTCGGTAATTCGATTTGTATTGGTTAGCTACAATAAAGAAGAAGGTTTATAAGCTATTTTTAAATTCTGAAATTCTCACGAGAACGGGCACAACGCGGGTAAAACCACGGGGATGGTGAAATATAAAGACGAGAACATTTGAAACTGAGGGGCGCGGCTAGTTCTATGATAAAACTGTAATGTTGGTATAACACATCTCAAGAAACGTACACCAAAACTCGACATCTTTCAAAAAGAACACTTTCAATCAGAATTTCAAACGACCACACTTGAAGTACAATATTAATGTCAATTTGCAGTCCCGCATCCGTTCGTATTGGTATGCAACCAGCTTGCACCGACGTCGAATGCGGAGTATTATGTGATGTGCCGCGATCTGTGTTGAATATATTACTCTTTGGATGTGTCACCGGCATATTGTAAACTCGTTAGTTTATAATCTATCTAGTAATAGTAACTGTCGACAGATTGTATACTGTACAAACCATTTACTATTTATTTGAAGATTAATTTTTCGTAAGTTTATAATCTGTCCATAGCAAACTGCAAAATTGTTTCCTTTTATCAATCACCAATTAGCACACTGATTACCCTAATGCCTTAATATGTCGCTGAGCTGAGCTGATTAGTCTACTATAATAAAATCGAACCTAACCTATTCGGAATAGAGTTTATTTTAAAGTGCTTAACTATATTTTATGGCAGTTGACAATATCGTAGAAAGACTGTCATTACTTACTTAAACGGTGACAACTTTGTCATTTCATTCATAATTTTACGGTGTACTATATACAGATTATGAATTAACGAAAAAATTATGCATTACATTTTAAATGTTTTGTACTGTTCACAATCTGTGGACAGTTTATATTCTTACTAGTTAGATTATAAACCAAATGTGTTTAAAGTTTTCCGGTGACATGCATTGGGCGAATGTGCTCGGTTTTAGCCTTGAGGTTAGCAATATGGGGTATAGTTTAAAATATGTTCCTAAGCTACGAGTATGTTCGCTAAATTGGGTGCAATATATGTCTCACTGCTGAGCAAAGGCCTCTCATCTCACTGAAGATGTGAGTACAGTGAGGAGGATTAGGCGTGCCATGCTTCCCTAATGCGGGTTGGTGATCTCAAACCCGAGCCATATTTGAAAAGTCGGAAACAAGTTTTCGCTCGACCAGGGAATTGAACCCTAGACCTCAGCCACTAGACCACAGAAGTGTTATATACTAGTAATGCGTTACATTTACAATTTATTTATATTTATTAAAAAACCAATAAAATCTAAATTAAAAAGGCCAATTTTGGAACCCAGGCAATTTCTTCTACATAAAGAATATTACTATGTAGCTTAATGGAATGTTCTGTACCTCGGTTTGAAATATCGCAAAGAATACAAAATATAATTAACCCATGATTCAAACTAAGCTGAATAAAATATGAACTAAGCACAAAACGTATATACGATATTAACCTCTATTACCTCATATATAGAAGCTGTATTCCCTTGCAAGGCTTACCCCGCAGTGTTGGCCAATTGTGTTACTTGGTTCATTAAATTTCCTTTACCTACGAGAATGTACTCTCGTTGAATCTGTGATAGAATTATGAAGACTTTCAATGTTAGTCAGTATAATCTATGTCATATGTAATGAGCGACTTACTAAGAATCGTGTAATAAAGTGATAGAATTTTTTATAGAGTGATTTTCTAAGAATCATTTTATAGTGATTTACTAAGAACCGTGCTTCCGAGGGCACGTTAAGCCGTCGGTCCCGGTTACTTTCTACGGCTAGTAGTCGTTACATGAGCCATGTCAGAGGCCTTTGGCGGCTCAATAACTCTGACACCAGGATTGGTGAGGTTGACCATCGACTCGATGAAGAAGACTAAGAACCATGTTATAGCGAGTGATAGAACATTTCGTAGTAACGGGCAGCCACGGTGCAGGCTGGTGACAGCGCCTAACGTTTTACTTTTATTTATTGTTACTTTGAACGCGCTATTCTCATTGTATTAGATAATCATGATAATTATTGTATGAGATAGCCACATTCAATGGGAAACAACCGTGCAGACAATTTGAAGCGCTCTTATGCCCTACCGGCCACCCATCCAAGAGGCAGAGTTGCACGTTGCTTAACAATAGCAATGAGTTAACAACGCTTAATCAAACTACGCCACGAGTGCGAAATGAAACAGTTACTGTAACCTTTTCGCAGTTACTACAAACGATCAAAAATCCCACTCAAGTGGAATTAATTAAGGCTTTTGGCTTGACGCCAGACACACCCGTGGCGATGTTACCAAAAACTTGAGCTAGCGGCAACTATGACTTCTCACATATGCACTAATTGGAACTGAGGTCATAACTAAACTAATACCTAAAAACTAAGTTTGTTTGTCAGAATCCAACGCCCGTACTCAGAAAACGTCACTTCTGAGTACGTGCGTAAGATAAGTCTAGATCTATTCAGCTTGCTGGATTACTCAGCTTTTATCTAAATAGCTTGTTCAAACAACACACCTTCAACTTAAGATACAATATTAGCTATTATTAATAAGGGTTGGTAAAGTAAAGTATCGTCCTAAGAGACGCTACAGGACTAAGGCCTCTCATTGAACATCAGCATTTTCAGTATGAAAAGTAAAGTTTATTATCCCACCGCTGGGCAAAGGCCTCTCATTTCACTGAAGATATATATGTTACGGCTAATACCCGAAGTGCGGCTGCACCTAGTTTTAGCCGGTTAGAACTAGCTACACCTAGTTTTAGCCGGTTAGAACTAGGTGTAGCCACTTACTCTTGGTTAAACTCAAAGTACTCGTAAATACATGCAATTCGGTAGGTTAGGGTTATTTTTTTTTTTAGCCGACACAAAAAAAGGTTAAGTAAAAAAAAATAACAAAAAACCAACATCACGCGATGTTCCCAGGCGGTCACCCATCCAAGTACTGACCGCGCCCGACGTTGCTTAACGTTCTAACCGGCTAAAACTAGGTGTAGCCGCACTTCGGGTATTAGCCGTAACATATATATGAAGTACAGTGAGGATGTTGTCATCACCTCGCGCCTGCTACAGGTTGATGGTCTCAAACCCGCGCCATGTTTGAATAGTAAGTGAGGTTTATTCATTTAATAAATTATCCATATTTTTATTTTCCTGTTATCTGGCTCGCGCAGGCCGCCATTCATGAAATAAAATAAATATTAACGAGCGGGGATTTTTAATTTAAATGTAAATAGTCTTTGTTTGTGTGAATAGTTCTGATCGGGATTCATTGTGTTGACTGAGGCGAAGGGTTTGATGGATGTGGTTTAGTATTTAGTACTAGCAGTGCCCCACGGCTTTACCCGCGTTGTGACCGTTCCCGTGGGAATTTTGGGATTTTTTTATACGTATAAACCTTTCTCTTGAATCAATATATATATATTTTTAAAAGCCGCATCAAAATCCGTTGCGTAGTTTTAATGACTTGAGCATACATAAGGACAGACAGCAGAAAGCGACTTTGTTTTATTTTAAGTAGTGATTTCAACTACTTTATTTTACTTGTAACAAGTTAAACACATACCTATTATTATGTTATATCTTGTAAACTCGCCCAATCTGACAATTATTTTTTATCAAAAAATAATCATGACTTAAAATAAGCGAATAACCTACTTCATGATATAAGGAAAACTATGGCTTATAAACAATGAAATATAATATTGTTAAAAACATGAAAAAGATTTAAGATTGATTAATTTAACTATTTTACTTGCTCCAAAAAATAACAAGAAATAGTTATTTTTTGGAACATGAAATAAATAACAAGGTACTCAAATATTTCTAACATGAGAAACTCCTGGTTTTGAAAGTTCCCAAAAAATCCCAAAGGTTTCCCTAGTAGTTATATTAATTGGTTGTACAGTACAGTTCCGGTAGTTACCTACTCCTGTAATAGAGTCGCCCCGCGTATTTCTCCTTGACGCCGTGACCTCCACAAATCCATAACAGTTAAGGGCACACGCCGGCCGACCCTTTCACGGAGAAAATTCAGTATTTTGTCAAAATGCCCTTACGAGGGCTTCGGACTTCATTACAGTATTAAAAGTTATGATATTGTTGGCGTTTGGGCGAAAAGATAATTACTAATTTCGGTACTACTAATCAGGGTGGGTGTCAAATTGATAGGGCGAGTTTACAAGCTGTGTGTAGGTGAGTTTGATAGAGTTCGCGTTCTATTGAGGCGTGCTTACAGCGTATATTAGGCGCCCTTGGGCGGTCTAAAAACTCCGACCCTAGGGTTGGCTACTGACCTACTCGAAATGATGATGATGATCGTATATTCTTTAATAATGTGGTACAAATCGTGAATATTTAAAAAAGTCTTAAGAAATGTCAGTTAAGTCACTACTGATGGGGAAACTGTTTGGTTACCATGGTAACGGTGAAGGACTCGACAAATCCTTCAAAAGTATTTTAAGTTTTCCTTAATTAAAATAAATCCGAAATAAGTATTTCAAATAAAACCTTAACAATAAATTATTCTCATTGTTTAATGCTGCATAATCTTTGAAATAAACTAAATTGATTTAATTATGACTGAAACATAATTAAGTGCTGAGAAATATTCAAAGTAATATTCACCAAATCTTAATGTACGTTTTTAGCTCTGTAATCACCTTTGTTAAACTTTTACTTCAGAAATAATGTTATTGTAACTTGTTAACTAGCCCAATCTAAACCACGTGTAACATTATGTAGTTAAGTCAGATCATTTCTCACAGCCGAAACCCAGTGACGTGTAAATGGTTAAACAGTTAACTAAAACCGAACTATTCCCAAGTTTAAACTTAACCTGATTAAGTTAACTGGCTAGATTGCGGCGCTCTACTTAATTTATAACTTGAGTTAATTAAAGTTTACATGTGGTATGTTGCTTTGTTTGTGTCGAGTGGAAATTGTAGGAAGCATAGTGTCCAAATGCCAAAATGTCAAAGTGCCATAATGTCATAGTGCCATTATGTCAAAGTGCCATGACACCGTGGCACTTTGACACCACGGTGTCAATTAAATTATCTAAAAAGGCCAAAGTATGTATATAAAAAAAATTGGTACTTGTTTATTATTTATTTATTTCTGGAAAACTTAAATAACATATGAAATCTAAAATAAACTATTTACATTTTATATTTACTTTCAGATGTTGACAAGAAGACTATGTGACAGCATAGGCCTTCTAATATTAGGAACATATTGGCATTCAGTAAGTAAGTAAGTGTTAGTCTGTAATGTCCCACAGCTGGGCAAAGGCCTCTCTGTCACTGAACATATCAGTACAGTGGAAGATATTGGCATTCAGACTTAGAGAGAAAATTAACATAATGCTTTTACAATATTTCTACATTCTGATACATGACGATTTCATTGCTCCCTAATTTAACCAATTGTAGACATTTCGGCAATTTAAGTCCAACCAAAGACAAAATTGATTTTAAACTAAAAAGTCCCCGATTCTAATATCGATATATATATTACCCAGTAAATAAACATTTATGTAATCAGGTAAACAAACAAATATAATACAATAATACCTAATAGCGTCCAGTGCCAATGTTAACCCTTAAATGCATCCACTACAAATCCAATTTAAAACGACGACGGTATGTTTCGTTATTTTTCCCCATTTCGTATGCAAACATTTTCTGTTTTGAATAAGAAAATTAGGATCACTCCTCCCTTTTATGTGAATACATAATTTCAGTTATTTCGCGAGCCATAATCCCGATTACATATACATAATCATAATATGAAACTGGGTTATTTCAAAATCGCATTTTGTGAGTATCTACATGGTACAGTTTCGGAAAAGATGAAATGTTTAAAATATAAGTGTTATTTTATCCTTATTTATAAATTAATTGAATGGTTTAGAAAAAAAAAGTAAGTTTGTGTAGCGGCCAACCCTGGTGTCTTCCGACTGAAACAACGTGGTTCGACAATTTGACGCACCCTTAGAAAGGTGGAAAAAATAAAAAGTATTGTCATTGACAAAAATTATACACAGACATGGCAAAATTACAGCACTCCTTTTTTAGCGTCTAAAATAAGGAAAAAGTTAAAATACTGGATAATTAATCTATACTAATGCTAAAACTTACTCTAAACACGCTTTTCTTAGCAACGACCGATTCGATTTGAATAATTCCTTTTGTAATAGGTAGCCACATTCAACGGGAAGGTTAAGGGCTATTTTTCATCTCGAATTTCCTACGAGAACGGGCAAAACGCGGGCAAAACAGCGGGGAGCTAGTAGTTAACAGCGTATCCACCTCATTATATTGATATTTTCACTGAGACAGACATTACAAGCTAATTCTATTTACTAACTTACTGTTGAATATACCCTACAGTACGATATGACAGCCGTAAAGTTTTACTTTTATATAATTACTTTCAGTTTCAGTTCCAGTACTCTTGATCTCATACCGATTATAAACTGATTAAGCAAACGAATACGTTATAATAACGTTAAATACCGGCGCACAGTTACGTTACCGTTACGTTATGCAAGCCCCTCATAAAGTTACCGCGTTCGTTATTAACGTGGAATCTTGTTACACTAACGGGGGTTAGGATTGTCGCCCAGTGACTGATGTAATGAGTATGTATAGCCTGAATTATTATTATAAAGGAAAGTTCCGGAAATGTATGGACGATGAACCAATAACGATGATACTAGCTGTTCAACGTACCGGTTACTTAAGTCTAAGCGAACACAACTCGTTTTGAATTGAAACTACGTTTACAGATAAGGACGGTGAGGGATAAGACTCTTTGTCTTCTGTGACCATTGTTCTTGAAAGGGGCTGAAACGTCAGATAAAAATGTAAAATAATAGCGAAGTGTATCCGTAAAAGTATTTCACCTGAAGGATACCCATATTTTAAGATACTTGTATTTTTTCAAACCCATACTTTCCCACTTCTAAGCAAATTTCTTCCTCAACATCTTCCTTCCCTGGCCTGCGCGGCAAGCATCTAAGTGAAGACGTATTTTATATCTCTACTCTTCTCGAGATATTTGGTAGAGAAACCGATGTTACTACAACAACGTTTCCCGAGTCAGCTATGTTAGATATAAAAAACCGTTCTATATAAAAAGCCAGTCTATCTCTGCCAGTGGTGGCACACCGCCCTAACTCAAAGTATTATGCATGCAGTGCTCTAGCCTCTTTGTGCCACAGCCAGCCACAACAACCAGCTCAACACACCTGCTTCTATAGGGAGGGATTATATTTATAATATATTTTTACATTTAGAAATCCAATACAAAGCTACTACAGAAGTTTTGGTGAAAATTGAAGTTTGAATTTCCTCATTTTCAGAAGCGCTTTTAACGTATTTTCCGCGCTATTACATCTATTATAATATATAGTAAGATATTTTATTTCACGCGATTCAATATACAAAATAGCTTGAAGAGTAATCGCATTTAAAATTATATCTGAGCGTTACGTGCTTCAGAGACGTTCAATTGTCGGTCCAGGTTTGTCTCAATCATTTAACCGAGTCAGTGGCCTATATACAGGCTAAGACTCTGAAAACAAGGTTTGTACTAACTTACTTTGAACGCTTTTATGAAGGCTCGTGAAAAAGTTCCTAATCTTTATACATAAGTATAACAAAGTCCAAAAGCTGTATGTAAATGATAATTTCTCAAAAACTGCTAAACAGATTTTCAAGTTATTTTTAACAACACAAAGAGTCATTCAAGAGGAGGGTTTGTGACTACTGATCATACCTAATGTCCCACAGGACTGGGCACAACGCAGGAAATTCGCAGGATACTGTTAGTTAGATCTTAATTAGGATTAATCAAAAAGAAACTTTTTACAGGAAAATCGATTTTCAAATCGGTTCCACGAAGGAGATTTAACAAACATTGCTCAACTTCTTGATCTGAAGAAACTTAACATATGGCGGGTTTTAGTTATGACAGCTTAGAGGAGTGCTACCGATACTGTACCGGTATTCGATACTGCACAGATATTAATGACTTTTTTCTTATCAATGCGAAAGTTTGTTAGGGCCGACACTGCAAAAGAACACAAAAGAGAACCGCCGCGTGCGCCCTCTGCGTGTTGCTTCATACAAAAGTGAACCGACGCGTACCGCGTGCGCACGCGACGGGCGCTCGCTTAACGCAGTGGCCCTTAAAGTGGCATTATGATTTACCTCCGTACTTAAAGACGTCAAATGCTTTCTTAGTGGCGATTTTATGAATGACTTTGATATGTAATGTATAAACAATTACGTCAATTATTTACGGACGTGTCTGAGTGCAGCAGTTAGCTTAAAAGTATTAGTAAACTTCACAATGTGAAAACCTCATTAACGGTGAATAAATGAATTGAACCCGGGAACAATTACGAATATATATTTTTAAATGTCCACAGCATTGTCCTCAACGCGCCGCCCGCTAGTCTCATCTGTTCCTCCCTAAGTATTGCCAATACAAAGTTATCGATACCCCATGACACATGCTACTTTCTTTATATTATTCCTACCCTTTGTTTCGGGAAACACCCAAATAAACTAGGGAAAAACGGTCGATGTTTTTTTATATGGCAATAGTCGTTTCGTTGTGATGTTTTGAATTTTTTATGAATGTTACAAGAAGTTTTTTGCTTCGGGGAAAATCTGTGGGTTACGATATTTGGTAAAGGAAAACTGGTTTAAGTGAAGTGGTTTATTGTCACTTAATAAAATGTTGGCGGTATTGAGCGAGCTTAGGGTCTAGACAGACGGACTGCAATTCAACTGCAATTCGACTGCCAAATGGCAGTTCAGATGCAGTTTGAATGCAGTTGGCTCGACTGCAATCAAACTGCACGTCGACGGGCAGTTGGCGTACAGTTGGATTGCAGTCTGAGTGCAGTTACAACGACTAACTGCACTCAGACTGCAATCCAACTGCACGCCAACTGCCCGTCGACGTGCAGTTTGATTGCAGTCGAGCCAACTGCATTCAAACTGCATCTGAACTGCCATTTGGCAGTCGGATTGCAGTTGAATTGCAGTCCGTCTGTCTAGACCCTTAGAAGCTGCTAGCTTGGGACTTGCTCAATAGAACGTGATTTAAACTCGCTCACACAACACATCAGTGTTTAAAAACTTCAATAAAACACTACAAATATAAACAGTTATTACGCTTCTGGCCAAAACATTAGCGTGCGTAATTACGCCCCCAAAATGTCCCAAGCCATCCATCTTCAGGCAACAATCGTTCAATGCTCGTAAAGCCCTAATCTGACCCACATTTAAACGTCAAAGGTCTCGGTTCAAACGAATAACAAAGAAATAATGACGCTACAGAATTGTCCATCATTGTACTAAATTAAGAGAAAAAAATCTGAAGGTTCCTTTTAGTTTAAAAGAAGTTATGCGGAAGTCTTGTGAGTTGGGAGCAATGCTGGTATCCTGGAGTAGAGTGGCCATGGGGTGGGGATATGGGGTATTTTTGGGACGTGAAATAAACGCTTAACTTTTTAATTAGTGCTGCCTCGATGGTCTAATGGCATGTGTTACCGCCTCCCAAGACTGAGGTCCCTGGTCGAGTGAAGCATGTTCCAATTTACTTTTTAGACATGGTTCGGGTATGAGTTCACCAACCCTCATTAGGCAAGCTGGGTGATCTTTTCAGTAATTAATCGATGTTAAGTAATAAATTAATCGCATAGCAAAATACTTAATACATAAACGGAAGACAGTGGCTCAACTTATATTCTATTCTAGTCTATGCCATTGGTTGAGAGTCTGCCGCTGACTCTGCCGTCGAATCAACCTCAAAAGCTTTCAAAAGCCGATCACAGGGCTGAAGCGGCAGCATGTGTTGATGCACCATCAAATGCAATTTCTTTTTGGTTCAGAATGTTTTTCAAAGTGCAATTTAATAAAATCCTAAATCTCCTCAAACCCTACTCCCCCTACAAATCGAATCGTGCACGCTAAAGTTTTCAGTGGGACAATCTTCAGGAAATTCAAAGTGACGTAAAACGTTTCAGTTTCCACTGTAATTAACGGCCATTGGATATTTCAGCGCTGAAAACGCTGTAAAACTAACTTCTGATTAAACCTTATCGTTTGAAGCGATTTACGATTAGCGCTTTATGCTTTTAGGTTTGTGACGGTAAGCTGTTAACTGTTCATGTTTTAACTTTTTATTACAGATTCTTCGTTTGTGAACGTTTGTGAACATACCCTTGGGTTTGCTTACTGATTGATACCGTTTTAAACCGATTTTAAAAAGGTGGTAGTACTGATATCTTCCGTGAGATAGCTGATAGCCTTAGCCCAGCAGTGGAACATTACAGACTAATACTTTATAGTTCTTATAAAACCAAATGATGGATTGACGTTTACTGCGCCACCTAATAAGGCGACTGCTGTCACTCGCCGAAAGGAATATAATTGAACAGTGGGTAATGAAACAATGTTGAGTATTTAAATCTTTATTTAATTTGCTATTTATTTATTAATTCTAAAATCTCATACATCCCATTTAGACATTGCATAAATTAATATGCATCTTCAAAAGTCTTTTATTATTTTTTATGAAACAGCTCTTCCAGAAATAAGAATATTTTTGACAAGATTTCATTTTTTCTCATTCTCTAGCACTGTCATACACAACGTCGGGTAAAACACAAAATCGGGTATTTTTTTCCGATTTAAAAATCGAAGGAAGAATGATTTCAATTCGGCTGGAATTTTTTATTAACATTTGACTTCAAACAAACCGATACCAAGATAGGAGAAACAAATAAACTAAGAAAGAGTACACACAATATCTATCTTATATTCCTAGCGATCCAATCAGTGAACTTGGACACATCAGTGAAGACGACATAGAAGTTAGGATCGCAAATCGGCGCGTCGGTTCTAGACACAGTAGTGGATACGACGCCCCGGATGTGGTACGTTCCTGTGGAGGACCCGGGACTATCGGGAACGAATACTGTGAAGGAACCACCGCTGTCACCGTTGCAAGCTGAAGTTCCTGTAGGAATATGAATGAGGATTGAGTAAAGTAACCTATAGGTGAGGTCACGTGACGTTGTATTTGAACGAAAGGTGACACACTGGCTCCCGGCGGGCCAGTGTCGTGCGCTTTTGTTGGCGTACATGAATTTGAAGGCCAAGAAAGTCAGACAAGGATGGAATTCGTTCCTTACGGCTATCCTAAAATGAAAAAGCAGGACAGAAGAGTTTACGCTAAGAGATCGCGAAATACAAAGTTGGGTACTATAGTACCTACGTTGTTTTTATCACTTTTTTAAACTGGCTACTATGGTACCCACGGTGAAGCAAGCGGTTAATAGTTGCCACGCTTGATTACTGTAAGTTGGTGATTGCAAACCCGAGCAATTTGAAAATGTAATAGGAACATGCTTTTCTTGACATGGAAATTATAGACGAAACCTCGGTCTTGGCAGGCGTGTGGCCTTTATGTAGCCGTAAAAAACCCCAATTTTCTGGTTTTCATACTTAATAATATTTGCAAGTTATACAAAATAAAAAGTATTAGCCTGTCAATGTCCCATTGCTGGGTAAAGGCCTCTCATCTCACTGAAGATATCAGTACAGTGAGGAGGATTAGGCATAATCACTACGCTTGCCAAATGCGGGTTGGTGATCTCAAACTCGAGAGTAGGAAACATGTTTTCACTCGATCCGGGAATTTAACCTGGAACCTCAGTCTTGGCAGGCGAGTGCACATACCACTAGACTACCGAGGCGTTATACAAGGTTTTTTTTTCTTAACTCAATGAGGGATTCCCTTCACCTTTTGTTAAAACTGTTCTTACCATTAGCATATCCGGCGCAGAACTTCTGATCTGTCAGTATCCTGTAGTAGAACTCAGGCTTACTCCTCACACACGTGGTCTCCGGCACCATCGGGATCACTGTCTGCTGCAGACTGGGAGACAGTCTGTCGTTGTGGTCGAGACCCCAGCCTACCACCTGGAATTATGTTATAAGCGCTGTTAGTGTAATTGTTTTTTGTGTTCAGTGAGGAAGGTTAACCTTAAGCTGATTTACTTATGCTCTCAGAGATAATATTTTTTTTGTATGAAGTGCTGTAGAAGCAAGGGATGAGGAAGATTGTAAATAACTGCATCGCCAAGAGGCCGACCTATGGTGTCCCTCCGGGGCAAAAGTCATCAGCAAACTCATCAGCATCAGTACAGTGAGAGGTATAGCTACACGAGCTGTGACGTGACAAGGTGGTTACTCACCGTGCCGAACACGGTGCCGCCGCCGAGCCGGTCGGCGCTGGACGAGGACCACAGGCACGCCGGCTGCACGTAGCTCGAGTACACCGCCTCCGTCTTCAGCTTTATCAGCGAGATGTCGTTGTGGAGCAGCCTCTTTTGGAAGCCCTCGTGGACTATGATTTGGATTACCTGAAGGTGAAGGTGATTGTCAAAATTCAAAAATTGACAAAAGTCAAAATAGACTCTTTATATCAATCATGATGGTTCTGGTTTCCAAGTTACCTCTTTCTCTTGAGAGGCTATGTCGCCTCCAATCAGGCTGTGTTTCCCCAACAATATGCTCAACGTGTCCACGTTGATGACGGAGTCTCGTGGCCATACGCAGTGAGCAGCTGGAATAACAAATAAAGAGATTAAGGTCGCGAATTGTTTGACTCAACGGAGTCTGTCTTTAATCAGTCTTATAACAGACAAAAACATTTTTGAAGGCTATAGTGTGGGTTCTTGCATAGCCCTTCACAGACTAGCAAGGCTGGGACCAAGACAAAGTTTTTGCCTTCGTTTCTAACTTCTCTAAAGACAGATCTCTGTCTTTATTTCTGTACTAGCAGCTCCCCGCGGTTCCACCCGCGTTGTGCACGTCCTGTGGACATTTTGGGATGAAAAATATCCTATAACCATCCCGTTGATTGTGGCTATCTTTTACATAAAGAATTATTTGAATCAGATTGGTAGTTTCTGAGATTAGCCCTTACAAACAAACAAGCAAACATACATAGAAACTTTATAGTATTAGTACCTATGGATGAAATACAAATGCATCTTTGACGTTCTTCTTAGCACTGTAGAACATAGCAGAGAAATTGATGACATGCCTTAAAGTGCTTCTAGAAAGATCGTCTACATACCACTAAGCACCATAGTCCTGCTAATAAGCGTGCCTCCACACGTATAAGTAAGCCTCTTCCCATTGACTTCGAAGAGCGCGGCATGCCAGGGCCAGTCCCCGGGCTTGGTGGGGTACCCGTTGACGATGAGCTCGGTGTGGTCCACCTTGCGGCGGCCGCAGCCGGAGGGTGCGGGGGACCCGGAGGACCCGGTGGAGCCGGAGGGTGGCTGGGCGGGGCTGACGGACGCCGTGTGCTGCGTGCCGCCCAAGTGGTCGAGGTAACCCTGAGAATTGATGAATGGTGTGTGTGAGAGCGCTGAGTGTGTCGGAGGTTGCGGGTTCGATTCCCGCCCGGAGTCAACAATATGTGAAGACATTTGATGAATGACATTAAAATGTGTTGGCGACGACGTCTGGGTGACAATTATATATTCTTACAAAATATTTGTTATGAATAATGTTTATGTAGTATGTAGTATCAGTGAGTTAGATTCCATAATAAACACTTTGATCTAATTAACCGTGTGTGAATTTGTCCTGGTATATATTATATTATTATTTATATTATATATCAGTGTTTCTCTATCAATGAGTCATTAAGTTAATTTTCAAAGTAGTCGGCAGGTAAAACAAGGTAAGCAGAGCAGAGAATAAATGGCATAAGAGAAAAAAAGAGCCGGTTGTCTCTTCCTCAATGAATCAGTAAGTTCTCGAGGTAGCCTATTTTAGGAAGTAACCGAATTTATGGATGATAAACTCTAACGAACCGTGTGTGAATTCGTTCTGTAAATATTCATTTATTTTCTCTCACTCATTAATACGTCACTCAGTAGACGTAGCTGACGTGGAGTGTTGTGAAACAATACAATAGATATATGATCGTATTCGGCAACTGACAGTAGCTGTCAACTAATTAGGTGGCCGCATTTGCCGGTCTAGTCTATGTGGACACGATATTCGCTGAAGCGAACATGAGGCGAACATAGTACATATTTTTTTAAATATTAGTTGTGCAATAATTTTTTACAGTGTATGGCGGTGTATGTATGTGGCTTAACATACTTAAAACGACATTTTATTTTAGAAACCGCTGAAAATCGAGGCGCAACGAAATGCAGCAAAAAACTTAAAATGTATCCTGTATTTTAGCAAGATATAAGTTCACTGAAAATTCGTTACTAACTAGCTGTATATACCTTCAGAGAAAACGTAAGCAGGAGTAAAACTGTTTAACGAAAAAGAAATATTTGAATTTCGAAGCTTCAGTTCTCCTTATCCTTAAAATCAGTGACAGTTCCAAAGGAAAGATCTTCGTATCTCTTCTAGTTTCATACTATCTATACTAACCGATTTTAAAGACTACTGTAAATTAAACCTTGTATTAGACCATATACCCCATAGCACAGATCGCCGGGTGAAATTTCCAAATGCTTCACTATTCTGTCCTCACTGTTCATTATTTTTTGTTTAGTCTGCGCCTCAGTGTTGAATTTTGCAAAAGTAAAGATAACCAGTTTATCAGTGCGGTGACCTTTGATAACCCACAGTTTATAATTTCATTTTCCTCAATCCGTTTTCAAAACATGTTCATACAGACGACGCATCTTTAATAACATTATGTTTTTTTCGAAATAAACAGTTTTGCTACGGTTTCTTATGTTAAGGGTGTCTATTTTTTTTAATAATTCGAATCTATCCTGCGTAATATCAGCAGAAGCAGTGAAGGCAAAGTCACAGGTCCACAGGTTACATCCCAATGTTCTCCTTGATGATCGTAATAATTAAGTAATGTTCTAAGAATTTTGTTTTTCAAATTGTTGAGGAAACTGGTTCCTCTAATATGAGGAGACTTAATTATCTGTTACTAGGTACTTTCCTGTTTTGAACACTACACAATTAGGGCTTTTTCAATTTAGACGGTTTTAGTCGTACTGCGTTTATTATGACAACGACACACGCACTCGTATAGATAGGTGGAAGTTAAGGTTGTTTTCAGATGAGGTACTGTCTTCGGGGGACTATTAGTCTCTGCCAACATAGAAAACTATAATCGACGACAAGACTAAAAGTAACTAAAACTAAAAGTCCCAGGATTATTTTATATAGCATCTGTATTAAACCGGACAGCATATATTCACTGGCTTTTACTTTCCTTTAGTGCTGTGCAGTACAAGACTGTACAAATAGAAAGAGCACATATTATCTAAGAATGACTCGGTAAACTAGCGTATCAAATTGAGTAAACAAGAATAATGCATCGCCTTCCTCATTCGCATACAATTGTTTCTTTCCTCCGTGTGATTTAGCAAGAATTTTATTCGGAAAACACAAGGCAATAACAGGCAAATCAGTTTTAGTCAATAAAATTTGTAATATGCCAAGGCTTTTCTATTATATTCGTAATATGGTAACAGATTTGTCAATTCATTATAATATTCATTACTAGCCACGCCCCGCAGTTTCGTCCGCGTGTACCCGTTTCCGTGGGAATTTCGGGATAAATTGAATCCCATGTGCTATTCTGATGTACCCTAATTACTGTAAAGTTTCATCCAAATCCGTCCATTAGTTTTTTCATGAACGAGTAACAAACATACATCCTCACAAACTTTCCCATTTATAATATTAGTAGGATTGAATAATCGTTCCACTCAACAGGAATTGACTGAGGTTCAATAGAGACCTACCGTCTTTGGATACTCGCAGTACTCGATGGAGTTGATGACGAGGCTCCGCAGGTAGGGCACGGAGCCGAGCTCGTCTCCCTGCACGCGCAGCTCCACCCCGCGAGGGGCTCGCTTGAACAGAGTCAGCTCCACGGTGTCACCGTTGGAGCGCAGGCTGGCTTGTTCACGATTGCCCTGAAAGGCGGAAATTGGAGTAAAGTATTAGTGTGTAATCTCAACGATTGTCTTCTATGACCACGGTTCCAGTACAGGAGACGAAAAGTCAAAATGTAAAATACAAGCGAGAGTTGCGCGGAGTGCAATTCACCAATCACAGCGTATTAGTATTGTCATACGACGACTTGATATTGTCAAAATCTTGTCGTAACGCATTGTGATTGGTCATTGAGCTCCGCACAGCTCCGAAAGTGGCCGAAGCGCGTTTCAATGAAAATGCACCCTAATCTAAAGTATCTACCTCTCATTGACGTAATTGTAGTTATGATAACCTGTTTCCATAGTTAGTCGTGCGGTATTTCCCGCAAACCCGCTTAAACAAATACATAACCTATGTATGTAAAAAAGCCAAAAACCTTCCTACGTTAAATGTGTCTATCAAGGTATTACAAAGATAATTATTCAAATCAAATTGGTAGTTTCTGAGATAAGCGCGTTAAAACAAACAAAAACAAAAAATCACACTTTATTATATTCGTACAGATTGCTCGACGCATACTTGCTTGCCAACTCTTAAACCGGGTTCAATTCCCGGGTCGAGCGAAACATGTTTATTAATTGCTTTCTCAAACTTTGTGTTTCAGTTCATTGACCCGAGCTTTCTCTTGCATCAGAACTATGCTATGCTGCGTATGATATGTGAGAACTAGAGCAGTACAGTTCGTCTTTTAGCATCTAATCATAAAGAGTTTTTTGGAATGTCACCCTAATATGACACAGAATAGCTATGCCGAAAAGTCACCCGTGGCAAACGCAGTTACTATGTACTGTATGGAAAACAACTATATACAATACTACATTGTTGATGTCATTCTTTTCGAGTGGGTTACTAGTTAGGTAGGGCCGATCCTGGTGTCGGAGTTTTTAGACCGCCTAAAGGCCTCCGACATGGTCTGATTGAAACAATCAGGACTGACTGTTTTACGTGCCCTCCGAAGCACGGCAACGCTCAGATAGAAATGCCACTATAGGCCACCCATCCAAGTAGAGGGCGAGCTGCACATTGTTTAACAATCGCAATGAACTGACATCGCTTGGTCGAACTACTCCACGAGCGCTACGTGTTGATGTAATATTCAGTAAGTGAAAGACCTTTAACATGCAACGGGGTCTTTAATTCGGAGGGCACGTTAAGCCGTCGGTCCCGGTTAGTTTCTACGGATAGTAGTCTTTACATGAGTCATGTCAGAGGCCTTTGGCTGCTCAATAACTCTGACACCAGGATTGGTCAGGTTACCTAGCACCTTAATACTTATGCTCCGTGGTTTTACCTGCGTTGTGCCCGTTCCCATGTGAATGAAAAATAGCGTTTGATATTCCCATGCAAACAAATGATAATCTGATAAAAATAAATGATAATTTAAGCATTAAAAATCTTACCAATTCCAAATGAGCTTCGCTATCAAACTTCATCGTGATTTTAGTTTGCGCCGGCAGCGTTTGGGTCAAACCCAGGATATACTGCTTCTCTTCCCCGGGATAGAGGCCCGGGATGAACGAAACCACCACATTATTGTTATTGTCACACGGCATGACGTCATCTTTGCAAAAACAACCGACGATCGCGGCTACAAACACAATTGAACGCAACATGGCGTTCTTTTGTTTATGTTTATTTAATTCGAAATTAGAACTGAAGTTATAGCATTATTTTAAAATGAATTAAATAAAAAATAAATAAAATCTTAATTTAAATGATAAAGTTAGTACAAGTGTATCAGACCGCGACAGATTCGCGTATGGCTCATTTTCCTTATAGTGGGTAATTATTAAAACTGGTTAGTTCTCGTTATTTTATTTTGTTGGGAACTTGTTTTTCATCTTTGTTTTTAAGTTTAAATTGTATAGAATAAAGTAATGTGCAAACGTTATGGCAATTAGTTAATTGTCGATTTAGTTGACGTCTCTGAGTACGGTAGTATGTAAAAATTAAAGTAAAGTATTCAAACATTAAAGGCCTCTCATCTCACTGAAGATATCAGTACAGTGAGGAATAGTATGAATTATGCTCTTATTTTTATAGACCAGAGAACTGTCTTCGTAGTCGTGTCTGCATCATGCTCAGGATCTGAGTCCGATTATATCTCAACATGCAATTTTATTCTAGTTTCTAACTCGCATACTTTTAGTCTATCCAATCTAGAAAATGTGGTATTGCGCTGTCCACATTCCGTGAAGTTTTTCAATTAGCAAGATAACATATTCCGCCGGCGACTGTGTGGGTGCCAAGTTCCAAAAATTGAATCTAAAAAGTCCATAAAGTAGACACATACGAGATGTTGCATATTTTTATTTCATTGCGATTTTACTGATACTAAGAAAGGTTCGCATGTAAATATGATTTGATTATTAGTTTACACTATCAATAGTCGCGCAGTGGTTCCATCCGCGATCCAATGGATGGCGCTAGTGTGACCATTTTGTAGACTGCGCATACGTATCACCCATTATGTGAAGCATACAAATTCAACCTCTTTATTCATATACCCTATAATATTATAGCCAGGAAATGGTTTGAATTTTGAACTGCATTTTTGTTTGTTTATAATTCTTTTATAATATGGTTTTTAACTCATGGTTAGATGTTTTTTTTTTATTTTACTTTGGACGTGATGTGTTGTTAGTTTGTATAGGCGAGAACATTTAAATAGTTGATAGTTATTACGTTAATTAGTAAGTTCAACTATTTGTTTTCCTAATCCAATAAAATAAAATAAATAAATAAAATAAGTTGAGATTTTATAAAACCACTTCATACTCTGTGTTACCCCAAACGAACGGTACAGTGAGGAGGATTACGCGTAATCACCAAGGAGGAACGAATGTAAATAACCCTCCTGTTGGGCTTCGCCGCAGTCGTGTAAAAAAACTAAAAATGTAAAAACTACAGTGAAATGGTTTAACAAAACATCCCATTTCATAATTTCCCTACAGACAGGACAACGTAAAAAATACGAGACCATAAATATAATGAATGAATATAGTGTAGCGTGTTAAAACAAAAAAAAAAGGGATGCACTCCGGGAGTGCCGGCAGAAGTGAAAACTTGAATATTAACGTCAAAACGTCTTGCGAATTTCCGATCAGGTCAAGTGTCCTGCCGCGAGTTAAACAATTTTTACCCATCAAAAAAGTGCACAACGCCGCTAAAAAAGTTTTCACTTCAATAAACATGCTGAATGTGGTAAGTGGTAACATTTTTACCACGATTTAGTATAGTTTGTGCTGAGCCACAGTCGGGTAAAATATCTGAAATTAAAAAACCCTTAAGACCTGTAATAAACCCTGTAATAGATACAGTTACATTTATCAAAACCTTTTTATTAAAACGACTAAGTTCTGACCTCCGAGGCCCCCGCGGGCCGAAGTTTGTAGACAAAATAAACTTTCACAGATAAAAGCTTCGAAACACATTTCAAATAGGAAATGGTGTTTCCAAACTTTATTTGAAATATAAATTTTATGATATATACAATTGGATTTGTATTTCGTTGGCTGAGCAATGTACTAAATAACAATGACATAGGCCTTTGCCCAGCAGTGGGACATGGACCTCCATTACAAGATATCAAATTAAAAGAAAGATTTAAAATAAAATATTAAACTTTGCCGCCGCAATAGTGTGTTAGTTGCGCCGTAATAATATTTTATTAATAAAACAAATGTTTTATATAATACTAGCTGCGCCCCGCGGTTTCACCCGCGTTGTATCCGTTCCCGCGGGAATTTCGGGATGAAAAATAGATGTTGGCCGATTCTCAGACCTACTCAATATGCTCACAAAATTTCATGAGAATCGGTCAAGCCGTTTCGGAGGAGTACGCGAACGAACATTGTGACACGAGAATTTTATATATAAGATTTATTTCATTATAACGATCTCAATTTATTTGGCCTAATGTCCTATTAGGTATCATTGAGTGATATATGGGTCGGACTGAGCCTAACTGATATTAGCCACATCGGATTCGTGCACATGTTATAGAATATCGACCTAATTCCCTTTAGCCCAGTCGTCAGACGCAAATCTCTGAAGGACTTCCATCCAGTCAGTTACAATACAACCTACAACTGAAGGCCAAACTGCCCAAATATGGTTGTTGAGGCGTTACCGGAGAACTTAACCGTTTGCCATTCGTCTAGGGGCGGCAGTTCTTAGTAATATAAAGAACAAGAAATAACCAGTTTCCATATAAATATTAATTACAAGGAAAATCATACATTCGCGCGGCAGACGCGGCTAGTAACACTTGTACGAGTATTAACTGTAATTTTAAATAAAAACTTGATGCGTTCTTGTTCAAATCAAATAATGTTCTTTATTTAATTTCAAATCAAATCAAATCAAATTAAACCTAAACAAATGAACGTGATGTTGCGTTCTTCCGTGTTGCTTGCCGTGGTGGTCGGCTGTTTGTCCCGGGATGACGCGAGACCGTGTGACAACAACAATAATGCAGTGGTTTCGTTCATCCCGGGAGTGTATCCCGGGGAAGAGAAGCAGTATATCCTGGGTTTGACCCAAACGCTGCCGGCGCAGACTAAAATCACGATGAAGTTTGATAGTGAAGCTCATTTGGAGTTGGTAAGATTTTTTGTTCAATTATCAACTTGGTAATATAACATAAACATCATATTAAAACATAACATTATCTATGCTCGGTAGGTATAGCGTGGTTATTTTTTGAATTCGCGCTTAGATTATTTTCCCAGATTTAGTAGGGTTGCCTTATACTTTTGGATGGGTAGAAAAAATATTCCTCTTTAAAAAATTAGTAAAGATATAAGAAAATTAAATAAATGTAGTATAGATAATAAGATAATAATATAGATAGCTAAAGACTGATTTTCTATTTGATAGAATAGTCTTATCTCAGGAACTGTTTTGAATAACTCTCTGGAATTGGATGACCAAATTCAAGTGAAAAGTTATAGGCAATTTATTACCCGAAATACCCATGACAACGGGTACAATGCGGGTACTACCGCGGGGCGTGGCTAGTTTTAATATTTAAATGTAATGCATAATATCTTCCTCGAGTGTGTGTGTCCTATGCACTGTGATATTTCCTTATAGCACAAGCTATGTCGAGTTTATTTTCGCGTGACTAAGCGGGTTGAAATCTATGTTCATTAGGAATAGGTTGAATGTGGAAAAGCAAATAAATGTTTACCGCCCGTACTCGGAGACGTCAAATGCTTCGTTAGTAGAGATGTCATATATGAAAAATACGTCAGTTAGTTAAGTGTGGATTTAATGGACGACAGTAGCGCTCGTGGCGTAGTTTGACTGAGCAGTGTTAACTCATTGCGACTGTTAAGTAATGTGCCCCTACTTGGATGAATTGTGGCATTTCTATCTGAGCGCTACCGTGCTTCGGAGGGCACGTTAAATTGTCGAAACGTCGTTAAACCCTAGTGTCGGAGTTTTTAGACCGCCTAAAGGCCTCCGACATGGTCTAACGATTGAAGCAACCAGGACCGACTGCTTTACGTGTCCTTCGAAGCACGGTAGCGCTCAGATAGAAATGCTACTATCGGCCACTCATCCAAGTAAGAGGCGAGCTACACTTTGCTTAACAATAGCAATGAACTGACATCGCTTGGTCAAACTACTACTACTACCTAGCTGCATTTCTCTTCATCTTAGCGTAATCGTCAGACCATGTCAGAGGCCTTAAGGCGGTCTAAGGAGGTCTAAGTCTCCTACACCAGGGTCGGCCACTAACCTACTCGAACTTATTATTTGTTGAAACGGGAACTTACGTACGCGGAGGTTACTGTTGAGTTGTCCCTCAACACGTTTACACTACTCGAACTTACCTAACATATATACCTAATCCTTTTGACATCTGGTCATCTATCACGGCCAGTCATCAATTAAGCGACCAATGACTGTCGATGATTAATTGATTATATTTTATTTATTATATTTTTGGTTAAAAAGTTAATTAAAATTCGTTGAGTGACGTCAATGAAAACGTTGTTTAGTAATCTTGTTTTTTGCCTGTCAATAAATCAATATAGGTATATTATAATTTTGACTAATGAGAGATTATAAGATACTTTTGATCTTAGGTTTCCCAGAAAACAGGTAAAATTGTATAAAACCACGAAGCATTGCTTGTACAGTTGAAGTATATATTTTCTAGCCACAAAGCAAGCCTGGGATTATCAGGACCTGCACTTAGACTCTAGCCGCCTTATTAATAAACGCGATGTAACTAAAACACTGTTAAAATATGTTTTGTCTCTTTTGCTCTTCGGAAAATTGCGTATGTCAGAAAGTGACAAACCACTTGATAGCTAAAATTTTCTCAATACGTTTATTAATAACTAGAGATACAATATATTTCAGTATTTAGAAATCGTTGACATTTTGAATTGAAGCAGCACCCAGTGGTTTTCCTTGCGTTGGGATTGAAAATAGCATATAACATTCCCATTGAATGTGGCTATCCATTACAAAAAGGTCCTGAGATTAGTCCTTACAAACAAACAAGCTTAATCAGAAACTTAACCCCGTTATATATTAGTTTAGATTTCGACGTTTCGTCTCCTGTCCTGGAACCGTGGTCATAGAAGACAATCGTTGAGATTACACACTAATACTTTACTCCAATTTCCACCTTTCAGGGCAATCGTGAACAAGCCAGCCTGCGCTCCAACGGCGACACCGTGGAGCTGACTTTATTCCAGCGAGCCCCTCGCGGGCTGGAGCTGCGCGTGCAGGGAGACGAGCTCGGCTCCGTGCCCTACCTGCGGAGCCTCGTCATCAACTCCATCGAGTACTGCGAGTACCCCAACACGGTCAGAAGCTGTTCCGATTTACTCCCTTTTTGTCGAGTCTCGATACGTCGAGCTGTGACAGTCACCTCGCTTCCAATTCCCGCTATGTCGCGGATGGTGTTGTCCTCGCTTATGTTAAGTTACCGCTTCGGTGGTCTAGTGGTATACGTATTCGCTTGCCAAGACTGAGGTCCTGGGTTCAATTCCCGGGTCGAGCAAAAATATGTTTCCTATACTTTTCAAACATGGCTAGGGTTTGAGATAACCAATCCGCATTAGGCAAACGTGGTGATTACGCTTAATGCTCCTCACTGTACTGATATCTTCAGTGAGATGAGTGGCCTTTGCCCAGCGGTGGGACATTACATGCTAATACTAACTTTATGTTAAATTTACATAAAGTGCTGTTACTATTGCGAAGAACAAATTAACACTAAACTAAACGTAGTTTCATTTTGCGATAGCTAATTACAATTGTTAAGCATCGTGCAGCTCGGTCACTACTTGGATGGGTGGCTGATAGTTGCATTTTAATCTGAGCGCTACCGTGCTTTTAGGTGCCAGTAAATATAGTCTGTCCCGGTTGTTCCAGTCGGTAGACTAAATCGGAGAGGCATATAGGCGGTCAATAAACTCCCGACACTAGGATTGTATCACTAAACTAAATGTACTTATTTACTTTTTGGCTCTCATGGCGTAGCTTGACTAAGCGATGTTAACTTAAGAAACTGTAGCTCTCCATCATGTGTTAACGTCAGACATTGATAATCTTAGACTTACTCAAAAAATGATAAGGAAAGTGGGAGCCATTACAAAAGCAAAAAAGTTAAAATAGCATATCTAAATAATAAAGATGCGCATTAAATCATCGCAATAAATATGTTTTCAAACTGGTTGAGGAAAATCAAATAGTTAATTCCGTGGGCTCTTACAATTGAAACGGGTTTTGACGACCTGTTCGAGTGATTAGTATTATGTACAAAATAAAGTGAGCAAGTAATACAATGACGTAGCTGCGAGAACAACGATCAAAGAGTAGAAATGCTTAAATTGAAAGATCCCTATAGGTTATCACAAAGATAAGAGGTTATCTTCTACTTTTATTATTTTTACTTTTACGCCATAATCTGAGTCGTAAATAAAATAAAAAACTAGACCAAGCACTGTGGAAAATACAGTGAAGCACGTGAAATTACACCCTATGCTATCCCCATGGTCAAACGATACATTTGCAGATGTAAATGACTAAGAGTTCAATAAAGTATGACGAACGAGTGTTTATAAGGTATAACTTTACTTTTGACGGAGACTTGAATTGACCTAAAACTTGGTTGGAAATGACAGTAAACAGGAACTAGGGCTTAGTTTATAACTATCTCATCGTGGTTCTTACAAGGTTATATAATTGTTGCTCGTACTCCGCATTTTGAGTAAATTACACTACTAGAAAAATTGTACATTTATTTCCAAAATTCACAGGGCTACCTCGACCACCTGGGTGGCACGCACCACACCGCGGCCGTGGGCCCGTCGCACCCGCCCGCGCCCTCTGGCTGCGGCCGCCGGATGGTCGACCACACCGAGCTCATCGTCCACGGGTACCCCACCAAGCCCGGGGACTGGCCCTGGCATGCCGCGATCTTCGTCACCAAGGGGCAATGGGTTTCGTTCACTTGCGGAGGCACGCTTATTAGCAGGACTATTGTGCTTACTGGTAAGTTTATGTGGTTAGCTCCAATTAGTTGCACTTTGCGATTTTTACCTTAATTGTATACGCCAGACTTTTTCCTTGATTTTAAGCGCCGTTGTTTTGAAGAGCAGGGTTTTACTTAATGCCTCGGTGGTCTAGAGGTATGTGCACTCGTCTGCCAAGACTGAGGTCCTAGGTTCAATTCCCGGGTCGAGCGATCCTACTTTCCAAAGTCCTACAAATGTTAATTGAATTAGATTAATCTGACTTTTGTTTAAACAAAAGCTGTTCATTCATTTTTTTTATTTTACACTCGGCTTGAAATTGAATACTATTTAAAACAAAAGTCAGTTGTTTTTTAAACAAATTCAGGCGCTAAATTAAAAATTAGGAACGCTTGTGCAATCCGCCCCTAATGTTTAATCTTCATTTTTTAGCTGCCCACTGTGTGTGGCCTGAGAGTTCGGTCTTGAACCCGGATATTTTGGCCGTCTACTTGGGAAAACATCAGTTGATTGGAGACAACATAGCCGCTCAGGAGAGACAGGTAACATCATCGTTCTAGTGATTATGATGTACTAGTCGCGCCCCACGGTTTCACCCGCGTTGTACCCATTCCCGTGAGAATTTTGGGATAAAACGTATCCCATGTTACTGTAAAGTTTCATCCCAATCCGTTTAGTAGTATTTTCGTGAAAGAGTAACAAACATACATACAGTTTAAACGTACACACACGGGTTTTTTTCGTGTTAGAAAGTTAATAAAGCAAGTAATAACTTACTTAATAATGTGAACGCACCGTTTAACTCTAACATTGACCATGTGAGGGTACTTCCAACACTTGGAACGCCTACCTTCCCATCACAGCGGTAACTCCAATGTCTTCAGTTCACCCACGACCACGAGAGGTGCAATCCCCTCGAAACGTCGGGAAATAAAAAGTAAGTTATTACTTGCTTTATTATCTTTCTAACACTAAAAAACCCATGTGAGTACGTTTAAACTATGTGTTCAAATCGTGTAAGTTTAAAAAAACATACATACATCAAATCCTCATTGACTTTCGCATTTATAATATTAGTAGGAGTTATTAAAATTGTTTGATCATTGCTTTCGTACATAAAGTAAATGACCAAAACTATCCTACTAGTAATAATAATATCGTCTCGATTGTTTCAATCGTTAGACAAAGGCATGGTTGGCGACCAACTTACTCAAGCACACATCCATCTATATGTTATTCCCGCAGGTCCTCAAAATCGTAGTCCACGAGCATTTTGATAAAAAAAACCTCCACAACGACATCACGCTGTTGAAGCTGAAGACGGAGGCGGTGTATTCAAACTACGTGCAGCCGGCGTGCTTGTGGTCCTCCTCCAGCGCTGACCGGCTCGGCGGTGGCACCGTGATCGGCACGGTGAGTATACCCCCTTGTGACGTCACAGCTCGTGCAGCAGGCGTGCTTGTGGTCCTACCGGGCGCCAATACTGCGAGCATGCCACCTCCAGTTTTAGGAATACAACTCATAGATTTGCTATCACACTTATGATGTAACTGGTGTCTCTCATAAAATGTAATTTGGGCTCCTTTTCTATGCCCATATATATTTCTATATTTCTGCATCTGGATGGTGAAGCTGTTAAAAGGCACGCCTCCGTTTGTTCAAAATTAAACCTCGTGATTGCAGGTGGTGGGCTGGGGTCTGGACCACACCGACCAGCTGTCCTCTCACATGCAGCAGACGGTCGTCCCGATGGTCTCGGAGAGCGTTTGCACTAACTCTAAGCCTGACTTCTACTACAAAGTATTGACGACTACCAACTTTTGTGGGGGATATGCTAATGGTAAGATCTGCTGGCTAATGGAGCGCTCGTGACGTAGTTTAAACAAGCGATGTCAGTTCATTGCGATTGTGAAGCAACGTGCAGCTCGCCCCCTACTTGGATGGGTGGCCGATAGTGCCATTTCTATCTGAGCGCTATCGTGCTTCGGAGGGCACGTAAAGCAGTCGGTCCCGGTTGTTTCAACCGTTATGCCATGTCGGAGTCGGGAAAGAGATGCCAGATGTTCGGAGGTTCTTTCTTAGGCGTTGTAGTAACTCCGACATCAGAGTCACCCACTACTCTACTCGAATTTACTTAATTTTTTACGTAAAAAAGACTGTCTTCTGGTCTTTGGAAACCTATTAAAGATCGTGAATTGGGATCACTTAACATAGCTCAGTCAAAATACGCTATGAGCGCCACTAAAAAGTTAGCTGGTCTTGACAATTTAAAACAATCTGAACGATATTATTCACATATTTCTATTCCATATATTTTTTCCCCAGGAACTTCTGCTTGCCAAGGCGACAGCGGTGGTGGCTACATAGTATTTGTACCCGATAGTCCTGGGTCCTCAAAAGGGACGTACCACGTTCGGGGAGTCGTGTCCGTCAGCCCTTCAAGACGCGATGCGCCGTATTGTGACCCAAACTACTACACCGTCTTCACTGATGTATCAAAGTATACCGATTGGATAGCTAGGAATATTGGGTAGTCAAATGATAATGTTGTGTGTCAATAGATATGTTGTAGAGTTTAATACCCTGCTCAGAGACGTTTCTTTATTCATAAAAACTTACTTCAATTATTAAATCTAGATGCCTTCTTAGTAGAGATTTAATGAGTGATTTTGATTGGTATGAAAATCGCACCAGTTAGTTAAGTGTCGATTTAATGGACGACGCTGAGTGCGGCAGTATATGTAGTTATGACATTTATTACGCACACATTATTACAATCTTTAAGAGCTGGGGTCAATTCTGTAGAATCAATTGAGTATTCACAGGATTTAGACAGAAAAGTTAGAAACATTTTCTTCCAATGTATCAGCAGAATAGGCACCATATAAGTTGACACTATTTTAAATGTAACAGATCTATTCTTACCTTTTCTTAGTTTTAAAACCTGCATAGGATCTGGACCACCGGTGGTACAGATATGTCTCACAAGCATCATGGTAAAATTATTATTAAAATTATTCACTCTCACTTAGAGGTTGGTTTTTCATCTATATAATCCTATCCTACTAATATTAGTATTGCGAAAGTTTGTGAGGATGGATGTATGGATGTATGTTTGTTCCTCTTTCTAAAACTACAGTAATATAGATTATACATCAGAATGAAAACCGCGGGGCGCTGCTAGTAATTGTAAATGGGTCTCAAATCAAGATCTACAAATAACTATTACTAAACTCTAGTTTGCTTGAGTTGCAATTTAAGAGCCCGAGCACACTATAGTGACTACAGTCTTAGACTGACTTGTTGGACGCAACCAAAACTGTCTTTAGTCAGTCTATTAGCAGTTTTCCGTACAAATTCTTAAGCCTGTGAGATTGAGAGAAGACTGTCTCTTGTGTGCGCTCCTTTACAGTATTTTATAGAATGTGTCTCTTAATTCTCTTGTTGTACGTGAATTTTGTGGACGCTTGAGAATGGCACGCTCCTCGTATTAGAATAACCACTTTTAAAATGCTATGCATTAGTATGTTGAAGCTGTTCGTAAACCTTAAAAGATTAATAAAAATGTTCCAGTTCAATGGCGTGCTCTGAGGCCTAGAACAAGTCTTTACGTAAAGCTGACAGGACCCACGGGGCAGAGGGAGAGGGGAGAGGCGCCACAAGCTCACTTGTTATTGTTTAAAAATCTACTATGGCAGTATACAGTGTGCTCGTGCTCTAAGATAGCGTTGATCTGAGAGCGCGCAGACAGCTCGGCTACACACAGTCCACCAGTTGTTCCGTCTTGAGGTTATAGAGCTAGAGTGATGCTAGATGTGGTAATTTTTTTATATATTTTTTTAAAATAGGGATTGATAATTCTTAGGCAATTATAAATTACAAATTACGAATCAAAATGGCTCGGATTTGAAACCGCATTCTTTGAGGTATTTTTAATCTCAAATCAAAGCTCCCGAGTAAAATGTGAAACCCAAAAATAGTGTCAATAGATACAAATCAATGGTGCAGAAAGTCAATGATTATTTCGTTCAAAAAATGATTTCTCTATGGAATTATTATATTACTAGCAGCGCCCTACGGGTTTACTTACGTTGTGTTCGTTCCGTAGCGATAGAAGACCCAAAATGACTAATAGTCGTTCACTCAATTTTAATCCAGATATAATATAAAGTCGTTTCCATTTGAACTTTATATCTGCGCCAAGATGTCCGACACCGCGAAACTTGTGAGACGTATTCTAATGGTTCGTAAACATTCGTCTCGAAAACTAATAAAAACTCCACTTTTAAACAAATACCAATAGGGGTTTGCGTTTTTTGGCGATATTTTGTCTTATAAGAGTCTAGCCGCGCCCCGCGGTTTCACCCGCGTTGTACCCGTTTCCGATGGAATTTCGTGATAGAATGCATTCCATGTGTTATTCCATTCCTGGTGTTATGTATAACCTATATTACTGTAAAGTTTCATCTAAATCCATCTTGTAGTTTTTTCGTGAAACAGTACCAAACCGCGGGGCGCCGCTAGTGTATGAATACTACATTAATTTGTTAGAGGCAGAGTGACAAGCGCGGTGGAATCAGAGAGAACTGCTCAAATTGTATATAATTCGGAGCGTGCGCTGGACGCGGGCCAACTTCCGACACAATTTAACCCTCTATACATTGGGGGGTGGGGTGTGAGGAGGGAGAGAGAGCGGGTGAGCGGAGCGGATTGTTTGCAGTAATAAAAAGTGATAAGATAATATCTGTTATGTCTTATTCCTCTGAAAAAAAATGTATATAGTATATCCCCTCCGCCGTGGAAACTGCTTTTAAAGCCGAATTTAAAATTGTATGAATCTGTGGTCACTGCTTTAAAAGCATTAAATGACAACGTCATTACAACGTCACTTGTTTTACCGTATAAAACATAAATAACTGTATCTATTCTACTCTAACTTGCACAAAGTGTAGCGGAAAGAACAAGGACAACATACAATCACACATCAAGTCTTTAAAACAAGCCAGTGACCGTGTCTAGAGGTTTCAAATTTCGTTCCGTAGTGTGAATTAGTGTGCCTGTTGTGTTCATTCGTTTTTTATAAAGCTTCTGTTCTAAAAAAAATGTATGGCATGGTGTGTATTTTTTTTTAGATTATTGTGAGTTAATGTTTATTTAAGGATAATAAATATATATTTTTTTATAAAATTGTATTTTTATTTGTATTTTAGCTAATTTTGTACAAAAAGCGGAAAAAAAAAGTTTATCCCGAATTCCAATTAGTTTTCTTAATGCATTACATTGCTAGACTTAATAAATCTATTTAATTATGTAAGCTTGTTTCGTAACGATTCTAACGACATACGTTATATATATAGCTTCCATACAAAACTTTAGAGATATTGTCATTTTATTCTCACGCTTAACGACTTTCTACTACTTGCTAGAAGTAGCTCCACAGATGCGCGTATTCGCGCAAAATGGCTGCCACGGTTGAGGGGATATAATAGCTGACCAGGCAAACGTAATTCTGCCATATCAAAATTAAGAGGTGGACCATCCTCAGCATTATACACTGAGATTAAAAGCTATCATTTCTTTTAAGTTGGATCAAATTGCTTATTAAAATTAAATTTTACTTCCTAATTATGTTCAAACTGCTTTCGTATCAAACCAAACATGACTTAATATGAACGTAAAATAAATACGAACCAAACGCTACATCTCACGAATTGGACCAATCATAACTGTATGAGTCGGGAGTTTAGTAAAAAGCTCAAACTGCATCGCTCATAACCGTAGTTATGTAGAGTCACCTGCGATACTTCGTTAGTGAATTCACGTGACATAGAATTAAATAGCTCTACAGTTTTTAGACTAACAGCGCCCCGTGACTTTACCCGCGTTGTGTCTATTCTTGTGAGAATTTTGGGAGTGAAAATAGCCTGTAACCTTCTCGTTGAATGTGACTATTCATCACAAAATGAATTGTACAAATTGGTAGTTTTTGAGAATATCGTGTTCGAACAAACAAAAATCAAACTTCAGCTTTATTATATTAGTCTGGATATTGATTGAGCGAGTTGGTAATTTGTGTTTTGGCTAGTTCAGTAGACCGCAACCGAGGAATTTGATCGATTATGTGGCACTCGTGGCGTAATTTGACTAAGCAATATTAATTAACACATTACGTTAAGCAACGTGCTGCGAAACCTGCACTTGGATGGGTGACCGATAGTGGCATCTCTATCTGAGCTTTAGCGTGCTGGGCACGTTAAGTTGTTGATCCCGGTTATTTCAATTGTCAGATCATGTCAGAAGCCTTTAGGTCCAAAAATCCGACAACAGGGTTGGCGACTGACCTACTCGCAGTTACTATGGGTTGGGAGTAATTCTTCCTCAATGAAATCTAGGTCTTAGGATGAATCTCTTTTTTAGGTTTACTAAGGGTCGATTCATCCTCTATCGCCTTTAATGATAAAACTTTGTAATTCCACTGTATTTTGAATTGAAACTCTACGCTTTTATTTTACAATTTTATCTCATGTTTCGGCCACTTAACAGGAACGTTGATCACAGAAGATTGAGGTGTTATGCAGTAGTTTGCATTGTAGTTTAAATTCAAAATTAGTTCGTGTTCCCGTAAACTTACGAAACCGGTAAAAATACCACCGTATATACTCATAATTCTCAAAAATAAACTCATTGAAAGTGAACCCGGAGTGTGGACGCGGACGAATGTCCCTCATCTCGCTGAAATGGAATAGAATGAGGCATTTGTCCCGCGCCTCAGCGGCTCCCATTTATCAGCGTATCGGCTCAGGTGGCGGGGATTTGAACGCATTATTTTTGGGAGAAAAATATATTACACTTTATTTTGCGCATAAAGTTTGGTTCGTTTGAATAGGAAAGTAAATTTTGTATGTTTGGGTATCGTGGATATCGTTCTGTCACTTCAGAAAAAAAATCGTGTTAAAAAATAAATAAAATAATTGTTGGATTAGCACCTCTATCTTCCTCACTGTACTGATATCTTTATTAGTGCGCAAAAGACCTTTGCTGTAACAGCACGTAATTTAAACTGTCGTTTTATTTATTGAATTACAGCCCAACACATGTCTCTGAGAACACTCGCTAACTTTGTATTTGAAAGGAGTCAGTTAACTACCATTTGTGAAGACAAGTGACCACAGTGTACGGTATACAGTAGGTTGAGATGATAATGGGAGGTAATGACTTGTTAAAACGATCATAATATTTTCAAAGCAACGTTGTATTTCAAAAATATTTTTTAACAGTGTGATCGGTGCAACGCCCGTACGCACGGATGTACTTGTTGATTAAAAAAAATATAGAGTGTAAAAGTAAAAGTGTATTGAGATTAAGCTATTTGAGCAATATTATTAATGACAATGCTTATGCAAATGTTTGTTCGTGATCACGGTTTAATAACATTAAATATAAATATACCCGGACAAATTCACACACGGTTAATTAGACCCAAAGTAAGGTCTAAGCTTGTGTTATGGAATCTAATTAACTGATACTACTACATATACATACACAAATACTTTATAAGAATATATAATTGACACCCAGACGTCGTCGCCAACAACTATGTCTGCACATATTGTTGACTCCGGGCGGGAATCGAACCCGCAACCCCCGACACAGTAAGCGCTCTCACTGCCACTGTGCCAACGGGCTTGTCAAAACATTGTCTGAGAACACAGTTTAATAAAAGTAACACATATCGTACTATATTGTTAATCTAATTTCCTTAAGACACTTTACATGAATATCAAAAAATTGGGAATATTTCATACAAATATTTAAAATGGACCTTATTAAAATGAGTAATACATTCATTTTTGCACAGAAATTGTTCACACTCACGGTATACTTTGTCATCTAAAAGTTTTCTCTTCAATTCCCTACAGTCGTACCGTAAACTCCACACTGTGGCCACAACACAGAAGCCACGGAACTTAATAAACGTTACAGTTGGCCAACTGTTCGCATCCCACTGTGGCATTTGTGACGCTAATAGTTTATTATTCAGGCGTTTTTCACGTGCAACGCTAATAGCGTTATTTTTGGAAGGATGGCGTCTGTTGGAATAACGGACTAGAAAAAAAAGTCTTTAGTGGTAACCATAGATATAATCAAATAGACTGTAGACTATAACATGTCTGTGGTAAAGACTTATGGTAATTCAATAAAATTTTACCGTTTGGAGTAGGGGTGTGCCACGCAAGCGACGGCGACAGCGACTAGAAATTGTTTTGTAGAAATAATATTGCACTGTGATACTTAATTTTGACATTCCGTTGCATAAACCAGTTATTTACATTCGATAAAATTTTGTTCTGACGCCTGTACTAAGAGACGTCAAATACTTCCTTAGTAGAGATTTTATGAGTGATTTTGACAGATAATGTATGAAACATTATGTCAATTAGTTAAGGGTCGATTTAATGGACGTTTCTGAGTGCGGTAGTGAGTATAACTACGAGTATGACTATACAATATTACGGGGATAAAAATAAACCCCATTTTTTATATTCGAGTTAATGTCTATTGAAAATCAGGGTAGAAAAATAACCCATGTCGTTTCACGCGCCCTTAACTTACCCAAACAAACATGTCAATCGGGGGGGTTGTTTTAGCCCCCGATGCAAACACAACCCTTAGCCAAAGTAACTATTGCATTACTTAACTTCAAATATCTTCCAGATCTATTTTTTATAACCAACTTTCAGAGAAGGAGGTTCTCGTAAGATTTTTTTAAAAGCCCGATTTGAATGCTCTTCAATCATTCATTAACTTTGAGCAAGTTGGTAGTTTCTTCCCAAAACACTCAGTAAAATATAATTTCAAGAAAATTTACTTTCAAAGTCGACGAAATAAACGAGGTGTAAAGAAGAGTTGACAAAATACATAATACTCGTTTGAGTAATGTCGGGCGACGGTATTAGAGGACTTTGATAAATAGCTCATTCTTGGTGTAAGGTGAAAACTGTGTTCGAAGCCCGAAGTAATGTTGCCAGATTTATTATGCTGGCTTAGTGCGGTGACTCCGCTGACTTCCCCGGAGGAAACTTTCAAGTTCATAATTTGGAGATCAAATAACAGGTATTATTACACCTAAGAAGAGATTGTAGCGCTCGTGGCGTAGTTTGACTAAGCGATGTAAGTTCATTGCGATTGTTAAACAACGTGCAGCTCGACCCCTACTTGGATGGGTGGCCGATAGTGGCATTTCTGTCTGAGCGTCACATTCAACGGGAAGACAATAGGTTGTTTTCATCCCGAAATTCTTACGGGAACGGGCACAACACAGGTAAAACCGTAGGGTGCTTCTAGTTATTATTTAAAAGCTGAATTGTTGTATTTTTCTGTATTTTTGTTTGTTTTTTTGTACGGGCTAATATCCAAGTCATAATCATTTATTTCGTCAACATGGGTGGGTATACATACATACAAAGTGTTGTTACGAATAAAGTAAGATCCATATTTCACCTTTCGGCATACGAAAATTAATACAAAAAAATATATACAAATAAAAATATGCATATCATCTTATTAGAATACTTGTTTTAGTGTAGTTTTTATAACCACATTCACGAAAGGCTATTTTATATCCCACCCACGAGGATGTTTCAAATTTCTCAAGTAAAACATGATTCCTAAAGAATATTCATGCTAGTAAGCTTTCGTGCCAGTTTTCTAGCATTAATACTCGTACCTAACCTATTAAATTCCACTATAGTCTTAGAACGTAATCTAAGTTATAAGACATCCATAGTGTTTCAACCACAAAAGCTATTAAACCGGTGAAATAGCGAATTATAGTGGTGACAATGATAAATTAAGAGATCCGCCCGCTGATGGCGCTTCATTTATAACGCGGCTCGCTTGTTTCTGATATTATATGAAATTTTACAATCTAGGGATGTATTTAGATCCCTAAGGATTTAGAGTATGTATTTCTAAGCTAGGAGATTCAATTTTCGGGATAGAATTATCTTTTTTATTAAGGACTAGCAATGCCCCGCGGTTTTACCCGCGTTGTGCCCGTTCCCGTGGGAATTTCGTGAATTTTTAAACATATAAATTGACCTATTGAATTACTCTATCTATTTAAAAAACCGCGTCAAAATTTGCGTAGTTTTATAGATCTAAGCATACATAGGGACAGACAGACAGCGGAAAGCGACTTTGTTTTATACTATGTAGTGATAATCACCTAAGTAAGGGCGCGTTTCTATACAAGCGGAGCGGAGTCCGATTAACCAATCACAGCGCATTGGGATTGTCAAACAACGCATTGACACTGTCAAAATCTTTTCGTGCTACGGCTACACTGTCGCGCAATAATTCCTGTTCCGTTGTCGCGATAAAAACTTCGTGTTCGATCCATGACGAAGTGCTTGGCCACATATTCACTACGTCGCGATAATCAAGAACGTCGCGATAATTCATTTCGCGGGAAACATGGAAGAGGCGGTTGCGCTGTGTCACATGGCGGCTAATAATTATATACTACATCTTCATTACTTGAACAAAAATAAAAAGGTTAAAAAAGAGGAATAAAAGGCGATGGTTCATAATTTTGTATGAATAATAATATTTTTCATTAGGTACTCCAATCCATGACAAGTTCGCTGAAAATGTTTAGTTTTTTGTTTAATTGAAACACGTTCAAACCGCTCGGAGTCTCGCAGTCAACTAAAGCGCGCGATGTGTAGCCAACCGCACGAACTTTGTCGCGACAAAACCCTTTGATGTGCGGCAATTTACCGACAGCGGCGCGAAGGGCATTCGTATTCGCGAAGATGATTCGCGATAGGACGAAAACTTTGGCCAGACGTGTCGCGACAACGCAAATCTTCGCGTTATCGCGATAGTGTGGCCCCAGCAAAAGTAAATAATGCTTTACTATGCGTTACTACTTTACTATCTAGCAAATTTAGTAGTAACAAATCGGAAAACTCATTTGATGGCATCATTCATCATCAGACCATGTCGGAGGCCTTTAGGCGGTCTAAAAACTCCGATACTAGGGTTGACCACTAACCTACTCGAAATGAATAAATGAATGAATAGCGTCATTCAGTCAGATACGCGGTGAGTTATAGTCTATGAATAACGACTGTATATGTAAATAATTCAGATTTTTCTTCAGATTAATAATTAATTTGCTCTGCGCAATCTCATTAACTTTTGCCCCTAAAGTGTGAAGCCTAGTAAAAATAAGTCATTGCAATAGTGTAATACTAATATTAAAAAGGTGAAGATTTTTACTTGCTTAACGAAATAACGAAACGGAAAAGCTAGTTCAATCGCCTTACCTCAAATAAGTGAAGACTTTATGGTTTATATTTATCTATACTAATATTATAAAGCTGAAGAGTTTGTTTTGTTTGTTTGTTTGTTTGTTTAAACGCGCTAATCTCAGAAACTACTGAACCGATTTGAATAATTCTTTCACTGTTAGATAGTCTATTTATCGAGGAAGGCTATAGGCTACATTTTATCCCGAAATTCCCACGGGAACGGGCACAACGCGGGTAAAACCGCGGGGCGCTGCTAGTGTAGAATATGTCGGAGGCCTTTGGGCGGTCTATAAACTCCGACGCCGGGGTTGGTCACTAACCTAGTCGAACTTATTTACTAATTTATTTCTTCAAAAAGTGGGAATACTCGAAACGTCATCGCACTCTATCCGCCTTATAAAACACCTATGTTTTGTCTCTTTTGCTCTTCGGAAAATTGCGTATGTCAGAAAGTGACAAACCATTAGATAGCTAAAATGTTCTTAATAGGCGTTTATTATAATTGCCAAATAAATTTTCCGAATGGATAATACGAACATACATAGATATTAGACAAAGTCAAACAACTAAATAATAGAAATAAAAAGTATCGACCTACTGTATCACTTACACTATGGCACTATTCTTGAAGTACAGACACAGTAATACAACTCAGTCACTCACATCATTACTCAGAGACTAAATAAAATGTATTATTTCTCTTCAACATAATACTTTACAATATTAAAGTAAGATAAATGAATTGAGCTTTATTTTAATACACGAGAAAACTGTTGTCTTAGTGCTTGTTTTTATTCTCAGACTATCATCTAGAGTCTAGGCAGTATTTAGACTGTTTTCTGGTCTATGTAAACGCCTCGGTCATGAAATGGTATACGTGCACTCACCTGCCAAGACTGAGGTCTCAGGTTCAATTCCCGGGTCGAGCGAAAACAAGTTTCACACTTTTCAAACCGCGTGGCTTGGGTTTGAGATCATCAATCCGGATTTGGTAAGCGTGGTGATTATGCCTAAAATTAACGTGCCCTCCGAAGCACGATAGCGCTAAGATAGAAAATGCCACTATCGGCCACCCATCCAGGTACAGGCCAAGCTGCACGTTCTTTAACAATCGCAATGAGTTAACATCGCTTTGTCAAACTACGCCACGAGCGCTACGTGTAAAGTAGCGAGGCGCGTCTAGTACAAAAATAAAATGGAACTCCAATATAATACTTCAGAAGTTACAATAAATTATTCTTCTTTTACTATCACAACCGCTCAGCAAACAAATCTACAATAAAAATACAAAGTTTCAACCCTTTATATAGTAACGTAGAAAAATCAAGGTATGATAATAAGAAAAATATCACCGGGAATCTCTAATATTACGTGAGGGGAGAATCGCCGGCTCACAATCTTGAACGAACTCCCGCAATCATTCAAACTTACCCAATTTTCCTTCAGAAACTCAGGGGAGGATGGGCAAAGTCGGCACAAGTGTTTTCTTTGTATTTTTTGTGGGAAAACTTCGTGTTTACGTTATGATGAGAATAAGTCTTTATTTTATTAGTAACTAGCAGCGCCCCGCGGTTTTACCCGCGCTGAGCCCGTTCCCGTAGGAAATCCGGGATAAAATGTAGCCTATAGCCTTCCTCGATAAATAGACTATCTAACAGTGAAAGAATTATTCAAATCGGTTCAGTAGTTTCTGAGATTAGCGCGTTTAAACAAACAAACAAACAAACAAACAAACAAAACAAACTCTTCAGCTTTATAATATTAGTATAGATACAGAATAAGTCTTTTGTCTGTTCGTATTTTAGTCAATTTGTATCATAAAGTAAACGTGTTTGTATTTCATTCCAATAATTTATATTTACAAATTCGTAACAGTTTTATAGGTAAACTAGCAGCACCCCGCGGTTTTACATGCGTTATGCCCATTTCGAATTTCGGGATTGAAATTAGCCAGTACCTTAACGCTTAATGTGGGGTATTAAAAGGTACAAAAATAATTATTAAAATCGGTACTATTATTCTAATTTTTAAGTAATTGCTTACTATAGTATTATGACAGTACATCAAAACACATATTTTATTACTACAGTTCAAAATGTCATTTTATCGTCACAATTCGAAAAAATCACAACAAAACATTATACATTTTACCATTTAAATGCTTCACACAAAACCAATACACAATTTCACACCAATAAATATGTCAGTCGACGCATACATAATGACACGACGACACAAAAGAGGCAATGATCCGTTTTGCCCCATTCCACCCCGTGCCTTCAAGACTGATGGTACATTTTATAACGGAAAGAAAAAAAATTATAACCATTTTTAACTTTTTTACTTCCATTGTCGAAGATATTGGCTCTAAACAGTGTTTTTATTTCGACATTTTGGAGAAGTTGAGTTGAAAGCGTTTTTATGTCATTTATAAAATAAATCACGAGTTTCGGGATTGATGGGTGGTTCGTAGCTTTTTCTTTGTACTGTATTTTATATGTTACTAGCTGGTCCCCGCGGTTTCATCCTCTATTTACCCGTTTTGTGGGGATAAAGGGATACAAAGTAGCCTATGCTCTTTCGGGAGGTATAGACTATCTCTGTAGCAAACATTGAAATCGGTGCAGCAGTTAGATTGTGGTAAATACAGGTGGAATAACTTTCGCATCTATATGAGCAAGGATAATGAAAGTAAAAAAGTACTAGCCTATAATGACCCTATGCTGGGCAATATAAGCCTAAGCCAGCCTAAGCTATGCGTAAAAATTTAATTGGTATCTCTCATCTCATCTCACTGAAAATATCGGTACAGTGAGGAGGATTAGGCGCAATCACTACGCTTGTCTACTGCGGGTTGGTGATCTCAAACCCAAGCCATGTTTGTAAAGTAGGAAACATGTTCTCGCTCGAGCTGGGAATTGAACCCAGGACCTCAGTCTTGGCAAGCGAGTGCACATACCACTAGACCACCGAGGCGGGAAATTAATTATATAAGTTTAGATTACTTAGATTGAGCGTGCTGGCTAGCGGCGAGTTGGCGTGTTCAAAATCGCGCCGCGGGCACTAATCCAAATTGTGGTCACGCTGCACGTTGCTTAACAGTCACGATGATTAAACATCACTACGACCAGACTCAATAAACCCATCAAATTACTAGAAATTATAATTGAATATATATTTTTGTAGTTAGTTCCGTGGGCGAGTATTTTAGCCGTAGTAATCTCATGTAATGGCTGAACTTCGCTCGTTAATGTCAAATAGCTACGATTGTTATGTGGGGACGGCTTCCCTCCGCCCACTGGGGGTGTGGTGCAAGTCATGGCAGAGTAGCGAGGAAGGGATTTTATATTTATATGCCGAACAGTACTTTATTTATCTCATCCGCTGAGGTCACACGGCGACACTGACACTCATCACAAATGTCGACACTAGTGTAGATTGCGTCCTCATGGTAAGCAATTTTTTGTGTCGACATCGGTGTAAACATTTTAATGTCCCGGTTATGTGTGGTTAGCTGTCTACACGGATCGATACTACACTGCAATTCAGTGTGGTACATTTCCCCGCCATGAACTCCCACTTGCTTACATAATTTTCATCTGTGCCCTGTCCGCTCTTCTTTTTCTTTAGTTTTCTTAATTCATTATTAAATTTAGTCCACAAATTGTGCAGTTTTCTATTTATTTCTACAGCAGTAGTATTAAATCGTTCCGCCAAACATTCTATTGCCGCTGTGTTTTTAATTCGATTTTTATAATCGCTATTTGATATTTGCCATAGTTCTGGCAAGCCTTCATAATATAAAATCAATAATTTTATGTCCTCTGCAGACCATGCACGTGACGCCATATTGGTCTAGCTAAAAATTTCGCGCAGGTTCGAAATTCGCGACACTTGCGTCGGACACTGCGCACGACCTGTCTCCACGGCTGCAACACCGACACTGACCAACATTGCCACAACAACTGCAACTAAGTGTCGCGGCAGTGGACACACACAGACATTTGATGTATACATTGAGTGTCTAATGTCAAGTGTCGCCGTGTGTCCTCAGCTACACTTAGTACAGATTATTAAAAATGTTTCCAAACTTTGTCACATTGAAACATCTAGATAATAATTGTGGGGTCCAATAATTGAGACACTTTTTTAATTGCAATAATTTTATTGGGTGGACAAGGGTTGACAAACGGAGTTACGAGATCCGCTACGACTAATAAAGTGGTATTGAGTGTGACGCGTGTGCTCGCCTCGTTGGTCGCGATGCAACAAAGTGATGAATGGTGAAGGCTTGCTCAGTAGCGCCACCAGTGAGAACGCTCAGTAACACGATGCCCAAGAATACTCAATGCGCAATCAATAATTCATGTGTTGAAGGGACGGCGACGTAAGAGCCTCGTCGCAAAGCGTCTCGTCGTAACGGATGCGCTAGCATAGCATATTCCACGCAAATATAAATCTTAACACATGTTTAAAAGTAATTTAAGCTTAGTATTAAATAAGCTCCATTGCGAGGCGCGCTCCGCTGTCGCCCGGTTTTGGTGGAAATCGTACATAACTATAATGGGTATGGGATAAATGTCTCGCGTGCCTATAAAGTGACGGGATAAATATCTCGGCCGCCTATAAAGCGACGGTCAATCGAAACTAACCTAAGCGTTATCTCTGCCACACGTTATCTTTGAAAATGTCACTTTTGATCAAACGTCATAAAACAATTCGTAGACTTGTTATGACGTTTGAAAATATTTTGTGAAAGCATATTATACATATAAAAATATTCTGAAACGTAGAAAAAAAACGGTAGTCTAAAACAATCCTAACACTTTGACAGTTATTGTCTTCAGAGTAAATCTTTATCATTAACATAAAATTATAACAAATCGCTACCGCTTCTCTCCCGTCCCACACAAAACAATGTTTGAACAGAAACCGACGAATTTGTGAGATTAAAACTCTCAGACAGAGGAATAGTATACGTAGAGAGTAGTTATAATACTTATACGTAGAGAACTCTGGTGTGTGTTTACTATCTGACAGTATACATGTCATGAATTTGGGGATAAAGTGTATCACATGTGTGTTATTCTGATATATAACCTACATTACTGTAAAGTTTTATCAAAATCTAATATACCATTAGTACTTATATAAATTATTCCATCGAACTAAACTAATATGGCTGTCATCCAACCATGGACTACGATTCTATAGATAAGTGTTATCTATTTAGTGATTTCATTTTATACTTTTTCAATCTTTAAAACTTTATCCTCTTCAGAAAGAAATATTATTGATTGAAAAACCGTCATGAAACTCTCCCTCACTCTTTAATAAAAAACATCCTTCTAATATTATAAATGCGAAGAAATGTGAAGATAGATGTATGGAAGTAAGAATGTTTGTTACTCTTTCACGCAAACACTACAGAACGGGTTCGATTGAAACTTAACAGTAATATAGGTTATACATTATATCCCGATATTCCCGCAGGAACGGGAACAACGCAGGTAAGAAAGCACGGCGCTACTAGTATTTTCTTATTCCTAAGAGTTTCTAAACCTACAAATAGTACATACTCTACAATAGTACTGTGTAGTGTATGTGTACTAGACATACAAATTATATACTACTAATCTTATCCGACTAATCCTACTAATATTATAAATGCAAAAGTTTATGATGATGATACTTTTTCACGAATTTAGATGAAACTTTACAGTAATAGAGGTTATACATCAGAATCACACATGGGATACATTTTATCCTGAAATTTCCTTGGGAATGGGTACAACGCTGGTAACACCGCGGGGCGCGGCTAGTTTGTACATACATAATATGTCTACTCGCGCATGTATTTGATAGCTTCGGTCTCATTCCAGAAAATTAACCTTTTGGATCACGGACATTGCTCTCTAAGGCTAAAGAATATGTGTATTATGAATAGCTGAGGTTTGTTTGTTTATTATAGCGTGTGTTACAACCATTATACTCGTATGTAATGGAGGGTAAGTCAGTTCTTTGTAAATATTTCATACATCATTAATTAGACCCGAAGTAAGCTCTAAGCTTGTATTATGGAACCTAACTCACTGAGACTACTACAGATACACTTATACATACACAAATACTTTATAACAATATATAATTGACACCCAGACGTCGTCGCCAACAACTATGTCTTCACATATTGTTGACTGCGGCGATCGAACCCGCAACCTCCGACACAGTAAGCGCTCTCACTGTCACTGTGCCAACGGCCTTGTCAAAACAAGCAAGTGTGGTGATTGCTCCTAAGCCTCCTCACTTTTCTGGTATTTTCAATGAGATGAGAGATCTTTCCAGAATAGCAGCTTAAACACTAATTTTGGTCTAATTAACGTGTGTCGGTAACGTGTGTTTAGTTGTAACGTGGTTGGCCACTAACCTACTCGACAAGAAGAAGTATCTTGTTTAGCATACCCTGATTAGCGAACCGAAGTCACGTCGCCAGCGTTACCTAAACTAATTTAACGAACGAAACAACAGTTGATTTATGCCAAACATTTTCCTAAATGTATAAATACAAGTTAAAAAAGTCCCCGAAAGTTTCTATCCGAACACATTATTAGGCGGTAGCGGTCGCAGCCTTGGACCATTTAAAAACTTAACACCGAGACCTGCAAATAGTACAAAAGTAGTATGTGAAAATTACACCTGTGGAATTAAACATGTTTGTATGACTTTTAAAATTGGCTTCAGTTCATTCCAATTATTGGAAACTTTTTACCGCCTTATTCATAAACTCTCTTTAACTAAGTTTTTTGTCTCTTTTGCTCTTTGTAAAATAAAGTATGTTAGAAAGGGACAAATCAGTTCACAGTTAAAATGTTGTTTAAAAGCGTTTAACGAATAAGCTTAGTATTTTGAGGCAAACATTTCTCAAGGCACGCTGAATATTTTTTGGTGGTTGTTGAATGAGTTTGAGATACGGCTATTAACGCTGTGTTTTCACATTTTTCTACCAGTTTTAGATATGTGTTGCTGTTATTTTGGCTATGCTCAGTTAAATCGATTTAATTGATAATGAGTTTTGACTGAAAATTATCATTTTTGCTTTTTCTTCTTAGTAAATCTAAGGTTATTTCTCTTTAGCATGGTTACAACCAACTCCTTTTCAGTAGGTACATTATGTAATTAAATACGTCACAAAACCTGCTTCACCTATCGCACATCACTACCTCTAACTTATTACACCCTCTGCGGTCACGATTTGAATTTAAAATGAGATCTGTGTTTGACTGCGCGGAGTCCGGCTTCCGCCGCAGATAATATTTAAATAACTTATTTATGAACCCTTCTGTTCTATGAGGTGGGGTTAGGGCGGGCGGTAAAAAGTTTGCTTTATCGCTGTTGTTGGTTTGTCATATTGTAATGTACTACATGCATTTAAAGCGTTTAACACCGCTTCACTCAGAGACGTTTATTAAATCGACACTTTATTCATTGAAGTAATTTTTCATAGACTATAAAGTCATTATCGCTCATTAAATCTGTACCAATGAAGTTATTAAAATAACCAGCAGTTTCTTGCACATTCTTCTCTGCTGATGTTCTTTCGAATGGATGGTACGTTCAAAAGAGCCTCTTTGTCTTTGAATTATATAGTAGTTTACAAAAATATTACATTATTACTCGCTCTAATTCATCACAGATCATCACACATCCATTTTTCGTTGGTTCAGTTCAAGCCTAAGCCGAACAAACGAAAAATTAGGAAAACCTTAGTGTAACCCAATTAAAAGTATAAAAACCGTTAATTAGTCCAGGTATACGTTACGCCGCCCAATTACTAACAATCTAGATGTGATAAGGGTCCTGAAAAATACACGACACAGTGTTATTAACCCTGTACCTACTAACTAATATCCTACTAATATTATAAATTCAAAAGTTTGTGAGGATGGATGTATGTGGATACATATGTTTGTTACTCTTTCACAAAAAAACTGCAACACGAATTTAGATGAAGCTTTACAGGAGTATAGGTTATACGTCAGAATAACACATGGGATACATTTTATACCGAAATTCTTGAGGGAACGGGTACAACACGAGTAACACCGCCGGGCGCGGCTAGTATACATCTATACAGTGATACATGAAACTATAAGTGTTTGTCTATGATTTCAAAAGGTAAGTAGGTTTTTAGACCGCCTAAAGGTCACGATGTGGTCATATTTTATACATATTTATTGTGTTTTTAGTAGCCTAGAAACTAAAACTAGTTTCGGTATAGTGTTTTCTCTGCCACACGCTACCTGTGTGAAGTGTGTTTTTTGATGTAGGCTACCACTGACTAGCGACCAGCTTAACACTACTTGGATGGGTGGCCGGTAGTGGCATTTCAGATAGAAATGCCACTACCGTCCTCTAGAGAGTGCGCAGTCGGTCCCGGTTTCAATCGTTAGTCCATTACGGAGGCCTTTAGGCGGTCTAAAAACTGAAGTTGCCAGGGTAAGGGCCAGGCCTCCTTGAAACGCATAAATGAATGAACACTCCTTATTTTAGAACTGCTTAATCAATAGAAATGTTTTTTTTGTATTGAAAGACTTTGCAGGTTATAAAAAGCTATTTGATTACTACACTTCATTTCTTTTAGAAAAAAAAATGAATGATACAAACGGGTCAAACTGCGGTGAACAACTAGTATAAATGAAGGTAATCAAAACTTGGTTATAACAGAAAAACATTAGCCCCTCATTAGGATGAAACAACACAAACGCGATGTTCTAGATACCACCTACACGCTACATAGTAACAATATAATGCTGATGTTTGTGTTTTGTTTGTTTGAGCGCTAATCTCTTCTAGCAATCGGATTTGAAAAAATATATTTGTATGAGATAACTATATTCAAAGGAAGTTACTTTAATACTAAAATATTCATGAATTTAGATATAACGAGCGTAAACCAGGGGCTAATACTTACAATATAACATAGCTGAAATCTTTGTTTCGAAATTAATAAATTCCCTTTGACCCAAATATAATAGCTACATTAAGCCCTAATTTCACCGTTAAACTGAACTGGATCAATTAAACTTAATCCAAGTTCACGATTTAAACTGAGATCAAAACGTTAAAATTGATTCACTGAAACCGACTTCAGTTGATTTTGTGTTTCGGTGAATTTGGATCAAGGCCACACCATACACGCTGAATCTCCACCCAATTTACTAACAGCCTCCTTGGTCTTGTGGTTTGAGCGCCCGGCTCACGATCCGGAGGATATCTCACAAAAATCTCTTTGTGAAACTTTCCTCAGTTTGGTTAGGGCATTGCAGGCTGAATCACCTGATTGCTCGAAAAGTAAGATGATTCCGTGCTTCGGAGGGCACGTTAAGCCGTCAGTCCCGGTTACTTTCTACGGATAGTAGTCGTTACTGGAGCCATGTCAGAGGCCTTTGGCGGCTCAATAACTCTGACACCAGGATTGGTCAGGTTGTCCATCCACTCGATGAAGAAGAAGACTCAATTTACTTACAGAATTAAGAAACTGACTTTCAGGACCTAATCTCACACATGTCTGAAAAATCAGTGAGCCTCTTGTCAGAGTCATTCTTACAAATCGTTCTGAAATATTACGCATCTGCAATTCGGGGCGTTCTGAGTACAGGATTTGAATTTCAGATTCTGGATTTAGATCGAAATTCAGTATGCACGGTGCAGGCTTACCAGAAAGGTTGTGGGCTTGGCTTCATATACTTTTAATTCAACAATTCTCACGAAGGTGTAACGAGCGTAAAACCGCAGAGCGTTGCTAGTAGCATTATAATTGAAAAAAGTATGTTTGTTCGTACCGGTCCGAATCTGTTTGATAACGCAAACTTTTTGTCAAAAGCTCTTTTGTTTGCCGAGTTAAGTTCAAGGGTATATATTTTTTAATTTGGGCGTGCGAGTGTTTTTATGAAGGGTTTTAATTCGGTTTGTGGCTTAATGTCTAAATATCTATATTTAGGAAGCGGGTTTTGGAATTAACGGATTAATACATTAATTAAGCGAACGTATTCGAAGCTGCGAGTTCATTAGAACGCGAGGGAGCGAGTAATTTGACATTTGTGACTATAAAACTCGCCAAATTAATACGTCGAACGTGATTCACGCAACGCGGGTTTCGAATATGCAGGGTTATCTGTTCTACACGATCCGGCTTTGATGTTTATTTATGAATTCAAAACAGTTCCTATTTGATCATTATGTACTTCCTCCGCCCCCCCCCATGGTTTTTACTTCAACACTTTCCTCCTTCATCTTCCTTCCGACCTTCGACTTCCTTCCCCCCCCACTTCCACTTTCTTTGGCTTATCACCTTTGCTATGCCGGTGAGACTGGTATTGCCACTAATGTCTATTTCCCTAGTGTTTATGAATGAAACGTTTACTAAATGTACTAAATGAAACGGGTCTGTATCGCGTTTCGAGCTGATTTCACCGTCACGGGATAACACCAGCCACATTAAAAAAAGATACTTCCTCTTCACCGGAAGTTTTATTCCAAACTAGCTGTGCCCCGCGGTTTCACCCACAGCGCACCCATTCCCATAGGAAATACGGGATAAATAGTATCCTATATTGGTTCTAAACTACCTCCCCACCAATTTTCAGCCAAATCGGTTGAGCCGTTCTCGAGTTATAAATTGTGTAACTAACACGACTTTATTTTATCTTTTATATAGATTAAGTTTCGACACAGCTCAGAATATAAAGTCATTACACAAGTGTAAACAAATTGAAAAAGGAATTACTATAAAATTACAAGACTCGCAGTGACCGGAAGCTGTTGTGATACAATTTGACGTCATAAACACGAAGTAATTGAAAAATAATAGGATCGCTTGGGTTAGCAGAGAGTATGGAGTAGGCGCGGACTGCTTGTCTTTATTAAGATATAGTATCAGGTTAAAAGTCTGCAGTGTACGACGCATGCCGCCACGTCGAGTCAATAAATTAAGATTAATTACAGTCACTGTAGCTGAAATCGGTTAAAAGGATATATATTAGAGCATATGGAATAGTGCACTTATTTACCTAATGCATACCATTTTATACAGGGTGGCTTTTTGCTAACGGTCAGTCTCAAATTACAAGAAATACAAAGATTTTTTCTTCCAACCATGTCACCGGATCGGTTTAAAAAAAAACATGGTATAAAAGAAGCGTATTAATAAATATCATGTGACCAAAGAACATATTATGTTTCATTATAAAAACATGCGGCTAACGGACTTAACATTCTGCTCGATAATTTATGTTGAATCCGGGCGACTCCTGCTCGTTAAGTAATGAAAGGACATCAAACATTTTGTAATTGTTTTCTTTGAATAATAACGTTTTTAAACAAAGGACGGTTTGTTACCCCTTTCAAATTAGAATTTAATAAAATTTTGAGAAACGTTTTAACGTTTAATTTAAAATGTATAGACAGCGAAGTGGCTATTGTTATTATAGAATAGATTGTTCGGTATCGGCCTGTGGAATTCCACGAGAGGGTTTATAACAGACTAGCAGCGCCCCGCGGTGTTACCCGCGTTGTATTGTACCCGTTCTCGCAGGAATTTCAAGATAAAATATATTGCATGTGTTACTCTGTCGTACTCGTATAATCTATATTACTGTTAAGTTCCATCCTTATCCGTCCAGTATTTTTTTCGTGAAAGAGTAACAAACATAATACATCCATCCTCACAAACTTTCGCATTTATAATATTAGTAGGACTTGAGAGACCAGAAGAACGTTTGTAATTTAAATCATTGACGCAGACAGAGTTAATTGGATTGATTCAGTTGTGTTGTAAATGCTTAAAAAATCTATTATGATGTGGTTGATATTAGAAAGAAGTAGTCGTAATCAAGATGAGTGTGATGGTTTCTTACAATTGTTTAGTCTCTATTTTTTCTTTTGAGGATTAGAGATAGGGTAAGAAAAGAATAAATCACTAAATATTTTTCTCTTCAGGAGTAATCGTCTTCGGCTGGAAAATTGACGACATTGGTCCAAATTTGAAGTCAATTAAGAAAAATAGAATATAGATAGACATATTGTCTCAAGACAGGCGTGCCATGGTGTCACTGACAAATTATTGAAACATGATAAGAATAATCAATAATATACCCTCCAAAGAACTGAATACATTATGATGCTACTATGTATCCTAAGAATATAGGGCTCTTTTTAACTTTTTTCCCATAATAACAAGCGCGTCGCGTCATTTTACTGAGCAACTTTACAAACGAGAATAGTGGAAATGAACGAAACATTTATGACTCTCAAGTTATGCGTTTTTAGTCGTCCTGCCGCGAGCATTTGTATGAAAAAAAGAACATCCGTGCGGGCAGGTGACTGCGCACTACTCGTCTACTCGTCTATTTGTCTTACTCGTCGACTAATAACGCTTTAATTGAAAGAGGCCTTAATTAAGACGCACCCGAAACCACAGTATTTTATGTAACCTATTAATATTTTCTATTGTTATATCTCCTGAAAAAATAAACGTTCCATTGTTTCACTCACTCACTCGTCATTCGCTCACTCAAACTAGACACCGTCCACACCCATAGCAAAACAAACTGCTATTAACCTATAGCATAAACTTTTTGCTAATTAACCCTGTGCAAAGACCATTGAATCTGTTCGACCGCTATTCCCCTCAAACAGCACTCGAGTGAAGTTATTTTAACAATGTAATAATGTTTTATAGGGAGTATCGTCGGCAAACAAGAGAGCGTGCACTTTTCAACAAAGTTAACTGGAAGAGGGCATAATGGGGGGGATAGTTTGATGAAGAATGCAGAGAGGGACTTAGGGAATTTGAAAAAGCACCCCTGTATTCTAGTCAGTAAGTTCAAGTAGGTTATTAGCTAACTCTGGTGGTCGGTCGGAATTTTTAGACCGCTTAAAAACCTGTCATGGTCTATAACTTGAAACAAGCGGGACTGAACATTTTAAATTCACACACAATAGGTAAGCACGGTGTTCCTGCTTAATCATCCTCACTGTACTGATATCATTGCGATTAGAGGGCTTTATCCAGTAGTGGGACAGATAGACAGAGTAATTTTTTTTGCCTTTAATTTATACATTTTTTAAATATTTATTATATTGACTTTACATTATTTTCGTTTATATTCAAATAATAATTACCTACTTATCAGAGAATAACGGTTTTATTAACAAGGCTGAACAAAATAGTCTTTCATTGAATAAAAAGTACGGAAGTGCCCTACTGAATCCGACCCCGGACGGTTGCGCAGAGAATTTGTTGTAAGATCTACAAGTTTGAAGACCTGTTGTGGTCAGCGCTCTTCGCCGTCGAACCGAGCAAGTTATCGTGGAAAAATTGCATTATAATAAAGCGGAAGTCTAAAATGAATATTGTTTCAAAGAAAAATCAGAAATTCTATGTTACATTTTGTGTTAGGTAAGGTCTATGAATGAATGAGTAGGATACTACGACATGCTACGACACGCTACGACGTGCTACGATATGCTACGAGTGTAGTATGCGTAGTATGGGTACTACGGTTGTTTAGAGGTATGCGCTACGGGTTTTGTAGTATGATTTCGTATGATTTCGAGTTATAGTCGTGATATACGCTACGGACTCTCAGAGAGGTCAACCTGACTTAATCGCTGCTAAAATTCGCTTAAACTTGCTATACATTTTTTGGCCACAGTTTTATTGCTACATTAATTATCAGATATTTTAATAAGTGATTAAAATAGTATCACAACTAGTCATATTCAGATTCAATAAACGTTTAAATTCATAAATAATATTGTTCATTCAAGTGCACAAACTCGCAAGCTCCTATGGCAATAAATAGGAAATATCAAATAGCTGAAAATGCAAATTCCGATGTACTCGTACAATTTCACAATTTCATTCGAATTCAATATATCTTTTTGGAGCATTTGATTCACTTCTATATTAAATTTTGTTCTATGAAGTGCTTTATAAGGGAAGTGCTGTATTTATTCGTTGTCTGAAAATGATGCCGTGAAAATTGAGAGAGTTTGCTGGAAACCAGTTCAATACAATGAGAGAGAGAGAGATGAAGTGAAGAGAAATGTGATGGCTGCGTACTATTGAGGTATGTTTTGCAGTATCGACCACAACAGCAAGCATTAACTGCCGACCGCAACCACCACTACAGGCTTCTATGAATCTCAATTAAATTTCGAGGTTGCTACTGAGTCAAAAACGAAAACGGACCGAAGAACTCACAGGCTCGAAGCTCGCTTAATGTAAACGACACCTTAAATGGACGTAGTTCCCAAGTCTATAACCTTCCAAGATTGATGATACATTTAGCGTTTATTAATAATAATCATTAAAAAAAAACATCAACCCAATAACCTAAAGACAATTTACTCCAATTTAACATCAAATTTACAAAATTAGCCTTAAAGCTAAATCAACAGAATAAATCACCTATAAATCAAGATAAATCAAAAGTACTCACAAAGATAATCACAATAATTTACACTTAGATTAATTAGAGAACACTTTCAACAACGCTTACGAATCGCACCGATAACAACCGTTCCGACCGAGTGACGAAGGTACAAAAGCCAGGTCCGAGCTTGACGAGCGCCTTTTATACGGATCGGAGTGGGGGTAGGGAGTATTCCCTAAATCGGCCTCTCCTGATGTTGTAACGCCCTCGTTACGTCGATAGTTCAGAGCAGGGGCATGCTCCTTCCTTCCGACTGTAACTCTTCCGTGTCTTCGGAAATCCGGGAAGCCACTGGAGCCGAGGAGGGTCCAGCTGTTGGATCAGTCTCATCTTCCTCATCGTCTGAAATAAGGACGTACATGAGGATATGGTTTAACCACTCATAGCATGCTGGCACACACACAAGGACATGCAAATTAATCCAAGGTGAAAAAATATGAGAGCTCTCAATTATATATTCCCCGTTACCAATCTTCTACTTCCTCTCTCGAACTTCTGCACCGTGAAGGCAGGGCTCTCGGGGATGTCTTGACCCTGTGAACTCACCACGGCAGAAGTAGGCGTCCCCACTATCTGCGAGAGACCTACTCTACATGACATTCAGTCATACGAGACCCAGTCTCCCCAGGATTTACGCCAACATGACCCTTACGACATGCTGACTACCTTCTATCCCCAGATATAAACAATCACATCATGTAAGCTCCAACAACAAGGATGCGCTATTATAGACGGCTGCCATTAGCGGAGAGCCCCAGTAGGGAAATAATTCCCAGCAACGAGGATGCGCTTTTATGTAGGGCAAGCTTAGCGGAGAGCCCCAGTAGGAGTACATATTTTGCCCCATAGGCAATCACTCCCAAAACACAGAGCTTCTGGCTTTACGCCGACATGACCCTCACGACATGCCGACCACCCTCAAAAAGCTCGTCACACAGGTGTCCCAGTCCCCAATCTTGGAAATCATTCACTTTGTAGTGATCCGAACCGTCATGACAAAGAGGGGGGGAAATAGCGCCAAATTGAAAAAGGGGGAGTAAAATGTGTTAAAGTCAGTCTGTACGTACAGGGTACTAAGAACATGTGTGCAAGCGGTTCGCATCATCCACATTTGAAATGATCCCAAAGCGGACTTACTCTCAAAAAACTCAGCACAGGATTCGGGACACCACTCTCCACTCCAGGGCACCATATATTCTGCAGCCGCCTGGGTGGTTTTTCCGTAGGACCCCGCCAACAGTTTCAGTTGATAACGGCCGTTGGGTAAGGCCTTGACGACTCGGTAGGGTCCCCTCATGCCTGGGTCCAGCTTGCCCGTAGACTGACTGTATTTGATTACAAACACCAAGTCGTCGATCTGGAACACACGAGGCGGGTGTCTCCGCTGGTTAACGTATGAGTCTTGGTTCGACTGATTCCTTGCCAACAGCTGGCTAGCCCGTGACCTGCACAGCTCCCTCCAGCTCTCATGGTTCTGAGTCAGATCCAATGAGACATCCCGGACCAGGGCTCTGATGACGGGCGTCACTGCGTTAGTGCCCACCAGTAGCGTTAACGCCGAGGCTTGCGTCGTCTTTTGTTTGCTGATGTTTATGACGAGTTGCAACCTCCACAACTGGTCTGACCACGAAGCATTCTTGTTGTTCACCTCGATGCGTATCATGTTCAACACCGTTCGGACATATCTCTCGACTTGTCCGTTGGCGTTGTGCATCTCCGGCGTGATGTAGTGAACTTCGCAGCCAAACTCGCAGAGCAGGGTCATAAACTCCCTGGACTCGAACATTCGCCCTCGGTCGGTTACAAGGAGCTTCGGCGAACCAAATAGTGACACAGCGTTGGTGAAAGTGCGCTTCAATTCTGAAACATCTTGTCTAAAAATAGGATACAAAAGGCAATATTTCGTGAAGGGATCGATCATTATTAAAACAAACTTATACCCATTTGACTCTGGTAGTGGCCCGAGTACGTCTACATGTAAATTTTCAAAAGGAACACTGGGCTTATTCCAAGAGACAATGGGTTGATGTGGAGCTCTAGGAACACGCTTCATAGATATGCATACCAGACAATGTTTGATATACTTAGCCACGAATTGACGAAGCCCCGGGAACCAGAAATACTTCAAAATAAGATCCTGTGTCTTTTCTTTGCATACATGTTCATGCTCATCGTGGAAGACTCTGAGCAAGCTAAGTCGATGCCCCTTAGGAATATAACAAAGTAATCTCGGTTCCCCCCCTACTGGAGTATAGCGGTAATACAAAAGTTCATTTTGTACTACATATCGTCTAGAATCTAAACCTCCCTCCCCAAGTTTCTCAATAAGATTCTGTGTCTCTGAGTCGGCTGCCTGTGCAATCTGAGCCCAGTTACGAGGCTTAGATATTTCGTACACCTCGGCAACAGGGTTACGACTTAGGTAGTCCGCATGGGTCATCATGGTGCCTTTTCGGTATTGTATGTCAAAATTAAAATCTTGGAGATAAATCCACCACCGAGCAACGCGCGGGAGCAGATCCTTCTTTTTCTCCGTGGCCTTGAGGGCATTGCAGTCTGTTACTATTTTAAACTCTAACCCGATCAGGTAGTGGCGGAAATGCTGCAAGGCCCTCACAACCGCCAGAGTTTCCAATTCATAGGAATGGTATCTGCTCTCGGCACCCTGGGTGGTTTTACTAAAATAGGCCACCACATGCTTCGTACCGTCAGCCCTCAACTGCATCAGCACTGCACCATAGCCAATGCTGCTGGCATCGGTGTGAACTTCGGTCTGTAATAAAGGGTCAAAAACAGATAATACAGGGGAGCTAGTAAGGACAGCTATTATTTCCCGTTTTACTTTCTCTTGTTCGGGCCCCCAAGCAAACGAAACACCCTTCTTTAGTAGTTGGGATATGCAGGCCGTTTTAGCTGCATAGTTGTAGATGTACTTGCGGAAGTATCCAGCCAACCCCAAAAACTGCCTCACCTGCTTGACATTAGCGGGAGAAGGAGCGTTAACTAACGCTTCAACCTTACGCGGGCTCGGCCTAACCTGACCCCGGCTAATGACACGGCCCAAATATTCGACCTCTGTACCGAGGAACGAACATTTCTTAAGGTTTATTGAAAAACCGGCTTCGGTCAACGTGGCAAGGACCGTTTCCAGTAACCGTAAACCCTCCTCCACGGTGTCACTCATGATCAGCACATCATCTACGTATACTAGAACGTACCCGGCAATAATGTGACGTTGTAAGGTCTTAACTATGGTACGTTGGTAAACTTTAGGGGCATTTGTAAGCCCGTATGGCATGCGCAAATATTCCCAATGACCTTCTGGAGTGACAAATGCAGTCAGATGGATGGAATCTTCATCCATGGGAATTTGGTAAAAACCAGTAGCCATGTCTAGGCAAGTAAAATACTTAGCTTTACCTAGCCTATCAAGATGATCATCTATGAGTGGCAACGGGTGTGGATCTTTTCGCGTGATGCGATTTAACGCGCGGTAATCAACACACATCCTATCGCTTCCGTCCTTCTTCTTAACTAATATAATCGGGCTGGCGTATTCCGACCTAGACTCCCGAACGATGCCCTTATTTTTCAAATCGTCTACGATACTACGGACCTTCAATTTCTCAGCGTGCGACAATTTGTAAGGACGGTAAGCGACAGGTACGTCACTGGTCACTTCTATACGCATCTTACCCGTGGTGACGGTAGTGGTTGCTGTACCGGATATGAAAAAGTCTGAAAACTGATTAATTATCCTATCCACCTCCTCTCGCTCTTTGCCATCAAGAGGAGAGTTAATTTCCGGTTGGGATAAAACGGCATAAACAGACTCCTCGACAGTCCGTGCAAGATACTGCCTATCCTTGGTTCGCACATAAGTAATACCGTCCCGATTGAGAACGTCTGTTCCGATAATTATCGGCGCCGTCATAGTGGACTCAGGGACTATTACGAAATCCGCTTCCAACGATATGTCCTCAAGCTCGACCGTTAGCGTAACATACGAATCCGACTCTATTAACGCGTTACCAATCCCTTTTAGCGAACAACGTAAGGGCTTCCTCTCGCAGGCGAAGTGCTTCAATACTTTTGAAGAGACTAATGAAACATTTAGTGCTCCACTATCGATGAGCACATCAAGTGGCACTCCTTGTACTACTGCCGGTACCAAGTCCTTACGTTGAGGTGAACTTTCGACGGGAGGTTCGCTACACAAGTTTACGTTGCGCGAGTTGCGAGGTTCTGACCGCTCTTTAACGAAACAAGTGGTTTCCGCATGCCCTACTTTCTTACAGAAAGTGCAAGTTAATCTACCCTGGTTTGGAGCACTCGTCCCAGGTTTGTCTGGTTTGGACGGCTCAGCACGGGGTTTCTTTGGACAACGATCGGCTTTATGTCCAGACCAGCCACAAATAAAACACTTCGGTCGATGATTATTGTTACTCGAAACGTTTGGCCGCTTCAGTAGTGGGTTATGACCGGCCCTACCCTGTTTATCGCGCACTGGTTTAGTGTAATTAGATAAAAACGCTACTAAATTCTCGCAAGTAAGATCGGCATTAGACGTCGCGGCTCTAACCTGTACATCAGTTATACCCCGAATAACGATCAAGACTTTTAGCTCGTCGCTGACACCCTTTACTATTTTCAAGCGTAACAAGGTCCGTCTAGCAAATTCGGCATAAGTACTAAATGCGTCTGAATTAATTTTCATTGCATCGTAGAGAATGCCGGCATAATCAAGTTTTCGAGGGCACAACGATTTGAATTCGCGACAAAAGTTCGACCAGGTACGCTCGGTAGTTACCCACTCATTCATCCAAGTACGAGCGTCACCCCTTAAGCAACCCGAAACGCGCGACAAACATTCCGCATCCCCCCAGTTATTGGCAACCATAGCCCGTTCAACTTCATCGCACCATACTTCAATGTCATGGATACTCGGATCAAATACAGAAACGAAATAACTTTGCTTATTCGTCTGCTGTAACGACCTAATGGCTTCAGCGAGTATTCTTGCCGATTCAGGAACCGAATCCGCCAGAGCCGGCGAAGATATAATCGGAGGAACGCTTTGCTTAGTGCTACTAGCCTCGTGGACTTCCGTAAAACCGTTAGAGTCCGACGGGTGTACTGAACCCAAACGGTCAGCTCGAGTAGCCGACTCGGCCCCATCCACGCAAACCGTTACGTCCGTGGAGTGACCTTGGGGAACCGACGCGCGAGTAACGGTCACAAGACTTTTCTCAGCAGCTATATTGTTTTGCAACCCAACATTGCCCCCGCTATTCTCAAGCGTATCTAATCTTTTAAGAATAGTTCCCAACGTTTCGTGCAAACTAGGGCCGGAATTTCGCATGGCAAGAGGAGGGGTCCTAGTGCCCGAACCACGGCGAGAGCGATATCTTTCACGGGAGCGGGATCTATCGCGCGCATGAGGATTGTTACGAGATCGGGACCCGTGCCGTGAGACGGACTCGTTACGAGAACGCGAGCGGTACCGCGACCTATGGCTATCGCGGTCGTATCGGTGCGATCGATCCCGCGAGGCTCGTCGATTATCGGCCATACTCAGTAGTTCGAAACAATAATAACAGAAAACACAAAAAAAGGAGAAAAAACAAACGGTGATTTATTCTGTTACCCTCAGAAAGTAATCAAATACTTTTACTGATAAATAATCAAAATCAACGGCCAAATGGGCTTTAGAGTGTATCCCACTTCTGAATTTAGCGTTTATTAATAATAATCATTAAAAAAAAACATCAACCCAATAACCTAAAGACAATTTACTCCAATTTAACATCAAATTTACAAAATTACCCTTAAAGCTAAATCAACAGAATAAATCACCTATAAATCAAGATAAATCAAAAGTACTCACAAAGATAATCACAATAATTTACACTTAGATTAATTAGAGAACACTTTCAACAACGCTTACGAATCGCACCGATAACAACCGTTCCGACCGAGTGACGAAGGTACAAAAGCCAGGTCCGAGCTTGACGAGCGCCTTTTATACGGATCGGAGTGGGGGTAGGGAGTATTCCCTAAATATACTATTATTACAATTTCTATGTTTTGCTACAAAAATAAACTTATTAAATCCACTATCTGAAAATAAATATAAACAAAAATGATTGTAAAGGGAATTGCGACACAGTGTAAGTAAATTGGTAGTGGAACTAAATCACGACGCCCCACTTACTTCGGTCCACGAAAGTCATCTTCAAACTAGATGACTCGCCACGTGCGATCAACTTATTAGATAATCGTTGCTATCGCTCAGCGGATGCAACCGATAACCTTATTAGCAGTATCAGTAGCAGTATCACCCGAAGAAGTTTTGTTAAAAAAACCTATACAAAAATATATCAGTCAACTGAGCTAAATCGGTTATAAAAATCGAATTACGCAGCACCCGTGGCGTAGTTTGACTGCACAGTGATAACTCATTGCGATTGTTAAGCAACGTGCAGCTAGACCCTTACTTGGACAGGTGGCCGATAGTGGCATTTCTATCTGAGCGCTACCGTGCTTCGAAGGCCTTTAGGCGGTCTAAAAACTCTTGACACCAGGGTTGCCCACTAACCTACTCGAACTTACATTACCTTTTCTGTGACCACGGTTCCTGTAAAGGGGCCGGAACGTCAGATAAACATGTAGAATAAAATAAAAGCAAAGTGTATCCGTAAACGTAATTTCAATTCAAAATTCCACCAACCCACAATCTAAGAATTGATTTAAAAAGCTTGTAATAATTGTTTTAGAACTCGGAAGATAATTTTAGGTACGAGTCTAACACCCGACACTGCAAGTGTTATTAAATTGATTGGTCTGTCATTCCTCACGCAGGATTAGTTGAGGGTCGATTAAAGACTCACGTTCACTCGTCTGAACTGTGACAACGTGTGTTGAGGTCTATTGTTGAGGCGGCTAAAGGGCCGTGGGAGGATTATGGTTCGTAGAAGCTATTGCGTAATCGGTGAGTTATATGTGTGTGAAGTTACAATGTGTGGTAACAAAGAGATATTAAATAGGTATAAATATTGGTAATATACACTTTTGAATATGCCACTGTCATGTGGTACAAAAAATATAATCGAACATGTCCCACAGCGCTGGTCAAATACTTCTTAACTCACTGAAAATATCAGTTCGGTGACGAGGATTTGGCGGAACCACCACGCTAGTAATCTACACGAACTTAACACGCTTGATTAGTTGGTTGGTTGCTTGTATACCGAAAATCACCCTCAAATCAATAAAGGCCTTTCAACTCACAGAAGTATCATACAGTGAGGAGGATTGGGCGGAATCACCACACTACTAATCTTCACAAACTTATTTACCTGCCACGCCTGCCTAGTCGAATGCTTTGTATAGCAAAAACCACCCCTAAATCAAAACCTACCCTACTGCTCCCTCCTACACACTATACCCATAGTGATAGCAATTTAAAAGGGATTATGACATTTACATAACAATTGTAGCGACACAGCGGCGATCCAATCTCGCTGCTTCTAACTATTTGTGCTGATAACATTTCATTTCATAGAGCTGGTATTATTAGATATTGTTAGTTACCAGTGAATGCGATTTATTTATAAATAAGCCGATTGATCTGTGTATAGACGATTGTTGTGTTTTGAAATAGTTTCTATTGATTGGTTGGAGACAGTTGTAGTGGAACAGTTAATTATAGAAATGTTTTTCTTCTTTGAACATGCTATGCTCAGAAACTACCAATCCGATTTGAATCATTCTTTTTTTGTTACGAGTAACCAAATTCATCGGGAAGATTATAGGCTATTTTTATCCCAAAATTCCCACGGTAACGCACACAACGCTTATAAAACCGCGATGCCCTGGTTGTTGCACAGAATTATCAAATAGCGGGTGCACTACGCGGAAGATCGTCTGTCGATTTGTAAATTATATGCAATAAAATATATAGGCATAGATCTCCTGAAATTTGGCATAAGTGACGTCACCAACGCGCGACGCTAGTTAACTCGCCACATCGCTGCTTGTAAACTCGCTCAATCAAAACTACACTCAACAAATATTTCGCAACACATTCCCACAAACCCAGAAATATAACCATTGCGTTGTTCCATAAATAGTGCGCTAAGTAAGTAGCTTGTACCGAATACAAATCTGTACGATATATCAGAGAATTTAAATTTTTCAATGTGGCTACAGCGGGCGAGGTTTATGCTCTTATACCGGGTTCCTATTGTGAGAAATAGCTCTAATGTACTAAAAGACGGAAAAAATATCACTTGCGCGATGCAGGGTTTAGAGCGATTTTGTTTGGAGTTTAGTGTTATGTGAGAGGTTTATGTATATGGGGTGAATGAACTGTTGATAAGTAAGTTTGAATAGGTTAGTGGCCAGCCCTGCTTGCGAAGTTTTAGACCGCCTAAAGACCTCCTACATAGTTTGATGAATTTTCAGATGATGTTATTTAACGGTGCAATTTGGAGCGGTCCAACGGTGATTAAAAAGGATATCCAGAAAAAGTGTTAATCTATGATTTTAGAACACAGACAGTAACACAATATGTCATCAATAACATACAAGCTGTGCACTGCGGCTTCACTCAAAGCGTGAAAATTTCTAGATTTTTCATTTCGAGCCTAAGATAAATAAAATAAAACATAATCATAAAAATCACTTCAATCGTCATAATTGATGTAACTAACATGACTTTTTTTTATTAATTTAGATCTAGTTTTGTCGCCTACTAGCAGCCTGTAAAATCGGTCAAACGGAACGACATTTTACATAGAAAGTACCTTCCGTCTGATTTCACCCATATCAAGCACTTTAATTTAAAACCTAACTAAAAGTAAAGAGCTAAATGTACCATAGAAACAAGTGAAGTGCAACCAAAATGCAACCGTAAAGTTGTCCTTTCAAACACCCATATATTGACCCTGTGGTAATAAACAGTGGAAAACAAAACTACAACACAATGGCCACAGAAATATTTCATTAAAAGCCCGCGTAGACTATACTCGAGGCAGTCTTTAGACTACTGACGTATTAATATGGGTATTTTCGCGACACAGAAGGCTGCTTGCACCACGCGTGGTCGCTCTCGCGGAGTCTGTTGGTCTATGAAAAATAAAAAATAATATTAAGAATTTTCAAAATCAATTTTTCGTTATCAGTTTAACTTTTAATAAATATTAATAATAATAAGGAAAGAGTTGACACTGGAAAGAATCAGGAAAACCTTTGCCCAGCAGTGGGACAGCGCGGTGACGTAAAAATAGGAAAATTGTACACAATGGTTTTTTTTTTAGTAGGAAAAACTCATCAGTATAATGTTAAGTCTGCAACATTCCTAATAGAAGTAGAAAACAAAACTACAAAACAATGACCATAGAAATAATACATTTTAATGTAATAAACGGCTCCCGGAAGTGAAGTCAAGTAGTATAAAGGAAATACGCGTTTAAATCAACCGCCGGGCGGAACCGGAAGCTGGGCTAATAAATATGGCGGCAATTGAACCGGAGCCTCTTGGTAAATATTACTCAGTTATCTTCGGGAGGGGGTTGCTGTTGGTTCTAGACGTATACAGGCTAATTTAAAAAGAATATTTGTAAAGTAGCAACGCTACGAGATTTTATCCGCGTTGTGCCCGTTCCCGTGGGAATTTTGGTATAAAAATAACCTGTGACCTAGCCGTTGAATGTGGCTATGCATTACAAAAAGAATTATTCAAATTGATTTAGTAGTTTCTGGGGTAAGTTTGTTCAAACAAACAAAACATCAAACTCTTTAAACTAGTAAAGATATTGTGACAAGTGTATTTTTATTGCTAAAATAGCTATGAACACTTGGTTTTCCCATTTTCAAACATTCCGTAATCAAATTAATAACAAATACAATTACAGACGTTATTACAAAGCGCTCTGTTGGTAACATCCCTGAAATAAGATTTGATGTGAATCTTAAAGCTGTATCTAAGGGAGGGGGTATCGGGGGTAGCTCCTGAATCGATACACTTCAATTTTGTTACTCTTTCGTGTTAAAACGGATAATTTAATGTAACAGATCGAGAACACAAGAATTAGTTGTATAAATAATTCAAATGAAGGTGAATTCGACAAACGTAGACCTCTGTTTCAACATAAATAGTATGGAGTCGAGCGAGTTTACTGGCTACAAGCCAGCGAGTTGAATAGATCTTGGTCAGGGCTCCGTCACTCCATGTACTTGCGCGCTATAATTACCTACCGCCCGGCCGAGCGGTCTCGGGCCCTCTGGGGCCCAATTCAGTGTGGTTTAACTATTTAGTAATCTGTGTCTTGGTCATGATTTATTAAGATCACCTAAAAACCTCAAACGTAGGCGATTGCTAAGCAACGTGCAGCTGGGTCAATGCTTCGATTAGAGGCCGTTAGTGACACTTTATCTAGGGGTTGTGTTTGTCGGTCTTGATTGTTTCAACTATGTTGGAGACCTTTGCTCTAAATACTCCGACACCCACTTAAGACACTAAACTTGAATTAAATTGTATGAAAACTATTTTGTAAGTTAAACTGTCAGTCACGATGTTTAATCATTAATTAATCGCGACCTTTGATTATAAATTTTTAAACACGTTAGTTTTATCGTCACCGTACTTCCGGCTTACGTGATTAACGTGTTTTCTGAAGCACGGTCAGTAAACACATCACTAATTTCACGGTCCCAGTTGTTTCAATCTTGTTTCAATACTCAAAACGTCCTAATTACTCTATCGTAGTGATCTCCATTTAAACTGGTTGGTTAAAGCAAAGGGAGAATGATTTCCGCTTCTCATCTGCTTTTACACTTCACTCGACGATTTAAATGCAAAAGCCCGGCTCCTTTTGGCTTCGGCTGGAAAAAGCCACTTTTTAGTGCCTTGGAATTCAATAGAGTAGTGCTGGGATGGCCCCGGACTTGAATCTTGAGTCTTTTGTTTTGGGAAAAGTTATAAAAATATATGAGAGGAAATGTTTTTTGTTTATTATGAGGCCTTATTTATGCATTTATGTAGACAAAGGTGTTGCGCGCAGCGAGCGATATATAGCTTAGATAGCGGTTTAGATAGCAAAGACCTATTTTTATGAAATCTGGTTTAATAGAAAACAGGACACAAATAGGTATAAAAAACTAACCAGACCAGAATAAATATAGTTTATGTAGTTAGACCCAATTTTAACTCTGAGTTTGTAATATGGAAAAAATTGAAGACTGGACTTGAATTCGAGACGGAGTGAAAGCCTCGCCTACCCCATCACTAAAATGAGCTTTCTTGCTAAGATCTAAATGGATCTGGATACGGGAACTCAGTTTATTTTGTTTCCCGTCACTATGACTGCATTTCAGATGTATTTTATATACAAATATATGCAAATATTTATATTTGTATATTCGTATAGATAAGTCGGAGAAAAAACCGAAAGAGATGTAGAAAAATATATTTGAAAATATTTTGGCATAATATCATGTCTACTGATTTTTCACGTTATTTTTCAGTCAGATTACATTTGTTGAGTTATTTTTAATGGAATATGTTTGATTAGATTACCTTATTTCGACGGTTTTTGTTTTGAGCAAAGTTTCAACGAAATAAGTTTTGTTGACAATATTTGGTCCAATTACAGCAAACTTGAACCCATAATTATGTAACAGCTGCATCCGTTCGCCGAATGCAGCCGGCTACCGGACTTACACTGTGATAACTGCGTGAATGAGAGTGTATAATTAACTAGCAGAGCCCTGTGGTTTTACCCGCGTTGTGTCCGTTCCCTTAGGAATTTTGGGATGAAAAATAACCTTCCTGCTAAATATGGCTATGCTTTGCAAGAAAATTATTCAAATCGGGTTGGTATTTCTGACATTAGTGCATCCAAACAAAAAAACTCTATAACTTTTTTTTTCCTCAACCGGTATCGTCCCACAGCTGAGCAAAGGTCTCCCTCAAACACTATTAATATAAATTAAAAAACTATATAAAATTTCAAATCAACCGAGCAAAACCAACGACGGATTGCCCTACAAATAAAAAAATTCGGGAACACGTAAATTTTCCTCAACCAGAGCACACCAAGGAAACATTCGATCCAGAAACAATCACTATTCCATCCTTTCTCCCATTTGTCTAACAACTGGATATCCGGCTTCCTTCCCGGAGGAGCGCGGATATTGTACCGTCACAAGCATTTGTATTTACTGGTTGTACCTGTTAGGGAGATGGCTTGTGGTTTCATGAAGAAACTGGTGCACCGCGATTTTAGTCGTCTTGAGCCCGTTCTTGTGGGATTTGGGATGTTATATTATTATTATCTTAGAGTACAAAAATCAAGTTTTAGGACGTCCTGTACTGAATCCATTTGTATTTTACCCTTTAATATCCCATAAAATGGAAAACGCAAATAAATTTGGGCGCCGCATTCTAGTAAAATCTACAGCAAACATTGAATTCAATTTCAATATAAATTCCGTTTGATAATAGCATTCCGACCGTTATTATTGCGATCAATCCAAACAATGATATTCGTAAACATGTTAGGGTTGTTATACACGATCTGAAAAAACCTTTCGCACAAAAGTCACCGATGTAGGTCGCAAGGTTTCTGAGCTAAAGTGGAACTGGGCCGGACATTTCTGTCGCAAGCCTAATGAGACGGGCAAAAATCGCCACTTTGTAGGACCCAAACCCAAAATAGCTGCACCGTGGCTGCATTGTAGCTGCACTATAGCTGCACTGCTTTACAAAAATGTCGTAGAAGTTCTTAGAAACCAGCGCAGGCTGCAGTTTGCAGCTGCAGCTTGCAATCTCCTGTCTGCTATGTTAAGCAGCTAGTGTATGCCCACCTTACCTATGTGGCTATAAAATGGACGTAAAAACATTTCCAATCAAACCTCACGCACATATATTATAATTACGCGCATCTACCACGTATATGTACCTCGTGCGGTGAAATTAATTACTCTATGAATATTAATACCGCCACTGTTCCTATATTGAACGGTTCAAGTTGTAAGCGGTAAGCGGTTGGTACAATTTTTTAAATATTTTTTACGATTGGTAGCATACTTGGAGTTTTGTAACCTATCTGTAATTTATATTCATCGTTTCAAGCTTTCTTATACATTTTGAGAAGTAAAATTAGATATGTTCGGAAAGATGGTATAAGGTAAGGCTAACCCTGGTAACAGACTTTATAGACTAACTGCTTATGGCCTCCAACATGGTCTTACTAAACAATTGAAACAACTGGGATCGATAATTTAACCAGGCACCCAAAGCACGGTGGCTAAAATGCGTGTTACTGTAAGCTGACACCGCTCAGACCTATTGTACAAGCGTTACAAATAACTTATAACTTTCAACATAATAGAAATATTAATAAATCAACATAACTCCCTATCAGCGATACAATTTTATGAGCGATATAATTAAAACGCTAAAAACTTTTCCTTTACACCAAACCATAAATGAATGGAAATATTGATGTTATTCGTAATTTGGCGTCGGGGAGTAGATACGTGTTTTTAAACGCCTGTTTTATGGCCCCACACGATCACTCCAACAATTATTCTGTATAGCTTCCTGAATTCATATAAAGAGATTAAATTTGTCACATTTAATGTTTTGGTGTGTTTGAAGCTTTATGGTGAACACAAACTTATCCGCAGGCGAACGCGTCAAAAGAAGCGATCGAATTTTATAATTCAGTTAATGAAAAAGTGAGTAAATTCGATAAGGTTAGTGGCCTAACCTACCGTCGGAGTTTTTAGACTGCTAAAAGGCCTCCGGCTTGGTCTATCGATTGAAACAACCGGGACCGACCATTTTAAGTGCTCTCCAAAGCACGATAGCGCTCCAATAGAAACGCCGCTATCGGACACTCTTTCAAGTAGGGGTCGAGCTATACGTTGCTTAACAATCGCAATAAGCTAACAAGCTTAGATATAATCCAGTTGATTGCGTTGATGACTATTTTTGATGCTGGATTATGATTTTGGATGTGAAATAATTTTCGAAGTTCGATGTTGAACACGAACAAAATGAAATTGCATCAAGTTATTTTGTAACGAATAAATTGAACATAAATTAACGGTCGTATAAAGCTACTGTTTTAGTGGATGTTCAGTTAAAAAAATGTGTAAATAAATTTACCTATTTCATTGGAAAATGGCATCACTGTTTTGTAGTTGTACTAACAATGATATATTCTGAAATTGCTTTATATCAGGGTTGATTTTTTTTATTGGCTATTTAAAACTACAAGAGATACCAAGATCTTTTTTTAAGAATCATTTCATGGATTTAAGTTACAATCAAACTGTATTTATATATTTTGAAAATACGCTTGCTACTTGCTACGAATCGAATCGGGTAAAATGAGAAATAATCACACCCCATTTTAATACGCCAATAGATAAACTCAATCATAACGATTTAATTTGACAAGCCCGTTGGCACAGTGGCAGTGAGAGCGCTTACTGTGTCGGGGGTTGCGGGTTCGATTCCCGCCCGGAGTCAACAATATGTGCAGTTATAGTTGTTGGCGACGAAGTCTGGGTGTCAATTATATATTCTTATAAAGTATTTGTGTATGTATGTATATGTAGTAGTATAAGTTAATTAGATTCCATAACACAAGCTTAGAGCTTACTTTGGGTCTAATTAACCGTGAGTGAATTTGTCCAGGTATATTTAGAATTTGCTAAACCATAATTAAAGAAATAGGAGATTAAAGTAATACCGTATTTTTTTATTTATTTTTAATCCATATATTTCTTTTTATTATTCAATAAATTATATTTCAATATCTTATATATAAAATTCTCGTGTCGCAGTGTTCGTTCGCGTACTCCTCCGAAACGGCTTGACCGATTCTCATGAAATTTTGTGAGCATATTGAGTAGGTCTAAGAATCGGCCAACATCTATTTTTTATCCCGAAATTCCCGCGGGAACGGGTACAACGCGGGTGAAACCGCGGGGCGCAGCTAGTTTTTCAATAAAATATAAAAGCAGTCTTTCAATCGACGGCATGCTTTCTAATTCGAGATTAAAGAAATTAAAGATTCGTATCTCTCGTATCTTCAGACGTGCCCATACCAACCGGCTTACAGAATTATAACCTACCTATCCGAATGGAACGTTACCTCTACCGAAATTCCGAATCGAAATTACTGAACCATAATTGATTTAATTGAATACAAAGTTACATTAAAAGGTGTATCAATATTAACGTTTCCGCTCAACCGCTCAGCTGCCATAGCCGGAGCCAAATCAAATATGCTAATAATCTCGTAACGAATGTACACTAATGAAAATCACTAGTGTTTTAGTCGATTTGTGGGTTAATTAGGCTATTTTTGAATAAAGGAGATCATTCAAGTTGCATACAAAAAGTACCCAAAAAAAAAAGTGCCGGCCAACAAAAAAAAATGTATGTATATTTTAGGGAATGACATTCTAAAATTTTTTTCTTTTGACAACTAAAAGCTATGATAAATTTTTTTAAAGTTATTTGATATAGAAATTCTAAATTATTGCATTTTTTAAATTCGTCTGGACGTTTTTTTTTCTCTTTATTTATTTAAGGAGGGTTTTGATCACAATGATAACGTCACCCTCAAAGGCCATTTTTAAGGTTCTCTATAAAAGGCTCCTAAGAGTCCGCTATCGACCTTATTACTAAGACTCATCTGGCGGTCAAAAAATCTCATTAATAACTGCTTGTTAAACTTTCAAGCCTTAATCAAAAATTTTAGTACATACAAAGATAGATAAGACTTCGGAAAAGAACATAGGTTATTTGTTATACATAGGTTGAATCCCGCGGGATCGCGTACAGCAAAGCGCAGCAAGTGAAATGCACATGTTAGTTCCATCTAAGTAAGTGAATATTAGCCTGTAATGTCCCACTGCTGGGCAAAAGTCTCTCGTCTCACCCAAGATATTAGTACTGTGAAGAGGATATATAGTTCCATCTAATAACATTCTATTTTAGTCGCGGACTAATAATAACTGAACGACTCAATAACTAGTTTTTCTTGTTAAAATTGATTCTGAGAAGGAAATATACGAAAGTATGTTTTGTTTCCGTTTGTTTCAGTAAACAAGTGTATTGAGAAGGAGGCAAGTGAACGAGTGTTATTGAACAACAAAACGTCAAATATAACAATCGAACGTGTCAAATTGTAGCCTAAAGGCCGTTACACACTACAGTTATAGCTTCAAATATATTTAGTTTTAACGTACTCACACGGGTTTTTTCGTGTTAGAAAACTTAATAAAGCAAGTAATAACTTACTTTTTATTTCCCGACGTTTCGAGGGGATTGCACCTCTCGTGGTCGCGGGTGAACTCAAATATATTAACGGCCGATTAAGACCTTAGTTTTAGGTTAAGGTTAAGGCTGACATTATACATGCCAGTGTGACACCTTTCATACAAATACAAGGAATACAACGTCACGCGACCCGCACCCACCCTGTGCGTGTCTTGCGCTTTACTAACTTTTTACCTAATAACAAGTATTTTCCAAGCGATATAATATAATTAATTAATATCAAGGAGGCGACGGCGAGACGAGCTCGACACCTTCATGAAGGATTGGCCGAGTCTAGCAATCGATAGAGAGAGGTGGAAAGAGGAGGGAGGCCTTTGCCCTGCAGTGGGACAAGCCAGGCTGAAAATAATCTTATATATAAAATTCTCGTGTCACAGTGTTCGTTCGCGTACTCCTCCGAAACGGCTCGACCGATTCTCATGAAATTTTGTGAGCATATTGAGTAGGTCTGAGAATCGGCCAACGTCTATTTTTCATCCCGAAATTCCCGCGGGAACGGGTACAACGCGGGTGAAACCGCGGGGCGCAGCTAGTAAATAAATAATATTATAATTAACGAGCAGCACCCCGCGGTTCTAGCCGCGTTGTGCCCCTTTCCGTGGGAATTTCGGGATGAAAAATAGCCTATGACCTTTCCGTTGAATGTGGGCTGTCTATTACAAAAATAATTTTTCAAATTGGATAGGTTATTCCCGAGATTAGTTCGAACATACCTGCAAACAAAATTAAAATGTTACAATACTATTATCACTAAATATTATAAAACAAAGTCCCCGGCCGCGTCTGTCTGTCCGCCTGTCTGTTCGCGATAAACTCAAATACTTCCTGCACGGATTTTGACGCGTTTTTTTTTAATAGATAGAGTGATTCAAGAGGAAGGTTTATATGTATAACAATTCCCGAAATTCCCACGGGAATGGGCACAACGCGGGTTAAAACTGCGGGGCGCTACTAGTATTACCTATAGGGTATGGTATAGATCACTCAATAGGATTAGAATTCTGTTCCAAAGCGACAATTATTTTCTCTGCTCCGTTATTGGAGGCCGCACCTAACACAACGGCCGCCTGCCCGTGACGGCACCAGCTCATTAGAAAAACAATTTATTCCCACAAACAAAGTAATGAATGGGAGAACCAAATAAAAAATTATATTGCCAAAGTCAGAGTAAACAGGTTATCCTACTTGAAGGAAAAACGTATTGTGTTTGATCGATTCTGAAATTGGGTGGTATTAATTTGTGTCGATTAGGGTTGGTACATGCTAATTAAGAAGGAATGCATACTTTTTGCTATGCTGAGAGTATGAGAAGTGATTAAAACTCGAGAACGTCTGTACCAATTTTAAAGATTATTTTTTTAATATGTAGTAAAAATTCCGAATATTCCCACGAGAACGGGTGCGCTGTGGGCGAAACCACGGGGCACAGCTAGTACATATTATAAATGCGTAAGTTTTGAGAATGTATGTATGTCCGTTTGTTACCCTTTCACACAAAAACTATATAACGGATTTGTATTAAACTTTACAGTAACACATGGGATACATTTCATCCCAATATTCCCGCGGGAACGGGAATAATGCGGGTACAACTGCAGGGCGTTCTAGTGATATATATTTCAACAAGTCGAAATAAAACAAAAATAGCCGAAATCATTTAATTGAACAGCGACTTTCTAAGATTGCGAAGTCCCTCTGGGGATTGTTTTCGATATATTTAATCCAATATTGGTTGATCCTTTTGTGCCGATGTCGGTGGTTCTTAGATTTGGAGTCGGCGCTATACTTGTTAAGAAACGGTCGGATTGTCGCTTTGTGTGGACTGTGGGTTACACCGAGCGTATCTATATTGTAAAGAAATAAAGGAAAAATAATATGTTGTATCTACAAATACTAATTTAATAAAGCTCAAATCCTAGCTTTCTTTTGTGCGTTTGTTTAATCTGACAAACGATACGATCTGATATTACTTTCTTCATTGAAACCGCGAAGCATTGCTTGTTTTAATATGTATATCATCAGTGAGATGTAAGGCTTTTACCCAGCAACGGGACATGCTAGGCAAAGGCCTCTCATCTCACTGAAGGTATCGGTACAGTGAGGAGGATTAGGCATAATCACCACGCTTGCCAAATGCGGGTTGGTGTTCTCAAACCTGAGGCATTTGTTTGAAAAGTACGAAATATATTTGCGCTCGACCCGGGAATTTAACCGTCATTAAGTGTTATAGAAATAATAACTTTGCCCCGCGGTTTTACCCGTGCACGCGTTACCGTGGGAACTTAAGAACCGCTCGACCGATTTTTTGCAAACTTCACATAAACCATCTACTAAATAGTCCGAACAAAGCCATTTGGTTTGGATAGGTGAGCCCGTTCTTGAGTAATAAAATTACAACGAAAAGTGACATTGATTTTATATATAGAGATTAATATAAGGTGCTATGTAGCGCACCTTTGAATAGTTCTACCCCAAACAAAAGCACTGGACATCACTAATTAATTAATAAACGCACGTGCGACAAAGCATTACCTCGTAACAATCAATATACATACATATTAGGTCGCACCATCTGTTTGTTTGTCCTATGGCTATGGGTAATGGAGTGGACCGAACGTCAACAAGCTTTGTCAAGCCGGGCCGAATGCATTAACTAGTATGTGTACTGTACATACAAAGCAGGTAGCATTTAATTGATTTGTTATATGTTTGACTAGCAGCGCCCCGTGGTTGTGCGCGTTCTCATGAAAATTTTGAGATGAAAATAACCAAAATAAAACTAAAATAATAGTCTATACCTTCCAGTTAAATGTGGCTATCCATTACAAAGAGAATTATTCAAATTGGACGGCAATTTCTGAGATTAGCTCTAACATACAATCAAACAAACTTACAAATGTCCAAGCTGTGTAGTTAGCCTCCAATTCGATCATTTGCAATGGATACTATAAGTACGTTACACTACGGTGTGACCGCGGCCCGTGCGATGACTCCCACTTTCCCTTCATTTACATCTGAATGCGTCCCCCGCTATTGTTTAACTTCGCTCGTATTTATGTGTTCGTTTCCTGACCGGCGCACTTTTATTTTTGTTACACTTCGTTGTGATTATGAGTTTCACTGTACTGTATGAGATTAACACTTTTGTATCTAGTTGAATTGTGTAAAAATTAATGAACTAAGTGGTGAGACGTTCATTAAATCGTCTCTGGTTTTTGTCACAGAAGACTGAGGGACCACGGTTCCTGTAAAGATGCCGAAACGTCAGATAAAATTGTAAAATAAAAGCGTAATGTATCCGTAAACGTAGTTTCAATTCAAAATCTCCACTAAGTGTTTGTGCTACTACTATCAATTACTACAAATGAGCTTACATACGGTACAGGCTGACTTATAGTACATTTTACGGACACCGCAGTAAACCGTTTATCATTACTGAAATTCCCGCATAAATCGCTCCAAGCCGACCGACAAATATTGTCGGGTTAAATCCAGTAATATCTAGCGAAATCCGGTACAAACTAGTAAAGTCCAGTACGTAAGCTTTAGAACAAACAGACGGACAAATACACGTACTTGTATATGTATAGATTCGTGTGGAGAGCGGTCCTTATAGAGGGAGTTTACCATTACTAGGGTTAGCTGTCGTTATGGTGTAGTTAAAGTATTAAGTAACATTCTGACACGTAAGTTAGTAGCGTGATAAGTTTGACGACGATGTCTGTGTGTATTTGACACACAGACATCATCGTCAAACTTCAAACACTTTGTTTACGCGAGTTTAAAAATAAAATAAAATAAAAATGTGTGATAAAAATGAGTGTATGTGTTTATGTGTCTGCTGTGACATTATAGCTGTCAAACAGATGGACCGATTTCGAAGCGATTTACTTCATTTGAAAACCAGTTTCCTTGCGGTAATTCTTCTTCTTCTTTAAACTTAAGAGCTGGGCTCTTATCGATGGAGTTCTTTCCAATTTTCTCTATCATCTGTCATTCTCTTCAGCTGCTGGTACGACACGACATTAATTAATTTAATTTTTTCGGTAATTCTTAGCTATGTTTATTATGGTATCGCTTTAGAGCTATTATTCAAACCCCTTGGGGTTTTAAAAAAAATACTTGTTCATGTCGAAATTGTTATATTTAACTCTATATCGCTCGGATCAGAATTGAGCCAGAATTTTATTGCGCTGTCAATGTTTACTAAGTACCGTTAACGATACTATCTCGATATGTCCCGTAGTAAAAAGTTCTGTGCGTGTTTCTATGGGAAGTATTATTGCCAATATTGGTTTGAGTCAGATTTGGTCCTGGTCCAATTTTATTAAAAAGTTTTGTGTTTGTTCAGAATAATAATTGTGTTTGAATGCTTGGGACAATTAGGATATGTTTGACATGCCTGTTAGCATCTTACTGTGAGGGTTGCGGGTTCGATTCCGGAGTCAACAAAGGAAGTAAGTTCGAGTTGGTTAGTTAGTGGTCAACCCTGGTGAGTAATACGAGCAGACATAGTTGGTGACGAGTTCTGACTGTAATTGGATACAACTAATATTATAAACTAGCGGCGCCCCGCGGTTTTACCCGCGCTGTGCCCGTTCAAGTGGGAATTTCGGGATAAAAAATAGCCTATAACCTTCCCGTTGAATGTAGTTATCCATTACAAAAAGAATTATTCAAATCGGTTCAGTAGTTTCTGAGATTAGCGCGTTTAAACAAACAAACAAACAAACAAACAAAACAAACTCTTCATCTTTATAATATTAGTATAGATGCGAATGTTTGTGAGAATAGATGAATGTATGTATGAAACTATGGAACAGATTTCCATACGTCAAAATAACACATGGAATACATTGTATCCCGAAATCCCGCGGGAACAGGTGCAATGCGGCAATAAATAAAACTGTGTAATACTTTCAGTTGGTTAGTTCCACAGTATGCACGCTTAGAACTTAGTTTGGGCTTAACTTCCTTAATATGCGAATTAGTTCAGGAATATTTATTTATTTAGTCTAGTAACCATTAATTACTAAAGGAATATTGAGTGGTTGTGGTATGAAATAAATTAAACGTACTAAATAGAAAGATATTTAATACAATTATTGAAACGCAGTTACAACTTGACAGTTGATTCAAAAAGGGGCCGAAACGTCACAGACGTACAAACAAAAGAACTAATTTGGTTGCGTTCCATTTTTCTAATTCTAACACCCTCCCTTGGGACGCAACCCCATCTTCTTGACACAATACAAATGTTTATCGGCAGTAGTGCCCTTGGTTAAATTATCAGCTATCATTTCGTCACCCTTAATATAGCAAAACTTTATCTTTAAGTTATTAACATGATCTTTGAGAAAATGATAACGAATGTCAATATGTCTTGATCTAGGTAAATAACAATCATTATTAGACAATTTGATTGCGCTCTGATTATCACTAAATATGATAAAAGTATTGCTCTGTTCTTCGCCAAGTTCTGCATGCAGTTGTTGGAGCCACAGCGCCTCCTGCGCCGCTGATGACATCGACATGTATTCAGCTTCAGCTGTCGATAGTGCCACTGTCTGCTGCTTGTGTGACCGCCAAGATATAGCACCACCCTGTAACAAAAAAATGTAACCCGTGCACGACTTCCTATCGCGCACGTCGCTCGCCCAATCAGCATCACAATATCCTGTGATTGTCTCGTTACCTTCTTTGGTATATACTAGCTTCAAGTCTTTAGTACCCTGCAGATATCTAAAAATTCTCTTTACTGCAGTCCAATGTGCAGTTGTAGGGTTTCTGTTGAATCGGCTCAGTGTATTTACTGCAAATGATATATCTGGCCGGGTACCTTGAGCCAAATACAGTAAGGAGCCAATGGCTTGTTGGTACGGGCAGTCAGCAGTTGTTCCCTCATCTGTTTTATCATTAAATTTCATTCCAGCTTCAAATGGAGTTTTCACTGGTTTACAATCTGACATTCTAAATCTTACTAGTATTTCATTTATATATTTTTCTTGATCTAATGTTACTTTGTCTCCATCTCTGGTAATATGTAGACCAACACATTGGCTTGCTGGACCAATATCTTTCATTTCAAGGTGTTCTTTTAGTTTTTCTTTGATAATAATCTTTGTATTTTCTTCAGAAGTAAACAAAATTAAGTCATCCACCCAGATGGCTATAAAAGTATTCTTCTCCATATTATAATAGACACATGGATCTGTTTTGGATTGTATCATTCCTAACTGATGTAACACAGAATTCAATCTCAGGTTCCAGAGTCGGCTGGCCTGCTTGAGTCCATATATAGATTTATTTAGAATGCACACCTGAGATCCCTGCTTATATTCCTCTGGCTGCTGCATGTAAATGTCTCTATCAATCTCGCCTTGTAGAAAAGCAGATACCGCATCCATTTGATCTATTTCCAATCCATATTTAGCTGCTAAAGCAAATAAGTAGCGGATAGTTGTATACCTGACAACTGGTGAGTATACTTCCTCATAGTCTGTGCCCCATCTTTGTGCGTAACCTTTTATCACAAGCCTAGCCTTGTATCTCAGAACATTTCCACTCTCGTCTGTCTTTGTCTTAAACACCCACTTGTATGGAAGAGCCTTTTTACCTGGCGGGAGATCTGTCAAAGTCCATGTTTTATTTTTCATTAGGGAAGTATATTCCTCGTCCATGGCTCTCTTCCATTCAGTAGCTAGTGGTGATGCAAGTGCTTCCTCTACATTCTGCGGATCTGTCATTTCTGTAAACAAACACAATAGGCCATTTCTTGCCTCATTTTGTTTCTTCTGAGATCTTGTTCTCAAGGTTACATTGCTATTACAATCTTGTCTTACTGGATATGGAGGATGATATGTTTCATCAAGTTCTCCTGTGTCAGTGTCATATTCACTTGAGTCTTCACTATTACCTTGAGTAATCGGGTCTCTACTGGACATCAAAGGTGCAGATGTGGTCGACTCCTGAGTGTGTATTTTCTGGCTGCCAGAGTTTGTTCTTTCTAGAGAACCGGAACTTGCAGCAGGAAATTGATTGTCTTTTACTGGAACATAAGTTTCAGAATCAATTAGTACACTGGCATTTTCATTGTAACTTTCCATGAATGAAACATCTCTACTTTTCACAACTTTGTGTGACTTAGGGTCCATGAGGCGATATCCTTTTGTGTTTTCACAATAACCCACTAATATCATTTTAACTGACTTTTTATCCCATTTTTGACGTTTTTCCTTAGGCACATAGACCATAGCTGCAGAACCAAATATTTTCATGTGTGATAAATTGGGTTTCTTACCCTTCCAAACTTCATATGGGGTTTTACCTAATAAAGACTTGGTCGGACTACGGTTAACAATATATGCAGCAGTTGCCACAGCTTCAGCCCAGTAGTTCTTCTGCAGGTTGGCATAGAACAACATGCACCTTGCTCGTTCTACAAGAGTCCTGTTCATTCTCTCGGCCATGCCGTTTTGCTGGGGAGTATAGGGAGTAGAGGTCTGATGAATTATACCATGATTAGATAAGAACTTTTCAAAGTTATTGTTACAGTACTCTTTACCATTATCTGTGCGAATGCTTTTTATCTTTAGATTCAATTCATTCTCTACTTTCAACTTGAAATCTTTAAATGTCTCTAAAACATTTAACTTGTCTTTGAGAAAATATACATGGACCATTCGTGTGAAGTCATCAATATAGGTAATAAAGTATTTCATACCTCCAAATGATGTATTTTCCATGGGGCCACACAAGTCGGAATGTATGAGTTCTAGTGGTCTTACCGCTCTAGAACCAACATTTTTGAATGGGGTCCTTGCTTGCTTACCTTCCATACAATGATTGCATGTGACATTACTTAGCTCCTGAGTCAGAGTCACACCTTCTGTACAACCAGGCAACCTTTTCACATCTGAAACATTTAAATGGCCCATGCGTAAATGCCACAGATAAGCATTATTAGAACTTGAAATTAAATGTGCCACTTCATTTCTAGTATCCAAGATGTATAACTTATTGCTCAATGTTGCAGTACACACCACCTCATTTTCACCATTTTGAATTGCACACCCCCTGTTATTGAATGTGACTTTATGTCCATTTTCCACAATAGTACTTACTGAAAGTAGATTAGCAGCAAGCCCGGGAACATACAAAACATTACTGACCTGTATCACATTATCTTGGCTTACATGTATATTAACACAACCGACACCCTTCACAGCTAATGGTTCTCTGTTAGCTACTGTGACATTCTTTACTGATGGCTCGGTGACATTGTACATCCAATCATTTCTACTCGTCATGTGCATGGATGCACCGGAGTCCAAAAACCATTTATCCCCTTTGATGTTTTCCTGAATGGTCGCTGAAAAGGCTGCTACAAAACTTGAGCTCTCTCCTTTGCTTCCAGATTGTTTCTTTGCCTGTTTACAATACCTAGCAATATGACCATTTTTATTACAATTGAAGCATCTGATTCCCTTTGATTTCACTGGCTGCACACTATTTCTTATTTTCTTAGTGTTTATGTAAAAAGCTGATGACTTTGATGTATTAATTTCTTGTATGAGTTTTGATTTAACAGCATCAGCGCTGATTTGAATACCAGAACTCTCTAAGCCCATGATCATAGGCTTATACTCCTCCGGTAAGCCAGCTAGCATCAAAGTGCCAAGCCACTCATCGTTGACATCAAATCCGATATTACGCAGTTTGTGAGCAGTGTTCATTATTTTACTTACATAGTCTTCGACGCTGTTACTCGACTCCAATGTGGTATTAATCAGATCTTTAAGCAGACCTACCCTCCTAGTTAAGCCGTTGTCATCAAAAGCCCTTTGTAAACTTTCCCATACTTGTTTTGCAGTTTTGCATTCCTGAACATGTACGTAATTCTGTGGATCCAACAACAATATCAACTTTGACTTCGCTTTCACGTCTTTACTTGCATCTACAGGTTTATCATCGGGACGTTCGACACAGCACCAAAGGTCTTCATGTTCTAAATACGTTTTCATGCTGAACTTCCATGTCGCGAAGTTTTCTCTTCCAACCAGTTTCTCCAAATTAAACATATTTGAGCCCATCTTGCGGGAGCTCACCAGAAATATGTAATTTTTCAACTGTACGTGTACGTTTTCTTATCTTCAAATTCAAAATTGCAACGACAATTTTTCGGATTGAAGTTTTTCGACTTTCTTAATATTTCACTAACTGTACCACTTCTGAACCACGCTCTGCTACCATAAAGGAATATTGAGTGGTTGTGGTATGAAATAAATTAAACGTACTAAATAGAAAGATATTTAATACAATTATTGAAACGCAGTTACAACTTGACAGTTGATTCAAAAAGGGGCCGAAACGTCACAGACGTACAAACAAAAGAACTAATTTGGTTGCGTTCCATTTTTCTAATTCTAACAATTACGTATATTGTGGTTGCCTAGCTTTGCTAATTAGGGCTTGTTTACATTCACACGCTAAAGCGGTGGCGGGCGCGGTGCAAGTGTGGTCTGAAAGTATATCAAATATGGAAGAATGGTCACATCAGGCCGATATCATTAAATTTGAATATATACTGGCTGTGTGCATACTCAGAAGAAAATACTTTAGTTCAAACCGGATTCAAAACCTCAAACGATTTCAGTAAAGACCTGAAGGTAAAACTATTCGTATACCCTAGTTCGTATGTTTGGAGCTCTGTAGATTCCAACTCGCCTTAACGTGAACGCTTGCATATTGTGCAGTCCTAATATAAATGCGAATGTTTGTGAGAATGTATATTATGCATGTTTGTTACTCTTTCACGAAAAAATTACTGAACGGATTTGGATGAAACTTTACAGTAATATAGATTGTACATCAGAATGACACAAGGGATTTTATCCAAAAATTCCTACGGGAATGGGTACAACGCGGGTAACACTGCGAGGTGCGGCTAGTGTTATATAACACGCGCCCGCTCCCGCCTGTTTTATGAACAAGCTCTTAGCTTTGATATTTGGGACGGACTTCTAAACCAATTTTGCTATTGTTACTAATTCGATTTTGAGCGTTGACAGCGTTGTGGCGGAGGCGAAGTAGCTTCCATACGGATTTATAATACCGAGTGTTTTTGGCTATGGTTATATGTATTTTGTTGTTAGCGTTGATACACAAAGAGATAGTAGACATTTTTGTCCGATAAGTCTGATTTGCAGATAAGACTTCTGTAGTCAGCCTCACAACAGTTTCGGTTCAAATTATTTAGTCTAATAGAGACCTTATTCGCACAAAAACTACTGATCGTATCTCAATGAAAATTGGAGCAGTGCTAGATTAAATTTTTGAGTAACACAAAGGGTACTAACTGTAAATGTAATTATATGAATAATGCGACCAAAGTAAGTGTTTTTACTTACTGTAACAACCTTATGTGCCGTGAAAAAAACCGCAGTAATACGTTAATAATGAGTAAAAGTTTGAAAACGACTATACGAATATTATCTCGAACTTCCCAGAGATACGGGTAAACACGGATGAGACCGCCAGCACTACTAGTCCCTCATAGTTTTGTATTTGGCAATTCTAACTTGGAATTCGCACTCTACTATGAATAGTGTTTATCAGACTTCCAGTATCATACTATATCAATAAATAGTACTAGCAGCACGCGGTTTTACCTGCGTTGTGACCGTTCTCGTGAGAATTTCGGGATGAAAAATAGCCTATAACTTTCCCATTGAATGTGGCTATCTATTACACAAAGAATTATTCAAATCAAACGTGTGATTCCTGAGATTAGCTCGAACATACAAACCTAAAAAAATTACCACTTTATAATCTTAGTATAGATGATACTGGTTAGTATACACTGCGTTGTATCGACATATAACTCACGTATAAGTTCCAGTGTCCACACAACAAGTAATGGAAGTTAACACGAGTTGAGCCCGCGGTTAAGTCTAACCGCTCGGCGCCGATCGCACTGCGGTCTCGCCTTACGGTTATTTTAAGCGGTTATTTAAACTTTTAGCTTGTGCGTTTAACTTTCAATGCAGTTGAGATATGTAAAATATACGTACGAGTATCAATATTTTTTGTGGTGTAGACGTCGCGTCGCGTCGTTTCTTCTTCTCATTTCAATATGGTTCCTTTTTCTTAATAAAGATTCTTCCCCAATTTCCCACTTGAAATTTTGATTGTGTATATTCCTGCGGGAGACACGCAATGTTTTATCCCGATTTTCCTACATGAAATCTTGATTACCCGAAGCGAAGCGAGGGCGGGTCGCTAGTAAACTATAAATACCTATAATTGGTTGTGGCCTCAATTTGTCTAGACCATAATTTAGTATAGACCTGATCAACAAAATGTAAGGGCGCAACCCGGGGAAATAACGTAAACGCTGTCTAAAAAAAACACACTAGCGTCATCTATTAGATGGCGGGTGGAACCACTCCGCGATACAGCTAGGGTATAACGAAGATACCATTGTTCTCGGCAGGAAAGAAGTAAAAAAATCATATTTCTGAACACAATTCACACTTGATCTAAATTGTTATATTGGATGAACTAAGATAATAAGAATAGTACCGAACGTATTTAATAACTATTTACTGACAGAGTGATTCACTTTACGTATTTAGTCCTGAACGCAATACGCTGGCTATATTTTAAAGTCAACACTGCGTTCACTTTTGTATGACACCGCACGCGACGGTTCACTTTTGTATGAAGCCAGACGCGGCGGGCGCACATCGCGGACGCCCGCGACGGTTCACTTTTGTATGGAACCGCGGCGTGTGCACGCCCCTTAAAATTCAAACCAAACCTCACACAAGTAAGCAGAGCAAGGGCAGACCACTAGTGAATTATAATAAGAATATCTCGGAAAAAATGATAAAAGCATCTCTGAATACAAAGTGTTCCCTAATATTGACAGAGGCTCAGAAATATCACTTTCCCTAGATGAATAGATATTTACTCGGTCAAATGATCTTATTAATGAAGTGGTCAGATGATTTCGGGGAGAAAAACGGGAGATTTTTCCTCGTTCGAATTAGTTGCGGTTACATTGTGCTAACTACGCCTCGTGGCGGGAGACAAGCGGTTATAAATAATTTATGAGTGTGATGTGACACGGCTAATGAATTTATTTAGGTTATGTAATAAATCTTCTTTTTGTGTATTCGAGAAAGTGTTCTACAGGGTGATTACGGGGTCGTGGAGCAAGAAAGAAGCATTTAAGTTACTTTCTCCTAAGCATCACGATAGGTTAGGACTAACAGTACACCAGCGACTTATTTTAGTCAGCAAAAAAAACTGCGATAATTCGAAATCATGCACCCTACTATTTCCCAAGAAAACTTATGTCAAGTAATATTAAAAGTAGGGTGACCACGCATTTTGAGTCAATAATAATTTTTAAATAAAAATACGTAAATAACGAATCATCTTTGTTTAAATTAAAATAAATACAGGTAGCATCGCAATCATTTATTTACTGAGTCAGAAAAAAATTGTTGGGATCACGACCCCGAAATCACCCTGTATAGTCGTTGTTCTGGTCGTGTGAGGGTAGTTTGTCGGTTGCAATAACTGACAAACTCCTCTTACGTTGTTATAAGTAAGAAAGTTCGAATAGGTGAGTGGCCAACCCTGGTGTCGGAGTTTTTAGACCGCCTAAAGGCCTCCGACATGGTGTGACGACAGAAAAAACCGGCACCGACAATTCGTTGTTATGTTCAGTTATGATATAAAGTTTGAACTTAGGTATATTTAATTTATATTCTACGCTATCTATAGGTATACCAATATCAACAAAGAAATCACTGAAAATTAATTTAAAATCTATATCTATACTAATATTTTATATAGCTGAAGAGTTTGATTTTTGTTTATATCAGTCCGATTTGAATAATTATTTTTACAATGTACAGCCACATTCGACAGGAAGGTTACAGGGAAGGAAAAGATTTCCTTCCCGAAATTCCCACGGGAATGAGCACAACGTGGACACTAAAGGCTAACTTATCCATTAACTTACCTATGCCCGTACTCGGAGACGTCAAATGCTTCCTGAGTACAGATTTAACGAGTAATTTTGACTTGTAAAGTATGAGAAATTACGTCAGTTAGGTAAGTGTAGATTTTTTGGACGTCTCTGAGTAGACATTTAATGAGTAATTTTGACATGTAATGTATTTAAAATTACGTCAATTACATAACTGTATGTTTAATGGAAGTCTCGGAGTGCGGCACTCAGACTCAGTTTCAATTCAGAACTCCACATCAACCCCTATATCCGATCACTTACATAATAGCCCCGTGGCCGCTCCAAATTGACAATTTGGTGATGTTGACGGAACGGCCGAGCTGCAATGGTCGGTATTATCTGATTGAGACGGGGACTCGGTGATAGCTCTTGGAGTAATTAATGGTCAGGATACGTCAGAATACGTGAGAAAAGTGAGGCTGGTTGGAGTCAAATTGGTGGTAAAACGCTCGATATGGTCTGTGTTAGGCGAATCGCTCAGACTCCGCGGCCATTTTGTAGTTTTGTTTAGACTTAAGGTGTGTTTTGACTTGACTTTCTTCTGAACTAATTGATAGCATCCAGTGTAAGTGGTAGTTTCAATTTTCTGATGACGTCTTGTTGAAAAATACATCTGAAGAAAGCGCTTCCTGTGCGGCATTTTTGTATGATAGCGTAAAACAAATGCAGAACCTCAGAACCTCCAAATTTTTATCGATTCTGTCTACCACCTAAAAATATTTACATTATGGAATGTAATGTTCTATTAACCTAAATAAAAATAAGAAGGCTTCATCATAAAGTTGAAGCTTTATTAAACGCCAAACATGCTTCATACATTCATTCAAATTCAAACAGTATTAAAACACAGAAAAATAAAAGACTACGTGAAACTACGTAATCTTCTTCTTCATCGAGTGGATGGTCAACCTGACCAATCCTGGTGTCAGAGTTATTGAAGCGCCAAAGGCCTCTGACATGGCTCATGTAACGACTACTATCCGTAAAAAGTAACCGGGACCGAGGGCTTAACGTGCCCTCCGAAGCACGGAAAACTACGTAATAAAAACCAGATATTACATCACAATCAGAGCCTGTAACATCACGTCTACTCCTCCCAGTTATTAACTCAACGCTACCTTTACAAACGATTGTGTACAGCTGGTCTTTTGATGGTCGAGATGTGATACATAGATATTATATAATATCCACACTACATATACATATTTGCTGACGTATAGTTAAATACTCGAAGTTAGTACTTCCCTCTGAAGTGGGTAAATATATAGAGATGTTGGAACGGGTTTATTTATGTACATTTCGAAGGAGAATATCAAGAATCGTAAAGTTATTTCTACCTTTACGTTTGAAGTTAATATCAACTGTTTAATTTAAGTAAAGTAAAGTATGAGCCGTAATGGCCCACTGCTGGGCAAAGGCCTTTCATCTCACTGAAGATATCGGTCCAATGAGGAGAAAAAAATAAGTAAAAAGTCATGTAACCTATACTAATATAATATATCTGAACAGTTTGTTTGTTAGAACGTTAATCTCAGAAACTACCAATCCGGAACGGGAAGGTTATATAAGTAGACTTTTTTTCATACTGGAATTCCCCCGGGAACGGGCACAACGCGGGTGTAACCGCAGGGCACTGCTAGTGTTATTGTATGCAGCCTACAGTTTATTTCAACGCCATCTTTAAAATTGCCAGTTGCAATCTATCTATATTATATATATAAAATTCTCGTGTCACAGTGTTCGTTCGCGTACTCCTCCGAAACGGCTCGACCGATTCTCATGAAATTTTGTGAGCATATTGAATAGGTCTGAGAATCGGCCAACATCTATTTTTCATCCCGAAATTCCCGCGGGAACGGGTACAACTCGGGTGAAACCGCGGGGCGCAGCTAGTCTATCTATATATATTAAAATCGCTAAAACTCCGCGGCGTGCGCACTCTTAACGCAGTGTCGACCCTAAACGTAGTTTCATTTCAAAGTGAGTAGTGTTCGCTTAAGAAACTAGTGCTTTTAAATTTTCCGTGATTATAACTTTCCGCACAATTTCTTAATGTAAACTTTAACTGTGCCAAACATCCTTCGCCTAATTCTCGTATTAATGCACAGATATATTCTTCTTTATCATAGAGTTGCAATATAGAAATACAACGTTGCCAGAATTCAGAATCAGACTACAAATATTCTGTGTGAATTTAAATAAATTGAACGCGTGTACATATTATATAGTTGTGTCCTGCGGTTTTACCCGTATGGTACCCGTTTTACAGAAAATTTCGGGAAAATCAGTAGACCTGTGGTCTCTTAAATGTGGCTTTCAAATATAAAATAATAGCAGCGCCCCGCGGTTTTCCCGCGTTGTGTCCATTCCTGTAGGAATTTCGGGATGAAAAATAGCCTATGTTACTCGTGGATAATGTAGCTTTCGAATGGTGAAAGAATTTTTAAAAACGGTCCAGTAGTTTTTGAGCCTATTCATTACAAACACACAAACAAAGTTTTCCTCTTTATAATATTAGTGTACAGTGTAGATGAAATAGGAGATTTATTTATTACATACATTATTTCATTAGTTTGTTGCCTTTAGATGTTAGCGCCCCGTAGTTTTACATGTATCGTTGGTAAATTTGGAATGAAAACTAGTTTGTAACATTTCTTTATGAAAAACTTTTTATTTTATTCATTAGCACGTTCAAACAAACAAACTTTTCAGATATCTTTCAGTACAGATACAAGTATCAGAGAGGATATTATACATTTTTATTCAGGGGACCGGATTACTACAGAATAATATAAAATGAAGTACTGTATTTACGACCAATGGCTGCAGTTCATTGCTTTGAAATTGTTTAACAATTTTATGTTTGACATCCACCAATACGAGTAAACTATTGATTGTTGTACCCCTTGTCTCGGGGATTTTGATGAAAATATCAACACAGTGATTGAGTTCAGAGAGTCCAACAAATAATTTGCTGAGGAAAAAATTAAAATAGCAAATATACAAACGAACGCACACATTGCAGATATAACGACAATTGTTTAGATGAAATTAAAAGCTAAGGAAATAACGGAAATAATAGATTCAATTTTCTTTCAAACAATAGTTTAAATTTTTGTAGGAAAAGTTGATGCAGTTCTTCTTATCACTTAAGTCGGTGACACGGTCCCTACGAATAAAACTTCTCTTATAGTTTCAGACAGTACACAGTACATTATTATACCTACACAAATCGATCAACCCCTACAAGAGAGTCGTAGAGTATATATAGTTCAACTTTTACAACATTAGTTTACATAACCGATAGCATATCCGATCTCAAAGTTCATAGACGAGACCGCGTCTCCAACATCGATATAAAGTTTTGAATGTCACTTAAGAATAAGTTGGGATCCTCGCAAAGGGCGGATGTAAAACAACAAATAGGAAAAATAAACACTTCAAAAGTCTTTCTTGGTTCCGTAACGAGATAGGGTTCTAGTTGTGTTCTTACTATTGGTTTCAATAAAGTTGTTCGTCTGTTACAAATATTATTTTGTGACGTTCAGAGACCTTTGCCCAGCAGTGGGACGATATAGGCCCGGATTTTTTTTTTTTTTTCCCGGGCCTATTTCGTCGTATACATAGTCACTAGCACTAGTCTACCAATTCTGAGGTACCGCGTTTGATTCCCAGGAAGGGTACCACGATCATAAAATAATATACTTTTGGTCCTCAAAACCTTTCAACCCTTTTTAAAAGGTTGGATCTACCAACCATCTCGATGTTTTTGGATATCAGTTTTGATACTAAGTTGATTGCATTTTAATTCGGTGTGATGTGATTATAACGAATACGGTAGTCATATTCGGCGAACAACTACAGGTGAAGGTGATGTTTTCAAAATAATCATAGATTTTGAGCATTTTATTACCTTGTCTGAATTCTGAAGTCTGTTTTTTTATGTTATACTAGTAGTGTTGAAGGTCGAATATGGTAAGGTACTAGGCATGCTTGCTGTTAGTCAGTCGAACAACATCATGCAGCTCGGTCCCGCTTCGATAGGTGGCAGATAGTGGCATTTTTATCTGAGCGCTACCGTGCTTTGGTACGTAAAATTGTCGGTCCCAGCTGTTGCAATCTTCAGACCGTGTCGGAGGTCTTTAGGCGGTCTAAAATCTCCAACATAAGAGTACTAACCTACTCGAACGTGCTTAGTTTTTAGTCGACCGAGAGCCCTTGGTAGGGTGCTCGTTGTGTAGGAGTACCACAATCGCGCGGCTAACGATCACTCCAGACCGACTCCGACCAAACGTCTTTTATTATATTCACATGTTTTTTGATACAATTTGCGGACATTTCACATTATATTGTGGAGTGGTTCAAGTTTTTAGTTTAGGTTGCGAGTTATTGTTGATACCTGAACAATATAATAATCAGGTATCTATACTAATATAATAAAGCTGAGGAGTTTGTTTGAACGCGCTAATCTCAGAAACTACCAACCAATTCGAATAATTCTTTTTGTAATAGATAGCCACATTCAACGGGAAGGTTGTAGGCTATTTTTCATCCTGAAAATTTTACGGGATGGGCACAACGCGGCTAAAACCACGGGGCGCTGCTAGTGTAATATATTCCTTCCTTGGTATTCATATCAAAGTAAATGTATACAGCGTCCGTAAAGATAAAGAGCACACAATATAGTCTCGACTGTAGTTAGACCTTCTACGAAAATGGAAAACTTAATGAAAGGGCTCTGTCACAAGACGCGGACATTGGCATTTAAATTAAACAATAAGAACCATTTTTGATCGTACAGACTTTTTGCTTTTTAAGACTAAAAAATTAAAAATACTGAGAACTTTTGCTACAGTTTAGTTTCCGTGGAAAAAAGGCTTTCGGCCGTATTTAGAAATATTAATTAAATCAACAGTTAAATAATTGACGTAATTTTTCATCCATTACATATCAAAATCACTCATTACACTCTACTAAGGAAGCATCTGACGTACTGCAGTTAGCTAGAAAAAATAGAGTGAATCCTTAAAATTCCTATTTCCCGCAAACAGATCAACAAAACACTTCACCATTTTATATATTTCGATGAAATACACATATTTATTTCGATGAAAAATAGTAACCGCTAAACAAATAAAAAATCTCAGAACCATTCCAAGATTTTTCCTCAAGATATGAAGCCATCAATTTTTACAACAAAAATATAGTATGAAACAATATGGATTCCCAAAGTTTTTCAATTCCAATAGAAAGTCGGTGTTCATTCGTTGTCTGTGTGTTTGTGCCGAGCTCTCGTTGAGATATCGGTCTCTTTAATTGTAACCGAGACGCTGGAGTTTTCAGTAAACCACAATAGCTTGTAGTGTCTAGGGTGGCATTTTAAACTGGTCAGTATGGCCTACCCTCTCCTGCTCCTCCTCACTGTACTGATATCTTCAGTGAGATAAGAAACCTTTGCCCATCAGTGGGACATTAAAGGCTAACGCTTATTTACTTACAGTATGGGTAAGTCTGAAATTTTAATAGATACGAAGATCTTTTCTTAGGAACCAAGTCTTATATCTTAGACTAGCAGCGCCCCGCGGTATTACCCGCGTTGTTCCCGTTCCCGTGGGAATGTCGGAATGAAAAGTAGCCTATAACCTTCCCGTTGAATGTGGCTATCCATTACAAAAAGAATTATTCAAATCGGTTCAGTAGTTTCTGAGATTAGCGCGTTTAAACAAACAAACAAACAAACAAACAAACAAACAAAACAAACTCTACAGCTTTATAATATTAGTATAGATATAAGAAGAAATGCATTTTGTCAACAAACTTTTTGAACTTAACATTAGTTGACATGAAGCTCGGTCAGGTAGAATGGGTAGCCGATAGTGACATTTCTATTCGAGCGCTACCGAGCTTTGGAGAGCAATCACGATTGTTTCAAACGTTAGACCATGTTGGAGGCCTTAAGACGGTCTATATACTCCGAGACAGGATTGGCCACTAACTCAATGTCATGCAATGTACATTATGTTGGCACTCAAAAGTCCCTTTTATTAAAAAAAAAAGATTTAGTTAGTTTACAAGCTACATAACGCATTATATCACAGTGTCTTTGATATTCACCGACTCGCGACTAGTAAATTAGATCAATGACACTGAGTCTAAGGCTACAGCTACACTAAACGGAGGCTCTGCAAAAAGTATTGGCCTTTGTTCGTCGCCAATCTTCCGCGACGGCGTTTCCGTCAAGCGTAGCTCCCTAAACGTTTCTGATTTACCAAAAATACGGAAAGTTAGTACACAATAAAGTGAGGTACAAACATTTCTATACATTCGCATTAACAGAACTTATCGGGAATATTTCTTCATCAAAAAACATTCAACATTGTGTTTCTTTTTGTTTACATTAGCATGGTATATGTTACCAATAGCGCGTAAAAGAAAACATATAAAATAAAACAAGAACGCATGATATCTGGAAAATGGGTTCCGCATAATACAGTTAATATTTTGTACTAGCAGTGCCCCACAGTTTTACCCGCGTCTTGGTCGTTCCCGTAGGAATTTTGGGCTAAAAAATCCTACTAATAATATTATAAATGCGAAAGTTTGTATGTATGGATGTATGGATGTTTGTTGCTCTTTCACGCAAAAACTACTGAACGGATTTGGATGAAACTTTACAGTAATATAGGTTATACATCAGAATAACACATGGGATACATTTTATCCTGAAATTCCCGCGGGAACGTGTACAACGCGGGTAACACCGCGGGGCGCGGCTAGTAATCTATAATCTTCCTGTTCAATGTAATGAAGCTGAAGATGTTTTTGTTTCTTTGGACGCTCTAATCTCAGAAACTACCAATCCGATTTTAATGATTATTATTGCAATGGATACTCAGATTCAACGGGAAAGTTATAGGCTATTTTTCATTCCGAAATTCACACAGTAACGGCCATAACGCATATAAAACCGCGAGGCGCTGCTAGTGTGATATAAACGCAATGTGTGAGGCGTTCTGTCATATCCCCAGGGACCCCTAATAATACGGATCGTACTTCTGTGTTATTGTAAGCTGTAAAAAAATATTGTAACGTTACACAACATTTCTTTTACAAGTTCGTTTTATATTCATATTAGGACGTAACAAAAGTTTACTTATACTCTCGCCAGTTTCTTAAGAAAAGGAATATGGTTTTATTGCTTCTTTATTTGGAGCAAATGCTTAATGTTTTGCCTGTGCAGCGGAATTTGATGTAATGCAGAGATCTCTTCTTCATCGAGTGGATGGCCAACCTGACCAATCCTGGTGTCAGGGTTATTGAGCCGCCAAAGGCCTCTGACATTGCTCAAGTAACGACTACTATCTGTAGAAAGTAACCAGGACCGACGGCTTAATGTGCCCTCCGAAGCACGGGAATTGTTATTCTATATAGAAATGTACTGTACTGATATTTTCAGTGATATGAGAGGCCTTTGCTTCTCATCGCACTGAAACTTAAAAATTACAACACCCGCTACGCCATAACACACCTCCTACGTTTTTAAATGATAAAACCACATTGAAAACGGTCCATCCGATTAGAGCTACGATGCCACGGACAGACATGCACACACGCATCGACACGCATCGACGTGTAAAAATATACATTATAGCATTTTTTCCAAAGCTAGGCTTTAGGCTACTTGTTATCCTAAAAGCCCTTTAGGAAACAGTTGAAACTCAATCCACGGCTTGTATAAAATACAAAGTAATTACTTAACGTTACATAAAGAGGTAAATGTAGTCATCGTCCTCAGGCGACATCTATCAAAGCAAACAGAACTAATTGAATGCCGGTTAAACCAACAGCCGATTATATTTACTTTGCCGATAGTAATTGACCTAAAAGTTAACAATATTAAACCAATAGATGACTTAACTATCTATATATATAAAATTCAAAGTCCTGACTGACTGATAATCAACGCACAGCCTCAACCGCTACACCTAGAAACATGAAATTTGGCAGGAAGGTTCTTCAAGTGACGTAAGTGCACACTAAGAAAGGATTTTCGAAAATTCCCACGGGAACGGGCTCAACGCGAGCAAAGCCGCGGGGCGCTGCTAGTCTATCTATAACTGCCACACTCAGAGACGTCCATTAAATCGTCACTTAGCTAATTGACGTTATTTTTTATACATTACATGCCAAAATCGCTTATTAAATCTCTACTAAGGAAGCATTCGACGTCTCTGATTAATGGCATAAGAGCCTGATAGTCAAGACTGTCTTCTAGTCTATTAAAACATAATGAAGGAGCGCATACTAAAGACAACACGTTGAACATATTATTTTGTCTCTGTAGGACTAAAGAATTTGTACCGAAAACTTATAGTTTGACTAAACGAAGTTAGTTCATTACACTCGTAAAGCGCCGTGCAGCTCGGCCCCTATTCATATGGGTGGCCGATAGTGGCATTTCTATCTAAGCGCTACCGTGCTTCGGAGGGTACGTAAAATTATCGTTGCTTAAAATACTAACTGGTATCCCCATTTATTCTGCCTTTACCTTTCTAGTCCAGACAAATACATAACTGCATTTTCTGATTTCGGTTATGACATATGCGTCGCGTATTTTTCTCTTCCGTGTTCATATCGCGCACGTAGAATCACAGTAACATATACCGTGTACGTGCATTGATTCACATTCGTGCCGCCAGGAGCGTTAGGGTGGCTTTTCATTGCATCTGATATACATAACGTTTGCAATAGTTTGACTTTATGACTTGCTAGTTGCTTTGGTGGATTAGATTAATTATGGAGAAAGAAAATAACGAGATATTAATTAGGTATTATAGTAAAGTGTAGACAAGCGTGGCGCTTACGCCTAATAATCCTCACTGCGCTGATATTCGGTGAGATGACAAGCCTTTGACCAGCAATGGGACATAACAGGCTAATAAGTTACTTAACTTTAAGTAAACTCGAGGAGAGTTTAGATTGAGCGAAAGATATGAGAGGAAATTCTAAAAACAAAGTTACAAAAAACATCTTTGGTTTAATTAAATATTACAATGTTTACACGACTAACATTTCTTCATTTATACTAATACTAGCAGCGCCCCGCGGTTTTACCCGTGTTGTGTCCATTCCTGTGGGAATTTCGGGATGAAAAATAGCCTATGTTACTCGTGGATAATAAAGCTTTCGAATGGTGAAAGAATTTTTTAAAATGGTCCAGTAGTTTTTGAGCCTATTCATTACAACCAAACAAACAAAGTTTTCCTCTTAATAGTATTAGTGTAGATTTAACATACCGAAACACCAGTAACGTATTAACAAGTCTCGCTCGTCCAAACCGTTGCAAGCTCCCAGAAAACTCCAACCATGACAACACACATGTTTATCTCAAGTTCGCAACTTCACAAGCTACTCGCAGAGATAACATAACGTTTTCATCATCATTCGGTGCCAATCGGGCAGGAATCAGGAAAACAGTTCGTCAACTGATTATTCAATCTTGTCTATGGATAAGTTACAAAGTAGGAAACTAATGTAATACATCAACGAAACTTTAACTTAATTATTGGAGCTGCTTGTAACTTAGTTTATGGTACGATGTATTATTGTGTGTGTATAAATGCGTTAGTGTATTGCAGAAGTTATTATCCTTATGGAGCGTAAGAATAAGGGAATAGAAGAATTATCCTAAGTAGGTTTAACATAGAACACTTAGGGCTATTTGAAGCGGTTGATCATCGTAACATACGTTCGTTAAAAAGTTTACGGTTATTTTACACTGTTGATGTTTGTTAAATACAAAACGTTGTTTCATACTTTAAATGACAGACTGCAAGTTTTTCGGTCGGCCAGTAGAATTCCACGATTAGCTGAAAATGATCATGTACGAAACTAAAATTGTCAGTTCCGCTTGTTTCAGCCATGTCGGAGGCCTTTAGGCGGTCTAATAGCTCCGATACCAGGGTTGTAGATTAATCTACACGGACTTTCTTACTTATACTGTTGAATTATTCTGTATGGTAATGAAACAAATCCTTCCTCTCATGGTTGTAGAGGGTAGCGTAAGCATTGAAACATACAGTCAGACGGTTGAGTATTTTGTTTTATATAAGTACATAGTTTATTTCAGTCTTAAACTTACACTAGCCGCGCCCCGTTCTCTAGGGGATTTCGAGATGAAAAATAGGCTTTACCTACGCGTTGAATATGGGTATCTATTACTAAAATAATGATTCAAATCGTAGTAGGTTAGCTTGTTCAAATAAACAAACTTTTCGGCATTATTATATTAGTAAACATATATTCAACCTAATGTAAGGGTCAAGATACAGACATTCTGTCAAATAGACAGACAGACAATAAACAGACAGGCAAACGGACAGACAAGCGAAAAAATCTTAATTTATACAGACACAATACTAGTGTTACTCCACCTAGCCGGTCGAATGTCGACCCAACTACTTTGGTCGAATATCGTGAGCACATTGCGACCTAATTATATCATCCTCTTCAACTAAACAGGACACAGAGCGATACTCTACGTGACGTCACGAGCGAGACTATTGAATCTTGGTCACGTAAAATCTTTGTATTTTCTCCATTCCTTTCAGGGTTCATCGCTGAAATGTCTAATTCGATTTTTGGTTTCAAGCGAAATTGGATGTGTCGCTCCTTGAGTGTGTTTCAGGGAACTGGAACAGATGTTTGATGTTTTTAACGTAACAGTCATTTTAATGTTATTTTTATATGCTTTCGGTTGTACGGGTACAGGCAGTTTTTGTAAGAATTTTTAGGATAAGCAACTTGCCATTTACTTACTTTCATCAGTATAGTTATAAGTTCGTTTAATTTGATATGACTTCGGATCCTTAGGTCTGAAACTACGTTAAGCGGGCACCCGCACGGTTTCACACAAAAGTGCTGCATCGCGGGAACCCGCGCGCGCCCCACACCCATGAAACGGGGCCCGCCTCCGTGCGATGGAGTAGACACGCGACGGTTGCCCGTCGCCGGCGTTCGCTTAACACAATTTCAAGCCTTACGACCCTCTGATCTCTCTCATTGAAGATATCAGTACAGTGAAGAGGACTAGGCATAATCATCACTTTGCCAAATGCGATTGGTGATCTCAAACCCAAGCCATGTTTGAATAGTAGAAAACATGTTTTCGCTCGACCCAGGAATTGAACTGGGATCTCAGTCTTAGCAGGCGAGTGCATATACCACTAGACCACCGTGGCGTTTACCTGGGTATATTTATATTTATTTATACATTTATACTTTTGAACCAGTATCCCTAACCTTTCTTTATTAAAGTGTGCCTATTTATACCACTAGGTATCGAGTCTGGAGCGGATGGATTGGTTCTGAAAGGTGATTTGATCGAACTCTTCCGAGTGAATGGAGACGAAATGTTATCAAATTGGACCTTTTTTACTTTCTATTTATATCTCTGACTGAAATAACCTTACTGTTGTGTATAAATATAATCTGCGCAATCTATAGTGATAACAGTGTTTAACCTATATGACGTAGATTATATTTAGTAAGTCCTAACAACAGAGTTCAGTAAAAAATATTCTTCATCTTTCGTGTTATCATCCTACAAATATTATAAAAGCCGAAGTCTGTGAAGATGGATGTATTTATGTTCGTTACTCTTTAACGAAAAAATTACTGGACGGATTTGGTTGAAATTTTACAATAATATAAGTTTACATCTGAGTAACACATTAGGTACCGAAATTTCGGCATGAAAAGGTACCCTTTGCTGCGGATAGTACATACATATATCCTCAAAAACTTTCGCATTTATAATATTAGTATTATATAGACTTCCTTTAGGGAATGAAGCATATTCTATCTTTCTTTACCAAGTTGGTCCAGTCTACAAATACGAGTACCTTTTCACAATAACCCGAGGGAGTTGTCTCAACAACTTGTTGGAAACTTAACCGTCACAGAACTAATATTTAGATTGGAAATAGTTTTCTAGAATTTATGTTAGAAAAACCTTATAAGATTCATTGTTATGTAATGTATTTTATTATTTTCTTTTTTAATTTAAAATTGTGACTTTTGTATTTGTGATAATACCATAAAGTTGAAATCAGTTTTTGTTACCTTGAACGTAGTAAATCAAACCTTTAGAACTATCAGTTACATTTGAATTAAATATCTTTGTTGAACAAAGTTCGAAACAAAATGAAATCGCTGTTCCAGGTAGCCTAACGACACCTATAAAGTCTAGATGACGTTATGATACTTACCCTACCAGCAGCGCCCCCTGATTTTACGCGCGTTGTTTGCGTTCCCATAGTAATTTCGAGCTGAAAAATAGCCTATAACCTGGCTTTTAAACGTGGCTTTCTAACACAATGAATTTTTTTTAAATCACGGGTACTTCCTAGTTTTAAGTGCGTTCAAACAAACAAAAAAATCGTAATCTTTAGTTTTATTAGTAAAGATTTCCCAATTGTCTATTGTACTAATAACTTCCTCATAATTGCTAATTTAAACGCTACATTATCTCGTCTATTGCGAAGGAAACTCCACAAAACTTTCAAAACAAAATGGCGAAACAGAATGGTAGATATAAAACAATAAAGTATGGAACCCATACAAACTTCTTCGTTTCAACCTTCGCCCTTTGTTTAAAAGAAACTTTCAAGGGTTACGTAACCGAACCCTAAATACAATTAGGTTAAAGTTGGAGAAAAGATTGACCAATCTTTGTTGGGTTACCATCTACCACGATTCGGTTTCGATAAAGTGTTTGTTTGTTTCAACGCTTATCTTAGATACTATCAATCCGATTAGAATAATATTTTTTGTAATCGATAGCTATATTCAAAGGGAAGGTTATGGGCTATTTTAATTCCGAAAATTTCCACGAGATCGGGCACAACACGGGTGAAACCGCGAGGCGCTGCTAGTATGTATATACTATGAGGAGTATAAATAATGTATTAAAGACGATAGATTACCCCCAAGAGATTAAACTTATTAAGTACAGATTCTCTTATTATTGGGAAAACTTTACACTCCCGACAGTTAATGGGAGATGCCATACTTGCCGGTTAGGCACACACGGCATCGGCGAGACGCTCGCATCTGTTGTGTGCGAACACAAGCTTCTATATTGTCATTATATGACAAGGATCATCACTTAAATTGTTATCGGCAGAGTACCCCGATTTTACTCACGTTTTGTTTTATTTTTGTGAGAATTTTGGAATGAAAAGTTCTAATAATAGATTGATTTTGCGTGAAAGAGGGACAATGAACATAAGAGTACATCTACATATTTATAGATCCTCACAAACTATTGCAATAATAATTTTTGTAGGACAATGAGTATAGATCGAGAAGTTTTAGAAAAAAAAGTATATCCAAGGCAACAAATGATATAATGTCTGTACCAGTAAGTGAATGAATGAAAATATCAATGTCGTGTCGGGTCGTGCCGGCACAGCGAGTGTGGCATCTTCCAAAAATACATAGTTTACTGTTACGGCGGTAAGTGTGGTACTAATGCCTATCCCTCAAAATTATACCTAACACTAATAGATACTAGGTTTATTTTGCTAAACAAACTGAGCCTTACTACCGAGGACTAACTCAAAAAGTTTCCTAACATTATCATCTAATGACAAAAACACTAATGAAATAAAGGGAAAAGACAAAGTCGGTAACGAATAGGAACTAACTAACGGCAGAGTAGTAAAGACACGTATTTACTACCCCTACTACGAGTATCCTATAGTAAAATACATAAAAGTCAAAGTCAAACATTTCTACTGGTGTCTTAAGTTTAAGCGAACAATACTCATTCAGTCTTCGGTGACCACGGGTCCTGCAAAGTTGTCGAAACGCCAGATAAAAATTTAAACAAAAGCGAAGTGTATCCGTAAACGTATTTTCAATTCAAAATCAAACATTTTTGTTCAGTTTTGGAAGCAAAGGCTCTTTTGAACGTACCACTTACTTATACTCTTTGTTTCTCAGTATAATATCCATTAAGACGTAATTAATGTAAATGTATTTGTATTAATTCCAATTTTGATTTTTAATTTGGCTTAATACAGGCTTTAGGGGGAACACAGGCTCATACTTCTACTAGACTTATTTTTTATAAACGATTTGGTAATATACTTTAAAGAATATGCAATCTAATGTTTGGTGACGTGTACGGTTGCAACGTGTGCATGGTCTAAAAATGGTTCATTAAAGCGCATGAACTATTCTGAACAAACCTTACTTTTTTATCGTTTTTTTATTGATGTTTTAGTTACCTTACCATCCTATTGTTGAGCAAAAGCCTCCTCCCATCCCCGCTACTCATCGATTCAAACTTTATTATTCTACGATTACTTTAACGATGCAATCTCGACAGTCAGTCGTAGTAAGGGTACAGTTCTAAAGTGAAACACAAATAAAACTCCCTTCGTTTACTGTTTCAGAGCAATTAGTTAATTGTTTTAAATTAATTGTTGAAAGTTACTTAGTGGCCGCAAGAATTAGATCAACAAATCGTTTGTTTTAGAGAACGGAATGGAATTACTCTGAGGTTTTTCATTTAAGCTAACACCTTTTATTTTCAATTGTTTCCAATTTTTTGTTGCTTTCCTGAAAGTATCTTATTTCTTCTTGGAAAATTGTGATAGGAAATTGTGTGTTAAAAGAGTTGTTTGAATTGAGCTAGTTTACGAGTTGCGAGTTAGGAAATTCTATGACAATGATATAAGATACGTCTAAACTTAAGCACTGTGCTCTTGTCGATGGAGTTCTTTCCATTTTTCTCTATCTTCTGCCATCCTTTTCAGTTATCGTACGACACGACCTTTGTCGAAATATAAGATATACGATAACGATAATGTCAACTCACCGGCTTGTAGCGTTTAAACTCGCTCAACGTCATCGAATGGTAATGGCAAACTTTTATTTTTATGTAACAGATTTAACTTTCAACTATTCGACACGTAACGTTAAATGTATTTAAAGTAACGAAATACTCGTTCACGTAATATCTTTTGAGCAATCAACGAGCGTACATTGATATTACGTTTTGTACCTCGTAGTGACTACGCCGTAGCGATTTCGTAGTCTCGTAGCTACTACGCCACTTAGTGATTTTGTAGGTTCGTAGTCGCTGAGTTCGTAGCACCGTTTGTTGCAAGATCTTTCATTAATGTAACGTACAATTAAATACCTGTTTAACAAATAGTGAAAATTAAATTTGAATACTGAACAATGAAATACCGTTAAGCTACAATCGAAATTCAGACCTATTTTATCTCAAATAGAAGTTGAATTCATTTAATTCATACCCTACAGTGGGTTGAATTTTCCGGTGCCGGTTCGCGGTTCAACCATGTGGAAATGAATAGAGCATTTCCCTACCTTTTCTCTTCAAAGTCGAGACTTTAACTCGAATTTTTCAGGCAAAACTAACCGAACACATAGAGATAAAGAAGTACTGAAGCTTTGTTCGCAACTGGATTAGCCGATCGGCCAGAAATGTTAGGAGCATTGTTTCTGCTTAAATTTTGAAATATTTCCAAAAGAATTCAGAACAAAAGAAGTCCTTTAACATTGAAACACGTTGTCTCACTTCAAATCAGTTTGATTTATGGTTTTCAGCTTCAGGAAATTCAGTGAAAATACAGCGGGAGATGTGATATGCTCATCGGAGAGAGAGAGAGAGATCGACTCGACTAGTTTTGGTTAGCTTTGGTTCTGTAGAAATATCTATGTTACACATACGAAGTTTGATGTACTGATATGAGCAGATTTCAAGAAGCTCATCTCAAGAACTACACAAGTCAGATTCAAATTAATATTTTGCATTGGATAGCAACATTCAAGTCGAAAGTAAGAGATTAATATTGTTATTACAAAATTCAATAAAACGTAAGTCCATTACCCTCGCTCGTTTGCAGCTAGTGTAAGCTCGCTCAATGTTAACAACACCTTCATAATATAAACTCAAAAAAGAAAAGCGGTATATCAAAACTAAATGCAAAAATCTTTTTTACAAATTAGAAAACCCGCCCTCATTCCGTTGTTACATCTTACATAATTCTTTCAACCGAACCCTCCATCCGGAACGTCGGTTAAATCCCGCACCCCTAGTGATGTGAAGGTGGTCCTAGAATCATATGCTCCACCGACTTGTTTGCACGGACCGTATGTTACTAGTGATGGGAAAACCTGATAAGAAATATCGATATCGATAAATCTGACCTTTTTTCAGACGGACAAGACAGATAGTGGTTTATTTAGATGTACTTGTTTACTTGGTTTCAAGTATAGAGTGTTTTTCTTTATTAATAGGTTAGGATTTCAGGTAAGGATGTAACTTGTCATTTTATTATTATAATATTTCTTATATACAGAGCGATTCAAGAGGAATTCTTTGTGACTACTGTTATTGCATAAATTCCCATTATATCGGGACTAACGCGGGTAAAACCGTGGGGCCCTGCTAGTTATAAAATGAAACCTCCGCCGTATCTGACAATCCATTTGCGATTAAAATATCTACTTACTAAATTAATAGTGTTTCGTAGGAAAGGGATTTAAATATTCTTAGAAAATGTACAAAGCAAATAAATTCACGGATTGCGCCATTAATTCTAATCGAGTTTACTTACAATCTAGGCTTCTGCGATTTTTTAAATATAAAAACAATAATGATAACTTCTGTTTTTCTCTGTTATTCATAGTTGATAATGTTTTAAAATTAATTAAAACGGACGTAGGTAATGGTTGTAAAATAGTAAATTAGTAATTCATTTCGTTAAATTTCTGAGAAAAAGTTAATGGACTGAAATACGCTTTTCATTTCCGAATAACATTTTGTAAACATTAATGAATAAATAGTTGAAATAGTAATAAAGGAAAGTTGATGAAAACCGTATTATAAATTTAATATGATTTGTTTTTCCGAAACAAACAAAGTTACATACTCGTATATTATAACGTGATTCGGAGAATGTCTATTTATATTTTCACGGTTAGGACTGACATTTTATTTTAATATCGATACAATGTTTTGGAACGTATACGAGTATAAAACTCACATTTGGCAAGCGTGGTGATTACGACATCCTCATGGACGGATATCATTCAGTGCCAATGGAACATTACAGGCTACTTAACTTTTTATTTTTAATAATCAATTATTATTTTATCGATACTACCGATGCGTCTCCCATCCCTAATGAATTCAACCGCATCTTTCTAGAACCTTGCTAGACGATAAAATGCATGCATATGTCAAACGATGCTTGAGATTATATCTTTTGTATGGAAAACGTTTTTTATATGTTCGTTATATAATGGTATGGAATATCTCAACTTATTTAAAGACTAACAGCGCCCCGCGGTTTTACCTGCGTTGAGCAAGACCCCGTGGGAATTTCGGATTTTTTTATACTTACATATAACCCTTTCTCTTAAATAACTCTTTCTAAACCGTGCAGTAGTATTTGAGTTTATCGCGAACAGACAGACAGACAGACGCGGCCGGGACTTTTTTTTATAATATGTAGCGATATTCTATAGCATTTCCATTCTATGTAAGGTTTCTTAGTATGCTAGCGCCGCGATGTTGCTTAGCTACGGGTATTTTTAGCCAACCAAAGCTCTGAGGTTCAAGATTCAGCTGTATGTATTTATTATATTTCTTAGTAATGTTATTTCTATTTGTTTATAGCGGACTACACCACGATAGTTTGCATACATGATGTTCGTTCGTAATTGTTAAGCAACGTGCAGCTCGGCTCCTACTTGGATGGGTGGCCGATAGTGGTAATTCTATCCGAACGTATGTGTACGTACGTAAAATTGTCGATTCCGGTTGTTTTAATAGTTAGGCAATGTCGGAGGCCTTGTGGCGGTCTATAATTTCCAACTACTGGATTGACCACTTTCGTAATCGGACTTACTTTTTTACCTGAGGAAAGAAATCACAGATTGGTCCCGTTTTTTTCAAACGATTTAAGAAAAGGAGATTTTAAGACCTGATTTGCTTCTTGTAATCGCATCTTTGGTTTCCGACTTTCCCGTACTGACCGATTTCAAAAAGCCACCCTGAATCCTACTAAAATGATTAATACGAAAGTTTGTGAGTATGGATGTATGTATGTTTGTTACTCTTTCATGCAAACACCAATGAACGAATTTGGATTAAAATTTACAGTAATATAGGTCATACATCAGAATAACACATGGGATAGATTTTATCCTGAAACTCCCGCGGGAACGATTACAACGCGGGTGAAACCGCGGGGCGCGGCTAGAATTCATATAATGTGCTATAGACAATTTCAACTTTTTTCGATTTCTTTATACTCAATGCAGAATGTTACATAAAAGCCTACTGTCCTGCTATGGAATTTAAAGCCATTGGACGGAACCAAATTAATCTATTTGGAGTTCCATGGAAAACGGTCGAGTAGTCAAATTCGTTTCAACGCACAGATTAACGGAGTCACAAATACCTTCGAGTTAAATAGAGAGTGACATATTTATATACTTATGGGGATACTTTAAATCTTACCTGATTGAATGCAAAACTGTATCGTGTAAATATGGTAAAAAGTATAAGCCCGTAATGTCCCACTGCTGGGCAAAGGCCTCTCTTCCCACTGAAGATATCAGAAGAAGAGATAAAAGAAGGTACAGTGAGGAAGATTAGGCGTAATCACCACACCATGCCATACTAATAAATAATTGAGGCGTACTGACGCATTTATATTAAAAACAAAAATGTTCGCAATAAATAGCTAAATATTCTATTATTATTATTTAAGCTATTACTGTCCCAGTGCTGGGCAAAAGCCTCTCCCCTCCTTGCATCCCTATCCTGTACCTCTCCCTTCCAGTTTCTGAGATATGTGTCGAGTTCGCCTGCTCGCCGGATCTGGCTCCTACTCAGTGGCTGTTTTTGCCCCCAGCTTTTGAAACATGCGAAAGACGTGGCCTGCTCAGTTCCACTTTAGTTAGTAGTTAGCCTCTTTGCTAGCGATGTCCGTAATCGTGTCTTGGAGCACAATTAGGTGTTGCGCATCCTTAACGTTTATTTGTACGTTAATATTAATAATTAAACCAGCGCAAACAAAAACTTTAATTGTTTACTATAAACACTACCAAACAATCAAAACGCCAAAAAACGTTCAAAATTACGTAACCATCTCATCAGCATAAAAACCTAATCAGTCCGGGCGCTGAAACTTGAAAATGCCGCAAACGCAAAAATTATCTTCTGTATATAAACGTCAAATTTATATTCCGGTGCCGTACGGTTGACGCATGCGTGTTACAACCCTGTTTCTAGCTAGATGCGTAGTGGGGGTTAGATCGCTCCGGTCGCTCCGTACGGACGCCCGCACGTACGTTTCTTTGCCGGATCCGAATACGAAATTGTGTGTGTAAAGAAAGTTGAAATATGGTGATTGTTAAATTGGTGTTTGTGAATGGAATTTAAAATTGGAATGTTTTTCAGTGTGTGGTGTTGTGGAATGTGATTTATAAATTATAGGTAAGTTTGTTTTTGAAATATTGGCGTTTTAGTAATTAAGTTTTATGTTAATATGTATGCAAGTTATACTGTTTACAGTATATACTTACTACATTTTTGGTATCAATATATGTGTAAGGTATTTTACTACGTATTAAATTATTAGTTATACAGTTCGGCATTATTTGTTCCTATTAATTAAGGTGCAATAAAAATAATGCATTTAGTGCATTCAAATAAAAAATAACAAAGATAAAGGATGGAAGAACGATAAAGGAGGAACAATTTTAATATATTTAACATTAAAAATAATTTTAAAAAATAACAAAAAATGCATTCCCATTTTTTAAAAACCGCTACCATTTTTATTGCTCACTCGTTACAATGTATTTAGGTACATTAAGGCAAATAAATAAATTTGAATTTGTCTTTAAACATATAATAAGTAAAGTTATGTATTAGCCTGTAATGTCTACTGGACAAAGGCCTCTCATCTCACTGAAGATATCAGTACAGTGAGGGGGATTTGGCGTAATCAGCACGCTTGCTTTAAACATTTATAAAAGCATAATAAAAGAGGGCGTTCTGAGATAGAAATATTACGCAACTGCGTACCGAAACCGAATTAATTTATATCGTATTAGCTTTGCGAAAAGATGAGTAAATCCTTGATAGCTATTTATTTCAAGCGTTCCGGAGGATCAGTATAAAACGCTTTGATATTTTCGAAAATACAAATAAGGGTAAAACCATTTTTTTATATTTTTTAACAAATATCCGTTTGTATATTTAACAGTTTGACCAGCAGTCTGTATCATTTCCGGCGGGAATTTCGGGATAAAATGGATTTTTGACAAAATTTTGTTAAAAGCGGTTCAGTAATTTAGGCGTGAAAGCGTGACAGACCGCCAAAGTATACGAGTCACGACTAATTTTATTGTATCTTATTTTTGTACATCATCTAAAAAAATATTCTTTTCATTCATCAGTTTGGTGGCTACGATATCACAGAAAGACACGGCAAGCTTCCACCACCTCTTTTTTAGCGTCGGGAGCTAAAATAGATGAGATCTAATAAAACGCTCGCCGTGTCTGCTGTGATTAAGTTAAGCTAAGAAAACTGTAGATTAAATACAAGTTGTGTGCTTTTATATCTAGCGAGATACGACCTGCGCTGACTCTAGCACACAGTCTTTAGACTGTATTTAGTCTATTCATTCATGTCGAGTAGGTCAATGGCCAACCATGGAGTCGGGGTTTTTAGACCGCCCAAGAGTACGTTTCCATTTAAACGGAGCGGAACTCAACTGACCAATCACAATGCATTACGAAAAGATTTTGACAATGTCGATGCGTAGTTTGACAATCCCAGTGCGCTGTGATTGGTAAATGGGGCTCCACACCACTCCAATAGAAAGTATGTAATATAATATAATACACCCGGAAAAAATCACACACGGTTAATAAGACCCAAAGTAAGCTTTAAGCTCGTGTTATGGAATCTAACTCACTGATACTACTACATATACTCGTACATACACAAATACTTTATAAAAGTATATAATTGACACCCAGACGTTCGTCGCCAACATCTATGTCTTCACATATTGTTGACTCCGGGCGGGAATCGAACCCGCAACCCCCGACACAGTAAACGCTTTCACTGCCACTGTGCCAACGGACTTGTGAAAAAGCACACTAAAGGCCTCTGACATGGTCGTCTGTGAAAATCTATGATTGAGTGCACACCAGAGACAAAAGGTCTTTCGTTCTTTTGTCTACAAAACGTCTGACAGACGATTTCTTAAGTCATTGACTTTTGTCGGTTAGATTAATAAACTTATGAGTGCACACTAAAGATAGACAACAATCGTCTGTCACGGACTTATTTGTCTGAAAGATTTAATAATTGTACAGACAATTTGTTGTGAACTAAATCTATCAAACTTGAGTACTTTGAACCAGCTTTTCTTAGTAGTGAAAATGCAAAACCAACATGGCCGATTTTCCAATAAAAGACAACTAAATCTATTGAGAAAAAGGGGTCAGTAATGAGGTAAGAATGGTATGAAAACCGTGCTTCGTGGGCACGTCAAAAAATAATGAGTACAGTTCTATTTAATCTCTCTCATCGGTGACATAGCTCCTAAGAAAGATCTGCGTCAAGATTATCTCTAATCGGTTCAGATTTACCCATAGTGACCGTTTCAAAAAAGCCACCCTGCATATACCCGTATATCTCCGACTACACAATACAGTTCCTTCTTGTAACTCTCTCAGTGATCACGTCTTATCCTTTTTCTGTCACGTACTTCGTGTTCTCTCATCAGAGTGTAAGTAAAATCTACGGTCGAACTTAAATGTATGAAAGACTAGCCGTGCCCCGCGGTGTTACCCGCGTTGTGCCCGTTCTCGCGGGAATTCCGGGGTAACATGTATCCCATGTGTTATTCTGATGTATAACCTATATTACTGTAAAGTTTCATCCAAATCTGTTACTTAGTTTTGCGTGAAAGAGTAACAAAAATTACATACATCCTCACAAACTTTTACATTTATAATATTAGTAGGACTTTGAGCAATCACAGTAAAGAATGCGTGAACTGAATTAGGCCGTGGAATTGTTAAGCATAGTTAGAACTTTATCGTATTCAAACTTTGATGATACTTAGTATGAGCTCAATCAGCAAATTTGTAATTTTAATATTGTGTTTATTGTGTACTTAACTTCTTTGGCGTTGTGCAATGTTTTGATGGTTAATAATTGTTAAACTCGCGTCAGATGACACGTGACCTGATCGAAAATTCGTAAGACGTTTTGACGATAATATTCAAGTTTTCACTTCTGCCGGCACTCGCGGAGTGCAACCCGTTATTGGGCTTTTTCGTTTGTTTGAACACGCTAATTTCAGGAACTATCAGTCCGATTTAAATAATTCTTTTTTTAATGGATAGCCACACTCAAAAGGAAGATTTTAGGCTATTTTAACGTTTTAACGGCCACCCATCCAAGTAGTGGCCGAGTTCTACGTTGCTTAACAATTACAAAGCTAACGTCGCTAAGTCTAACTACGCTACGAGCACTACTTTACTTATTCTTCTTCTTCACCGAGTGGATGGCCAACCTGGTGTCAGAGTTATTGAGCCGCCAGAGGCCTCTGACATGGCTCAAGTAACGACTACTATCCGTAGAAAGTAACCGGGACCGACGGTTTAAAATGCCCTCCGAAGCACGGAATTATCTTACTTTTCGAGCAATCAGGTGATTCAGCCTGCAATGCCCTAACCAAACTGAGGAAAGTCTCACAAAGAGATTTTTGTGAGATATCCCCACCGGGAATCGAACCCGGAACCTCCGGGTCGTGATTACTTTACTTACTTAACCAAACGGTATCTAATTTATTCCCTACTCCTCCTTTTCTAAGAAAAATCCTTTGGAGCGGGAATCAAAGTTATTACGTACTTCCTTCCTAAGAGAGTTCCGTTGAAATCTGTTCGACCATTTCATTTTTACTTGTGAATTGATAATATTTCTTGAAACAACAATTTGTTAACAGCGCACATTCGTGGCGGGTTTTGACTGTGAGATGTTAGGTCATTGCGATTGTTAAGTAATGTGCAATCGTTAGACCATAGTCGAAGGCCTTTAGGCGGTCTAAAAACTCCGACACTAACCTACCCGAAATTATTTTTATACTTACCGATATTCTATTTCCAAAAAACTGCCAGTGAGCTAAAAAACTTAGCTATTTATTCCAAAAGTCGTAAGTCGCCATCTGTTTAATGTAGTGTATGAAAATAAGCACAATCCATGTTGTCTGTTAAAAATACCCGATACAGCTCTCTCTGGGAAAACTCACGAAATATTACATTTCTGTCATATAGTCGTCACTTACGTTACGTCTTGCTTTCTATTTATACTTGATAACATGATGTTATCTGTAAATTTAACAAAACAGGAATGTTCATTCTTACTCTATCCAAATCTTTTTCGTGTACGAAACGGTCGGAATACGAGTGGGAACACGATCCTTATTCGATCCTGTTTGATTTTTCGTTTATTACGTCCATTAAGACTGTCATTCTGCGTTAACGTTGACTGGTGTGTTAGCGTAAGGTAAAGTGCGTAAGGTAAAGCAACCTTAAGTTGATTTAATTCCAATTTGGTTTAATTTCTATAGTTTCAGATGTTTAGAAAGCTCTGTTAGACGATTACTTAAAAGGAATAGAATATAATAGGTTTAGTGGAAAGATATACTAAGCACTATGTTCCATCCGGCATAGTCGATTCGGCTTTGCCGTCCGACAAATTCGATGAATGCCTGTCCAAATAATTATATGTGTAGCTACCCTAACAGCCTCAGCTATTCCACTTAGTGAACTCAAACACTAAACAAGACACGCTCAGGTCAAACCTTACTAGGATCCCAGCAAATCTGTCAAACCCTCTTCATTGGCAACTCACTCGGACAAACATTTGCACGAACCTCGAATGGCCAATGTTTTACTGAACTAGCGAACACATTAATCACTGCATAACACTGGGCCAATACTCAACAATTTAAACCGTTCCGATTGAATTTTTGGTCTTTAAATTTATGGGTTTTGGTCTCAAAATGTTTATTTATAGGGCGATTTAATGTTTTAATGCTTCGCTGGTTATTGTCCGAGGTTGAAAGTTGCTTGATGCCGCTGTTGGTTATTTGTATGATGACAATTTAGGTAGTCAATAGACGCGAGGCATCCATCATAGAACGTAAATACTCCGGCTATTAGTCATAAATTGACAATGGGCAATTTCAGTTATTCAGTTATATTGAAGAAATGAGCTAGGGAAAAATGGTTCCTTTTTCATTTACGTTTATATTGATTGAAATGCGCTTTTGTTATCTTAGCCAGGACATTAGAAACTGGCAATCAGATTTAATTATTTTCCTTTAATATGAACTAATGATCTACGATGTACGCGGTAGAGAATCGATCTATGGATATAAAATACAATAAAAAGTTATTGTAATTTCAAGGCCAGACTCGCGCTTTCAATATTGTTTTACCACATGAAGGAAATGTATTGTTAAGATACTCCCAAAATAAACAATTAACTCGTTAACCAAACAGTAGAGAACACAATAAAAAGCGAAATCTCCGCAAACAGTGTACTCGTATTAAACAAATAACATTTTTTCCGCTCGGTGTCAACACGGAAGAGAACCCAAAACGTATGCGAGTCAATATTGAAGGAAACAGCTTAAAGCCTATCACATCAAGTGAAGCTATAATATAATACATAATTTGTTATAATATGATATTCTAGCCACGCCCCGCGGTGTTTCCGTTCCCGAGGGAAATGTATCCCATGTGTTACTCTGATGTATATGCTACTATTACTGTCAAGTTTCATCCAAATCAGTCCGGTAGTTTTTTTGTGAAAGAGTAACAAACATACATACATAAACTTTCGCATTTATAATATTAGTAGGGTTTTAAGTACTATTTGACATTAACATAATATAACAAATAACTAACCTAAGCATACTAGGAAATTATGCTTTAAATCAGAATTTTTAACATATTAAAATAGCAAGTAATAAGCGACCCGCTCACTTTCGCGTAAGAAAGTAGCAATGTTAATTTTATCGCCTCCTGGTGAAAGCCGCATGAAAATCCGTTCAGTAGTGCTGAATTTAACTCGAACATACAGACAGACGCGGCGGGAGACCACGTTCATACTATGCAAAGACAAAGAGTTTACCTCCGTGTGAAGAGAGCTTTAGCGTTTTTCATGCAAAAAGAATTGCGGACAACGCATTAATATTTAAAAGACTTTTCAAGCTTTCAGGGCAAAGGTATTTTGTTACAATGTTTGTGTGATATAACAGGTTTACAATTTGAAAGAATAATGTATGAGTGGGGGAAGTGGCGCTCGTGGCGTAGTTCGACTAAGTGATGTAAACTTCATGAGTGTTGAGCAAGGTGTAGTTTGGACACTATAGTCTTTGTCGAAAAGACAAAGTGAATTACATTATTATAGTAATAAAAATCGCGTCTTCCTTTCAAACTCATTTATGAAATATTACTAATCCGATTTGGCTCCAAGGAGTCATCGTGCTGAACGTGCTTCGTTTAGTTAACACATAGACATACAGATACGTCAAACTAAGAATACCCTTTTGTTGCGTCAGGGTAGAGAAGGTGAAACAGAACATAAAACAAAACAACATGGCCTTTCCTCGACTAGCATTTAAAGCAATCGATAAGAAATTATCGAAAAACTCTTAACATTTGAAAATAGAACATCGACTACAAAGCTTTGCACTTACACTCTTCCAAAGCCAAAAGAAAATTCCTTTTAAAAAAATGTTGAGGTTTTACCGAGAATTATGAAAATAAGTTTTTTAAATGTGGTTCCTTGGCACAATCGCCGGCAGCCATTTTCTTTATTACTTGCAATGGTTTGGGCCAACTTAAAGAAAACCTTCGGGCGATTTCAGACCTTACCTGACTCTGGTACACGAGTTACGGAGTAATGTAGTTTCAAAAGTATTTCTTCACCCAAATTGTTTAATAGACTTTCTGTAAGCTCGCTAAACATGTTGTAATAATAATAAATAGAAGAGTATTTCGAGTAATTTCCTGTTCATGTATTATCTCTATAGTACGTAAATAAGGTCGTTACATTATAGTATATCTATTTTTTTTATTAGATGTACTTTGCTGTATTATAACAAAATGATACATTCCCACTGCTGGGCAAAGTCCTCTCATCTCACTAAAGGCATCAGTACACTGAGGAGGATTAGGCATCACGGTTGCCAAATGCGGGTTGGTGATCACAAACCCGAACCATGTTTGAATAGTAGGAAACATGTTTTCGCTCGACCCGGGAATTGAACCCGGGACCTCAGTCTTGGCAGGCGAGTGCACACACCGCTAAACCACCGAGGCGTTAGGCGAGGTTTGGCGACTGATCTGCCCTCCGAAGCACGGTAGCGCTCACGCAGGGAGCGAGTTTCACGTTGCTTAACAATCGCAATGAACTGACATCGCTTGGTCAAACTACACCACGAGAGATACAACAAAAAACGTTAAAATACTTATTAAAGAATGCGCTGAGAGTGTTAACCTAAACCCGATTCCAACGTAAGTGGTATAATATAAAACCATTAGCACAAACCACCACATGGTAACCGACTAAGTCCTGAGAGCTCCACCGCTACACTAACCACTAAGTTAACAAGATTGTTTTCGTTCACACGCGAGCTTCATATAGTTTCGGTCTTTTATCTGTTCTTTGTAATAGAAACTAGAAGAATAAATAAAGACTTAAATTGGGAGTGTTATTAATGAGTTATGCTGTTCTACGTAGTTACGAATATACTATGTTGTTATGTAGTATGCCACGTTGTGCTACGTAGATATGCTAGATTGTGCTACGTTGTGCTACGTAGTTATGCTACATTGTGCTACGTTATGCTACGTAGTTAAGCTACGTTGTGCTACGGTAGGCCACGTAGTAATGCTACACAGCTGTTGTGCTACGTTATTATACTATGGAAACGGGCAATACGTAAGTAATACCGCGGAGCGCTGCAAGTATAATATGATAATTGTGACAGGCTTTATCGAGTGGATGGCCAACCTGACCAATCCTGGTGTCAGAGTTATTGAGCCGCCAAAGGCCTCTGACATGGCCCAAGTAACGACTACTATCCGTAGAAAATAACACGTAATTGTGACAGTATCAACTACTCATATCAAACGTAGCATAACCTAACTTTTGTACAATTAAATCTAGTACTTAAAACTTAAACTCCAACGCCAGATTGGTCACTAACCATCCGTACTTACTAAGAATATTCAAAACTAGTTTATAAGATAGCAAAATTACGCCTACAAAATAAACTGCGATGCTTCACTCTTTCTGAACGCTACCATACTTTAGACAAACTGTCGGACCGTTCAATTGATAGATTACGTCTCGGATGTTTCCTGAGGCTTATAACAAGATCGATGTTTCAAAGATGCCTTCAGATGAGATAAAGGTTAGAATGGTACATAAATTGCGATGGTAATGTCAGATATACAGGTAATGTCTTTAAGTCGTCTTTAAGTAATCTTCAACACAAATCATTGTGAAAAAATGAATGACCAATATTTACAGGAAACTTTAAGGGCAAGTATAGGGTAAGTCTAACCCGTTTTTCTAAAGTATATCTTGATAACCCGAGCCGGGGTTGGTCGGGTCGCTAGTTTTATATTGTTAGATATTTTTTATACGCGGGGTCGGAGGCTGATGACACACTTTCCGGTACCCACCCGGCTAGACACCAGTAAATTCATTTTTACTTTTGCCGGTACGGGCATAACACAGCTTGTTGCTATGTAAATAGAATTCGTCAACTATCTTCGTTTTCGCTTTTCACCATCAAAAATATGGGCTAGAACTAAAAGTAATAACTATTTGTGGATGAAACAAATCTACTCTAAATTTTGTTTTATCGTCAATTTATAAAGGGAAATCCTGTACCGTTTCATTGACGTTTCAGTTTTTTACAAGCGTCTTTAAAACTGAGCATGTTAGCTAGCGAATTTAGCTCAAACTAGCTGTTAAAGTAATCGCGTTGCATTGACATCGCCGGCTCATAGGTAGCTTGTGAACTTTCAAAAGAACGCATCAATTATTGATAACGCTAAATAACTACAATTCTCACTCAATTTGTAATTTAACTGGGTTGATCCGTGCAATGCCGTGCCGGGTCGGCGAGTGTGTCACCTCCCAAAGGCAAAAGTTTCGGATAGCCGCAATAAATCATAACAATTGTTTCCGGGGGCCAAAGCTCGATTGATTGATACCTCTTCTCGTGTTTTTAAGCTTTTTCGTATTGTTAGCCGAGTTCGTAAAAGAGGTTTTGTGTTATGTTACAAATTGCTCTTGTTGTGTTCGGATTTTAGTGTGGTTTTTCAAGTTTCAAATGTGGAGTTTGGAAATGTATTGCTGTTATTTTAGATGTCTTTTTATTTATATTGGTATGAGATTTTTTATAAAAATAATGGGGATACCCAAGTCGCTATCATACAAGCACCATTTGTTTAAGAACTACTCTTAATTTCACAGACAGACACACTTGGTACAGTAAGTGAGTAAGTTCGAGTAGATTAGTGGCCAACCCTGGTGTCAGAGTTTTTAGACCGCCTTAAGGCCTCCAACACGGTCTAATGATTGAAACAACCGGTACCGACAATTTAACGTGCCCTCCCGAATCACGGTAGCGTTCAGATAGCAAAATCATTATTTGATCGGATTAGTAGATTCTGCAATTAGAGCGCTCAAATTAATTAAAAAAATAATGCTCCAGCTTTAATACATGAGTATCAAAATCCAGGACTTGCAATGTTTAATTTTTTTACACACACACACACACACACGTTAATCCATTTTTACCTACAAAACGTTAACGTATATAAAACGACGAGCTCTTAATATAGCAAAGCGACGCCCGCTTTACGACATTTTTTCAGCCTTTTTCAGACGGTTTACACCCAGCCCTACCGGAATTCGGGACCGCTTCAAAAAGAAAACAAAATGACCGCGCAAAGGCCGCTAACGTGATCTGACGATCGATTTTAACTGTAACCGAAAGTTGGATATCTAGACTTTATTGAGTACTAGCAGCGCCCCGCGGTATTACCCGCGTTGTTCCCGTTCCCGTGGGAATTTCGGAATGAAAAGTAGCCTATAACCTTCCCGTTGAATGTGGCTATCCATTACAAAAATAATTTTTCAAATCGGTTCAGTAGTTTCTGAGATTAGCGCGTTTAAACAAACAAACAAACAAACAAACAAACAAACAAACAAAACAAACTCTTCAGCTTTATAATATTAGTATAGATATATATAGTTCATAGTTTTTGCAAATGCGGTGATTATTGACTCCTCATTTTTATGACTGGATGTACCGAAAATGGCTATTGGACTAAGCAATGTTAGCTTATTGCGACCAAAGGGTGACCGATAGTGGCATTTATATCTGAGTGCTACCGTTCTTCGGAGGGTCGTAAAATCGTTGGACCCGGTAATTTCAATCGATAAATCACATTACACATTTATAACTCAAGAAACTGGATCCATTTTCATGAGGTTTTCGAATAGCCTCAACCGCTGCGGGTGATTTCACCATGATTTCACCGGCATCTTTGTAAAGATGTATTGATGTATGTCACTTTTACGCCAAAAATATTAAATGGCTGAAAATTGGTAAACAATAGATAAGTTAGAGGCTGGAAAACACATATGCTATCTATCCTGAAATTCTTACAGGCAAGGATACAATTCAAGTGAAACCGCGAGCACTACTAGTCAAGCATATAGTAAAGACAAACATCAGTAGTTTCATTCAATTCTCTAGCAACTGCGTTAAAGCATCGCCCCAGGTATCACTTACAAGACATCACAATATCACAAGACCAATTTAGAACAAAATATATATTCAATCCTAAGAAATAGCTGACTTCGAGGAAAAATATTACAAAAAAACACGGATTCGGTTCAAATACTTTCCATTCCGTATATAGGAGCAATAATTCTTTTCAATTTCGTAGGATCACTGCCTTTTCTGTTCGATATCGCTGAGTACGAGACTACAGGTTACGTTCTTGTTCGTTTACAAAGACAGTTCGGATCTTACATTCATACTGACGCGTGTTTACAATCTGTAGATACCTTTCTTGGATTCTGTATTCTGATATATCATTTTGTGTACGCATGAAGAGATACCGCGTACAGCGACAGCGAGTGATTAACGATTTATTTGTACATTGAACGTTATCTCTTACACTATAGGTAAGTAAGTTTTAGCCTGTAATCTCCCACTGTTGGGTAAAGGCCTCTCGTTTCACTGAAGATATCAGTACACTATAATGTTTTATTTTCTTCATTTTATTTAAAATAAAACAGAAATGTGAAAATGTTCGCTTTCAAAACTATCACTATACTCTGTTGCTGAAGCTTGCATCGTGACAAACTCGATAAATGTTTAACCATGATTTTACCACAATCCTACTAATATTATAAATGCGAAAGTTTGCGAGGATGTATGTATGTTTGTTACTCTTTCACGCAAAAACCACTAAACGGATTTGGATGAAACTTTACAGTAATATTGGGATACATTTTATCTCGAAATTCTCGTAGGAACGGGTACAACGCGGGTGAAACCGCGGGGCGCGACTAGTCTATCGCAATAACAAATTAGTCATCGCATTAACCTAATTCCACAAATATAATTTAGACAAAACAGTGTAATAATCTTACATGACCAAATAAGCCCAAAACGCTGAACCCGCCTCATTCAATCCGGTTTATTAAGCGCAGACCACAAAGGCTATAGGAATAGTTATTTACCCAAACGTCGAGGAATAAATCCTGAAGGTTTCGCTATCAGATCTTATTGCTTAGGGCTGGATGGTGTTATGTTGGATGGAGGCAGAATATTTAATTATCATGGTAATTTTTTATACAATGTATTTTTTTTCGAGAGATAATGTGGACGGTTTTTCAGATGAGTGCAATTCCTTCATTTTCAAATCGTATTGGAATTTGAAATAAACGTATTTAAGCTACTCCTACGCTATATTATAATATGAGATAGTAAGGATGACTCCTTACTCGAAATACCTAACAATAAATATATTTTGTAGTTGAAAAACAACAGTAAATTAAGTTTAAACTCCGCACAGTAAAGTTTCCACTTTGCATCAGAAGTACCAGGCGAGTAGAAACTCAAGGAAGTTTATGTAGGAGATCAAATATTTAACGTGAATACTCCATCTTATTTTGAGCTACGATTTAAGAACTTAATTTAAATACCTCTGTTTTGTAAAGGAATTTAGTTAAGTAGGAAATTAAGTTGTTAACTTCAACGGCAGAAATGTAAGCTGAAAGTTTTGGCTGTTAGTTTTATAACGTCTTCGTTGAGATATTGGACTATTTGGCAATACAGCGTTACTCGTAATGTTGTTACGATACTCATTTAATATGGTTGTATTTCTTCTATGTCTAGTGTGCGGTATAAGACATTTATTTTGGTCAAAAAATTCTGAAACTCTTTTCATGCAGTTTCCAACAATATACAGAGTGTTTTCGTGGATAATGTTAAAACTTCCGAACACTGCTAGTTACTTACAATCAATATCAAATGCTCTATCTACGCAGTTGTATCTAGTTACTTCCACACACACGAATGTTTAAAAACTAATACAGAATTCATAATTTTGATCACTTTATCAATAATCTAAAACAACATCTTAATAAGTGTATTCGTTGAAAGTAACGATACCACAAACACACATGTACACTATACCCACGCGTATTTAGAACTTATCTTCTTAAAAAATAATAGTATTAGTATTCGGTCGAAGCATATAATATTTACTACCTACGTAAACCCATATATTTTTGCCTAGAATAAATACTTGATGCAATAAATAAGCTACAAAATAGATACTGGAATTTTTAGGTTTAGCTTTATTATTTTTGTACTATAGGTACCTAATACTAAATTCTACGACTTAGCTACAAAAACTATTTACTTTTATTCTACATAATACTATAAACTATAAATATTTTGCCTGCACAGGCCAACTAGGTAACAAAAACTATAAAAAACTATTTTTTTTATACATTTTCCTTATCGCTCCATACAGCATAACCCCGTTATTTCGGTCGGCATTTTATTACATTTGGCGTAGTCTCATAGTATTAGATCGATGTAACCTAAGAACTACATAGTTTTACTATCCATACTCCGAATGAAAAAACATTATGTTTGTACAAACTTAGTTTTCTTTGTTAACTTTTGTTATAGGTTGAAACGGATATGAATAAACAATGAGGGCAAAATAATAATAATGTTCATATAAGGATTAGATTTATGACTGTTTTAAAGCCGTGCAGAAGACCAATTATAACGCATTACGGAGAGAATTTGACAATTTCAATGTGTTGTGATTAGTCAGTTGAGCTCCCACCCTTACGGCGGTGTGAACGGCGAAGCGGCGGGCGAGGCGACCATTCGCGCGGCACCATTTGCAGGCCACGGGCAGTCGCGTTCGCGTTTTTATTTCTACTTCTTTGCAAAGACTATATTTGTCTTTGCAAAGAAGTAGAAATCAAATATAAATTAAATAAAGGACAAATGCCAACCTCCACGTAGGTAGAAAACGAGCTCGTACTAAATTTTGACGACCCAGTGTCTTTACACCTCTAGGGGTTACCAATTTGAACAAACCATTTTTTCCATCTTTTTCTGAGGGCCATTTTTATTGTATTTCTATGAATGTTTTTGAAGCTAAGATACGTTTGACCTTTAGAATGACAAATTGTTCTTGGAAAAGGAAATTGAATCAATTTGTTAAATTCTTATGTGTGTGCAGCCTACACGATTATTAGTTAAGCGTTCGAGTTGGATTTAATTTGATTATTGAGGGGAAACTTTTAAAGTATTTTCAGACGAATCTGTGTAACTGGATTCTGACTCTTCATTCTTGATCTTTCGTTATTAGATTCATTATAATTAGATAACGAAATCGTTTCTTGCCCGTTATATACCTACTACCTTAATATATAAGCTGCGAATTAAAATAACAATACTATATTTATAGCTGGGTACAAATAACGATTGTTGTACCAAATTTAGCTCTCGGAATATTCGTAGAATTGTCGGTGCCGGTTGCTATAATCGTTATGCTGAGGACACACGGCGACACTGACACTCATCACAAATGTCGACACTAGTGTAGATTGCGTCCTCATGGTAAGCAATTTTTTGTGTCGACATCGGTGTAAACATTTTAATGTCCCGGTGTGGTTAGCTGTCTACACGGAGACACTGCAATTCAGTGTGGTACATTTCCTCGCCATGAACAACGGAGCGGTTATTGGTCTAGCTAAAAATTTCGCGCAAGTTCGAAATTCGCGACACTTGTGTCGGACACTGCGCCCGACCTGTCTCCACGGCTGCAACACAGACACCGACCGACATTGCCACAACAACTGCAACTAAGTTGTTCGGCAGTGGACACACACAAACATTCGATGTATACATTGAGTGTCTGATGTCAAGTGTCGCCGTGTGTCCTCAGCATTAGACTATGTTAGACCTTTAGGCGACATAATAATTCCGACAATGGGGTTGGCCACTAAACTACACTAACTTACGGATTACAGATTATTTACAATCTAAACACAGATACTTGTGACTAAACACTAGGCTGCGTCAAACAAGTCAGTCTAAAGACCACAGTCTACAATGATCCCCAACACAAAAAATATATGTAATAAATATTTCCGGTGGAACAAATCTTGGGTATAACAAGGCACAGCGCTGATAAATAAAACATGTGATCTCGGCTCAGGGCGTTCGATTGTGCCCAGGATCGGGTCCCGGCGGGGACTATGTTTACCAATGACACGCTCACAGGATACTAAGTGCCAGAAACTAGTGGGCGGAGCATGAATTTTTTGATACTGGATTTGTATATCGTTTGAAATAAATATACATGGGCAAAATCACACACTGTTACTTAAACTAAACTCTAAGCTTGTATTATGGAATCTAATTAACTGATACTACTACAAAAACATATATACGCAAATATAAAGCTGAAGAGTTTGTTTTGTTTGTTTGTTTGTTTGTTTGTTTGTTTGTTTGTTTGTTTAAACGCGCTAATCTCAGAAACTACTGAACCGATTTGAATAATTCTTTCATTGTAAGATAGTCTATTTATCGAGGAAGGCTATAGGCTACATTTTATCCCGAAATTCCCACGGGAACGGGTACAACGCGGGTAAAACCGCGGGGCGCTGCTAGTATGTAATATTCTTATGACCAACTAGCAACGCCCCACGGTTTTACCCGCGTTTTATCCATTCCCATGGGAATTTCGGGATGAAAAATAGCCTATAACCTTCCCGTTGAATGTGGCTTTCCATTACAAAAATAATTAAAATCTGATTAGTAGTTTCAGAAATTACCGCGTTCAGTATAGATAACAATGCGAAAGTTTGAAAGGATGGACGTATGTATGTTTGTTACTCTTTCGCGCAAAAACTACTGGACGGATCTGGGTCAAACTTTACAGTAATACAGGTTATACATCAGAATAACACATGGGATACATTTTATCCCGAAATTCCCGCGGGAACCGATACCACGCGGGGCGCGGCTAGTAGTGCATATCTTTATCTTTTGTTGCACAATACATACCTATAGCTATTGACTGGATTGGGTACCTCGGCGACTACTCCTGAATAAAACAGATCTCGTTTTCCTTTCTCCTGAATCTTCTCTTTGTCTTTAAAAAGGGCTATTATTCTCGTACCTGCAACAAAAAAAAATTACTTAAATCAGTTTGCACTGATAATCCTAATATATTAAATCCTAACTTACTACAATATCTATACTAATATTATAAAGCTGAAGAGTTTGTTTTGTTTGTTTGTTTGTTTGTTTAAACGCGCTAATCTCAGAAACTACTGAACCGATTTGAATAATTCTTTCACTGTTAGATAGTCTATTTATCGAGGAAGGCTATAGGCTACATTTTATCCCGAAATTCCCACGGGAACGGGCACAACGCGGGTAAAACCGCGGGGCGCTGCTAGTACTTTATAAAGCTACAGAATTGACACCCAGACGTCATCGCCAACTATGTCTGCACATATTGTCGTCTCCGTTGAATCGAACCCGCAACCCCCGACACAGTAAGCGGGAACACCATGCCAGTGAGCTAACAGATTTTTAAATAATATGATAGCAGAGCTTATATCGTCGTAGTTTAATTAAGCGATGTTAACTCTCGCGATTGTTAAGCAACGTGCAGTTCGGCCCCTACTCAGATGGGTGATCAATGAGTGAGCGCTACCGTGCTGCGGGGGGCACGTATAGTATTATATTGTCGATCCTGGTGGTTTCAATAAACTTTTTTCAACTTCTTGGATGTGGCAATGATTTGATAATGCCCTCGAATGTTTTTAAAATTTTCCACTTGACAGAAAAACAAACAAATACTTTGAGTTCAGTGCAAACTCAATGTCAACTATTTTTTATCATCTTCTCTAATACCTTATCTGATATCTTTTCCTACGTTTGTTTGAATATTGTCCATAAAAGCCATTTATAATAAAAAGCCGATAGCATCAACTATAAATAGTAATATCTCACTAATAAATATTACTTATCTCTTTGGCTATCTACCAAGAACACTGAAACAGCGTTTGGTTCCCAGTTAGAAATAAATGCATACAAATTGTATGATTGTCGTACAATTTATTATATTATTTTGTATCTTACGGATGCCACGGCGTGCCACTTCACGGTCTACCAACTGTCACCTAATTAAGTGACAGCAGTATTCACATAATAAGGTGCCAGCAGCTGTCACTTGCCGTTTTCTGCACCGTTTTTTGCAGATAATGGTATGGAACTCTTCGCGAGAGTGTCCGACTCGCAATTAGCCGATTGTTATATAAATCTTGAATCAAAAGTTTCTATTATATACCAAGTAAAGTCGGCTGGTGAATATGTTAAACACACCTACTTGGAACCTCGTCGTATTCAAACTTTTATAATCTTACTATATACTAATACTGAATTATTAATTTTACAATTTGACAAAGTACTTAATTGCTCAACGCTTTCGTACGTTGAATTTACAATGTGCTAATGTAGAGTACATTTTACTAATTTAGATTACACTCATTTTTGAAAAAATGTTCCAAAATTCCGCTCTTACTCCCGTGCAATTAACAACGTAATCTCCGTGTTGCCAGCCAAAAAAAGCACAATTATACTCCGAAACAGGCAACACCATAATGGCGGAATGCCAAAAAAATTCGTAAACCATAAAGTTTAATTACGAACGAATTAATTAACCTTAAAATGTAACTTGTAGTTAACCTAGATTACTTTTGTTTATTAAGTACGTTTTTTGTTATGCGAGTTGTAGAGATGCCCGCGGCTTCACCTGAACTCAAAAAATTTCGGAATTTCAAATGACGAGTTTCTTTTTAAGCCGGGTAAAAAGTCTAGCCTTTTTCATTATTATATTGCATGAAACTTATTTATAACTAGCCCCGCGGTTTCACTCGCGTTGTACCTGTTCCCGTGGGAATTTCGGAATATAATGTAGTGTATACAATACAAAATGTTAATTTCCAAAAACAGCCTGATATAATAGTAACTACCTTATAGTAATTAAACTACGTACATATATAATTACAAGATATTCCGTGTAATGCATAGAAATAAGTAGTAAGAGTAAGAACTGTATTTACTAATCCGAACAGTAAACACTCACCATAAAATCCTCAAATCAAACCGAATACAACAACGCTCCTCCTGAACTCGGTCAAATTTCCTCCAACTGAGCGACTTCTATTCTAGTCCAAGAGCTAACAAGTGAATCGTACTTGAATCCCACCGCTCATTCATAATTGAAAATAGTCAAAGTTTCGAAAACCGAACAGAAACGATAGCACTATCGTTACCGGAATTACCTTGATCGGTTTAAATCCACAGTTCGAATTTCAAAACTTTTGTGATTAAGTTGAAGTGTTTGATCGTTAGCTCTTGTGCTAGTTGCACAGTGGTTTGATTTATGGTATTGTATTTTGTTTTGTACTATTTTGGTGACCTCAAAATATAGTTTTTAATACTTTTGCCATTGTTGGAGTGACCACGTAAAACCAAAGTACTTAAAATTCTTATATGAAACCTCTATTGTTACTTTTTGTGACTTCTGGGACAAATTACAATGTGAGATACGAATTGATTTAAACAGTATTTAAACTTAAATATTCGTATATTTTATCACGTGGCATGTGCATTCGCCTGCCAAGACTGCGGAGTGAGCGAAGCATATTTCCGATTACTTTTTAATCGTGGCTCGGGTTGAGACCATCGACCCGCAGTAGGCAAACATGATGACATCCTCCTCCCTGTCCACGTCTTCAGTGAAAAAGGCCTTTGTACTAGACTGTGACATTAATTGGCTAATACTTTTTTATGACGTGAATTTGTATGCCACATACAATCGAGTTTAATTGCGTTTAATAATTGTGCTAAAACGCTAGACATACATTAGTTCGGGTGCAGGCCGGTTGCGGGTCGCGTGACGTTGTATGAAAGGTGTCAAACTGGCCCGCACCCAGCCCGCAACCGCACTTTGTGTGTCTTGCGCTTTACACCTGGCAAAAACCCGTACCGTATTTTAAAACAACCTAAATTAATAAAAATAACCTTTATTAAAAAGTCTTCATAAAAACATCTCGTTTAACCCGTTCTAAACTTCGTACAAATATTTACTAACTTTATTTACGCTGAACTCACCACTTTTTGCAAACCACAGTTTTATTTTTAAACTTTCGAATTGAGAACTGCAATGTGGCCACAGATTAAAATTGCCAACAAAGTCTGGACTTTTGGTAACAGGTGTGCTAAACTTTTAATTATACATCCTTATTCGAAATTCGAACTGTTGTTGTTATGAACAGTCGGCAACGCCGGTTGTGGTACCTTTTCAGTATTAAAACAGTATTTTTTGTCAATAAACAAGTACGTGTCCAAGAAAAAGGTTTATAAAAATGTATTGTCCTCATTTTTTCTTCTATAGAGTTGTATTATTTCTCTATATTTTCTTAAATAAAGAAAAAAGATAAAATACTCAACTGCTGAGATATCTTTACCATACCATTGCGATACCATCACAGTTTTTGGCTCTCATAAAGACCTCCATAGTACTTCTAGATTATAATGTTAAGCTCTACTTACGTAACGTACGACTACACATAAAATAATATTAATCTAGACAAGAGAATATTGAAAAGTGTTATGACAACAACTTTGCTAACGGTCTCTGCAGAATAACTTGATACATACATATTGTGCATACATAACCGCCGAGTTATGTTTGTTTGTTACAACTTTCCGTATTTGAATTTTGGTCTTGTATTCCATGTTCGGAAGTGATTGTCTTTTGTTTTAGCTAATGCTTCGATGCGGGTTCGGTTAAGTTTTAAAACTTTAATTAAATTCGGGATATTTTTTTATATAATATGTGAAAATCTTTGACATTACCACTTCCACTGTTCTGTTACCCAATTTTCAGTCTTTCAGTATCTGTAATTTTGCCTCAACAAGAACAAATATTAACCAAATTGTCTCCATAGTTCTACTCCATTCTGTCTTCACTTTACTACCCCATACGAACAATATCATACGTAAAGACAAACAAACCCCTTCAATTACTAAACCAAATTAACCGACCCCTAATATACATGTGCAAACAATATAAATATACTCCGCTATTCACCTCTCAACTAACGCGATATAATATGAGAGAGACATAACATTCCTATGGCGTCATACTGCCGCTACGTCACAGACTTGGCAAATAAAATTTTATGATCCCAAGTGCTTTAAATACTCTTGTAGTTATGTATAACATGGTATTAGCACATTACTATGTTTGTTTCACGCAAACAAATATTTCTCTTTGTTTTTCGCTCGTTTTTTTCATTGATTGAATTGCTTTGGGGTGTGTTTTCGGGGGTTTTTACACCTCGGTAATCGTTTGGTGTTGATTGAGCTAGTTTAAAGACTGTGAGTTAGCGAGTTTGTAAGTAAATAGAACGGGAGCGAGCACGCGAGTATTTTGACATAATTTGATCGTCGTGTTTTTATTAAACTTGTAAACTCATGTAAACGACGCCTTACCGCGCTCTGAATTAGGTACTCACAGAAGAGCGTAGCATGTATAACGGTTCCTTGTAAGATGTTAATGTGTAACACAAGTAAGCGCTCTCAAATGACTAACGGGAAGAATCACTACATAGTATAAAACAAAGTCGCTTTCCGTTGTCTGTCAGTCTGTCTGTCCCTATGTATGCTTAGATCCTTAGAACTACGCAACAGATTTTGATGCGGGTTTTTTAGTAGATTTTAATTTTAATAGATTTAAATAGAGTTATTTAAAAGGAAGGTTTATATGTATAAAAATTCCCGAAATTTCCACAGGATCGGGCACAACGCGGGTAAAACTGAGGGGCGCTGCTAGTCTATACTAATATTATAAAGAGGAAAGGTTTGATTTTTTGTTTGTTTGTTTGTTTCGAATAGGCTCTGAAAGTACTGCACCGAATTAAAAAATTCTTTCACCATTCGAAAGCTACACTATCCCTGAGTGACATAGGCTATATTTATTCCCGAAATTCCCACGGGAACGGGCACAACGCGGGTATATGTAACCCAAGGTATGAAAAACATGCCTAAAAAAATTGGTTATTGGCGTGCGCTACTAAATCTATTGATGATACACAAAAACAATGTTCTACACAATCAAAGTACATATCATTGCGAACAAATAAGTTCGCGAGGGCATATGTCTAACTATTATAGTTAAGACACAATAACCGTTTTAAGTTAAAATTAATTAGTTAAAAAAGGAGTGTAATTTTAAGTTGATGATATTCATATGATGATATGAATCTACATCAAAATAAATGGCTCTACAATCAAGGTTAATTATGTTTCTTTGTGTACCTCTTTAAATTATTAAAATCGGAGAGTTAGTTTCAGAGTTATGATGAGAAATATCACTACATAGTATAAAATAAAGTCGTCTCTGTTTCGTGTCTGTTTGTCTGTTTGTCTGTATGCTTAAATCTTTAAAATTACGAAACGGATTTTGATGCGGTTTTTTGGTAATAGGTAGAGTGATTCAAGAGGAAGGTTTTTATGTAAAAAAATTCCCGAAATTCCCACGGGAACGGCCACAACGCGGGTAAAACCGCGGGGCGCTGCTTACAAAATAGTAATGCTCGATGGCGGGTCTCATAAGGCTACTTACTGTTTCGTGCGGTCAAAGCGCGCGGGGATATACCTACCTACGAACTACGAACGACGAAGACGTGCTATGTAGGTATTATCCCGAATTCTTCCTCACATGAAATCTTGATTGTGCATACATATATACTCGCGCGAGACATGTAATATTTTATCCCCAATTTCCCACTTGAAATTTTGATTGTGTATATTCCTGCGGGAGACACGCAATGTTTTATCCCGATTTTCCTACATGAAATCTTGATTACCCGAAGCGAAGCGAGGGCGGGTCGCTAGTGCGTTAATAAAACTGTTGACATACGATCGCCCTAAACCGACTCAATCTATACTAATATTATAAAGCTGAAGAGTTTGTTTTGTTTGTTTGTTTGTTTGTTTGTTTGTTTGTTTAAACGCGCTAATCTCAGAAACTACTGAACCGATTTGAATAATTCTTTTTGTAATAGATAGCCACATTCAACGGGAAGGTTATAGGCTATTTTTCATCCCGAAATTCCTACGGGAACGGGTACAACGCGGGTAAAACCGCGGGGCGCTGCTAGTAATTAATAGATGAAGTTTCAAACGTACGAGAGCCCTTAAACTAAAAATAAAACCCATGAATCGATGAGAATGTTTTAATAATAAACAAATATCAAGTGTTGTTCGTTCGTTAACAATCAATTAGAGCTCCAAACAGCATTTTAATTGGCTTTGAGTATTTATTGTATTTCATATCTGCCTATTAGAAGAGTCAAAGAGTAACTAGGGCTGTAGCCACAAACATCTCTTGATAAAGATAGGCTTATAGCCGCGACCCGCGATGTTACCCGCGTTGAACCCGTTCCCGCGGGAATTTCGATATAAAATGTATCCCATGTGTTATTCTAATTTACCTACATTATTTAAAGTTTCATCGAAATCCGGCTTTTTTCGTGAAGGAGTAACAAACATACATACATCGTCACAAGCTCGCATTTATAATATTATTAGGATAGAAAACCTTTGCACATCTTTCAATTGTTTTTTACAGTTTTCTTAAATAGTTTTTTAACTTTTCTAGATAAAATACATGTTTCCTACTTCACAAACATGATTCGGGTTTGAGATCACCAACCCGCATTAAGCAAGCCAATGGAACGAACGATTGAATTAAGGATCCGACAGCCAAAATGTGGTGAAAGAGCTATTAGGAAAAAGTTGCTCTTTGTATCCATTCAAGAAAACCTACATACTTGGATATACTCTTTGCGTTTTATTTAATCGTACATTTTGGCGCAACTCAACGCTATCTACACCCATAACCACAAATGACTTCACCCATAATACAAACATCTACAATAACGTACGGATAACACACATATTTCTTATTCAAAACTGAATAAACTTTCAAATTGCAGCCGTATGTTCGTTTTGGCTAAGTGTTAGTGACCGAATACGAGCATAACCGAGCATACATCTCAATTAAAACACGTTTATAGCACAACACGGAGTGGAAATGTGTGTATACTCACATACGTACTAACACGGATTTTCTTTGAAAGCCAGTAGTAAAGCGGTAATCCAAAGAGTTTTATTTTTGTGTTAATTCGATTGATTAATTATCTGAGAGAAAAAAATCCATTGGAGTTTCTTGCCCATTTTTCTAGTTTAGTAGCTTAGTAGCGCTCGTGGCGTAGTTAGGTAAGCGGTGTTAGTTCATTGCGATTGTTAAGCAACGTGCAGTTCGACCACTAATTGGATGGGTGGCCGATAGTGGCATTTCTATCTGAGCGCTACCGTGCGGAGGGCACGTTAAATTGTCGATCCCGGTTGTTTCAATCGATAGACCATGACAGAGATCTTTAGGCGGTCTAAGAACTACCTACTCGAACTTACTTTTCTGCTGATTTCCGGTCGAAAGTCTTAGTAAAAAAGTCTATTATTCAGTTTTGGCCCCAAAACTCTTGAACGTATGTTCATAACCATTTCGACTATGAACTGCGGAAACTGATAATGAAAATCCCCTCGAGTAAAACCGTGGGGTGTAACTAGTCTAGTTGCTAGTATAGTACGGCAGAAAAGCAACTTAGCCGCAAAATGATCTGATATCCAACCTCGCACCTATACTTAGGCATTAATTATTGAGCAGAGTCGATACGCGAGAAACCGCAGATAGGAGATTAATGCGAAGCTTCGAATTAGTTTGAGAGCAGTTTAATGTCTGTTGCTTAATTTGAGGTGCGCTTAAATTATTACCTGCGTTTAAAGGAAATTGTAGCTTGCTTTGATATTGCACAACAAGATAAGTTTAGGGTATTTCATGTATAGAATATGAGTAATGAAAATCTCGGAATAACAGCTCCGCTCTGTGTTTATGTTGCAATTTATAGGGACATGACGTCGTATGTTGCCCGATGTTCTTTACCAACCCCAGTCCGTGCCAAGCTGTGTCCGCTGACGCGAATATGACCTACTACTGTTCTGTTTTGGCCCTTCAGACCAATTTAAACTAAAGTTCTAACACAGAGTTCGGTTGGGAATCGAGCGGGTGTCGGGCGCAAGTCGAGTGACGGTCGGGTGCGGGTGAGGTGCGGGTCTGGTACTTGTCGGGTGCGGGTGAGGTGCGGGTCGGTCGCTGCCCGGTTGTCGGCCATTTCAAGTTGACGCCCTCGTTTGATAAAGTATAGATTATATTTGTTTAATGTTACTCTAAAATATATTGTAAAAGCACCAATCACAATGAAAAGCGATGGTACAAATATTCCCGAACTTGAATAAATTGTTCCCGTTAAAATATAGTTGCAAATGAAATCCATATAGTAATTGGTAGTTACTTGTAACGTCTGTCGAGTCCAATCAAATCGTTAACTGGTTTTATATTTTTATTGAATTATTTTGGTGTCGGACGTTATTTGTAAAATATTTTAACTATTACGCGTTTACACTTCATTCAGTGTAAAGCATTGATTTGTTACAGTTCCTTACATGACAAGCAAATTCATAGGTATTTCAAAAAGTATAGTCTGAACTATAGTTGGATTAAGGTATGTTTTCAGTAACCACCGATTTCAATGCAACTTGAAAGCCAGTTTCCTAGCGGTGGTTCTTAGCTATGTTTGGTAGAAATCGGTCCAGCCGTTTTTAACCGACTTCAAAAAAAGGAGGAGGTTCGGATGTTTGTATTTTTTTATAATACAATTAGCAGCAGTGACTTTAACTTTGACGTCACCAAAGTTTCACATATTATATGGTTTCTATAGAATCACAATCTTCCCTATGCGTCAATATCATCTCACCTTTCCATTAAAATAAAGCGACCAAACTAACAGCACGTAAGGCGGATCATATTAACCTGAAACTTGCAAGAAGGCAATATTCAATACCCTGGAGTGACTTCAAATTGAAGAGACGTAACTAAAATAACGATAAAACTTAAGGAAAGGGGTAGGTTTAGTGGGCGGACGTTGTTAGTGATCGGACTTGAGGTTTTGAAATTATCAAGATAATTGTACGTGATGATTATCAATCAGAAAATTATGGGCCAATTATTCTACTAATTTATACTATAAATATGTGCAAAGGTAGCGTAAAGGACATTAAATTGAAATTATGTATAAAATGAAATATTTCAACATTCATATACCTGGGTTTGGCAGACAAATTTTCAACATGATATTAGTCATTAAATCTTGTATTTTTGACAGCTGCAGTATTTGAATGCAGCCGACTATCGTATTTTTTACACTAATGTTGTCACTGCATGTTGTATGCGGCAAATGACTATTTTTATGCATGTCGTTTAGATTGAGCTAGTTTACAAGCTGCGAGTTAGTGAGAATACAAGCGATGAGCGAGTAGTTTAACTCGAGAGAAGATTACCATTTATAAAACTCTCACTATCTCAGCTAGTAAGCTAGCTTAATATAAACGATATCTAAATAGAAAATAACATTTTGACCGTATTTACTCCATTGTTCGCTTTCATTCTTGGCTTTTATTAGTTCCAAAGCTGAAACTCGGGTATTGTTTGCGCTATAAAAAGGTACATTATCGCGATCCCGCATTTACAGTACAAAGAAAGATTAATTGTTTCACACACTGTTTGATTCCTTTACAAAGCTGAAAGTACACAATACAGAATAGGTGATTTGGCAAAGCGCAGTGTGAATTTATATTTTACTAGCAGCTCCCCACTGTTTTACCCGCGTTATACCTGTTCCCGTGGGAATTTTGGGATGAAAAATAGCTTATAAACTTCCCGTTGGATGTGGTTATTTATTACAAAAAAAACGTCCAAAAGTTTCCAAAGATTAACACTTTGAATAAGTCCTACTAATATTAAATAAATGCGAAAATTTGTGAGGATGTATGCATGAGATATGTTTGTAACTTTCACGAAAAAACTACTAGACGGATTTGAATGAAACTTTAAAGTAATATAGGTTTAGGTTTATAGAATCTTTATTCTCAAAAAGAACTTAAATAACAGTTCACTTCAATGAGAAATACATTTAAATTACTTAAAAACAAGTGTGTGCAGAAGCATGCAGTTTGTAACAACAAAATGATAAAAATAATACAAGTAATCAGAAAAATATGTTTTTAAACAAAATCTAAGAAGATGTGGGTAAGTAAACAAATAATTTTCGTTTGTTCAAATCGGTAACGAACATTGCAGTTTGGCAACTCGCTTAGTGTGCGTCATGTGGTGTAAGTATAGTAGCAGTTAGGGTAATTCCATACTAGGTGTTGATATTTGTAACAATTGTAACCGTTTACCGAAAAAGTATAATTTCATATTTGAGTATTACTTACATTAATTTATTTCAAGTACTTAGGTGTATAATTAATTGTATGAAATATTAGCCTACTGGTATGATTTTATTAGTTATTTTTATCGGTTAATTTGTGTAATAAAGTTAATAAATACATATGTGTATTGTAAACTTAAGTAAAATGTTTTGTGTTGTCGACTTTGTAAAATTGTTAGTAATGATTCAGAAGCTCTACGTAAGTATGTTGTATGTATCCCACTGCGTATGTGGAAGCGCCCTTACTTTACTTTGACCGTGTGCGTGCCGCGGCCGCTGCGTTTGTATCGTACGTGTTATCTCTGTGTATGGATGGAGTAAGTTTTGTGTTGGTAGGAGTTCTTTTGTAATTGTTAATGTGTTAGTAGTCCTATTATAGTTTAAGAGACATAACAATATTTAAAATTTTATATAACTAACTAAAAAAATTATTTTAAATTATAATACATTAATCGACGTTAGTAGTAAGGATATAGTATTTAAGTTTGTTTTTAAACATTTTGAATTTTTCTGTATTTTTCAATGAGTCTGGTAAGTTATTATATAATTTCGCTCCTTCGTATAAAATATTTTTGGTGCCATATTTTTTTGTTCTTGGAAACCGTAATACTAATTTGTTCTTGTTTCGGAGACAGTGACTAAATGTTCTTTTGGTAAAAATTAGGTTAGTTTTTATTTTATTATGTAGTGATTTCCAAATTAGTAGACATGTATTGAAGGTATACATCTGTGATATATTTTGGTGTTTTGTTTGTTGATAGATTAGTTTTGTTGGGGTTAGGTAATCATAATTGTACAATCGTATGATTATTTTGTTTTGTGTTATTTGTAGGGTTTTGATGTTAGTTTTGGATGCAGTGCCCCATATTTCTATTAGATATTCAAGGTGGGGTTTTACAAGGGAGTTATAAACAGTATTTTTTATTGTTGGCGGTATAAATTTACTTGATTTTCGTAGAGCTCCAGTAAGTGATATTAATTTTGATCGTATGTGTTCTATGTGAGGTATCCACGTTAATTTGTCGTCAATTACAAGGCCTAAATATTTTTCCTTATGAGTTCGATTAATTATTGAATTGTTGATGTGTAAGGGTGCGTGCTCAGGAATATTTTTATTTTTTGCTGCTATTATCATATACGATGTCTTTGTGGTGTTTATTGTAAGTAGATTGTGTAAGAACCATTCGTTTAATGTATTGAGGTCGTTTTGTGCATCATTAATAATATCTTTTATGGATTTACCGAAATAAAATAAACTTGTGTCGTCGGCGAACAGCGTTAAAAAACCTTTTAGTCCTATGCGGCTAATGTTATTTACATATATAAGGAAAAATAGGGGGCCTAAGATTGATCCTTGCGGTATACCGCAAGTCAAATATTGCGGTGAACTCTTATGTTTTCCTATTTTAACAATTTGCACTCGGTTTGTTAAATATGATGATAGTAGATCTAATGCGATATCCTTAATTCCTAAATTGTATAATTTTTCTAAAAGTTTTGAATGACTTACTGTGTCGAAAGCCTTTTTTAAGTCTATAAATATTGCTAGGCAGATGTTTTTGATGTCTATGTTAGTTTTCATTTTGGTTATTAGATCTAAAGTCGCTGAAAGGGTGTTTGATTTAGGTCTAAATCCGTATTGTTGTTCATTAAAGAAATTTTTCGAAAGTAAATACTCAGTTAGTCGTATGTATATCACTCTCTCGAATATCTTTGAGATAACTGGTAAGACTGATATTGGCCTGTAGTTACTGGGATCTGACTTGGGACCAGATTTATGAATGGGAGTTACTTTTGCTATTTTCAGACTATCTGGAAATTTCCCTGATTGTAGGCACTTATTTATGCAGTTTGTTAGCGGGATTAATATATCATCTTTTATACATTTAAGGGTTTTTGTGCTAATATCATCTAGTCCGGTACTACTATTTGTGTTAAGATTACTTATAATTAATGAAATTTCTTCCGGCGTGCATGGTTTAAATTGTGTCAGAATAGAGTTATGTTTGTAATCAGGTTCGTACATTAGTGTGTTACCATAATTTGTGTGGTATGTTGGTGGTATTTTACCTGCTAGTTCATTTCCGATTGAAGCGAAAAATTTATTGAATACGTCACATATTTCTTGCTCATCCGTAATTTGTTTGCTTTCACTTATTAATTTTGGAGGAACAATTTCCGTCTTAGTCTTATTTTGTGCTAATTTGTTAATTAAGTCCCACATTTTCTTAGGTTTGTAAGCACAGTTTTGGAATAATTTATAATAATAATGTTTTTGATCCTTGGTTATCTTCTTTAGAGTCTGTTTTCGTTTAGCTTTGAATTCTTTCTTTATACTTTCATTGTCTTTATCCTTTTTGAGCTTTCTCCATAGCAAATTCCTTTCATCAATAAGATTTATGACCTGTTTATTAATCCAATCTTCTGTTGGTAGGTTCAGAATTTTGGTTTTAGTTGTCGTACTCAGGTTTACTTTGGATGTAATAAATTTTTTTATTTAATATAGTTTAAACATCAGAATAACACATGGGAAATATTTTATCCCGAAATTCCCGTGGGAACGATATATTTAGATTATTTAGATTCGAAATAAGACGAAAAAACGACCGAATTGAGAACCTCCGCCTTCGGTGTTTGAAGTCGGTTAAACATATAAATCAGACCTTCTAGTTCCGGTCGTATAGTGTACGTAAACGATGCTTTAAAGAATACAAAGTATTGCGCTCCAGGCAACATGCAGTTACTGCATCAGTGTAAGAACTGAGTAGTCAGCCGCATTCGGCAAGCGACTGCAGCTGTCACCTAATTAGGTGACCTCATACTGGTTTTCTAAGTTTAAGTAAAATAGGTGACCTCATTTAGCGCGACCGTCTAGTGTGAAGAGAAGGTTCGGTGACCGCAGTGACTACCGTTTTAAGTCGGTTTACAAACAATTAGCAGTCATTTATTTGATAAACTGTGTCGCGCTACAACCTTTGTTAAACCTTTCAACACAAAGTATATATTTATTGGCTGTTGCCCCACATACCAGGCGCTGTCGACCACGACCTGGAACAAAATAAAAGCAGTTAAATTAGTATTACACTCCATCCATTAACATCTGTTCCAATAACCTACCTTTACTAGCAATTTCTGATAGTATTTGTAGCTGTGTAAATAAATAACGCAATATAATAATAAATCCATTCCTTAAGTTACCAACATTTGACATTTAATCACGTAGAAACAAAGTCCTAACTTGATTTATCCGCAATAACCAGTAGAAATTGGTTATCGAAAATGGCTGAAAGTTCAACCTATACTAAGAAGATTTACCCATACTATTAATTGTAATCTAACATTATACACAATACATACGATACGCTTAAGCTTAGATAGCAAGCTTAGATACGCACACAACACACACAAGCCTGCAGTGCCGTGACGCGGGCCGTGCCGTACCGTGCCGGCGAGTGTGGCATCACCCATCTCTCATTTGCTGTATTATTATTTACTCCGCTTCCGGTTCAAAGGAAGCTTTAAGCTTTTTCAAAAACAACGTTTATTGTTCGTGTTAGCTTTTATACAGGCGTTTTAATAGCTTCGTAAAGTTGGTAATTGAATTCGATTTTTGTTAAGCATTGTTTGATGAAAAGCTTTTTATATTTGGAGCTTTATACTCGTAGGACAGTAGGTTTTATCATTTGAACAAATAAAAACTCTTCAGGTGTATCATATCCGTAAATAGAGATTGACAATGATTTATGTGTTTTTCTAAGACTTTATCTTTAACTTTTGTATAGTCTAGATTTTATTAGGTAGTTTTTGTTTCTCCTCGGAGTAAGGAGCCAAGCCTAATATTTTAGAAACATGCATTAGATACGTCCGCAAATATGCCGAATGTATAACATAAAACTATTAAGTAGAATTATTGATATTACATCATAACATAATAGAGGGCGAGGGCGGTCACATTAACATACAAGCGGCTTACGACCATCTTAACCTTTAGTTCTGCGTGAGTGACAAAACGAACCAATAAATATAAAAAATCAATAGATCAATCGTATTATGTCCTCGCATGAAAATGCGATGCTTTCAGTGGAATTTACAGGTTAATCCTACTAACATTATAAATGCGAAAGTGTGTGAGGATGTATGTATGGATGTATGTTTGTTACTCTCTCACGCCAAAACTACTCAACGGATGCTTATGAAACTTTACAGTAATATAGGTTATACATCTGAATAACACACGGGATACATTTTATCCCGAAATTTCCGCGGTAACGGGTAAAACTCAGGTAATACCGCGGGGCGCGACTAGTCTGAAATAAACTCTGCAACTTCCGTAACAAAAATGGATCGACACTTTTTTATCTTCTAGAAATTACCTTTTTGAGTTGTCTCAGTTTTTATTTAGGTGTATGTAATGTATTTAATGATATATGGTATTCTATTGTTACAGCGTTGTCGCCGCCATGTCTGCGGGCGTGCGGCGCTGGCTCTGCGCGCTGGCCCTGCTGGTCCATACACTCACCAGCGCTGGAGAAGGTAATTTAACACTCTAATATTGCTAACGGTTGTGTGTGAATGCATGGAATTCGCCTAGTCATAAATAGATTTCGCTATACAGTCTTTAAGACGTACTTAATCTTCGGAAACTTTCGTAATGCCTAGGTTAACTAACTAGGTTTTTGATCTAGTAAACAAATGAGCGAAAACCTATATTCCTGTCACCCCTACTAAGAGTAACTAAGTACTTAAAATGTTCTGTAGAAAACAAGCTTGCAAGAAAAAGAACTCGCAGTAGATTCGTTTTCAATAAAAGTAGGTAGGTTTGATTTTATGTGATCATGAGATCTGACGACAAAATTAGGTCCCCTATCTTTTTAACACACGTCACAAGCTCTATATCACGAAAAAAGAGCCAGCAGACAGTTTTAATAGTCCCTATCGATCCTATCCAAAGAATACTTATAACTTTTTCGTATTCAAACTTCATGTATGTATGTTTGTTACTCCTTCACGCAAAAATGACTTAACGGACTTGGATGAAACTTTACAGTTTTTGTTATAGATTCGGTTATAGTTCGGATTTGGTTATACATCATTATAACACATGGGATATATTTTATCCCGAAATTCCCGCAGGAATGGGTAAAATGGTAAACACCCCGGGCGCTGCTAGTTTAAAATAAGACAAAGTACGAATTTAAGCTCGACATTTGAATGGACTGACGGTACAAACAGAGTAAAGCTCGTTTGAAGTATTCAAGGTAAAAAATGTAATAAAAATTAAAACAGAAACGGTAACACAAACTTTCCTTCCATCGGGTCATACCAGGCCAACTTTAACTTGTTCGTTTGAGTTCAGTTTTGTGTTTTTTGTTGAATCGTTCAGTCACACATTGCGAATAGTGGGTTTAAATGGACGAATAGTAAACTTTGTTTTTATTGTGTACAGTTGTATGTGACGGTTTAAAGAGTACTTTTGAAATGACAAACAGATCATATTTTTGATTTGGTATAGGTACAGATAGTATTTTAGAAATAAACATAATTAGGATAGCATTGGTAACCTCTGAAGTTGACCTAGCCAAGTGAACTTAGGAAAAAAAATCAATTAATTCACATAGGCGTCTGTGTGTATGTTCTTATTCCAAAATGTGCTAGTCACTGTCTTCGCTTTACCTAGTGTAACTCATTCCTCCATCCTTGTTTAGCTCTAAACGTCGAGGCGTGTCAGTTCTCCTCAACATGATGGATGTATCTCTGCGTTGAAGTGTACTTCACGTTTGACGTCCCTCAGGACAAGGCCTTTTGAAATGACACCGGCTTTACGGAAGTGTTTTCTTTTTTGATGATCACATGGCTAAGGAAATGTGGGGTTGAGCGAGTTTATAAGCTAAGAATTCAATGGAACGCGAGCGACAATTTTGACATGTGTGACGTTCGCGCTATATTGACATTGTCAAAATCTTTTCGTAATACATTGTGATGATTCAGTGGAGCTCTGCACAATTCGGATCCACTCTAATGGAAACGCACTTTTATACTAGACGGCTTATAGCGTGTAAACTATCTATACGACGACACTTCGCTTAACTGATGTTAAACAACTTATGGCTCCGTCTTTAATAGGTGGTCGATTGGCGCTTTTCTTTATGAACGCTATCGGTAACTATCGTGTTTCGGGATCACGTTTGATTCCCAGTCCTAGTTGTTTATTTCGTAAGATCATTATCAAAAGCCTTATTAATTTTCAAACAACCAAAATCGTATTAATTTCGAAACAGCTAAACCCCAAACTCCACATCCAAGAATTCAATCCCACAACACTATGATCCCAAAATTAATAAAACACAGCAATTATTACGTAACCGCTTCGTTTCACATGCTATCCTCTTCGCACTCATAAATAATTCCATACAAGACAGAGACAGGTACACCCAATTTATTTCGGTTAGCCAACATTTATTATTGAGGCGGTTAGTTACGAGTAAGTCTCGGTTTAATATTTAATTAATGGAACGTGTTTTATCCACAATTTTATCTGTTAAACTGTTAGTTAAGCGAGCAGAGCTTAAATAAAACTGAAGTATAAGCTTCTTTAAGAAGATTTTTGCATGAAATAGAGAAATGAAGGGATAGAATTAGTTTGTGAACTGACGGATGTTTTATGAAAACAGTGTTGATAAACTCACTCTCGCCTCAGAGACGTCAAATAAGCGTTTGAAGCTTGTCTTTTGTCTTCTTTGTCTTTAGTAGACATTTAAAGAGTGATTTTGACATATAATGTATGAAAAAATACGACAATTAGTTAAGAGCTGTTTTAATGGACGTCTCTGAGTACGGGATCCAGTACGTTAACGTTTAGGTATGAACTAGCAGCGCCACGCGGTTTTACCCGCGTTGTGCGTGTTCCCGTAGGAATTTCGAGATGAAAAATAGCCTATAGCCTTCCTCGATAAGTGGACTATACAACACTGAAAGAATTTTTCAAACCGGACCAGTAGTTCTGAGATTAGCGCGTAACAAACAAACAAACTAACTCTGCAGCTTTATAATATTAGTATAGATTTAAGTTCTGTGTACCTCGTGTGAATTTTTGACGTAAACACACTGAGTTATTGATGAAAACCAACATGACAATCAATCACTCACACAGTGGGTCAATTGACATATCAAGTGACACAGCTGTACTGAAAATATAATACGAGTATATCACGATTTAAACACATATTGTTGACGTATGGCTATGTGGTATTTCGACATAGCTCGCTGTACTGATATCCTCGGTGACATGTTAAGCCTTTGCGTACCAGATGGACATTACAGGCTTCACTTTACTTTCTTTGTGACCGATTTTAATGATTCTTTAACTTGTTATTTATCTTGGCCAAGAAAAGGATAATAAGTGATAAAAATTCCCACGCGAACGGGTGTGCTGCGGCTGAAGCCGCGAGGCACAGCTAGTTTTGTATAAAAATATATACTAGGCAAGAAAATTAAAACAAACCGTGGAACCATGATCATAAACTCTTTACTTTATGATACCCTGTCGAGAACAATCCCCGTGAAGTGATAAATAGTCTCTCGACGCCATTTTGTGTACACCATCTTACGGCAGGAAGTCCTTTTTCTAAATAACAACAAACGGCGGTGCCTTAATGTACAACCATCATTTCTCCGCGAACGAGGAGTGTACGTTCCTTACATGTATTGGTATTTTTAATGAAAGTCAAAAGATTTTTTATTGGGGGCCTACGCACACTGTAATCTGATAACGCCTTTCCACCTATATACCAATCTATACTATCTGTATAATGATATAGATGAACTAGCAACGCCCCGCGGTTTTACCCGCGTTGTGCCCGCTTCAGTAGGAATTTCAGGATGAAAAATAGCCTATAACCTTCCCGTGGAACGTGGCTATTTAATAAAAAAAGGATTATTAAAATCGGACTTGTAATTCTAGAGATTAGCTCGAACATACAAACAAACTTGCAAATTAATACAAGCTTAGAGCTTAGTTTGGGTCGAATGAACCGTGAATGAATTGGTCCGGGTGTATTTATTTTTTAAATATCTTGATTAGGTGCTGTTTTCTAAGAAATCATCAAAGACTTACACTTTGATTAAAAGTCGCTAATACCATTAACAAAACAAATTAGGTACTTTTTAAAACAGTGAAAGCGAAAAATTTAAAAACTGAACTTTATTAAGGAATTTCTGAGAGTAAACTAATTAATTATGTAATAAGGGTCTTCCTTAATTAAACTGCTAAATACGCCCCCTACCCTTAATTGGAAGCATTAGATATGCTTGTAAGATAATCTTTATTTATTTTCGGATTTGCTCCGACTGAATTTGGTTTCAGTATCGAGATACCCATTTCAGTAGAACATTTTCTAATTACGTATTAAATTATAATTTATAATACTTATAATCTTCCTTAAAGCCCGTACCCAATTGTCGGCTTTTGGATCCGGAATTAAACCGGACGTTAAAAGAAATAACCATCCATTGCTTAGATTTCTTTTTAATTTAAATATTTCAGACGAATGTAATTTTTTAAAATTCGAAACCACAACTTACCAAATCCACCCATAAATTCTATTCGACCACCACATACTAATTAAACGCATTCTAATTTCAACCTCCCTTCCAGGCCAATCAACGTTATCTCCACCGTCAACTGTCAAAGCGGAACAGAACGAGCTGACTGTCTCTTTCCCTCCTTTGGAAGACATCTTCAACTCGACTCCTGAGAAGCAGTTCCAAACGGAAAATAATACCCTAGTGACGTCACAGACTGGGTCTACCGCGATGCTACCATGCATTATAAGGAATATTGGAGATGGGATCGTAAGTATCCTGCTACGTTTATAAATGTGAGAATGGATGGATGGATGTTTGTTTCGATTGTACTGCAAGATTATATTGTTTAGAAAAGATAAAAAATTGGGAAAAGCTCAACAACAAAAGAATGTTTTAGATAAATTAATAGTTCTAGCAGGATTTTGGAGACATTTAATTTGTTAAGACTATTATTTAGCTTTCGACTAAGTGATCATCTTCCTCACTACTTAAACTTAATCTAAGGGAAAATCTTAAATACGGACAGAGCTTTACATTCTAAAAGCCTTTTTAACCTCTAATGAAAGCTTTTTAAAGCTCAAGTGATAGTTAAAAGTTTCTCAGAATTTTCTGCCGAGTATTGGGTCAAGAAGTAAAAATATATCATAAATATGTCCCCTACTATTAGCTCCGGTCGTTATAGAATAGTAAACGTAAAATATCCCAAGGCCTAAGCGTAACATTTTTTTATATCGTTAGACCGTGTTAAAAACCTTAAGGCGTTAAAATACTGACACCAGGGTTGGCCACTAACCCAGTCGAACTTGCGAATAGCAAAAGTAAAAGTATCCGTAACTTTATTTTCTATCGTAAGAAGGCCTCGAATGAAGAAGAAAGGCCTTAAGGTGGTACAAAACTGAGGCCAGAGAAGGCCACTGACCTAATAGAAAAGCAAATAGTAGGGGTAAAAGTAACGCTATAAAAACGTTAACTAGTTGGAACGATCTCAGTGGAACGCCGAGTTGGAAGTAGCACTCCAATTTATTCGAAGGAACGATTTCTTCGTTCCGGGATGTCAATGAGAATGTTTATTTCGAACGTACTGAAGTTTGTTTTTTATCATTGAATGAATGGCATCAAAGCCTCTTTCAGTTCAGACGTCTTTTTGAGTTATTTAATTATTCCAGTTACTGATATAATAACGGTTATTTTTTACGTCTTCTCTTTATTTACGTTCCCTGTTGAACGCGCTTTTCTCAGAAACTACCAATAAGATTTGAAAAAATATTTTTGTAATGGATAGCAACATTTAACGGAAATGGGCAATACATCATCCCAAAATTACCACAGGAACGCGGATAAAACCGCGGGCCGCGGCTAGTATAAAGTAAAAGAAAGTAAAACCGCGATTTCTTATAAAACCACTGTTTGTCAAAGCCTAGTAGTTGGCACGAAAACTTTATAAAACGAGTTCAATATAAAGTTCTATTACACTAAAAACTTAGACCAAATAAAATTACAAGACAAAGCACTCTGAATGCTCAAGTGAAGCCAGTTTTATAGACAGTGTACCATGCATTATTTAGGGTGCCTCGATGCTGGAACGGCGACAGTCACTAATTAATTTTTTCAATCATTAAATTAATAGAGATATAAATGTACTGTATTAAATTTACATTCCTAGTCATCATAGTATTATATGCGCAGTGACATCTCCATCAAACTATTTAGTAAAACTAATCAATTATAAACTAGTGTAATAGGCTTGTTTCCACTAAGAATGAATCGGATGGCTTTTAGTTTCTAATGATTAACCATGATAATTAGTAAATAAATAATCAACTTTGCTATTAAAATAATAAAAGATTAATAATATTTTTGGAAAATAAAATCGACAAAATGAGGCGTTTAATCACGTGACATTAAACACCAATCAGAGAAGCGTGACGTCACATTTCGGATAAAACTACGATGTATAGTAGATTTCTAATTTTTTGGCAATTCATGTTAACAAACCTTTGATTTTACGACATTTACGTATTTATCTTAAACTACACACTCGATAGTTTGCCACACACTATACACTTTTTCCTAAGTTCTAAACACGGAATTCATGAATTTTATTAATTTTCAACATCATATTTTAACAAAAAGAAAAAAAGTGAGGTTGTGAAAATACAGATAGTAAAATGCTATTTTTTTGATTATGGCTATAGTGATGAGCAAAGCAAGCAAAAAAATATAACAGAGTATGAAATCAACTAAGTGATTGAACTTTTTCAACTCACAAAAAGGCAAATTAAAATAAATCATCGTATTACTTTGAAAACTCACGACATTATTTTTAATTTAATATACTAGCAACGTACGTTAATATACTAGCGCTAAAGCGATTATATTTTTGTTGTATGTTCAGTTTTGAGATAATTAAGCGGTATTGCCACTGTCGGTTAACTAAGAACTGTCATTATGCTGGCAAGACAGGCCGATACCTAGTCAGCCGCCATGCTTCGTTCGTCATTCGTCTCGTTTGCTTGATGTCGTACGTTACGGGTGCTCCTCTATGTTCGATTTCCTAAAAAACTTGGCTTTCTCTCTGGACTTCGATTTGTTTAGTGATTTGGTGTGTTATTTATTAGTAGGATAGGATGGGATAGGATAGTAGGATATTATACGACTGACAGCAATTCGCGGTTTTTTATCAGCGTTGTATCTGCGTGATTAAAAGAAAAACTTAAAAACCCGACTGATTAACTTAATTAATGTATAAACCAATGAACAGATACTATGTCAGCCATTAAGCAACTTCTGAATTTATATCAGTCATATTTTAATATAGAATATAACTATCACTGCTATAAAAATTATTATGAACTCCTACCTCCGTGTGGCTAATGTATCAATCTTTACCTCTATATTATTTGTTCAGAAAATCGGCCATATTTATTTGTACATACGTCTCGCCAATGCGAAAGAAATCGACTATACATTGTGGAATTAGTTGATAATGACTTTCTTCGTATTTTTTATTGTTTGGAACGTATATGAATTATTTATCTTTGTACTTTTACATTGGGGCACTATACAGTATTTATAATACGAGATATTCATTATTTATTAAAAAACACAATTGACTTTCATACACAAACACGGCTGTTCTGCGAAATGTGACGTCATTCAAGACGGCATGACAGTCTTGGCCTTTTTCGCGGTCAATTTCAATTTCATTTCTTAAAACTCAAAATACAAACGTAAAAAAACTATTTTTCTTAAAATAATATATTTTTGGGGTGAAATAGATGCTAAGCTATAGTTTTAAACTAATTTCCAAATTTTGTCAACTAGCCTATTGGTATGTATATGAGTGTATATGTAACGTGTATTCATACTTAGAGTACAAGACGGAATCGTATATGCTTCACTGTAGGTACCGTACGTGGCGCTCGGTCTGGTTACTTTTTATTAGGTCTGAGACCTAACCTAATAATTTGCAGTCTTTAATATGACAAGTTTGTCTGAAACTGGTATTACAGTGTATTTTATGACCACCTAAGACCTAAGTTTAAGAGCTAAACTTAGTTTATAGGATTAGTTTGTTACGTGTGCCTTTGTGATGTAGGTAATCTAAGCCGACTTTGGAAAAGGAAGTCATATGTTGTGGTTTTATTTTGAAATCGCAATAATTTTTTTTTAATAATGTTTTTCTTTTGTGACTTATTTCAGAATTCACTAGTTTTGAAAGATATAATATTTAACTTTCCTCTCGAAATCCTCGGTGAAAACTACATGAAATTCTCACGGGAATGGACACAACGCGGGTAAAACCGCGGGGCGCTGCTAGTACCAAATATACATATTTTATCAAGTATCACGAATCAGCAGATCCAAATTTCTCAATAACGGCTCAAAGCATTATTATTAATACTAATTGAATAGATAGAATATTGTATTCAAAGGCATGTTGTAGTATTATTGACAACAATACCTTCAAGTTTAATAATGCCTTTTGAGTACCTATACTAAGCAAAATTGGGTGCTTAGATTAGTTTACAATAGTGAAATTAATACAGGCCATACACGATTAAGTTCACCATCAAGTTAGCAGCGCACTTGATGCAGCGTCCAGTCAACTTGCAATCTATAGGTATATAAAAATGAATCGCTGAATCTGTTGCTAAGCGCATAACTTCAGAACGACTGCACCAAATTGGATGATTCTTTTTTTAATGTGTTCCTTATTGTCAGGACAAGGTTTTTATATAAGAAAAAAAGGAATAAAAATCTCAAAATTCCCACGGGAACGGGGGTGCTGCGGGTGAAACCGCGGGGCACAGCTAGTATTATTATAAATCAGGATTCGACCACGTTTAATTGCTGTGAGAAAAAGGGTATCGCTATTTCCTAATTTTTACCTAAATCGGTCAAACCGTTAACAAGTGTACAAACAAAGCTATTTTATCAAATTGTTTACCTAGTGGGAAGTGTGAATGAAAGGGGCATTGACATTTGACAAATCAAAAAGTAACTAAACTTAAAGGAAAGCCCTGGAACGACAAATAAAACTCGATTCGAAGCAAAGAAAATAACTGAACAACAAAAATAATTAACTTTTCCCGAACAATTTGAACAAGACAATCTTTTCATTGGCGCGGAAAAACGTTACCAAGCAAAATAGTACAAGAGACTGAATATAAAAAGTTACATTAAAGACTTATGCAAACGGAGGACTTCATTCAGCGGACTTTTTTTCAATCGCCAATAATTTATAAATTACTAGAAAATCAATACAGTGAGGAGGATGGAGCATTAATCACCACGCTTGTCAAATGCGGATATCCTCCTCACTGCACTGATATTTTCAGTGAGACGGGACATTACAGGCTAATACTTTTTTAATTTACTTTTTAACTGGAAGTTAATACGTTCTATGCATTTATGAATTTTTAGACTTTTGCAACTTCATCTAATTTATCTAATTAAAACCAAATTAAAATGAGTTCTACTTAATGTAAGAACTGGCATTGAAAATATTAAAACGTATTTAGAACCTCTCCTCTTAAAAGTTTAAAATGTATGACAAAAATGAATGTCACAGGAGTACAAAGTACGATCAAATTAGGGTCGTTTTGAAATCGTACATCTCGAACAAGACCTTACGCAAACAAAACTCGCGAGATGGCAAATCCCAAGATTGAAATGTTACGGCAATGATTTACTTTCTATATATTATTAGGAACAATTCCTATAGGTTCAACGTTGATTGACAAAAAGTCCCCGCGGACTTTCTCTCGTCTGAACAAGCCCTTTTTTATTAGTATGCCACGCGCGATGGCTGTGGGACGAAATTGTTCATACTTTTTGATATTTATTCCGCGCGTGTGGGAGAGGGTCGAAAATTTTCTTTTTACTGTCGGATGATTGTAGTAATTATTTTTGGGAAATCAAACTGGTGTTATTCAAATAAAGAAGTAACAGGATTAAATAATCTTACTACCACCCTCAAAGACGTCTATTAAGTCTACACTTAACTAACTGACGTTATTTTTTATACACATGGGAACCCCCGACATAGTAAGCGCTCTCACATGCCACATGTCATTTATTAAATCTCTATTAAGGAAACGTCTTTTACGTCTCTGAGTACGGCGTCATTATTTTAATTCATTCAATGAATGGCATGTGGCATGTGAGAGCGCTGACTGTGTCAGGGGTTGCGGGTTCGATTCCCACCCAGAGTCAATAGTATGCGCAGGCATAGTTGTTGGCTACGAACGTGTGGGTATCCATAATATATTCATAAAAAATATATGTAATAGTAATAGTCAGTCAGATTTCATAATACAAAGCTACAGCTTATTTTGGGTCTAATTAACCGTGTGTGAATTTATTCTTTAAATTGTTTATTCAATATTCATGTAACTATTCAATTTCTCTTAAAAAGTAACATGACTGGAAACTTCAAATGACTGCACGGAGCTCTGAGTTTTACTATAGTTTAGTAATCAAAGTTTTGATAGCTGTTGTAACAACTACCAAAAGTAAGACTTTGAGTTTGTAGAACTGACAAGCGCAGATTTAACTATTATTCAAGTTGCTCATTAAAAAGTAAATATACCCAGACCTGCAACTCCTTAATTATCTTGTTTATTAAATGCCGTCCTCAGAGACGTGGGCCATTATTTTACACTAACTTCAGTAGAACTCGTTAATTGGGTATTTGGGGTACAATATGAGAGATGAATTTAGTAAAATAACTAAAATTAAGAATAGAATAAGAATAATAATTATGATCAAAATTGAAATCAGAATCAAAATCGATTAAAAAATTAATAAATTATAAGCTCTAAAAGATGAAAATGAAACATCTGTCCCTTTCTTGCAAAACGATTATTTGTATGCGGCGTCTACGGCGCTACAAGCTTGTGACGTCACAAACATTGGGAAGGCCTTTGCCCAACTATGGGACGATACGGGCTCACATTAACAGACAGAACATAAGTTACTCTGAAGCGCATCTTAACTGTCACTTACCTACTTAAAACCATAGAGCTAGGAAGAGGTGTCTATGCTCTAAACCAGTGTTTTATGAATAACTCATTTTATATGCATGCTATTTAGATTGAACTAGTTTGTTTACAAGCTGCTAGCTGTGAGCTCTTCAGAACGCGAGTCATGTCAAGTTGCCCGCTCATTCACTCGCCTTCTAATAAATACACCAACTCACTATTAATTAACTCGCTTACTCTAAACAACGCGTTAATGACCTCTCCAATACCAATTTCATTGAAATTTATAGAATCTATAGTATTGTCTGTAATCCCAGGCTGAACTTTGCGATTTGCGGTTTGTCTTGTATTTACACAATTTGTATAGCTGTACTAGCACTACAGATAGCCCACGAAATTGTAGCGCAATTTAGTACTTTGCCAATGTATACAATTTAAAAGTTGTCATTAACATGTTTGAAATGTGTTACAGAACTTTTAATGAGATAAGGTTCTAGGTATGTTAGGTATCGTCATAGGCTTTCATTCATTCCTAGCAGCGGCCCGCGTATTAACCACGTGATTACCGTTCCCTTAGGAATTTACGGATGAAATATAGCCTTTATCTATGACTGTGGCTAGCCATTACAGAAATAATTATACCAATCATATACGAGTAGAAAGTTTCTGAGATTGGCGCGATCAAAGAAACAAAAAAAACAAATTCAGCTTTTTTATACATATTTGATGTAACGCTAAATCAATGCAGTTGTTTTACTTTTAACACTATAATTAATATTGTTGTTTATTCCTAGGTATCCTGGATCCGAAGGAAGGACTACCACCTCTTGACAGTCGGGTTAACCACATACAGCTCCGACCAGAGGTTTCAGGCGATACACTTACAGCATTCAGAGGTAAATGCATGAATATCTCTCAATCTCAAGTTAGAAAATCGAATTTAAATTTACCGCGAAAAGCCCCGTTTGAGTACCTACTTATAATGACCTGTTATTAGTAATTATTCTTTATTCCTTCAAACTTACTTCTATTTTACTTTACTTACATTTTAATAAAATGTAGTATGAATATGTATTGTTTGTGTGTGTGTGTTTCAGACAAAACCGGACTATGATACCAATATAGTTCTATGATACCTAATTAATATTCATAATGAAAACATTACAGTATTTATATAGACTGCAAATATTTCCTATTACAATAAATATACTTTTTAATAATATTATAAAAGTGAAATTGATTTTAATTATTTGTAACAGGACTGGACACTGAAAGTCCGTTTCGTTCAGAAGCGAGACGCCGGGATCTATGAATGTCAAGTGTCGTCACATCCGCCTACCAGCATCTTTCTACGGCTAGAAGTAGTCGGTAAGTCGTTAATTAAGAATATGACAAAGTGAAACAATATGACGGACCCAGTTTGAAGTGTTAGGATCCTAAACCATAATGCAGTTTTTGATAAGTTGCCAGAGCTAATGAAAAAATAGCTCCTAATAAGGCTAATATATGATGGTCATTAATTCCTATAACAGCAAGTCAGACAATTAATGTTCCCCAGCATAGTTGCATTAGCATTTGCTTCCTAATAGCGTTGTCAATTTATTTGCGTCGAACGTCAGTCTGACGATTGTTTGGACTGCTTTTGCGCTGACTCCTGGACTATAATTTAAGGCTGTTTAAAAAAATCGATATTCTTTTCGTCTACATTGTGGTATTATTTTAATTGGCATACTGAGTTTAAGAGCTTACCGCGTAGCTAAAGAGAATCCATCCCAAAAAAACTTTATATTTTTGTTAAGTGAAACATTTTCAGTGAAATACGATCCAAAAGTACCCAAAGGCGGAATCTCTGTTCATTTTCCCACAGCGGTGAAAAGACAAACTGAAAAAGCGACCTTTAAATTGAATAAAACAATATTCATAACCGAAACTTCACGCCTCAATTGAGACTTTAAAAAGGGGTGATTCCACAAAATGTAAGGGTTAATCTCCATTATAATGTTTACTTTAAATCCTAGTGTTTTCTTTATACAATATTAAAATGCAAATACAGGGTGTTATTCAAGAGCCGGCTACGTGTTAGCGGCGAAGTGCCGAAACCCGAAAATAATTAAAATTCCGACGTAGAATTTTCGACACTGAAAGGACATTATTTTATCAGACATTTTTTTATTTTACGAACCATTTTTATTTTGTGCGAATTTTTTTTCAGCCGCAGAAATTGTTTGACGTCTTTTTGTTAACTTTTTTAACAAAGACAATGAAATATTTTATGGGAAACAATGGGCGGGTTTTGTAAAAGATTTTTTGTTTGAAGTGGACATCATAAAAATGTTTGCTTTAGATTAGGTATTACATATTGGGGAATTTATTGAACAGGGAAGCTTAAACATTTTTTGCTAAACGGATTAACGCCCGTACTCAGAGATGACAAATGCTTCTTTAGTAGAGATTTAATTTTGAATTTGAAACGTAATTTATGTAATATTAGGTCTATTGAGTAAGTAGACGTATGTGAGTACGGCAGTCAATGTTTTTATTATTATAAGCTCTGCTAAGATAGATTTTTAGAAAGTTAGTACACGATACGAGAGTACTTATTTGAATCACCCCTTACACAGTACCGAATATAAAGGCAAAAGTAAAAAAATAAAATCACATACCTATTTCAAAAACCCATCACATTTCTACTCACAAAAGTTTTCCCATCACCGAAACTAGCTGTATCATTAAAAGGCCCATCCTAACGACATTAGGATTAAAATAAAAACACCATTAATTTAAATAACAAAGACGAGGGGTGTCGTTTAATTAAGTAAATGAGGTTGACGCGAGTTTGTTTGCAGAGGCTCGGGCCCAAATCTCGGGGCCTACAGAGAAGTATCTCAAGCCCGGGTCCACGCTACGCCTGCAGTGCTCCGTGGTACAAACTACTGAGGCACCGGCGTTTGTCTTTTGGTAAGTAGGTAATAAGTAAGTAAGTATTAGAATGTAATGCCCCTAGTAAGAGACATCTGCTGGGTAAAGGCCTCTCATCTCACTGAAAATATCAGTACAGTGAGGAGGATGTAATCACCACGCTTGCTTAATGCCTGATCTCAAACCCGAACCATGTTTGAAAGGTAAGAATAATGTAAAGATAAATAAATAAGACTAAGATCATTCCGTTTGTTAAGCAGCTCGGATGGGTGGCCGAAAGTGGCATTTCTATCTGAGCACTAACAGTGCTTCGAAGGGCAGGTTAAGCGATGTAGTCAGTGGTCACTGGCCAACCATAATGTCAGAGTGGGTCAGGAATAGGGTAATAAGTAATAAAAATAATAAGTAACAGAAATTGGGACGGGAACGTGTGCGCAGCGACTAATAAATAAATTAACAAACACAGAACTGAAACTTCGAGAATAATTTACAATCAATTTCATTAAATATGGCATGTATAATAATTATTGATCAAACAAACTACAATTTAGTGTAAATACAGAACGCAAACACAATAATTAATTTATAATTACCCAATATTTTAGTAAATTAACTATCAAAATACGATTAATATGACCCGATCGTAAACCGAAGCAATAAGAACCAACTTATCAAACCGATAATGGGTAAATAATTATAGTTATTAACAACAGTTATTTAATTTTAGTGTTTAACCATAATGTTAACAAATGATTTGTATTTGTATTGGTTTAGTTAATTGGGTTATTTAACAATTTTAATTTGTAAATAAATTAAGTGATAGACCACAATTACAGGGTTAAGCCTCTCTTACAGATATGAATACTAATATCTACACTTATCTTAAATATATAAAATTCAAAGTCCTGACTGACTGATAATCAACGCACAGCCTCAACCGCTACACCTAGAAACATGAAATTTGGCAGGAAGGTTCTTCAAGTGACGTAAGTGCACACTAAGAAAGGATTTTCGAAAATTCCTACGGGAACGGGTTAACGCGGGCAAAGCCGCGGAGCGCTGCTAGTTACTTAAATGTAAAAAAAATAGATCTTGTGTAAAAGTATCTGTCACGCTAATATTGTAAACAAATATAATTAAAAAAAAGACGTGTGGCACTCGGGGACTGCCGCGGTAAAGCTATTGCATAGTTATTTTTTCTATCACTAGATGGCGTTAGTGGGGAGCGTTAGGTTTTTTTTCTATCACTAGATGGCGTTAGTGGGGAGCGTGAGGTTTTTTCGTTACGGAATTTCTGGATTCGGTCCCCGCGCTCAAGGCCCGCGATAGAAGCTATGCAATAGCTTAAAAAGTAACATGTATTGTAATACATGTATATTTTAATAATATTATTGAAGGCTTGTGACATAGACAATTCTCATTGGGAGGAATTGGCATCCAATCGAGCTGATTGGAAATCACGCGTCAAAAACAAAATGCATAGCTTCGAATTGCATCGGCGTACCGAGGATGCCAAGCGTGATCGTCTGAAAGCCCGACTACCATAGCTTTCCATTTCAACTACAGAGACGGAGCTCTGACGTGTCCCCAGTGCGCGCGTATACACCAACAAAATCGGCTACGGGAGTCATGTTAAAGCACATGCAAGACCGGGATGCAACGTGACGAAAAATGATAGTCGTAGTCATCGTCACTGCACTGCGAAAGATTCCTTAGTAGATATTGATGACTGATTTGACATGTGATGTATTAAAAATTACAATTTCAAATAATTAAGCGTCGATTTAATGAACGTATCTGAGTGAAGCAGTTAATGAAACGGCACTAACCGCGTCTCTAACTTCATTTCGCTCAAACACATTGAACCCATATTATTAGATTTGTAAAAGCCTAACCAACCAAATGTTATCTCAACGTATAAGATCAATTACTTCATACAATACTAGCAGCGCCCCGCGGTTTTACCCGCGTTGTGCCCGTTCCCATGGGAATGAAAATAGCCTATAACCTTCCCGTTGAATGTGGCTATCTATTATAAAAAATAATTATTCAAATCGGACTGATAATTCCCGAGATTAGCTCGAACATACAAACAAACAAACTTACAAATTTAACCTCTTTATAATATTAGTATGAATAATTGCAAAACATCGGCTAATTGTTTGCCTTCTCCTGACTACAGTAAGCTAAAGCAAACTTATTAATAACTTAATTTAACAAACCCAACAATGTACATGTATACCTAACTGAAATCTAAGTCAATAGTCGGAATCGAAATTGACTTACAAATTATCACAAAACAAACTTAACTTGGTTACTCAAACAACTTGTTTGAATTTCCAAATAATTCCGACACGAGTTACCATTAAGAATAGACGTGTTGCTCTGTGAAAGACTTTGTTTTTCAAAGAACTTACTTTTTAAACACAGAAGCAAAAGAGAGGTATGATGAGTTTGATATCCATGTCTTGGTTTGTTTCTCTATGGCATCGTAGCTTTCAAACATGAACCGATTTTGATGCAATTTCAAACAGGGTTATTATGGGGAGTTTTTTCTAAATCTGTCCTGTCACAAACCACTTTAGCACAATTATTTACGAAATTGATTCATAACAATAAGTAATATTTTAAACATAAAGTTTCTAATGTATTTCAGAAGTAAAACTAACAAAATAATAGGAAGCAATATCATCAATATCATCATCCCTATTGCTTAATAATACCTATAAAATTTTCACACAGTATCCTCCACTCAATTTCACACCCGCAAATTGACCAGTTCGATTTAATTTGCAGACCAATGAAAGTAAATTTTCGGTTCAAAAATTGTGTCGGAAAAACGAAACGGAATTGAAAACGAATCTAGTCGGTAAAATCGACAATGTCTCAGAAAAAAATGAATTCTGATTGAATGTCGGAAACGTTCGAAAGATGAATTATTTGGTGTAAATTAAGGCGGCCGCCATCATGGTTTTTTGAATTTGGAATCACTCTTTTATTCCGAAAGCGTTAACCTTAATAGAGAGTTGAAATTGGAATTAAAGTACAATTTCAACCAAAGAGTTTGTAACACGTTTCAATCAATATAAATTACAAGAGAATTATTTTAGATTAGAATGGATTATCTTGTAGACGTTGGGATAATAGGATGCTACAAATAGTTGTAATGCAGACTGATTTGACTAGACATTTATATTAGACTGAGGGATTAGACAAATTATTCCAATTCTAGAATTTAGATAAGTTAAATTGAAGACAATTTGACTTTATTATAGAAACAATTGAAGACTAGTTAAAGTTTAAAACGGATTATTAAATAATAAAATGTTGTATGCTTATTACACAATTTATCAAAGCAAAGGCTTATTTTAAGTAAGTACTTACCTTTTTAAAGCGAAAAAATAATTTAATCTTTTTTTGAAGTCAGTTAAGTAATTATGAGATCATTCTACTCATAGGAGACCTAGGTACCTATATGAACGAATATCGGTTTTTGAACATAACAGCAAGATGATGATAGTACTAATATCTATAAACAAGGTGCTAACAAATTAGTCACGGATATTTTTACAGCTGATAGTACTCGGTTCTCGGAGTACATTTAAGTATAAAACATCATAGGTTTTGTTATGTTTTTTTGGAGAAAAGTAGGAAACAAATTTGCTGAATTAAATTAATTTGTTAGCACCTTAATAAAAGAAAGTCATGTAAGTTACTATTTATAACTCGAGAACGGCAGAACCGATTTGGCTGAAGATTGGTGGGGAGGTAGCTTAGAACCAGGAGACGGATATAGGATACTATTTATCCCGTACTTCCTACAGGAACGGGTGCACTGTGGGTGAAACCGCGGGGCACAGCTAGTAATATAATAAAAATAACCTAACCGCGGCAATAACAACGCAACTCTGTTATGGGCACTTATGTATAATTTTATTTAAAAAAAATTTTTTCCTTGAATGAAAGCGATGGGATATTTTTTCGGGAAAATAAAGTGTCGCGAATAAAAGAAAAGTACCTATATAAATACAATAATTTAAAACGTCCATTAGTTAAGAACATTTAGAAAATGTCAAACCCCTCTCTCAAATGAATAGAATTCAACCGCACATACCTTTTAGAATACAGGGACGAATTAAGGGTATAACCAAAGGGGGCTTAAGAGGGCACGATATATATAGTAACCGGGGCCGACTTTTAGTCCGTCCCGGTAGTTTCAATCGTTAGATCATGTCAGAGGCCTTTAGGTAACATCCAGTGCCAGTGTTGCCACAAGCCTCTACGAACTTACTTATTATTTCAGACTGTAAGGGAACAGAAGACTGTGTAGAAGACTGTGGAGACTAGAGGCTAGACGTCTAAAATATTTTTTTGACAATTAAAGAGATAGCAAAATGGATAACTTGAATCAAGTTTTGAAGATTCATACAAAAGTTACCCACTACCGTTCAATAAGCTAGCAACAAAATCCAAAAAAGTATAGCGATACAATTGCTGACCCTACTGTCAACTAATTAACATTCGTGGAATAGATACCATTTAGCCCACCTAACCGTCCTTCAATACGTCTCTGTATTTCATTTTCAAGTCCCGGAATTGGGTTGGTGAATTCGTAAGATTGTCCAAATTGATTCGCTTTTAGATTTAGAAATAGATTTAATGCAATAATCAAATTATTTTATTGTACATTTTGAATTGAATTTCTGACGTGCCTATCCAATAGGCCTTTGACATGGTAAAACGATTGAAACGACCGGGACCGACAATTTAACGTGTCCTTCGAATTAGTGAAGCAGGCATTGAGTTATATGTACTAACGTATAGTACATATAACTGAATGGAAGCAGGTCCTATTTTTGTTTGGTTTTTAAAATATTGGTCGAAAGTTAACACAGCCATTTTGTTTTGTTTTTATGAAAAGAAATCTTTATTGAAATGTTTACTGGAATGTAAAAGATTTTCATTTACAGACATTGTAAATATTGTAATAATAAACACAAATACTTTTCTAGAATCCTTTAATGTATTTCAAGATTTGACTCTTTTGACTTTTTCGCGTGGTTCATGAACTGTGTCCCGTAAGTCGGTTTACTGCAATGCATTAAGCCCTGGATAAACGATTGTGTCCTAAAAGTATCTTTACTAAAATAGTTGAGATTCCATTACGATTTTTTATGTTGACATATTTTGTAAGAATGGGCATAATTAACCTTCAAGCGGGCGCGCGGTCATTTGTAACGGGAGCGGGCGCGCGTAACCGAAAAGACCTATTGGATGAATAAGAGAAATAAAGCAAAAATTATACAATAATCATTTAGTTTTTGTACGCAGATATTATCATCAGTCTTTATAGTCTAATTAGTCAAAACAAGTAATTGAAATTATGAAAAAGAAACAATTAAATTATAAAGTAACATAACTTAAATATTCTTTGAATCAAAACAAAAATTAGGAACACATTTCCTCTTTTACACACCCCAGACTAGTTTATACACCTAGTCAAACATTAAAAATTACAAAATAAGAATAAAAAACAATTAACTTTGATTTAGTTTTTATCAGAATCAGTTTTTTCGTCCAAATACTCTGTTATTGTTAGATTTCTGCCACTTCGTAACTTTATCACGCCTTGTAAAACAGCTATTTATTTCCGAAAGTGGCAAATTATCCTCATCTGAGTCCGAGCAGTATGATTCCTCATCAGATCGATGCTCCTCTGAAACGATGTGGTCGGAAGTTTCAGAGCCTTGGTCGCTGAGCTCTGAGTCACTCTCTTCTTCGTCTTCTCTTTGTAATTGCTCGATTATAGCACTTTGTGATAACCGTAAACGACTAATTTTATAAAAAAAATAACAAAACTTCGATATAATAAGATAATATTCAGCGAAAGCCGAAGAACTACAACCAGCACGTAATTAGTGAATGTCGCATTGAGCGTCGCGCGTAACTTTTTCGACGACAGGCGCGTGTAGTCTTTTTGACGACTGCGGCCGAAGTAAAACAATTGCAATTTGCGGAGTGGGGAGAGCGCCCCGAGCGACGGTATTGTCTTTATTTCACTGTGAATGAAATAGCGACAGGCTACTAGAAATGAGAAATGCGTGTGATGACTTATAATAATAATATGAACGAAAATGTACTAAGCGCGGTCGATTCGACTACGCGCGCCCGCTTGAAGGTTAAATGAGATGTTTCTAACGAAATCCCTGCCTATAGGCAGTATTAAAAATTAATGTATGAAAGTAACTGAGCAGTGTTAACTCATTGCGATTGTTAAGCAACGTGCATCTCGGCCTCTACTTGGATGGGTGGCCGATAGTGGCATTTCTTTCTGAGCGCTACCGTGCTTCGGAGGGCACTAACCTAAAATAACATTATTTTTCAATAGGTTACATCATTTCATAGGTAATATAAAAACAAAGTCGCTTTCCGCTGTCTGTCTGTCCCTATGTATACTTAGATCTTTAAAACTACGCTATGGATTTCGATGCAGTTTTTGGTCAGAGTGTAGCAAAGGGTGTGCAGTATTATAAAGGCGACCGGGACTTAGAAAAATTTTCGTCAAAAATAACTTTTTTATTAGAAATTTAATTATTTTGATTGTTTTGTATAGAATTCGATAAAATAAGACGTTTTTGCTCTATTCATGTTTTTGCTCAGATTCGCGGATTCGCTACAAAATGGCAATGAAGGCGACCGAGACTTTGAACATTTTTCGTCCAAAATGATTTTTTTCTATAAAATTACTCTTTTGAAGTTCCAGTTTGTGCCATAACAGTGTCGACGGAGCTCCGCTGCGCGGAGCTCCTATTTCCGCCTTATTTTGGCCCTTCGGGCCTGATATAAACTTAACCTAACCTAACCTACGGTTGTCGATTGTTACATTAAGATTCATGTTTTTTTATTTTTTATGCATAGAATGGATAGAAATAAACACTTTTCATATGGATGATTTTTTTTGTCAGATCAATATTTACAAAGATAATCAAGAATGAAAACTTCATTGCTCATTTGTAGTGAAACTATAACTCGGAGAAGGAATGTGAATAGAGTAAAAAGCATTTATTTTATCACGATCTACATAACAGAAGGCACATAAAACAATTCTAAGAAAAAAAAAAAAAATTTAAACTTTTTTTCTAAGTTCCGATAGCCTTGATAATGAGCGATCCGGAACTTAGAAGAATTTTTGAAAAGTCGGTTGCTGTATTAAGGTGCATGTTTTTTGGTTTCTAGGTAAAGTTTGAATAAAAATAAACATATTTCATTGGAATATGTTTTATTCTCAGATCAATAGTTTCCGTGATAATCAACAATGAAAACTTCATTTCCCATTTCTAGGGAAACTACTTATCGGAAAAAAAACATGAATAGAGTAATAAATATTTATTTAATCAAGATCTATACGAAACTATAATAAAATAAAGATGTAAAAAAAAATTGAAAATTTTTCTAAGTTCTGGCCGCCTATATATTGCTGTTTTAAAGCAAAATCACGACTCTGAGAGAAAATATGAATAGAGTAAAAATGTTTTATTTTATTCATTTCTATGCAAACAAATCAAAATAACTTCAATTCAGGTAAAAAAATAATTTTTGACGAAAATTTTTCTAAGTTCCAATCGCCTTTATAACACTGCACACCCTTTGCTACACTCCAACCCAGTTTTTTTAATAGATAGAGTGATTCAAGATAAAGGTTTTTAAGTATGAAAATTCTCAAAATTCCCAAGGGAATGAGTACAACGCGGTTCAAACCGCGGGGCGCTGCTAATTTAACATAACTGCTGTTTAGGCGCGCGCGCGCGCGCCTTCCGCCATATTTTTGCGTTTTCAGTGTAGTAGGTAAATAGTTAAAAATCACTCACGATTTCATAATGAATTCACGATTTTCTAGTACATACTGGAAACTACACTATAACACTTACTAAATCACATTATTAGTCACACTTTTAACAAATAAATACCTACCTATTCATTAATTTAAATAAATACAACACACCACAAAATGTCGACAAACAAACGTTTGAAAATTTCGCCGCGCCCGCCGCCGCGCCGCCAAGCCAACTAGGGATGGATAGACTCAAGCTTGGCACAAAAAAATCGATTATTTAAAAATAGTCGATAATCATTCTCGATTCGTTACCAATACTTTATAATATTCTCATAACATTAAATTTGATGAGGCATAGGGCAACATGTAACCATTTAAATTTCACCCAACTATTTAAAATAATGGTTGGTACAAATTCAAATCGATGTCACAGTAGTAAGTGTACCAATTATAAACAACAGTTTTAATTTTAGTCTAATTAATTAAGCATATGTATTAAATTATTATAAGTATCTATGTAAGTAATTAAAAAAATATTAATATCGATTTATCGAAAAATCAATACAACCGTGAAACGATCGTTATCCATTCCATTTTGTCGTCACTATTCTCGATTTAAAAACAATGGGTTTATAAACGCGCTCTGATTGGTTCTTACAGGACTTAGCCGATTCGGGCATCGGATTATAGGTCTTATCTATACTAATATTATAAAGCTGAAGAGTTTGTTTTGTTTGTTTGTTTGTTTGTTTGTTTAAACGCGCTAATCTCAGAAACTACTGAACCGATTTGAAAAATTCTTTTTGTAATGGATAGCCACATTCAACGGGAAGGTTATAGGCTACTTTTCATTCCGAAATTCCCACGGGAACGGGAACAACGCGGGTAATACCGCGGGGCGCTGCTAGTTTACTATATTTATAGTTCATAGTTCTGAGGACATTTGGTGGTTATATGAGGAAAGGGCGTTGACCTTGGTGGCCGCGTGCCGTGTTCGTTTACGAACTACGGTTACGATATTTATACCGTATTTGATGCAAAATAAAGTCGAAATTTGATAAGCATAATCTTAATATAAAATTATAGTACCTACATAGGTAGGTACTTATTTTTGTAGTAGTGAGTACCTACTGGGTAATTTTCAACCAATCTATGCTTACTTTATTATTTATTTAATACTTATTATAAAGAGGTAAAGTTTCTAACTATGTTTGTTTGTTTGTAAGAGCTAATCTCAGAAACTTCCCATCCGATTTCAATATTTATTTCTGTAATGGATAGCCACTTTCAACGGGAAGGCTATAGGCTATTTATTAATCATCCTGAATTTCCCACGGGACCGGTCACAATATGGGTAAAATCGCGGGGCGCTGCTAGTTTACAATATCTAGACATAGGTACATTTCTATGACTTTTACCCTCTTTTTAAACCGACTTCATTTAAAAGTGTAATCTTATCAACAACTGAATGCAGTCAACGTAGCCGTAAAAAGTTTTTAGATCATTTAATTCTAGACTTACGTTACGACTTAGTCAACTGAATTTCAGTTTTTTAACCCCTTACTATTTTAAACTTTTCTTTTGTTATTCCAATACGTCTCAGTAGTTCGATAATTAACCGCGTCTGTACTCAGAGGACAATACTCTGTAAATTTGTATTGTACTCAGATCAAACGATTCCTTAGAAGATGTTAATGAGTGATAGCTAGGTATTTAGTACATCTAATGACAAGTAATGTAATGTAATATGAAATATTATATTACGTTGATTAGTTAAGTACCTAATTAGTTGATTTACTAACGGTTGATTAGGCGATATAGGCGATCATTTAGATTTAGCTAGTTTACAAGCGGATGAGTTGAGAAAGTCAACCGCCGGCTCGCGGCTTATAAACTCGCTCAACCTTAACGGCGCTTTCTATTTTAACCATAATAAACCTTCATTATTAACCGACTTCAAAAACCGAAGGAGGAGGTTATTTTAATATTTTTATACTATTTTATGTACAGTAACTTTTGGGACATCTTGGTATCACTGAATTCCAGATGAAAATACTTAACTTTAAGTTAGAAGTTTTCGAAATTTAAATAAAGAGGTGTTAACTTGCTTTTGGAAATGTTTAAGTTAAAATAAGTTGTGTATTAACTTGAATGTTGTGCTTACTTAGTTAAGTGAATAAAGTATGATAGTTACAATCTTTAGTTAAGACCATTGCGGACTGTAGTCTAGACAGTATTCAGGCTGTTTGACGCAGTCTCACCGCCTTATTCGTAAGTGCTCTTTATCTAAAACACTGTTATGAAGTGTTTTGTCTCTTTTGCTCTTCGTAAAATAGCGTATGTCGGAAAGGGACAAACCATGAAAATGTGATAGTTAAAATTCTGTTAATAAGCGTTTATAAATGACGCCACGAGCGCTACTGCTTCAAAGGAACCGCTCAGAACTCCCCTAATTCCGTCCACCTCTTACTCAACTCGTCTCCTAATTCCGTCCACCTCTTACTCAACTCGTCTCCTAATTCCGTCCACCTCTTACTCAACTCGTCTCCTAATTCCGTCCACCACTTACTCATCTCGTCTCCTAATACCGACCTCCTTCCCACAGGTACCACAACAGCAGAATGATCAACTACGACGCCGAGCGCGGCATCAACGTGACCACCGACACCGCGCTCCGACTGTCTGACCTCCTGATCCCGGCCACGAGCGTCAGCCACGCCGGGAACTACACCTGTGTCCCGAACAACGCGGTACCTGCTAGTATTTACGTCCATATATTTAATGGTGAGATATGTTTTATATTATTATAGCGTCTCTTTTAAGATTGGCCTTCCCAAACAGCTGCCGTAAAGACGGCAAAGGAACAATCGGCGTGGGCGACTCGGGGATGCAAAGAGGTGTGCTGCGCTTTCTCTAGTTACTAGCCTCAAGTCTACGCCCTTTAACACTTCCACCCCCGGATCACACTGCCGATATTGAATGTGCCTCTGACGATCCCCCTCTGGCCGGCCGGTGAGCCAGAGCTGAGTCCTGTAAGCCCCCTGGGGGTCCGCTACGACCCGAGAGTCGGGGACCCTGAATCTCTGGGGCACAGTGGTGTCGTTACTAAGATGCCCTCCGAAGCACGGTAGCGCTTAGATAGAAATGCTACTATCGGCCACCCATCCATCCGAGCTGCACGTCACTTAACAATCGGAATGAGTTAACACTGCTCAGTCAAACTACGCTACGAGCGCTAGGTCATTATAACTAGGATATAGTAAGTAGTACTACTAAAATGTGTACTTCATATAAATCCTTGAGTTCTTAAAGAGCAACACTAAATAGTAACTTCGCATAACAACCGTTAGAGACACCTTCCCCTATTCGTCCTCAAGATAACTTAATACAGCATCTCACCATTTAATTTATTTGAAGAACATTTCTGGGGGTCTGTACATAGTTAATGAAAGTTAAGGTGAGATTACAGTCAGTCGTTCACCGCGGTTACAGCTACATCCTATTCTATAATCTATAAATACCTCCTTACAAACTTTCCCATTGATAATATTAGTTAGCTCATCGCGATTGTAAAGCAGCGTGCAGTTCGGTTACGTTTGAATTGGTGGCCGATAGTAACATTTATATCGGAGCGCTACCGTGTTCGTGGGGCACATTAAGTAGTCGATCCCGGTTGTTTCAATCGTTAGACCATGTCGAAGGCTTTAAGCGGTCTAAAACACCAGGGTTGACTACTAACTTACTCGAAACAAATCTATACTAATATTATAAAGAGGTAAAGTTTCTCACTTTGTTTGTTTGTTTGTAAGGGCTAATCTCACAAACTACAAATCCGATTTGAATAATTCTTTTTGTAATGGATAGCCACATTCAACGGGAAGGTTATAGGCTATTTTCATTCTGAAATTCCTACGGGAACGGGCACAACGCGGGTAAACCGCTTGGCCCTGTTAGTTAATGAATAAAGTAGGAGAGGATTGCGAACGTGCTTCTGTAGTTGGAGCATTACAGCGACAGCCAACTGAAAGGCATTGAGTCAATCACAGGACTATTCAGCTGTGAATATTTTAAACATTTCAAGGGATTTCACGCACCGGGCCGGATTGAATGAACGACTTTTGGACCGGTTCAATTGAACGTGCTTCGTGCGTTGAATGAGTTGGGTTATCTTGATTCGGTTAAATGACGATTTATATTATATGAAAAGTGATATACTTAGTTTAACTTTTACAGAGCGAGTGGAAACTCTATTAACATGCAGGCAAAAAAAGAAGCATTTTTGGCAGTTTTTTCTTATTGCATAACGTTGGGACATCATATTATATGATTAAGGAAATAGGAAAACCAAAAAGGTTAATATTCGTTGTTAAAATTTCTGGTTAACTTGGCTTAAAAGACTAGTATATATAGATCTGAATATAAATATACAAATTGGAACCTCTATCTATAAAAATCCGAGGTGTATTCTTGCGTAAGTACTTACTTACTACTTCAAATACAATCAAAGCACGAACCAATGAAATTCTAATAAAACGACTCCGCCACTCAAGGCAGTGCGTAATAAATCGAACCAGTTTTTTCATAATATTCCTATTTAGCTTCAAAAGAGGTCTTCTTATCGGCTCAAGCTGATTACGTCTTCTATTACTTTCCGATGTCCATTGGAGATGTACTCGAGGAATATTTCAGGACTGGAGTGCGATTTTCTTGACGTAATTTGTGTATCAGAGATTCAAATAAAAAACGGGATGACTTTGTACTTGACTTTGTACTATCGGCGTATATTAGCGGCGCCCCGCGGTTTTACCCGTGTTGTGCCCGTTACCATGGGAATTTCGGGATTTTTGAAAAAATAGCCTATAACCTTCCGTCATCGTTTTCAAATTAGATAATACTTTTTACAATACAAAATGTTTTGAAGTATGGTCAGATTGGTCAGTGCTCAATCTATCCGCAGCACTAAGTAAGAGACGTCAAACTAATTAGATTATTTAGTAGATATTAAATTAGTGATTTTAAACTAATGTATGCAAAGTTACGTCACATAGTTAATTGTGTATTTAACGGACATCTCTGATTGTGACAGTTTAAACGGATATTTGGGATATCTCATAAAATATAAGGTACATTGTAAATTATTCTAACACTTTGTATCTCAAATCCCATATCAAAATTGTAAAAAAGTATTGCTTGCATAAAAACCTACAAACCTCAAAAAGTTCGCACAAACAAAAAAACATACTTTAATTTAAAACTCTCACAACACATACAGGTGAAAGAAAATTACACGCAAACTCAAAAGAATACAGAAATAATTTAAATAACGTAGGTGTTGGCATTATTACTGTTATGAAAAACATTACAAAGATTCAAAGGGAAAGAGCAGACCGAGCTTAGGAATTGCACTCAAAGGCGCGTTCTAAATGTTTGGTCAGCGGGCGGAATATGGAGCCATTGTGGACGGAAATATTATTTTAAATGTCGTATTTTTTATTTATCTTAAGTGGTCTGTGTCTTTTTTATAGAGTGGGGCCGAAATAAAATCTAGCCGATTTATGTAGATGTACTCGATAGTTTCAGCCGCATACGGTGACTCTTCAGGAGTTAGAGCAATCCGCACTGACTGCGTTTCGCCCGCAATGCGTGGAGCAAGTTAGTTGTAAGCGAATACATCAGCTGACAATCAATCAACATTCCTTAACTAGCTCTAGCTTTGCTTAGGGTTTCTGATATTTATTTATTTTTTACCTTTAAACAATAGTAGGTAATTAAAAAATGTTTTATATTTCTTTTAAAAATGTTAGTCGCTTCCTCTGTCGCTGTTAACGTTTAGATTCTGCAAAAGGTTATCGCAACATTCGTACTTACGATTTAACTAGTCAATATTTTTCTTACGTAAACTCACTGTCAAAGGTCTTCCTCCTTATTAAAATCGACCCCAACCTGGGTAAATTCATTAAATAATTGGTCAAGTAAATTAACACATCAAAAAATAACTACTGAAATACTATAATTAGGTACCACTCTACGTTAACATAACTACAACGATATAACCTCAATCCGATGGTACTCGACAACTCAAAGCATAAATATAAAAGTAAAAAATGTTAAAACATTTCATTCGGTCTTTCAAGAAGGGAACGCAAAGAAAAGTGACCCATTTTGAAAGAACATGACAACGTAATTAGTCCTCAAGGGAATGTGACATTCTTGTTGATCTTATTTAGATTTACCCACAAAGGAGATCTTAAAAATTAAAATGAACCACTGACTTCTGTACAACTTTGAAAACATCCTCTAATATTATAAATGCGAAAGCTTGTGAGGATGTTATGTTTGTTACTCTTTCACGGAAAAACTACTTTACGGATTTGGATGAAACTTTACATTAATATAGGTTATACATCACAATAACACATGGGATAAATATAATCCAGAAATTCTCGCGGGTACTGTTATAACGTGGGTAACACCGCGGGCGCGGCTTCTGTTTAGTATATTTAGAAATAGAGTCGCGATTACAGTAAGTCGTTCCGCGTTCGCTGCATGCAACATGCAGTGACTGCACTGCAGCTCGCATGCAGCTGTTGCCGGACAGCCTATTGCCCATTTAATTTGTTACAATAACTGATTTATCCTATAATTTTGTTTGTCGACAGGAGAGAACCCGGCCGCGATGCAGTCATCCACCTCGAGATTCTGTTCCAACATCAACTTCTTCTTATTACCAGCACTAACTCTCAATGTCTTAGCGCGGTGACAAACATTACTACACTTACCCTACCTTCACCCTTCACATCAAAACGTACTCTAACTAAACTGCTGTAAAGTCGATTTTTGCGTGCGACTAACGGAGAATATTAAGCCTTAATAGGGTAATTGTACCGACTCGGGATTATTATTTTGTATAATACTGTTACTGCACTGCCTCGAATGTTGGTTAAGTGTCTTAACTTAATTTTGAACACTTTAGAACAATAGAATTAAATTGACAATGACGATATTCAATTTTATTTTCTCCTTTATTAAAGGGCTTATGGTGATTATGCCGGGCTGTTTCTTTATTGGAAATTGGACTTTGTTTCTTGAAGTTTAGAGTTGGTTATGTATTTACATAAAGGGCTTAAGTCTCCGTTGGTTCGGCTGTTAAATAATATTAAAGTGTCACTTGTTTTTGAATTTGGTAAATGAATAAGGAGCTTATCTTAAACAGATGGAAATCTTATATTTTTATATTAATTTTAGTGATTTTTGCTTAATTTTTTAAAACATCACTCAAATTAAGTAACATAGTTTCATACAAGTTGTTGTATAAAATATCTAAAATGGATGACATTGTATTCCTTGTATTAGTATGAAAGGTGTCACGCTGGCCCGCAGCGGGTCAGCACCAGCACTACGTGTGTCTTGCGCTTTAGATATTCGATTACTATTCTGTTGCTATGTAAGTAAAAAATATATATTATTGTGAACACGTATTTTTAATTTTTGTAAGTTTTTTCAATTTTTATATAAAAAGTTTTCAGCTTTGGTCCTCTTCACTGAGCTACTTATTTTAATACCAAATTCAGAAACAAGAAAAAGATAAAAACATCAGAAATAAACATAATGAAATGCATTTTGTATATAATGTGTAAAATACGTATACATTTATTGATAGGTAAATAAAAATATTAAATTAATTGTATTATGAACTTGTGTAACTGTCAGTCATTGAGTGTCTCGGAATATCCGTCGTTGTCGCTTTACCGTGGTACCGCAGTGGTTGTGGCGTTTTCAAAATCAATCCCGAGTTTGATATCCTGTTTGACGTTGGATGTGTAATGTATACGATTTTGTATGGAATGGGATTTAAAAATGATTGGATACGCTTGGTGATATGACGCAAATCTATTTCAATCATGATCGTCTTACTAGAAAAGCCATGAATAAACGAGTATATGTTTTTATTATGAGAAGTTATAAGTAAAATGAAGGTTTTGACAAAGTCAAACCGAGCAGAGCAGAGAGCTGAGCAATTGACCAATAACAATGTGCTGCAATGCTCGAAAGAGCATGGGGCAAAATTATATGAAACTTGGTTCACAGGCCTCCCACAGATGAGATGCACACCAGTCGAAAGTGGACAGTCGACTCCACAGGCATGCCGAGGAGTATCAAATTCTGCCCCGGGAGAAATTCTGTTTTTACAAAGTATTGATAGGTGATCAATTGACGTACCACTCAGTTCTGTTTAGTATAACCAAACCAAAACGTTTAAAAGACACTTATTCCGAGATCAATGGCTAAAATCATCAAAATAAATGATAATGTAAAACGCCAAATTAATTGAATTCGACACCAAAATTGAAGTACATTATTTTTTGTAATTTTTACGGTTAAATGTAAGTAAACCTTTTGTTAACGTTTTTAAAACGATTTTAATGAGAATTTATGATGTTCATTATTTATGTAAAACATTCAATACTATGAATCTTTGCCGAAGGATTTTAGTGAAGAAAAGTAACTGAAAATGTAAAGATTACAATTTATTTATGACTAAATTACATCACTGCATTCGCCTTATGCGGTCGAGGCCCATGTTACATCTACTTCGGTCATATTGTCGTCAAACTAGAATGACTGACTATGGACCTATTAGATGCGAGCTGCAGTCACTCACCGAAAGCAGCAAGCATTCAATTGTTATGTTCCTTGTTTGTTGTATGCAGCGAACGACGTGATGTAATTATGCCATAACAGTTTCATGTAATTATATTAAAAAATACTTATTTTTTTAAAGTTCTACTTTTACTTCAACTAAGCTATTGTTAAAGTTACTCGTGTGTTTAAAAGTAGCACAAGACCGTAATACCAAAATATTTAACGATATTAAAAATCATTTTTATATTGTTTGGTTATCTAAGGAAATTTTATGTTCTCTAAATAATGAAAAAGTTGTAAAGTTTATGTATTAGCTCAGTGAACAAACTCACTATAAAATATGGGTACTGGCAGCTAAGTCAGCAATCGACCACTCTACAATTTGAAATACTTAAAAGATATTTTATTTTTTACTGCAAAAATCATGTATTATGTAATTTGCATTAAGTTTTTACCGCATGGAACATGTAACCGTAACCGTTCCAAGGTATGTTTTCGGTAACCGCAGCAACAGGCAGCAACTGGTTACCGCAGGTTCTATGAAAGTTTGCAGTCACAGCGTGCTGTGTGTCTGCAGTCGCGGCGTGAAGCAACAATAGGTCGCTGCAGAAAACACCTTTAAGAATACGGTAGTTGACTGCATTCCGCAAAAGACTGCGGCAGTCACATCCTAGGCTGTCATAATCACTGTCGTGGACAATTTAAGGTGAAAACTATTCCGTAAACAAAAACATTTTCCTTGGCAAACAACTTAATCTAATTAAATCAACTTCATATTTATAAAACAGTGTTTATGAAGACAAATTGTTTTTAAGTAGGTATTGATATTTTCGTCGTTTTTAGCGGACTTTCAGAAAACTGGCCGAAGACTAACGTCGCTGCCTGTACCCTATTATTCATTGTACATAACCCAAGTCATAAACTAGAGTAATTTGTGATATGAAGGCTCACTATATAAACTTAACCGTTACTGTAAATATTATTACTACGTGTTAGAGTAAGTATGTAATACATTAAATATAAAATTATTGTTCATTTAATTTTGTTTCATTTATTCGTGGCGTAGATGGCGATGTTAGTTCATTGCGATTGTTAAGCAACGTGCAGCTCGACCCCTACTTGGATAGTGGCATTTATATCTGAGCGCTACCGTGCTTCGGAGGGCACGTTAAATTGTCGGCCCCGGTTGTTTCACGTAGTCTTACTTATCCATATGCGGTGCCACGGTACAACGAAGGTGACGTAGATTAGTCAATAAAATTGAAGATAAACTAAAGACTAGACTACCATTTTATGTAACTTTATCGAAACAATAGGTAATCGCCGTCGCGGCCTTTACACCATGTCACTGCCCTTTTATGGTACTAGTAACTACTCATCCCATATACATTTTATAGAGTTCAACCTACCTTATTAATAAATGTGTAACTAAAGCACCGTTATAATGTGTTATGGCTCTTTTACTCTTCGGAAAATTGCGTATGTCAGAAAGTGACATACCATTTGATAGCTAAAATGATACTGGTTTCTTTCAATTCAAAATATTGTTTTTATAATTAATATAGCCCAACGTGGAAAAGTACGATAAAACAAAACACAATCGTGTTTCAAATGATAGGCGTTCCATTTCGTTCACTCATCTTTCATTTCCACTCAATACGTAAGTAATTATTACCTTTGTGCATGCATCATGTGTCCATCGTTTTGTTATGCGATTGGTCGAGTCTAATGGACGCATTGTCTCTTGATTTGATCTGAGTAAAGGGTTTGATATAATCAATGGATGACTTTTGAAGATAAAGAATTATAACTCCATATCCTACTTCCTACTAATACCTATTATAAATGCGAAAGTTTGTATGTATGGATGTATGGATGTTTGTTGCTCTTTCACGCAAAAACTACTGAACGGATTTGGATGAAACTTTACAGTAATATAGGTTATACATCAGAATAACACATGAGATACATTTTATCCCGAAATTCCCGCGGGAACGTGTACAACGCGGGTAACACCGTGGGGCGCGGCTAGTTGATAATAAAGGATGCTGTAAGAGTTGTATTAAGCAGCAAGTACGAAGTTCGAATAGGTTAATGGCCAACCCTGGTGGCGGAGTAAGCGTAAGTGTCGCTTACCTACACAACCTCCGATCCGAAGATTTGAAAAAAGAATACAATCTCTTATGTTTCCGTATTAAAATAACTTTTTCAATTAAAAACAACTTTATTTTTTCTTCCCTTGACTCAACAAATTCACGAAGAATCTTAAAGTACTTAGTAACGTCATTCCATGGTTTTTCGTTCTTTCGTTTCCGTATGAGAACATATGAGTCTAGAAGGTAAGTACTGTATTAAGTATAAAAGTTAATTAAAACTTGACTATGTATAAGTATAATATGTTCTTTTTCTGTTTATTAGGTGTGTACAAACTACACCAAATAGGCAATCATAACATCCTCAAATCGCCTGTCTGACTGTGTTTGAATTGAAACTAATCTATTCACCAAATCAATGGAAGCTTACCTACATTTATATGTGTGTGTGAATGCAGGCATATTAGTTCATCTATTGATAAGCCTGTCATAGACAAACATCTACATTTGTACCAAAAGATATGCGTCAGACAGGGCAAAGGGAACGTTATATCTCGGCGTTCGATCACCGAATACAGAAACGTGATGCGCCTTCAAATATCGAGATCGATACGACAATAAGGCCGACTGTTCGAGGATTATGTATTGTGACGTGGATTCTTATCACTGGGAATAAATACAAAAAGAATCTCTGTGAAACCTTTTTCGCTGAAAAATAAGTGGAAACTGCGTAGCGACGTTGCCGCGCCGCGTATGAGCTGGAAAAGTATGTGGACGCTCGCAGTCTCTACGCCGTTGCAACATTCAATGTGACGTTGCCGCACCGCGTGTTAGCTGGAAAAGTTGCTGGTTGGAAGTCGCCGCAGTTACCCGAATTGCCGCGTCACGTATTTTAAAGGTAAATGTCTTGATGACAGTCCATTGGTGCCATCCAGGTCCGTTGGTGGTGCTAGGACATCCATTTTGCCACTATTTTAACGTAAATTAACAATCTATCAATGAATGATACATCTTAAACCATTCTTCAAATGCTGCAAGATATTAATCAGATATTAATCATAATCAAGGTCAAAACTTCATCTCCTATCTTACACAGCTATCTTAAAGATAGTTTATCAAGGCCAGTCATCAGTGAAAACGCAGCTTTAGATAATGCTTACTATCCTACTAATATTATAAGTGCGAAACTTTGTGAGGATGTATGTAAGTTTGTATGTTTGTTACTCTTAAACGAAAAAACTACTGGCAGGTTGTACATACACAATATACACATGGGATACATGTTATCCTTAAATTCCTGCGGGAGCGTGAACAACGTGGGTAACACCGCGGGGCGCGGCTAGTGTATCACTCAAACTCAAACACCAAAGCTTCGTAACCATTAAATACGAGTAAGTCGTCAAAATACCCCAAGTTCGCATGTTGGATATCAAGCGCCGTAACTTGCTCACTGCTACATTAGTGCTGTGATGTTGTACAACTAAAACTAACGATAAATGTAGTAAAGGTTGAAGTGTAGTTCAGCGTAATGTGTTACAGTGTAAGGACCATATCAATAAACGCTTATTAAAAATAGTAGACCCTGTCGGAGGCCTTTAGGCGGTCTAAAAACTCTGACACCGAGGTTGACCACTAACCTAATCGAACTTACTTATTAAGAAGAGTTTAGCTATGAAATGATTTGTCACTTCCTGACATAGGTACGCAATTTTCCGTTAGTTAGTTAGTCCGTTTTAGTTAAACCGCGTTAGATTTTTGAGATTGTTAGAATAATTATTATATTGTTCCTAAAGGTTACGTTAGTAACTATTTATTAATCTGTGGTTGAGCACACTTCGCTCAAATGGAAACGCACCCTAAGGTATGTTCAGAATTTATTATGCTTAAGGCTTCTGATATGATATTGTTACTACTTGTAGTACTTATTATTCTGTGATATTGTGCTATATTGTATTCCATTAAAATGATCTATTCATTAACTAATTCATCATATTTTAAACGCGAAAGTTATTAAAACCAACTGTAATTCCACCTTTACTTTCCACAAACACCCATCTCACTTTAATAGTTGTCTAGTTGACATAACTGCATGGGAAATCCGCCCTTACTTATATTGTTATTAGAACTAGATTACCGTCACGGGGTGGGCTATAGAAATGTTAATATTAGTTTCTCGTTGTAATGGCGACTGGAATTGTTTTCTATGACGTCTGATAGCTTATTGTTTTGATTGTTAATTATAACTTTAATATTAACGGTTAGCAATTGAAACTAATTTTACATATCATCGTACATGACAGGATCATAATTATTACAAACTAGCCCCTCGCCTTACCTGTCCCGCTGGAATTTCGAGATAACATGTATCCCATGTGTTATTCTAATGTATAAACTATATTATTGCAAAGTTTCATCCACATCCGTCCAGTAGTTTTTTCGTGAAGGAGTACCAAACATACATACATACGTACATCCATCCTCACAAACTTTCGCATTAGTAGGACGCAATTAAACGTTGTTAGTCTTTGCTTAAACTATTACTATTTATTACTACTTACTGCCACGGGAACGGGTACAACGCGGGTAACACCGCGGGGCGCGGCTAGTGTTCTATATTTCAAACAATTCGCGTACCCCTTCAGCGTAGCTAATTTATGCAACGGTGTACTTAAAAAAATAAATACAGCCTCTTGCCAATAACAACACTACAAATAACTTTAACCGTCGTACATAACTCATAGATATAATATCTGTGAAACGATAGTATCAAGATGCACTACTTGGCACACGAGATGCGAGCCGAAGGAATCAGAAGACGAAGTTTTAAGACTTGTGTGACGCTCGCTTTCCGTTGAACTTGATGCTTGTAGCTTGTACACTCGTTCAATGTAACAGACGCTTCATCATAATCATTTTAGACGATGAATAAAAAAGTAGTTATAATTTTGAATTGAACCTACGTTGACGGATACACTTCGCTTTTATTTTACACTAGCTGTGCCCCGCGGTTTCACCCGCAGCGCCCCCGTTCCCGTGGGAACTTTGAGATTTTTATTCCTTATTCTTCTGTCCTGACATTAAGGAACACATTAAAAAAAGAATCATCCAATTTGGTGCAGTCGTTCTGAAGTTATGCACTTAGCAACACATTTTGCGATTCATTTTTATATTATAGATTATGACTTTTCGGCCTCTATACAGGAACCGTGGTCACAGAAGACTCTCACAGAATAGTATTCGTAAACGTAGTTTCAATTTTAAAAAAGTAAGCAGTTTTACTTGTTTTATAAACTTTCTACCGCAAAAATACCCTTGTTAGTAATATTACCATATCGTACCATGTTACCCGTTTCATCATATCTACTGCATCACGTGGGGTGCTCTAATCCTTCCTGTGTTATAGTCTTGCACAATGGCAGGCTGTGGCTCTTTGTCTACAACTGTCTTCAGGGTGATAATGATGATGGATAGTTGTAAACTGACCAGGATATACGGGACCGGGACCTATGGGTTGTACGAAAGATAAATTTCAATAGTGTTAATATTAAAGGTAACTCTAAAAGTAGTTTGAATAAAAACTGTCATGCTATTAATACTCTATGGCCATGCAAGATAACTTGTACCTCGGTTGTCTGAAAGACTAGCCCTGCCCCACGGTGATACCTGTGTTGTGCCCGTTCCTGCGGGTATTTCGGGATAAAATGTATCTCTTGTGTTATTCTGATGTTTAACCTATATTACTGTAAAGTTTCATCCAAATCCGTCCATTAGTTTTTTGTGAAAGAGTAACACACATACATCCATACATACTCGTACATCCATCTTCACAAACTTTCGCATTTATAATATTAGTAGGATATCATTTATAAAACAATGCATAACATACTATATACCCTATTAGTATCTACCGAAAGTATTTTCAAAATCGCTTAATAAACCACGGAGATATGAGGTGAGGAACATCTATACTAATATTATAAAGCTGAAGAGTTTGTTTTGTTTGTTTTTTATTTAAACGCGCTAATCTCAGAAACTACTGAACCGATTTGAATAATTCTTTTTGTAATAGATAGCCACATTCAACGGGAAGGTTATAGGCTATTTTTCATCCCGAAATTCCTACGGGAACGGGTACAACGCGGGTAAAACCGCGGGGCGCTGCTAGTAAAAAATAAACTTATGATTTTTTCACCCAGTATTTTAAAATCGCTGGAAACTGTTATTTATAAATAACGCCCTCGGTGATATTTTAACGAACCCCGCGACCACACAATTTTGACTATACTATTTTATTTTAAAGGCTATTAACGATTTTTGGAATTTCCTCTCCACTATTCCGTTGAACTTTTGTTTTGCTTTGCGTTTCAGACGAATGGAAATTTTCTATCAGTTTATTTGTTAGCCAAGTGCGCCCGCAGTTTTACTTACGAGCACTTGAAACAATCAAAATTAATTAACTAACTGAAAAATTTAAACTTTTAATTGTTCGTTTGAACGAAAAAATACACCACCGGAAGTGACCGGAGACCGGAAGCGGAAGTGGCGGGTCAGTTTCCAGTTGAGAAATTGTGTTGAGTGAAAATAATGTTAAGTTAAATGTTAATGTGTGTTGTTGAGAAATAATAGACAATATCAGTCTAGACTGTAGTTAGACAGTCTTCTTGTTTATGGAGGAGCGCACAATAGAAATAATAGAGATATAGGTCATCTATTTTTTTTCTGTCTCAGACTTTATGTCTGTCACGAGTAAATTGTAACAGACATAAAAAATAGACTTTTTGTCCGTCACAGACTGGTTGTCTGTTAGACAAAAGTGTATTTTGTCGGGCCTACTGTTGTAAGACAACAGACAATTTAGTTCGCATCAGTCAGTCGTATCCTGCTCACTATACTGATATCTTCAGTTAGATGCAGGCCTTTGACCATCTGTGGGACACTACAGGCTATTTTTTTTTACACGCATTCTTCTCGATACAGTCTAAGGTAAGTCAGTCTAAATTCTAAAGACAGTTATGACTATAGTGTGCTCGGGCTCTATGTTATAACTTTACTGAAAAATAAGTTGGGGATGTTTGAATAGAAATTAAATGAAGTTTCTGATGAGTTTCAGTGTATTGTGTATGGAACGGCCGCCTAGCTGTGCATGAGCTATTAACCGACTTCAAAGTGTGAGGTTCTCAGTTTATACTATTACTATAATATTATCTATCATAACAAAGCTGAAGTTTGATTTTAGATGATTTTTTTGTTTGTTTGAACGCGCTAATCTCAGACACTATCAATCCGATTTAAATAATTCTTTTTGCAATGGATAGCCATACTCAACAGGAACACTAAAGGCTATTTTTTATCTCGAAATTCCCACGGGAATAGACAACACGGGTTAAACCACAGGGCGTTGCTCGTAAATGATATAATGAGGTGATAAAAATAGTTTCAATCGACTCATATTTTAACGAGCGGAGCTATACTTTAATGACTGTGAGCGGATCGATTTTAATCTAGACTTTTCGACTGATAGGATTTATAAAATCGGTCAGGTGTAAAACTTTATGTTGACGTTTTTGCGATGATAAGAATAGTAAAGTAAATTTTTTGACTCAGCTCAATCAATGCTAGCCCTTGATTGGCTGATTTGTCACGCTTCGTTTGTTTAAATAAAAAACTGCCTTAAATGAACAGAGGCGGATCCAGAGGATACATCGATGAGGGAAAAAGAAGTCCTTCTTTTTCTTACATTAATAGACGTACCTACACATATCGTTATCAACCGCGGCGGGCATCTTCAGTACCTATACTGAAATAAAAGACAGCTGTTTTTGTTGCATTGCATGAAATGTATAATTAATTATCACCTAACCGCGCTCCGCGGTTTCACCCGCGTTGTACCCGTTCCCGCGGGAATTTTAGGATAAAATGTATCCGTTGTGTTATTCTGATAATCTATATTGCTGTAAAGTCTAAATCCGTTCAGTAGTTTTTGCTTAAAAGGGTAGGTAACAAACATACATACATACATCATCACAAACTTCCGCGTTTATAATATTAGAAGGAATAGTAGGATTGCACAAAATAACTAGCTGCTTGCAAATTAGATTGAATTTGAGCGAGTAATTTAACGTATTAATTTGATAAAATTCGCCTTCTTGCAACTTTGTTCAATATCAAAGACGATTCAGGATTAGTTATGGCCCACACAAATAAATCTACCCAACAATACTACTATCTATTCCGTTAACGTATCTCTAAACCATCCATTGTAACGGCAAAAAGCATTTTGGTTGGCGAGCCTCGCATAACTGAACCTTAGTCCGAGCCTGCGAAACTTGGTGGAATGGAAAAAATGCTCTAATTCCCACCCTTTTGGTAGGTATAAAAAATACTCAGTATAGCATATAGGTATAGGTGTAGGTTGATACTTACCGTACTTATAAGTCCTTGTAGCCAAATACTTTGGTCGACTGGTGAGGTGCTTTAGAGCAAGTTTAGTACGTCCGATGCGAGTAGGCTTAAGTAAAGAATCTGTCTATTACTAATGAAGAGTTAGATTTTGTGTTTGTTTGAACGCACGAATCTCTGAAACTACCAATCCGATTTAAATCATTATTTTTGTAATGGATAGCCACATTCAACGGGAAGGTTATAGGCTATTTGTCATCTTAAAATTCCCACGGGAACGGGTAAAACGCGGCAAAGCCCGCGGGCGCTGCTATTCTTTGATTAAAAAGAACGCGATAATTTCTTAAAACAGCGAGTTTACTAGGTACTAGTCGGTAAAGTAAATAGTGTATTACATCATTGTAAACATTTATTGTCTTTCTAGTACCTAAAATCAACAGGACCCTGAATTATAGGTACTCCTTATTTCCAATAAGTATTATGTTATAGTTGATACTAGACAGGTTCTATAAATAGGTAGTAAGTAGATAATATTACACTTGAGCCCATACCTTCTCCCAATATCAATATCATTCACTTACTTACCGACCTAAAATTCAAAAACAAATCTTGGGTAAAAAAATCTGCTTCAATAATATATTATAAGGACCTCAATAGCCTTTCGTTTGAAGCCCTCCTTAGGGTGCGTACTTACAAACCTTTTGGGAAGGGCTCGCATTAGTAATACTCGCCCATTTAAACCTTGCCTACTGAGAATACACGTAGAAGGTATCTTAAGGCGAAGGGTATTCGGAAATTAATATTGAATTTAGAAGTAAGCTTACTTGGAAATTGGTATGTAGTACTTAAGGGTGATTTTAATATGGTGCGGATTTCATCACGCGCCCCGCGTCCCAGTCAATGAATTATAATATAACTGCTAGGCAAAAGCTTGAGTACCTATATCACTGAAGATATCAGTAGAGTGAGGAGGATTAAGATGCACTCAATGTCTCAATAGCTAAACGATTAAAAATTTCCATACAATTTTTGGTTAAATAATAGACAAATAGAGCAGGCAAGATTAGTAGAGTTCAAAAATAATATACCTACTCGTATAAAGACAAACATGGCATGTTGTATTATCCTACATAATATTAAGAATCTGTAGCGTCCCACTGTATGAAAAGGGCCTCTCTAAGAATAGTAAGTATAGGCCTGTAGTGTCCCACAGCTGGGCAAAGGCCGCTCATCCCACTGAAGATTCAGTACAGTGAGGTGGATTAGGCTTAATCACCACGCTTGCCAAATGCGTTGGTGATCTCAAACCCGAGCCATGTTTAAAAAGTAGGAAACATGTTTTCGCTCGACCTGGGAATTGAATCCGGGACTTCAGTCTTAGCAGGTGGAGGTACCACTACACCACTGAGGCGCTAAGAATATCCATTGACAAATTCAAGAGAACACATTCGCCTTAACTCCTTGCACGAAGAGATACGTTTACTTAGTTTTTGTGTGATTGTAACTTGTGAGAATTATTTGTGGGCTTTAGTTTGATACCGCTCGTGAATGCTGATGTGATCTTGTGACGTACGTACTTACATCTTAGTAATATGTGTTATGTCGGTAGTTATTAACCAGAGTGGTAATAGGTGGGGGCAATATGTATTTACTTAGTTAGGTAACTAGGTTGGTTAGGTAGTTTCTTTTATGTTTTACTAGCGCCCCTGGTTTTACCCGCATCGTGCTCGTTCCCGGCAGAAAGTAACCTATATCATTCCCGTTGAATGTGGCTATCCATTACAAAAAGAATTATTCAAATGGTAGTTTACGAGATTAGCCATTACAAGTAAACAACGTCTATAAAAATCTATACTAATATTAATATTATAAAGCTGAAGAGTTTGTTTTGTTTGTTTGTTTAAACGCGCTAATCTCAGAAACTACTGAACCGATTTGAATAATTCTTTTTGTAATGGATAACTACATTCAACGGGAAGGTTATAGGCTATTTTTTTATCCCGAAATTCCCACGGGAACGGGCACAGCGCGGGTAAAACCGCGGGGCGCCGCTAGTGTAAAAATAAACAGAAGTGTATCCGTAAACGTAGTACCAATTCAATACTCTTTAAAGTTTGAAGCCACCTAAACCTAACTTAGTAAATCTATTGTCTCTAGCCCCCATTTAAATCCTAAGTCCACCCCTGGTACGATCCTTTGGGCCTTATTTTTAGTTCAGTAAGCCATACTTAAATATCTGACGGTAAATGGAAGTAAGGCCCTCTTAGAGGTTTCAGGGGCCATAGTAATGTTATTAATTAAATAAATACAGGCAAATACCTGGAATAAATGGTATCTAGTCTGGTTAATTAGAAAATTATGTTGTGTTTAACAAAAAATAAATAATTTTATGTAACAAGCTGTCTTTAACTAATGTATACCTAGTTAGTCAGTGAATAAAATAATAAGTAAGCAAATGTGTACCTACAAGAAAAACCCAAAAATTAAAAAAAAACATTTCTTCTGAATTTTTAATACCTAGTACTCTACTCTTTCTTGTATAAAGAAAAAGTACTTTTTCTTGTATAGCGCATAACACCTCAGCCTTCTGTGACCACGGTTCACGTAAAGGGGCCGAGACGTCAGATAAAAATGTAAAATAAAAGCGAAGTGTGTCTGTAAACGTAGCTTCAATTCAAAACCATTTCTGTACTAATCTGTCAATATCTTGTGAAAATTCACAGGAAAGCGTTTGTAATAAATAAATAATATCTCAAAGCCATAAAAAGAAAGTAAAACAAAATTGGCCCTTTGAATACTGTTTTTAGATACACCTCAAACTTATTAACATCCTACACACCATTAGCTCAGCGTTGTTGGCTCCGTACAGTTAAAGATGCCTCCTTTTTGCTTTCATTGAGCGAAGAGGTTTCTTTGTATTGTTTGCTTTTACGTAAACTTAATCCTGCCTACATGCTCAAGTAAGTACTATATAAAATATTAAGGTACGATTCCACCAGTGTGCCGAACTGTGCCGCACTGCAATGCACATTGTGCGACACAAATGTTCATTCTGGTCGACTCATTAAAGCATACAATAACAAATTGTGCACGAACATTCTAGGTATGTTCGCGCACATCTTGTAACTTTTGTGCGCGCACACATGCAGGCAGTGGACTCGCGTCGACGTCTACGAACCTGTTGTACGCGAACTAATTCTTGCTTCCGCTACCGGAGTGGAAACATTTATTTGTGCGCGTACATTTTTAATTACCCAAATTAAATATGGATTGGACGAATGATAAACTTATTAAATTTATTCAAGCTATTGAAACTTATCCTGTGCTGTGGGATTCTAGTCACAGTGATTATAAAAATAAAAACAAAAAACATGACGCCACAACAAGAGTTGGCGCAAAGCTTCAATTGTGACTCGACTGAGGTAATGAGAAAATGGAAGATTATTTTGGCCGTCCATATTAACTACTGAACTGTCTTCGCCAGAAACTCTGCTCAGTTACGTAGTAACTATTTAGTAATCTGTGGCTCAGTGTACATGTTCGCGCACAAATGTGCTGAACTGTGCGCTTACAAAAGTTACGCACAGGCTTACCAGTGGACATGGAAGCCAAATGCGATACCAGCTTAGTACGCGCACTGCTGGAGTTTTGCACAAAATGTTTGTAAACAAATGTGCTGCACACTGTTTTGGTGGAATCGTGCCTTTAGGTAAGATACAATTAAAAACTCATTTTTCTATTGGGTAATAATAAGTTAAGCATATCCGATTGTATTATAGTAAAGTAGTAATAGTAAAAAGGTATTATATAACATAAGGCCTGTAATGTCCCACTGCTGGGCAAAGGCCTGTCATATCACTGAAAACATCAGTACAGTGAGGATTAGGCGTAATCACCACACCTGCCAAATGCGGGTTGGTGATCTCAAATCCCGGCCATGTTTGAAAAGTAGGAAACATGTTTTCGCTCGACCCGGGACCTCAGTCTTGGCAGGCGAGTGCACATACCACTAGACCATCGAGGTGTATACTACTTAGTACTTATAAACATAAAATTCAATTCTATATACCTAGTATTGTAACTAGGGCTTATTTATATTACCCACACTATTTTTAGATATCTTTTAGACTTTCTCATTTAATTAGGTATATTGGGATTAAATTAAAACAATAGACAAATTGCATTTAACTTTTTATTACTTAAAATAAACATAAAATTGCAAAATAATATACCTACCAAGGTACTTAGTAATATTTATTTAATTACTTATGTGTACTATTTTAATGAACAACCTGTATGTTAGAAAAAAACAATTTGTACTAACACAATACAATCTGTAAAACAACCAAAATTATCTTAGTAGATATGACTAACATTAAATCAACTTTGTTTTTCAACTTTGTTTGTTCAACATAATTCCTAAAGACAAAGTGCCTTCTTTATTCAAATTCTCAACACAATAAGGTCCTTTAAATAATAAACCGCTCAAGTTTTTCTATCATTAAAAATTGGTGTACTCATTGACCCTTTACTAATCCTAACAATTTTTCCTTGTTCTTCTCTCGGAATACCATGTTTGATAGTCATATGTTTTCTCACTGTTTCTGTCTTTGCATAAGACACTTCGCAGATCCTACACAAGTACAAATATACTCTTTCATGAACATTGTTCCTATGGGCCAACATCTGACCGCGATTATAGAACTTTTTAGGGCACAAATTGCACTGCACAGTCTTTTCTTCATGTATTTTCAAGTGCTGCCTCCAGATAGCTTGTCGACGGAATGTTAGACCACACTTTTCACAAGTGAAGGGTCGTTCACCGGTGTGTATTCGAATATGTTCTATTAGTTCAAATTTCAATGCTGCTTCGAAGGAACATAGATCACATTTGTATACCGATGAGTTTGTGACCCCGTGCCTTGCAACTAGGTGGCGTGTTAGCTCAGCGAGAACGGGGAAGGCTCTGCCACAGCATTCACACACAAACTTACAGTCCCCATGCCTTTCCATATGATGTTTGTATGTTGATCGGTTTGCTAAAGTTCTGTTGCAGATATGACATGTTAGATTTGGTTTGCATTCAGGATTGATGGATGGTTGTTTCTTTGATTTATTTTTTATATGTTGCTTAGTGTAGTATGTTTCCATAGTGTCCATAAGATTGTCAATTTCATCATTCTTTTGGTCCTTGAGTCTCTTATCACTTTCAGTGATGGAATTGTTGAAATGCATGTCATTTTCAGTCTCGGAAGTACAGTCCGATGTAGAAGTGGAAGGTTGAAACTCAATTTTGATATCCTGAGCTGTATTTGTCATAGAAACATTACTTTTGTCTGTGTAATGTGGTTTTTCGCTGCTTAACTTAGATATTCCATGTTTGCCTACAGTTTGAGTATGTTTCTTGACTTGGCGCGGCATTTCTTCGTCTTGTGGGAAGTACTGACAGAAAATAATGTACTCACAAAACGTTTTAATGATATCTGCCTTAGAATTTCGTTTTTGAAGACATAAATTCATCAAATTTTTCATTCTTTTTTGGTTGTTTTGGCAGGCTGATTTGAAGCTTTCTATTCTGTCTAACACATTTCTGCACTTGTGGCATATATTTGTTGGTAAATTGTCTTCTTTGTTTACAGAAATATTCGTAAAAGTAGTCAACATTTCGCCGTAAACACTGGGTTCGTTGTTTTTAACGAGCGGGACCATTGTAGCGATGTCATTATTATTCAAACACAGACGGCATATCGAATTGAAAGTTTTAAGGTAATTGGAACAGTTTTCCATGATTTTTTAATTATTTTATCACTTCAATCACTTTACACAATAAGTTGATTCAACAATTTTATGTTTGTTTATGTATTACGTTTATTTTTGTTCGTCGGTTGTCGGTTGACGGGACGGATGATATACGCACTGTCAAATTGACAATGACGTTAGTCTTAGTGAAGTGAATGACATGACAGCAAATAGATACCTTTCGGAGCAGTTTTTAGCGCGGGCTGCTTCAGTTTATCACTGGCTGGAATTAAAAATATTTTTACTTAATTTATTTATTTTTATTTAATAAAAAAGTTTAGTTAATGTTCGCCACAGACCAAGAAACTAAAGATGTTCGCGTCGACTCCATCTTGTTGAGTTGCGTAATTTTGTTGTTTGGAATCAATTTCCAAATTCAAATTAATTACCTATTCATCATTGTGTGATCTTTATTCTTTACTATTGAAGTGAATTTACTTTGTGATATTATTATACAGTTTAGTGTCTTGCACTGAAAGAGCTGTAGTGTTCTATAGCAGCAATTCTAGGTACATAGGTTCAAATTATTATTTTTATTATGTAAGTTATCGTAAGCGCCAGTCGTGTTGATTGGTTCATAAACGCGCTCTATTCATCTCAATTTCTAAGTATACCTACTTACCTATGTTGTTACTTCTTTTCGATAAATTGCAGGAATGAAATATGTACTTACTCTGTGTCGGAGTTCATATACCTACCTAGCTGTTCGCAAAAAAACTATACCTACATACTTACATCCAAGTATGGTTATCTATGGATGTATAAATCCATACCTACTCTAGTGCGAAAGTATAGGAAATTGCGGCCAGCCGGCCTTGTCATGGTTAACATTTAGTGGCGGCTAAGTAGAGGAACCAACAAATCCATATACTTACCTAATAAAATAAAGTAGTTTTCCGCTGTCTGTCTATCCCTATGTATGCTTAGATCTTTAAAACTACGCAACGGATTTTGATGCAGTTTTTTTAACAATAGTGATCCAAGAGGAAGGTTTATAAGTATAAAAATTCCCTAAATTCCCTCGGGAACGGGCACAACGCAGGTAAAACCGCGGGGCGCTGCTAGTATTATCTAAGTAAGTATTTACTTGCCCTGTTTTTATTTTCAGATACTTACCTACATGTGATGTGCCCAACTCGGGTAAGTCCTACTTATCTACTTTGCTCACATAAATGTGCCTATTAATTATCGCTCGCTTACAAACCAACGGATTCTTGCGAAGTAAAATCAAAAGAAAAGTTAGGTTAGGTACCTACCTACCTATCTCGGAAGATTTTTTTTTAGATAAGTGCCTAGGTACCCCCTAATGTAATAAGCTAGAATAGAAGAATAAAGATTTGAAAGAAATTGTACCTATTTTATATACCTAGAACTATCCGCGCCCTGCGATGTTACCTGCATTGTACCCATTACCGTGGGAATTTCAGGATAAAATGTCTCCCATGTGTTATTCATAAGTATAACTTAATCAACTGTAAAGTTTCATCCAAACCCGTCCAGTGGTTTTTTCGTGAAAGACTAACAAACATACTTACATACATTGTATACATCAAACACAAACTTTCGCAATTTAAAACGAACTCATTTGTTTACCAGGCGCTAAATTAAATTAAGAATGCTCGTGCAATACAAAAAGGTTAAATACCTTCGTAATAGTTTTCTAGTATTAAATCGTTAAGCCTCTAGGTACCTATTACCTTTTCCTCGCTGTACTTAGGTATTCCTAATCTAAATCCCGTGAAAGCCAGACAGACATTTATCTGACCTTGGCACAATCGTAAAGTTAGCGAATCGGGTGAAAGTATTTGACTTGGTCGGGAGATTTACATTCAGATTGAAATACCTACAAATGGGTTGCTAATATTATTATACCTACTGGTATTTAATTTCATTTTAATTGAGTTAAAATATTAACTAATATCGCCGGTGTTCAAACTAAAGATAATAATTCATTCTGCAGAGGAAACATAAGTGATTTGAAGAAAATTATACCAAACAAGCCGTGCCCCGCGGTTACCTGCGTTGTTCCCGTTCCCGCGGAAATTTCGGGATAAAATGTATCCCATGTGTTATTCTGATGTATGACCCATATAATCTGTAAAGTTTTATCCTAACCCGTCCTGTAGTTTTTGCGTGGAAGAGTAACAAACGTACATACCTACATCCATCCTCACAAAGTTTCGTATTTATAATATTAGGTACCTACTTAATAGGACTAGTAGGATAGTACCTATGTAGCGCTTGTGGCGGTGTTTGTTAAGCAACGGCCCCGTATGATGGCTACCTTTAGGCATATTCCTTACCTGCTATTTGAAAAGTATTTTTATCGCACTTTCAACAGTATAACTATAATATCATTGCACGAAGAACTTTCTAGAAATCATCAAAGGCGACAAGTAAGTACTTGTAAACGCAAGGCAAATAGGGGCATATCGAGTTTCGCCCCGGGCGCAATTGGATTTAACCTGAAATATACCGAGGGTAGGTGGGCAAGCTTCTATAAGTTGTAACAATCAACGCAGGGACGGATTTAGATAACTAAGAACGTATCACTATAAACCATGTTTTTAGGGTTCCGTACCCAAATGGTAAAAATAGGATCCTATTAACTATAGTCTGCTGTCCGTCCGTCAATCTGTTAAGCTTTATATCAGGAACTGTGATAAATAATCATTTAAATATTCACAAAATACGCATTTCTGTTGCCGCTTTTGACTGACTAGGTACTTCCTACTAATTTTATAAATGCGAAAGCTTGTGAGGATAGATGTATGTATGTATGCTTGTTACTCTTTCACCCAAAATTATAATGGACGGATTTTGATGAAACCTTACAGTACCAAAGATTATACACATGGGATACGATTTATCCCGAAATTCCCACGGGTACAACGCGGGTAGCACCGCGGGGCGCGGCTCTATTATCTAGTAAACTAATCACACTAGGTATTCTCCATATTAAATCTAACGGCCAAGGTATTTCCCTCCAACCCTAACCCCCACCCTGTAAACGAAGTATTTCCGTGAAAGGGCAGGTAAGGCATGTAGTATGTTCCAAGCGGCACGGGTTGAATTTTATTAAGTGCCGTTGTCACAGACCCCTGACAACTCGCAAACTAAGCTACGAGATACAACACTAAGTTATCTGCAGTAAGTTTATGTTTGTGCTTATGAGGGAAACTAGCCGCGCTCTGCGGTTTCACTTGCGTTGTACCTACACGTTCCCGCGGGAATTTTAGTACAAAATTATTCTGATGCATAACCTACCTATATTAAGCTTTATCAAAATCCGTTCTGTAGTTTTTGCGTGAAAGAGTAAGAAACATCATCCTCACAAACTTTCGCATTTTTAATATGTACTAGGTACTAGCATTGTGGTTAAATAATATCGAGTGGGACATTATAGACTAATAATTTTACTTTGACGGTGATCTAGTGGCATTTGCACTCACCTGCCAAGACTGAGCTTTCGGGTTCAATTCCTGGGTCGAGCTAAAACGTGTTTCCTACTTTCCAAACATGGCATGGTTTGAGATTACCAACCCGCATTAGGCAAGCGTGGTGTTTACGCCTCCTCACTGTACTGATATTTTCAGTGAGAGGCCTTTGTCCAGCATTGGGACATTACAGGCTTATACTTTACTTTTTATTTTACTTCTTTTGACATGACGATACATCAGATTACGGCGCGTAATTATTCTGTGTTATATACTCGTATATCTTACGCCTACCTCTTTGCTTTCTAGCTCTGATTTACAATGTCAATACAAAAAACAATGTGTCTCCTTGTGTTGATACATATTCTGTGTACCGTGAAATATCTGACGCGTGCTCTGAATAATACATATGTATTTTTAGCTCAAATTATGGCGTGTTTTTGCTGAGAATTTTGACGTTTAACTGTGTAGGTTAAATGTTTCATGTAAAGGACGTGAGGGGAAATAAAAAGGTGTTTTAGAGATCCGCAGCCTGAGGGATGCTAACGCTAGTTTTTAGACCTATTTTCTCTGAATATCTGTCTCCCTAAAGCCTTGAAGTAAGTATTTGATGAAAGGAACTCTAAAGTGTTAATTATATTATAATATAATTACCCGCGTTGTGTCCGTTCCGGCGGGAATTTCGAGATAAAATGTAACCCACGTGTTATTGTGATGTACGAGTATATTACTGTAAAGTTTCATCATAAAATCTGATCAGTAGTTTTTGCATGTAAGAGTAACAAACATACATACCTACATACATGAGATCTATCCTCACAAACTTTCCCATTAATATTAGTAGGATATTATGCAGAACTCATCACATTATCAAGTTAGATACGCACCTCTCTTTTTCATCGTTTTGTTAGACCGTGATTGTGATTACGTTCGTAATTAATGTGTCGACGCAAAAGTGTTTATTCGGAGGATTTTGATATCATCGTTTGTCCTCGCTCGTTTAGAATCGATCCACATAACCGGCTTATTCACAAAGAATCAACTTTTAATTATTAATATACATTGTTTTTTTGGTAGCGCCTATGGTTTTCGGCGTTATATCCTTTTCCATAAGAATTAAAGTACTTTGACAAGCGTGGTGATTATGCCGTATCCCTTCACTGTACTGATATCTTCAGTGAGATGAGAGGTATTTGCCCAGCAATTGGACATTACATTACATGCTAATATTTTCTTACTAATTTCAAGTATGATCGTCCTTTATTCTTGAAATTCAGCTGTTTAGCGTTATATTAGTGCTCATAAAACGCGCAAAAGCCTTCTTTACACAGTCACAGTATAGCGCGTGAAACAGCATAAAGTGTACGCGCGTGTGAAGGTGATCGCACACACTTGCTCGTACAAGTATTCGGGCGAGTCTTGGCGCTCCTGTGAACGCGAGAGACGCGATACAATCACCGTTTAAAGGAGGTTTAACTTTAGTTAAAGCTTCATTTCATTAATATTATATGCCCTAAAATCCTTACGACTAAAGGTACAAAATTAATTTGAAATTCATGTATTAATTAATTATTTAAATGGTGAAACTCAATCATGATGCCAGCGTACAAACGGACCCATTAAAATGTATATTAACTAACGCGTTCGTAATTTGTGGGGCTGGTAATTGTCCGCAGTAATTTAAATAAAATACGTGTTTAATAGCTTTGGCCACAGAATTTAAGAATAGTGACACTTGGCTATTTTTATTTCAGCTTTAAGTATGAAAATACGGGTTTGAAAAAGAGGTAAAGCATTTTGGCTTGTTACTACGTCAGCGTGCAGCTTGGATGGGTGGCCGATAGTGGTATTTCTATCTGAGCGCTATCGTGCTTCGGAGGGCACGTTAAGCAGTCGGTCCCGGTTGTTTCAATCGTCAAACCATGTCGGAGGCCTTTAGGCGGTCTAAAACTAAACTCCGACGTTTGGCCTAGTGGCCAGTAGTAGGTTAGTACCTACTACAGGCGAATGAATGAATGAGTACATCTAAGGTTACTATCTACATAAGATCTTCAAAAGATTCTGTTTTACACCTAAAAACGTAATATAGTAGCTCAACCGTACGCGTCGTTTTTATGTCAGTTTTGACACTAGGTACAGCCAACTAGAAAAGTTTTTTAACACACTAGCAGCGCCCTGCGGTTTCACCCCCTTTGTACCCGTTCCCGCAAGAATTTCGCGATTAAATGTAGCCTATGTCCTTTCTCAGGCTCTGTACTAACTGTGTACCAAATTTCATTAAAAACGGTTCAGTAGTTTTGGCGTGAAAGTGTAACAGACAGACAGAGTTACTTTCGTATTTATAATATTAGTAAGGATTCAATATTACAAAACAAATCACTTGTTTATATAACTATGCCTACATTAGAAACTATCATAATAATTTTCATTTTCTAATTGCATTTGTTAGCATCGGCCCTAAATGATCCGATTTGTATTTGGTTTAAACATAGTGTAATGCGTGTTTACTATTACACTACTATATAAAAACACAATCGAAATCTGACCCTCCCGACAAAGTATATTAGTACGTCACCTATATACGTTTATATTCACCGGACCACGTCTCCAATTACTTAATATAGATAAGTCCGAACCGCATTAGGGATCAACATTTGATGTTATTGCAAATTATCCCTGGATTATGATATTGATGTGATTATAGGGCCTTTATTAATTCGATGGCTTGTAAGCGAGGGCTTACGGGCCTGGTTTTATTATTATTTTTCGATAATTATTTCGGTCCGAGCAGGTATTATTAATTAATTGTTTGTATTGATGAGTGGGTGTCTGCCTTTGACTGTTTCTATTGAGGTGAAACTGGGATATGTGATGTTGGCAGCCGTAGTAATTACAGGTTCTTTTTTGGTTCTTATTTTATACTACGTTATTATTATTAGGAGATTTTTGTTTTTATTTCAATTAAAACGGGGAATTGAAAAACTTACAAACTAAAAGCACCAAATCAGAAATAAGATAAGATAAAAAAAAGATAGTAAGTAAGTAGTTTGTAATGTCCCACTGCTGGGCAAAGGCCTCTCATCTCACTGAAGATATCAGTACAGTGAGGAGGATTGGGCGTAATCCCCACGCTTGGTTATCCACGCCACGCCACGTAGGTGATCTCATACCCGAGACATGTTTGAAAAGTGGAAAAAATGTTTTCGCTCGACCTGGCAATTGAACCCGTGGTCTATTCTCTTGGCACATACCACTAGACCACTGAGGCCAATAATTTCGTTAGAAGTACACCAATTTTTTTTCGAAAATAATTCATCGGTGTGGTTCAACGGAGTTAAATATAGAACTAAACTAAACTATTACATATAAACGATCAGCAACTAAATACAACATCGAACAAGAAACACCATTTACTTCAAACACAATTCTAGGAAAAACAAGACCCAAATCAAAACTCAATAACCGAACGACATCCAAATTACTGCCGAAACACATTGACAGCTGGAAATAGTTAACTATTTTGAAAGTTCCAAATTACGCTGTTGATGCTGTCAACTCCTCGATTGTACCTTCGGGACCTTAAAGTTGGGACCCTGATTTAATATTCAGTCATGATACGCGTAAAATTTGCCCACTTTAGGGAACTTCGTTGCTATGAATAGTGGTGACGCATAATTTGAGAGTTGTTTCAAATTCACTGAGGGGTGGCATTGAGTTATAGGACTTAAAGGTAATAGAGATATTTAAATTATGATTAAGTTAAAGCGAACACCAATCACTTTGAATTGAAACTACGTTTACGGATAGGTACACTTCGCTTTTATTTTACATTTTTATCTCCTCGGTGGTCTAGTGGTATGTGCACTCGCCTGCCAAGACTGAGGTCCTGGATTCAATTCCCGGGTCGAGAGAAAACGTGTTTCCTAGTTTTCAAACATGGCTCGGGTTTGAGATCACCAACCTGCATTTGTCAAGCGCAGTGATTGCGCCTAATCCTCTTCACTGTACTGATATCTTCAGGGAGATGAGAGGCTTTTGATAAAAATGTACAATAAAAGCGGATTAGTTTCTGAGATAAGCGCATTCAAACGAACAAAAAACAAGCTATATATGTATATTAAACATCTTATTAAACTTCAAACATAATTTAGTAAAGATCGAGAGTCTATTAAATCTCTAGAAGTTAGCGAGTGTGCGAGATTTGAAGATCAAAGTTCACGCGCAAGCGTACCCCGGAATACCTCATTAATAAATACCTCAATATGATTGAAATGTTTAAATGTTTTAGGAGATTCAAAGAAATATATTTTTTTGTTAAAAAGAGTAGTGTTGATAGATAACTGGTATAATGAAGTAGGAGTTTATTTTTTCAGTTGTTTGATTAGAACGCTCTCTGAAAATCACAGAAACTACCAATCCGATTCCAATAACTATTTTGGATAGCCACATTCAACGGGAAGGTTATAGGTTATTTTTCATCCCATAAATCCTACGGCAACGGGCACAACGCGGGTAAAACCGCGGGGCGCTGGTAATTAAACTATGTATAAACAAACAGTATAGTTACTATGTATGTTTCCCGGTTATATTCAAGGTTATACTTTAATTAATATTCACGGTGTATGTAAATTGAGTTAAACTCCATAATATCTCCTTGCATGTGATCTTCATTTTACAGATCTAAGTAAAATCCCGTACATAGTTTGTGGACTAAAGGGCCAAGGTAAGTCCTTTACATAATTAAGTAAACAAAAACAAATGGTAGTACAAAACCGTAATATTATCTACGAGGTTACTATTAAAACACGATTCGGTTTGGTTTCTGATTAGCGTAGATATTCAAAGCGGTTGTCAAAGTCAAATGTCAAACTCAGATGTCAAATGCTTCCTTAGTAGAGATGAATGAGTTATTTTGACATGACTAATGTATGAAAAACGTCTTTGTATGCGGACAATCAGTACTGTCGGCAAGATCATTGTTTATAATCATTCGACATATATGTATGTAGGTACCTCACTGCCAATGACCATCGAATAACTATTTGCCGTTTATTCAATCCTACCATTTTGACAAAAGCATTTTGTACTTGGACCACGATACACACTAAGATAATGTGCATGTACAATTACCTACACAAGTATAACTAAGAGGCACTCATGAAATAAAACTACTAAACTGGGTTATAGGATCATAGATAACCCTTTCGCGTTCATATTAAATACATATTTTATCATACTTTTGATTCAGTTTTAACTCGTTCGCTTCAGTTGTAGCCTCGGTACGAGACAATACCGCATTAAATACATTTGGACCATTATGGAGTGTGCCATTCGACGGCCGAGCCGTAGACTAAAGGCCCTCAAAGACTCGACGTGACCGGTTTTGTAATACCTACCTCAGACCTAATAAAAAACAATATTAGGTAGGTATGAAAAATCAAGAACAATAATAGTGAAGCATCGAAAAATTACACCGTATTGCCTTTTAGTAATATTTGGTCCCTACGGTTTTAGGCTAAAAAGTTACACAGGGCTGTAATGTTCCGTGTTAATTATTTTGTTCGGGCTTCAAATAATACTAGTAATAATTTGATAAAACTAGCACAGTGCTAATAATATTTTCACTTCCCAGTGCTCAATTTTAGAACAATACGGTATAACATGCAGTTACACGGTGACATTTACAACAACATTGCACCTAAACGAATAACGGCTTCAAGCTCGCATCGTACGCGTATGTTTAACCGGCTTAACTTGACTGTCGACACCACTCCGTCTTGTTTATTAGCTCTAACGCTACGGCCGACATTTTATCCGGGTTCCCCGGTTATTGCCGCGTTATCCGGGTATAGTGGAGTCTGCCTTTATTTTGCTTACAGAGATTTATGGTGGAATAATGTTTGTTAAATTGTAGTGAAGGGTTAGTTTGTGTTTGTTTTGCTCGGATGAGTTTTGCAAAAAGTTTGGACTGGATTGTAAATGCCGATGTTGTAATAATGTGTGGAATATATATTATATTTACTTACGTAGAAGATAAATACGCTTTGTAAGCATTTTAAATGTATTAAAGTGGACGTGGACTTGGTATCTTATTTGTGCTGTGATTTAGCGTAAATGTTTTTTGTAATTATTTTACTTAAAAAAAAATAGATTTCTATCTTTTGTTTAATCTTCTTTTCATCTCGCCATCTCCTTTTTGGTCTGCCCCGGCGTCGCCTTTTGGACCGACCACATACATATGGCAAGCTTCAATAAAATAAGTATTCTGAGTTTTGCCATACACTGTAATTGATTAGAGAACGTTGATGATGCAGACTGCGGTCGTGATGCATGGTCGTGAATAGCTTGCGGTTGCGGTCAGCGGCGACGACGAATATCTGATGCTACCCAATATATAATAATGAGCAATAATATTATAATGAGGTAAAGTTCCTAACTTTGTTTGTTTGTTGAGCTACTAATCCGATTCGAATAATTATTTTTGTAAAAGATAGCCACACGGGAGCGGGTATAACACGGATAAAGCTGTGGGATGCTGCCAGTGATGTAATGTACCCTTAGTAATATAACGATGATGGCATATTAGAGAAGAGGGGAAGGAACTACATACCCTAAATATATACCCTAAATATTGGGTTGGGCAGGATCCTTTCGCCAGCTGTGAGACGAAATAGGTAAAAGAAAAAATATTTACCCTATAAAGCCATTTACTTCTTTACCCATTTTTTTGTTTAAATCAATCGTTTGAAATGCAAGAAACACGAATAAAGACAACTATAAAACTTCTTTTAATTTTTGACCAAAATATTAAATTTTGCATAAATCGTTAGTGGTTTTTCCAAATTCCGTATTCTTTTTCTACGAAAATTCAGTGTCCGTTATTGCCCTATATTTTTCAAAGTCTCTAAGCATGGAATTTCATTAGCACATTGTAAACTCTAAACACAACGTCCCGGCAGAATGTTGATTAAAATCCGATGAAACTTGGGAAGCAATTGATCGCTAATTTGTACCTAAATCCTTTGAAATACGGTCCGTTTTTGAGAAAATGTTCACATGTTATTAGCGTATAAAATACCTAGATTTTGTTGTAGTTTTAGTTTATTGTAAGAGACTTATGTGCGGATTAAATGGTTGTTAGAGCCAAAGTTCTATATACTTATACTTAATGTACATAAGTAAAATTTGTATTTTTTTTGTATCTTCAAATCTCGGGAATTACCAGTCCGATTTGAATAATTATTTTTGTAGTAGGTAGCTACATTCAACGGGAAGGTATGTATTAACCATTCCCATGGGAACGGGCACAACGCGGGTAAACCCACGAGGTATTGGGATTTAACGATAATATTAAAATTTCGGTACAAATTTGACTTGTTTATCTTTCATTTGATTAAAATTGTATTGGAGCGACAGCTGTCATAAGGCGGTAAAACAGTCATTTTGGCGAAGCTAATGGGTAGTTCCACACTCACCGGCCCGGCGCGGCACGGTACGACGTCGTCTGCAAGCTTGCATGACCCCACTAAATCTGGGAAAATAACGTTAGCGCGATCTACAAAATGTTCACACGAGCGCCATTTATTGGTTCGGATGGAAACACCGCGCGGACCAGGTAGTACTTTATAAATTATAAGATTTGTATTAGGTCATAATTTTTAATTCTTCACTAATATGATAAAGCTGAAGAGTTAAATTTGTTAATTTGGTCAGTTTGATCGCTCTAACCCCTGTAACTATAACAACTACTTAGTCTGATTGCAATAATTATTAATAAATATCAATAACGTTTTACCATGAAATTCTCACTGTAAAGTGTACAACGCGGCTCTAACCAAAAGGCACTGCTAGTGAATTCTTGACCCATATCAACAAGCCGTATCCTATCAACGAGACGGTGCCGGCAATTGTGTCATCACCCACAACATTTTTAATAAAACTCAAAACCAACTAAATTAATTTAAACCACCCAAAATGTTGCCGCAACACACGCCTTGTAAGTTGTAAACCCTTCAATTAATCAAATATTAGACGCATGTCTTTATTTTGGTATTATTTAGTAAACAGACGCTGTTAATTAATGCGCGCCACAAATCCACCTGGATCGGGTTATATTGTGGAACCTGGGATGGGGAACACACGTGCTCGGAAAATAGACAACAATAACTGCATTACGTTCCACATTAAATGTGGCTGGTAAAAAACAAAAATCAAATCGAACTGGTAGTTCGTGATATTAACGCGTTCAAACAAACTTTAAAAAATCTAGACTTAAAAAGTCGCACTGAAAAATATTTGAAACATAGCCATGAAAGCGTTCGATCCGGACACCTTTTAGGGTGCTTTCAAATTATGCGTTTCGTGTCGGACCGCTGCGGTGCCGAAGCGGTGCGTTTGTCGTGTTGTGAACGTACGATCGTGTGTTTTCATACAAAACGAGCCGTGCGGCAACAGTGCGGCGTCGGTACCGCGAAATAATTTTAGTACGCACTGTTGCCGCACGGCTCGTTTTGTATGAAAACACACGATCGTACGTTCACAACACGACAAACGCACCGCTTCGGCACCGCAGCGGTCCGACACGAAACGCATAATTTGAAAGCACCCACATAACTAAACAAAGTGAACTCACAGAGGCCGACAGTCTTCTTTGAGTGTAAGCCAAGAACATTGTTGATCCAGTCACCTTTGAAACATAAATTAGGAATGCAAAATCGGGAAAGGTTTCTTGTACTTGTTAGCTATACTTCGGCGAACTACAGCAATTCTCCAAAAAAGGTATTTAAATATAGTTATTGTATATATCCCGATCGTTATCGGTCATGGCGACTGCTTTCTAATTATCTACGCCTTCGTCTATCGTGTGCGCGTATGGGGCCAATCTTTCTAGCAAAGACCTTCACACAGGACGGGCTAGTCAGCACTCCGTCACAAGTAGGTGGTCGAGTTTTCGAAGAGAGTTTTCTGAAATGACACCCACTAGACGGTAGCACTGAGACGTGAGGTCCAGAAATCTGTCAACAGTGTCATTGTCGTGAAGACTCTCATTGGTCACGTATAGAAACCCTGTTCAAAACAGCTTAACCGATTTAAAAACCATAGCGAAAACTCTCTGCAAAGAAAACGTTATCTACACAATTAAGCCGTGTGTCCCAAACGTCTAGAGCTGAAATTCAGGTAAGCACCTATACATTCCCGTCTTCAAGAGACACTCTCTAATCCCGTATAATAAACTGAGCCCATTTCAAATATCAGCCGTATTTATAGCGAGTAATGAGGCATGCTCTTTCACCGCGAGAGCGGTGTGTAGCTTAATTGTTTCTATCAAATTACAACTAATTATGTTATCTTATATCTTCCTTTAGTTTCATGTTATTGACTATTGTGAAAGCTAATGTTTGGAGATGTGAGGAGTTTGGTGGTGATTAAAATCTTGACTGATATGAGCTGAGTTTGTTTTTTGCTTGTTTGAACTTGTTAATCTCAGAAATGATCAACCCGATTTGAATAATTCATAATGTCACATGAAATTATTTAATTTAGGCCTAATCTTCCTAACTGTACTGATAACTTCGGTGAGATGAATGGTGAATACTACCTACATACTACAAAAATTATAAAACCTGTCATCTTAAATTACCTACCAACCTTAAAACGTTGGAAAATCCAAGGGGTGATATTAGTATAAAAGCAAAAGTAAAAAATAATAAGGGTGGGAACACGATTCTATATGTTTTTATTTCCTTTTCCGTAATTTCCGTTTGGATGCGCGTTTAATTTTCAAAAGTGACTAATAAAAATATGTTTACGAAACGGAGATTTAATTTCTGATGTTCAGGATGCCGTGTGGAGTGTGTTATTTTCTTATCGATATATTTGTACTTATGTTATTATGTTTAAAGAAATACTAAACAAACATCAACACACGGTTAATTAGATACAAACTAAACTCTGAAAACCAGCGTTCTACTGAGACGTCGGTTTCAATTCCTAGAACTGGTACAACGCGGGTAACACTGCGGGGTAATATAATATATAAAAAATCTTTCTATAATAAAACCTTATTTATAGGAGTGTCTGTTTTGGTAATATTTACTATGGCGTCGCGTTCCAAGTATTGGGGTTTTTATAATTAAAACTTCGAGGTACTTTGTCACTGTATATTGCACCGGGATTGGCGGAAACTGAAGGAACGAAATAATTGCCAGTATGACGCTTAATTTCTTCCAAATGAATGTTGCCACTAATAGCGACTTCTCTTTTTTGAAGTCTGTTAATAACGCATAGCTTTGCTCTATAGTGGGACTGCCTTATGTATACTTATATAATTACATTGAAGAGATTATTTCTTTATGTAATTTAGTTTGTTTCATTGCGCTTATCTCTGAAACTACCAATCCAATAACAATAATTATTTTTGTAATGTCTCTATAGAAGGCTATAACTAAAGAATGCCTTTTGGTTTTATATGGTAAAATTTCTAATAATGTATAGGGTGAATTCCTAAAGGAAAGGGCACAAGGCGCGTAAAACCAGAGGGCGCTACACTAGTAATATTATTAGTCAGGAGTTTAACAAAAATCTCATTCAGTCTTATTTGAATAAAAAAGTCTTTTTGATGGTCAATTTGTCATTCGTCTAATAAAAGATAACATCAGAATATAAACTATGTTTTACTAAGCTCAACGACATATTTAAAGAAACTGATTGAATGATATCCTCGATAAATCTAGATTTAGTATCAGACATTATCAAAATCTATACTCCCTCAGGTACTAAAACTCAACCGGTCCTTTTAAACATAAATTGAAATTCATTTTCATAAACATTTTGAAGAAAGTCTGTTACGTCCAATTTTATGAAAATTAATCAACGATTTGGAACAAACTTTTAAACTATCTTAGATAAAACAAAGTTCGTAATGAAATTTTCTTTCGAATATTTGAATTAAATATCGTCGCTGTATAACTGATATTAAAGTTAAATTAGTGTTGGATGTACAGCGATCATGTAAACGTAGTTTAATTTAAAATTACGTCAAAAGTTCTTAGTTAAAATAGTGCTAACTTCGACAACGACGACGATTCCTTTTAAAGAAGAAAAAGGTTAAGTGATTTCATATCATTCTTCCACTCCCCTCCATTCCATTCTTCCACTCCATTCCATCCTCGCTGAACTCTTTTCCTCGATGGAAGATTGTCTTTGGTGGTTATATATTAGTTATGATATGGTTTGAATATTAACAATTGTAAGAAAAAAAAAATATAACTATGTGTTGAATACGACATCTTTCTTCAGTGATATGAGGATTCTTTTTACTGCTACTAGAATAAAAATAAAAAATACAACAAATTAGAACAATAATTCGACGGGGAAGTGCGAACAACTCCTAACTTAATTTTTTTACGAAAACGACTTTTGAATGCATTTCGATAGAGAATGAATTTGCGCGTCTACTGATATATGAGTTAAGTTGAAATTCGCAAAATTGACGTAGCTAGGCATCGGAGAAACATCTCTTAAGTTAAGGTCCAACATAACCTGATTAATTTTGGCAGGAAATATCTTGGTTATATAAAAAATATTATGTAATTAGATCTTCTTCTTCATCGAGTGGATGGTCACCCTGACCAATCCTGGTGTCAGAGTTATTGAGCCGCCAAAGGCCTCTGACATGGCTCATGTACCTAACGACTACTGTCCGTAGAAAGTAACCGGGACCGACGGCTTAACGTGCCCTCCGTACGTAAATAATCTAACATTATTTATCCATTAAACTATTACGAAATATTATCCTATCAAAAACCTACCATTTAAACTAACATTTCAATTTCAACAGCCCACTCTCCATGGAACTTACCACAAAGTGCAATTGCATCGCTCGTGCCCCGCAAAAGGCGTCGTTAGGTATCCAACAACGATACAGAGCGTTCCCAACTAGCTTTATTCAAAGTTTCCTATCAGATTTCAACTTGGCCTATATTGGTCTAAACCACAAATAGACTAGTAAAATGGAACTGAAATAAACAAATATATGCAAGACCGATGCGCACTCGGTTATTTGGACCTTAACTAAGATCTTAACTTAACTGATAATTAGCAAGAGCATGTAAAGTACGCCCCACGGTTTTACCCGCATTGTGCCCGTTCCCGTGGGAGTTTTGGATAATTTTATACATATAAAACTCCCTCTTGAATCACTCTATCTATTAAAAAAACACGTCTAAATCCGTACAGTAGTATTTGAGTTTATCGCGAACAGACAGACAGAGAGACGCGGCGGGGACTTTGTTTTATAATATGTAGTGATTTATTAGCTAGACACCGAGGTTGGCCATCAACGTACACGAACACTTTTTTTAACTTACTTTTTTATTCCATATATTGCAACTATTTCATAACGCAAAAAAAAAATATTAAAGCATCTCCATAGATTTTCTGTTCTAAATGAGAGCTTGAAACGTCTAGGTTTGCAAATATTGTAGAGTAAGGTTTCTTAATGAGTCTTGATGGTAGCCGACTTCCGAACAGGAGTATTTGTGTTTATCTAAAATGTCGCTTTGTGTTTCAAGTGTTTTAATAACGTTTAATGGATAGCATTTGCTTACTGTATCGCGTTATTGTTAAAGGAGAATTACTTTTTAAAAGATAATATATTTTTTTAGTTTTACTTGGATATATTATGTCGAAAAAATAGTCAAATATTTTTATTCAGTTTTGTCCCCAAAGAGGCTCTTTTGAATGCACCAGTTTTCTTTCGAGTTTGAAAATATATTTTATGTACCAATATTGCTATTTTGCGTTGCTTGCTATCCACCAATTATAATTGTTAAACATGGCATAGCAACGTAGTATAGCATAGCTCCGGTAGAAAGGCAGCCTAATAGAGAGAAAATCTAGGCGGCAATTTGAACTAATTTCAGTTTAATACGAATATAAAATGTAGGCTATTTAAATAAAATATCACGCGTTTATGTATTGTGATACAATATATTGTGCAGTATAGTACGTAAAATATGTTGCGGCGAGTTCCGAACGTAATTCTGGTGTTTCGAGTTGATTATAAACAAATTCGGACACCCAGTACAGTGTATTTTTGTTTCATTATTTCAGAAAAAAAGAAACCAGTCGGCAAAAAAGTTTCAACCTATCTCACTGCTGGGCAAAAGCGACCTCTAATCCTATTGAAGATATTAATTAGGTAACCATTTCACAATGAAGAGGATTAGCCGCAATCATGACGTTTGCTATAGGTTGGTGATCTCTAACCAAAGCTTACTTCGAAAAGTAAAAAACACTAAAAAAACATGAAAGTCTTCTCCACGGTTTTCTCTGTCCTCCCTACTTCCCAGTAATTACGGCGACATCGCGGGTTCGTGTTCAGAAAACTATACATTTAGACGTCGATGCTGCCGACTGCGAAGTCAATTTAATTGTTGCATTTTACTTTTAAAATAAAACGCGTCTTGAGAAACTCTGTGCTGAATTGTACATCTGTTTGATTAAGGTTAAGTTTTTTCGTATCTTTTTGAATAAGTTTAAATGAAAACGGATTGGAGCAGAAAAAAGGTCTGACTGAATGAAAATAAAAAGCAAACGATTTATTCATTGAAATAGAATATTTTTCTTAAAACATTGCAAAAATACTACTCTCAATCAAAGCAATTTTAAACGATAGATTTAATATTTTTGAACAAATTATGACTTATTTAATCTGGTGGTAAAATTTAATTATCTAATTGAGCTATGTACGAAGTACATATTATTTGAAACTTTAAACTTATAAAGAACAATATGTTAAAGTAAGGTTTTGTGCGCATTTACAGAACGTATTTAATTGTAACTTTACTCATTAGTAAAATTGAAATGTTAAACTTTTTACCTTTAAATAAAACGAAAAATAAACTACGTAAAATATTTGCATAAAAACAAAAAATTTAACATCGACTCCATAGCATCTCCTGTTCTAATTTCTGACTACAGCAAAAATACGAGTTTGAATTCTGAAGCACTATTTGGCTCCCTCTACCCTGCTTGCGGATAGAACATGCATCAAATTGGTCAACTGAAAACATGCATTAAATTGGAAACTGAAATCTGGTTTATGATTTCCTTTGGACTCTTTTAAAGCTCTTTAAGTATTCTTTTAAGTCAGTTTTTTAGAAATTTGCTGTCAGATTCCGAATTATTTTTGACGCCATTGATTTCTGAGCGACTGTAGTTCATAGCGTGTGTCATATTGTCGGTCCCAGTTATTTTGATTGTTGACCTTTATCGAAGGCCGTTAAGCGGTCTAATGACTTAACTTTGATGCTACGGGTCTCCCTGGCATCTATCAACCATTCAACCCTGGTGTCTACCAGGTTTGGTCACTAATTACCTTTTCATGATTGATTTTATTAGTTTGACGGGTATACGTGTTCACTGTATGTGTATCTTAGGCGTCTTAGTTCCCAAAAGGGTAGATCAAATCATATTCATCCATTTATTGTACTTTTTTGAGATTGTAAGTAGTATAAGTCAACTGATCTCTTGTTCGTGTTTCTTTTCAAAACCAGGTAACCGGCTCGAATACATAATATTGTGTATATTGCTGTACTAGCTCTTTACCGCGGTTCCATCTGCGTCTAATATAAAGCGCCAGGTAGCACAATAAAACATGCTATCGTTTCACATTAACATTTTGAATTTACATATTTTTTATTTTGTTCAATTATTTTTTCACTATAAATATCGACTCCGCGCATCCCTCTGTCCCCAACACAGTTGTTAGCAGTGTTGGCGTGATCATTTCTACACTCTTGAGTTCTGTATCATAAAGTTTTTGTTTTACTTTGAGTGAAATGTGCAGTTGGTATCACGGAGCGTGCTTTTATTACAGTTACAAACAACATCTTATTAAATAACTGCTGTTCGTTACGTCACTGTACTGTGAAATTATTTAAAGGAAAAATAGGTCATTATAATATCCTTGTTACAACTTAAGAGCTAGATTTTCTCAATGTTACAACATCTTTAACGCCTCGGTGGTCTGTGGACACGCTTGCTAAGACAGAGGTCCTGGGTTAAATTCCCGGGTCGAGCGAAAACATGTGTCCTACTTTTAAACATGGCTCGGGTTTGGGATCACCAACCTACATTAGGCAAGTGTGGTAATTGCGCCTAATCCTCCTCACTGTACTGATATCTTCAGTGAGAGGAGAGACATTTGCCCAGCACCAGACCGGGAATTGAACTCGGGATCTCAGCCTTGGTAAGCGAATACAGCACATACCACTAGACCACCGAGGCGTTAAAGTGAGCTAAAATGTTTAGTTCTACGAATGAACTATTAAAATACTTTACTTTTAAATTCCAAGCTTAAACTGTACACTACACGCGTCCTTTTACTTCAAAGACATGCAACAAACTTAAACATGACATTTTCTTAGCAAACTTTGACATTTTGCAAGAAAACTTTACAACATTCCAAGGTTTAAGCTTGAAAGCTCAAAGCACAAAACAAAGCTCATTTGAGCTTAATTACAGGCATAGTTGACAGTTGCAGTACCGTCGGCAAAAACAGGTTAGAAACACGATAAGATAACTCTAGTTTACGGCTGGCTAGTGTAAAGCAGAGGCTTCAAACCTTTTTCTTCGAACCTAAGGGCTATTTTAGTATACGCGTATTAGGAACATTTTAGCTATCAAATGGTTTGTCACTTTCTGACATACACAATTTTCCGAAGAGCAAAAGAGAAAAAATCACATTATAACAGTGTTTTAGTCACATCGCGTTTGTGTTTACTTACAAAATGTTCTAAGACCTCTAATTAATATAACGTTTAGTTTCGACTTACTATCATTGAGGTTCTTAAATCATTGTGTTGAAGATTTTGAAATTATTTTTTGTCAATACTAATACAGCGTGTTCATTTGAACGACGGACGTGTTTCACCCTATGATAAAACGTGATTTCACGTACCTAATAAAAATATTAATTTGAAAAAATAATCACGCATCGCCGAGAAAACCCTGACAAATGTTTTATGAAATAAATCCCAACTTATGGACACCCTAGTGGCGAAAGTAAGCGAATACCTAATCACATTTACGTGAGTGAACTTGGTAGGTATGAACCTTTCCCTTCATACTTCAAACCTGGCTTAGGACTGGCAAAAACACCTAGGTACTAAACTAATAATAGGTATGTAGATATTAATCTGAAATTACGTAATTGAAACAGTTCGTTGGTATTTTTGGCGTATTAAAAAAATGGAATCATACCTATTTACAATAATTTCACATTTAAATTAATAATTTAGCTATTTACACATCCATACTACCTAAAGTAATCTTAAAAATTGTTCAAAATGAGCACCATCACGCAAAATAAGTACACAATTCTGCACGCTTTTGCATAGGTAGGTACCTACTAGTTTAACGCGATTCAAAACAAAACCATCACTCCTAATTTTCTCAAAAGCGGTTGTTATACGCACTTTTAGTTTTGAGTAATCTGTAGCGTACACTTGTCTTTTTATTTCACCCCACAAATAAAAGTCCATGAGGATCTGGGGAGCGAGCCGGCCACGGCACTGGCCCTCCGCGACCTATCACTAAAATGAGCATTTAGGTACTCACGTACTCGCACCTGATATTGCGCGGGCGCTCCATCGTGCTGGTGAAATAAGTTCGTGAGATCACTCAACGGCACATTGTCCAACATATCCTCTACCACACTATTCAAAATGTTTACATATGACGACATTATCACAGTAAACTTAACGCGAAAAGAGTTCAAACTGCAAACCGGAAGTAAATCGATGCGCAAGGGTCAGCGCTCACGCATAGACTAATTAGACAGCGGGGCGCGGGCGGGTGGCGCGGTGGCGGGCGGGTGGAGCGAGGACGAGCGGCGGGCGAGCGCGGCAGGGGTAGTAGCACAGATTACTAAATAGTTACTACGTAAGTAGTAGGCACTGACCTTGTCGGCATTGTCAAAGAGGCGCGCGGCACAACAAAACATCGCCACGTAATCAGCTGGCGCGTAGTAACAATTATTTCGTATTTTTGGGGATTTATTTCATAATATTGGTCAAAACCGAAGGTACTATTTTTATTACATATTTGGAATGAGAATCGAATGCATATTCACCTCCTTCAATGCGTCCGTCGTCTAAATGAACTCCCTGTATAATCAAGCTGACATGTTTTTTTGTTTGCTTGTAGGTGCTAGTCTCGAAAACTCAAATTCCATTTGAATATTTCGTTTAATAGATAGACATTTCACGGTAAGATTAAAGGCTAATTTTCGTCCCAAAAGTACCGATGAGGCGGGCTCAACACGGGTAAAACCGCAGGGCGTGGCTAGTTAAATATAGAATGGTTTACATTTGTTTGTTTCATGTGAAGAGACTTACTAGAACCTGAGACCTGTTTACGAGCATGTGTTTCCCCGTAAGGGACCGCGGACCGCAGGTTGGGAACCTCTGGTATAAAGTTAAGCTGTAGTGTTAGCAAAAACGAAATTTATTACATCATTGTATATTTAACTTGTTTTGTCATGTCCTTTGTAAATTATACTGTTTTACTTACATGACTTGTTTTTGTAGGTTAAAATTGAAAATAGATAGGAGAATTGAAAAATAATTATAGATGTTATAAAATCATAGCCTGTACCTTACTGGTTTCTTAAGTTTAAGCGAACACTACTCACACTGTCTTCTGTAGCCACGGTTCCTTCTTCATCGCGTGGATGGTCAACCTGACCAATCCTGGTGTCAGAGTCATGAAGCCGCCAAAAGCCTCTGTCATGGCTCATGTAACGATTACTATCCGTAGAAAGTAACCGGGACCGACGGTTTAACGTGCCCTCCGAAGCACGGAAACATCTTAGTGTAAAGGGCCGAAACGTCAGATAAAAATGTAAAATAAAAATGAAGTGTATTCGTGTTGTTTGAATTTAAAAATCTGGAAATATATTTAGAAACATTTATTTTAATACTCGTATAGAGAGCACAAAACGCCCTATTTTTACTTACACGAGCGTTATATAAGCGATAAAAAGCGCTCATGCGTACAAGACGAAGAACATCCCAATACAGAACAAAATAATCAAAGTTTTTTAATAAAAAAATTTGAATACATCTCATATGAAACACACAATAACATGACTCGGTGCCAAATTGTATTTGCAACTAAACTTAATGTTTCCACTTGTATAGTTAAATAATTTATCGTAAAAGTTGCGAGTAACAAAACGGAGTATGTTATGCATTAGCCGTGATGAAACATATGTACCTATCTTTTAGCTTAGTTAGGGATGTACTACTTTTCAAACGTAGCTCGGGTTTTGAGATCACCAAACGCATTAGGCAAGCGTGGTGGTTACACCTCTATCTCACTCCTCACTCTTCCATCGCACTCCTCACTACTTCTTAGGTAATCCTCCACACTGCAGTAATATCTTCTGTGAGATGAGAGGCCTTTGCCCACCTGTAGGACATTACAGGCTTATACTTATACTTACTTTAAGAATGTATCCTTTCACGTGTCCTATACCGAACGAATTGCTAACTCACTCTACCATTGTGTTAAAGAGCAAATGATCTAGTGCGGGATGCTTCAGCCTACGTTCACGCACCATTAAACGTTAACACAAAATATCAGTCTCAACAGACGCAGGAAAATTTAAATCGACTGGCCACTCGAATAACTTTAACATACTACCACATTAGTTATGTAACAACGCTTAGAATTTAACAGAGTACGTAGTCGTGAACTTTTTAACGAACATACTATGTTACAATAGCCAACAGTTTGAAACAACTCTCTCTTAGTGTTCATAACTGTTCAGAGCGCTAAGTGAATACTAAAGTTTCGCATGTACGCATGCTTCGCTAAATATTTATATTTTTTGTCCTTAAGATACTCCTTTGAACGTACCACCCATTTACAAGAACATCAACAGAGAAGACATAGTTAAAAATAAATCGTCCAATATTTTTTGTACCGATATAAACAGTTACAATGTATCATAATATACGTATACACTGCCTCTTATTCAAGTCACCCCAGACACGCTAAAGTAATTACGCCTTAACTTATTTACTCTATCTTCAAAGCTACTAAGTCCTTAATTTCGTCCTTAAGATGACAGAGAGGGAAACAGTATGATAGAGACGACATTACTACTCATATTATACAAGAGAAAGGTTGTGAGATTGTATGGATTGATGTTTGAAACTCGTTCACGCAAAAACTTTTGAACGGATTTTTATGAATTTTGCCATGGAAATAGATTAGACTCATAGGTCTGATATGAGATATTTTTCATCCCGAAATTTTTATAGATTCAAGCAAAACCCGGGTAAAACCGAAGGCGTTGCTAGTTAGTTATAATTAAAACACATTTGCATCGTAAACGACGAGTGTTTGCTTAGGACTAGTTGACGGTGGCTAGTTCTTGTTTGACGAAAAATTTTGTCTTGATTGGGACCAATTAAGAGAATAGTGTTGGGGCAGTATTTAACTGACGTCAATGTCGATAGTTTGCTGTAAATAAACCTCTTCAGATTTCTTATATAAATACCTTATTATACTTCGTTCTTTTTATGTGGTTCTAGATCTTGTATCAATCTGAGTTAACCGCCAAACGTCTTTTTTATATCAGGTCATTGATTTTTAATAAGACATATAGCAATAGGTAAATGTTGACGCCATAAATTTCGAGAACGGTAGTTACAGAAGAGATAAAACAGAGATATAAGACAAAGCGGTAAATAAGTGTTAAAGTAAAATTTGTAATAATCAGCGTCTTTCAAAATAGGTTAGGTATAGGTATAGATATATAGATATAGGTATAGGTATTATAAATGCGAAAGTTTGTGAGGATGGATGTATGTATGGATGGATGTATGTTTGTTGCTCTTTCACGCAAAAACCACTGAACGGATTTGAATGAAACTTTAAAGTAATGTAGGTTTTATATCAGAATAACACATGGAATACATTTTATCCCGAAATTCCCGCGGGAACGGGTACAACGCGGGTATCACCGCGGGGTGCGGCTTGTTTTTATATAAAATGTTTTGAATGCCACACTGACTTTAAATTCATGTTTAATATCTCCAACCCACAGGATGTGCGGTAATTACATCCTCCTCGCTGTTCTTATATGTTCAGTAAACGTTCACCTGTAGTGAAACATAACATACTCTTTATGAAGAAATTATCCGTAACGGATTACACCACTCGTGGTGATAGGATGACTGTATATTTCATTAGTGTACTGCAGTTTTTCTCGTGTAAAAAAAAATCACAAATTTATGTATTTTTTGTGTTAAATGATATGAAATTGTGATTTTATCTTAACCAACCTATTAACAAGAAAGAACAATTACCGCTCAATACTTACAAAATCTTCATTCCCAAATAAACTCCCTGAAAATAAGATCCAATGTTTTATTAATCATATTATAATTTGTTACACGGAAACAGAAACAAATCCATTGTCCGAATTACATTAGCGTGTTATTAATAAATAATGCATCGCGCGATCCATAAATATATTTGAGGAACGGTTCCCACCCCCATCAAGGGCAAAGTGTACTGTTCTTATTAGGCGCTCCTAATAAATCAAAACCTTTATATATCGGTACATTTGGGACTAAATCCTGAGCAGATTAACGCGTTACAGTATTTAATACATAAATTCAGTTATGATTTATTAACGCGCCGTCCCAGATGTCGGTTTACCCAACAATAGTGTGTGTGTTGAAAAATATTTATGAGAAAGAAAATAAGTTTGTTGAAGTTTTATAAGCAGATGGGACCTGCTAGCGTATGTTTGTGGATTGTTTGGGCGGTTTTTTGGATTATTTTTTGTTTTGTATTGCTTTATATTTTGTTGATTTCTTTTTGATCAAATTGATTGTAAAATGATGATACTCAACCGTTGTAAAATAACATGTGCTATGTTTAAAACATTGTAATATTATGTTTATGCAAGATATCACAATGTTTTCTTACTAGCTTTGGGTTATTTTTCACACAAACTTATTTACTAGTTTTGAATAACAATGCTACGAGCGGACTACAAAACAAAATGCGCGCTACGAAAGTTATTACTACGCCGTAGCAACGTAGCGCGTAGCTCTTCGCCGTAGCAGGGGGGTTACCACGATCGTGAAGTTGATCGCTCGCAAGTTGCTTCTAAGGAATCGAAAATTTGGTACCATGACGCCTTATTAGTGTCAAATTAAAAGCGCAGCCATGTTTTAAAAAATACAATGCCACGCAATTAAAAACCCTATTACAATGAAAAAAAATGTAAACAAAGCACATAGTACCTTTTCGAATACAACGAGTTGTCAAATTGCATTATGTCATTAGAGTGTCTATGATGCCGTCAGTAGTTCGGATACGTTCCAAATAAATATAAGTAAGTTAATGTCAGGACTTTATATTTATTATTTCCTCAAAACAGTTGAGAGTTATGATTTGAAAAAATACACTTATAGTACTAAATTCATCATTGTTTATATTATTTCTTGATTATATCAATTACTTGATGCTTTAAATGATTCACGTCTGCGGTCATGGACGCATAAAAAGTCTTTGCGTGAAAATATATTTTTGAACGCATCTGTTACAACCGATGAGTTGCTAGGAGACGGACTGACAATACAAATAAATAAATATTCATTACAGGGATTCACATATGGTTTAAAATACTTAGTTTAAAAATATCTTCTAGGAAATTAAAATATGACGACTTCTAATATCATTACGGATATACTACGCTTGTGCTCAAGAAAACCTGCCTAATTGGTGAAAAAACACACTGAATGGTTGTCGAAATGATAGCCACAAATATCGAACTGTGTGAAACTTCCCGAAATATAGAATACCTAAAATACATAAGTACCTACGTACTGTAAACCAAATCTATTCTCCAACTAATAGATTGGCGCAACATGTGGCAAGAAACTTTTGTAATTTTCTGTGTAAACCAACATAGAGAAATTCTTGAATAACTTGACTTTTCATAACTATCCAAGTCAGCTACGTGGGCCAGTCACTGTTTTAGAGAGCACAATATCAAGTGCAATATTCCTTTGGATAATACTTGTATCTTTGAGATTGGCTGTGATTGAGAACTCTCCTCTATTGGTCAAACGAAGCGGAGTCCAGGGACCAGTGCGATGAGGAACACAAACCATAGCTGATGTCAAACAGCGACGTAATTTGAAAACGGTAGTCCATACTTTGGATAAGCACAGATTTGATGAATCCCAAATGAATTAATTTAAAATATAACAACAGTGTATCCGTAATCTGGTAGTTTTAATTTCTAATAGCTTATATTTTATCGATATAGATGTTAAACATTTAAAACTACATCTCCACTTAGTGTTTTCCAATTTTAACCAGTATTTCTTAACCCTCTAATCGCTTTAATAGAAAACACAAGTTTCCATTAAATGGATAAAGAACCAGCCTATCATTAATGAACGAACATGCGTTATCATTTATTTCATTAACCAGCGATTTGTAACTCTGAACTATTCAAAAAATTAAGGAGAATGATGAAGTAAGGATGTTTGTATGTGAAGAAGTTTTCAGTAAGACGGGTTCCAAAAAGGCGAGCGAGTAAAAAAAGAGATGATATTATCTTTAGGATCTTTAGTGCTTCTATTTATTCAATTCAATTACATTCATGATTCAACCAACTTCATTAGCAATCAATGAACAAACTGACATTACAACTGTCAAGTAACTTTGACGTTCTTTTAAATACTAAAACAGATTATATTTTTAAATGAAAGCTGTGTCGACGGTTGCTATGGTAGGTACTACAAATAATGTCCGCGCACTACAAAATGAATACTTTCATAAATTTTGGCGGGAAACAAAAAACATGGCGGCCACCTGATTTGAGTGACAGATCCCGCAAGTTCCTTAAAAGTTACTCCCTATTGCTAATAACACGATAGATACGTGACGTCAGCATAATGCGACCAAGTTTGAAGGTTGATATTGTGTTATAGATCTAATTGTGGTTTTTTAATTTAGGCGTATTATAAAATTGATGAAAGTATCTGTCAAACAATGTCCGCGCAACAGTGTGCAGTACAAAATTTCACGTTTTGGCGGTAGATCTGTAAGGGAATGACAGGCCGGTGAATTGACCGGTCAACGATTTCGATCGTGCTTGGAGTAAGGCCCCAGATAAGTGGCAATCGTCTTGCGTTCTTTGTGGCGGTTTTCTATAAGAAATATCATTATGATATATTTTCATAGAAAGGTTGTCTAGTCTGTCGAATGCCTAATAGAATGCGAATCTATTGCCACTGGTCTCGAAAACGGGTGACTGTATGTATTGCACATACTAAAAACGACAATTAAATAAAAAGTCGACCTACGACCGATTTTTTTATACCTAGCATAGAAATGAAAACAAAATCTTATCTTGTAATATATAAAAACAAATTTTTTTTGGTTATTTTCTTCTTAGTAACAGGGCAACAAACAGACTCTCAGAAATACCCACAGTTATTATATCAGACTTTCAACACGCCTTTTTACGTTGGTGTTAATAAAATACAGGAAAACCGATTCTTATAAATAAGTAAGTAATTATACCTCTTTCGCTTTTTATATTTCACCCGAATAATAACTTAAAAGGTTTACGTTAGTAACGGTTTATGTTGCGAATAAATTCGGGGCAAGAAAATAATTTGTTGTATCGGAATTTTGTTAGCATTATTTATGTATTAAGATACTCGGTATAATAAACTTGTGCCCTTGGTAATTGGTGTAGTGAGAATGTAATTAATTATTTTTGTATGTTATCAATTTCTATTATGTTATAACTGTGTACATTTTAACCAACTTAACTAATGAGGTAAGCATTGGGTAGTGTTATAAACAGGCAGCTTGTAAACTCCCTCAGTCTTAAGTAAAAGAAAGTAAAGTTTTAGCCTGTAATGTCCCACTGCTGGGCAAAGGCCTCTCATCTCACTGAAGATATCAGCACAGTGAGGACGATTAGACTTAATATCCCCGCTTGCCTAATGCGGATTGGTGATCTCAAACCCGAGCCATGTTTGAAAATAAGGAAACATGTTTTCGCCCGACCCGGGAATTGAACCCGGGACTTTAGTCTTGGCAGGGGATTGCACATACCACTAGACTACCGAAGCGCTAAAATTCGTTAAAAAATAAAAATGACATTATTGTCATGACCTATATATTTTAAATTCATTTTAATCATTTTTTAAATTCAGCATATTTTTAAGTTTCTTTTTCATATTTGAAATTGAATAATACGGAAATAATTTATCTTTCATACAATGCCATTATCTCGGTGCGGTATTAAAATTAAGGAAGACGCATAGCCATATGGACATAAATTATAGGCCCATTATCAAAAGACACTTATAAACTGAAGTAAATCTCAATTCATTAAGCCTGTAAGGGCAGTATTCTCGAACAATAAAACTCTGTAGAACCTTTTCACGCTGTCAAACCTCATTAAAATAAGAAGAAGTCTCCCCGATCCTAATTACGAGTTGGGGTATTACTACTGGTGTATGTCGATTGGAAGTCGATCGCGACTTGAAGGTAAGGAATGAATTTCGAGAATAGACGTTTGGATTGGCAAATGGTTTTCTGAAATAGTTATCTAATTTTAGAATGTATATTAAGTAAGTTCGCGTAGGTTAGTGCCTACCCTGGTGTCGGAGTTCTCCGAGGGCCACCGACTTCTATCGTCGGTCTATCTATTGAAACAAACGAGACTGCGTCTATTTAACTACATAGATTAGATACATCTAGTGGTCCATAAACTATGTTTTTATTAGAACCTCCAAAGTATGTTAATTGATTAAAAATGGGAGGATTTTACTAGTTTCCTAAATAGAAATAATTTTTGAAATCGATTCATTAACTGAGACGGAAGTATGAGATTAAAAAAAAACACTTTCAAAAATTGTCATACAAGAATGAAACATTTCAATCGAGAACAGGTCGTAAGGAGTCTAGACTTAAGCTTTGTAAAGAAAAAGCCCCAAGCAGGAAATTGGTTAAAAGAATAATTTGACCGTCTCGTCGCCAATTTTTTTGTGAATCGGAAAATTCGGGTGAATCGAAGAGAATAAAATTGGATCCGATTTTCCGATTTTACGGTTATACCGTTCTTATCATTATTTCGAGTTGATTAGTTCAATAATTTAAGCTTTGTTATCGGCTGTGTTCATGTCCCTGTTTTTGGCTGTATTTTAGTTGGGAAATGTATTTTTGGGATGCCATTTTGCGTTTCATTTAAGCCTCTAAGCATTTTGGGTAGACATAGTATAATTATGGTACTTGAAATTGCCGATGGCGATTAGTTATTTCAATTCATATGTTAGTAGGTTAGGTGTTCCTGACAAGTTACCTGTGCCGATAGAGTGTTCGAAAGTACCTGCGAGTTTTGAATATACCATCTACACACAATCCAGTCTAATTCTAATATGGCAACCTGGCTGAGTTTATGGTTTGATTGAACTTGCGCAGTTGAGTTGAGGCCTCTCATCTCACTGAAGATATCAATACAGTGACGAGGATTAAGTGTAATCACTACGCTTGCCTAATGCGGGTTGGTGATCTCAAACTCAAGCCACGTTTAAAAAGTAAGGAACTATTAAACTAAACCGCATGAAATTAACACCTACATTCACGTTGCTAGAAATCTTAAATAAAACGAAAAGATTAATCGGACACCCGCTCTTACAGTCCAGATTAATCCGACAACTTTCCGGATTGAGCTGGAATTATTCCGGAAAATGGAAAATGCTTCCATTTGAATCCGGATCTAACTATATTCTTTCACGTTCACCCTAAAAGGAAAGGGAACTTAATAGATTTTTTCTTTAGGTTTCTGTTTGAGCTGTTTGTATTGGCGTTTTATTTATATTTTATTTAATTGGGTTCAATTACACGTTATTCTAATCTTAAATCTCTTATTTTCTGTCTATATTAATTACAAAGATTAGTAAAAAAATACATTACACGTTAAGCAAAGCTCATAGAACAATAATTTGTTATAGATACTAAAACATTATTGAATTGTATAAGCCATTTAATACTCTATTTGGGGTAGAGTCGAGGTAGAGTCGCGGCGCGGGCGGTCACAGAGACTAAGACGAAGTGAAGACAAGTCGCCATTTTGTTACGTACTTAATTGCACGAAAAAGAAAGATAGAAAGCATATAATGTAAAGAATTTGGTTTTTATCTATACTAATATTATAAAGCTGAAGAGTTTTTTTTGTTTGTTTGTTTGTTTGTTTAAACGCGCTAATCTCAGAAACTACTGAACCGATTTGAAAAATTCTTTTTGTAATGGATAGCCACATTCAACGGGAAGGTTATAGGCTACTTTTCATTCCGAAATTCCCACGGGAACGGGAACAACGCGGGTAATACCGCGGGGCGCTGCTAGTGTGGGTATAACCACGGGACAACTAGCAACACGACACGGCCTTTACGCAGTCTAAACCTCTGACACCAGGTTGGTCACTGACCTACTCGAATTTACGTACTGCTAACAATATGAATATCATATTACCACACATCAAACTCAACGCCCACCTCAAAACCCATCGGAAAACGTCATGAAGTCCTGAAACGTTCGATTTATAAGAGTTGTATAATAGAGAGGTCCCAATTAACTGGGCACATTGTACCCTTGTTAACGTCACGGGTTCAGACCCCGGCTCTAGATTATCCGCACAAAACGGACCTCCGCTTCTATCTTATTTGGATGATATTTTTTTGAATACAGAATTGATTATCGGAAATTATTTTAGGATGGTTCGGTTTTTTTGGCTTCTTTTGTTCGGTTTAGGTGGTTAAGTGGTTTGATTATATTTTGATTTGATTAGCGTTGTTTGGTTGGAACGAAGAACAAATCTTTGTTTTTTTTCTGGGTAAATAAATGGCGAACGCTTTACTACTATTAAAATGTATAGAAATGAATCAAACTCATGATCATGTAACTATGATGTGATATACCGACCGATAACCGAAGCAAAGTCAGGGCAGATTACTAGATCATCATTTTCATTTACCCGCTACAAAAGTTACAATTTGTTCCCATCGCAAACTTTTAATACTAATTCCGACTGCTTAAAATTCATACCGTTTTTAAATATTTAAACCGCGCTAATTAAAATACGGTTAATTTACTAAACAATTTCGCGTGAGATGCCTTGTCTACACTAACGACGAAGTTTTAATTGTCTGTTCTGGCAGTTTGTTGACGGTCGTCTCAGTGTGGACCGACCCTAATTGACGACGATCAACTAATTAGATTAATTTTGTTGTGAGTTTAAAGTTTGTTTTTTAGCGAACAGTTAGTTTAAGGATACACTTCGCTTTTATTTTACACAAGCCGAGTCTCGCGGTGTTACCTACGCTGTACCCATTCCCGCGGGAATTTCAGGATAAAATATATCCCATGTGTTATTTGTATGACCTATATTACTGTAAAGTTTCATAAATAACCGTTAAGCAGTTTTTGCGTGAAAGAGTTACTAACATACATAGATCAATCCTCACAAACATTCGCATTTATAATTTTAGTAGGAAGTAGGATTTTGTCGGCTCCTTTACAAGAACCGTGGCCACGGAAGACTGAGTTTGTTTTTTGTTTTAAGGCTAACTTACGGTTCCGTGAGAATTCCGGGAGGAAAAGAAGCTTTAGGTGTAACATACTAACATACTCGTCTATCATCTATGCCAAGTTTATCAAATTGGGTTTAGATACGACACGGGCTATGAAAAGTAGTAAAGCAAAAATATTAGCCTGTAATGTCCCACTGCTGGATAAAGGCCTCTCATTTCACTGAAAATATCAGTACAGTGAGGAGGATTAGGCGTAATCACCACGCTTGCCAAATGCGGGTTGGTGATCTCGAAACCGAGCCATGTGGGCTACGGACATATACGGGCTATAAGAACCGTATATTATTAAAAAAGACGTGTGGCACTCGGGGACTGCCGCGGTAAAGCTACTGCATAGTTATTTCTTATATCCCTAGATGGCGTTAGCGTGCTGAATGTCTGCATCGCGCTAACGTTGTGTTCTGGGCATATATGTAGGCAATGTTTGAAGTTTTTGAGCGTGAGGTTTTTTCGTTACGGAATTTCTGGATTCGGTCCCCGCGCTCAAGGCCCGCGATAGAAGCTATGCAATAGCTTAAAACTTGTGTGAATTTTGTCCAAGTTATTTATGTATTAGTAAAGTACTTACGCCCATACATAAAGACGTTAAATGCTTCCTTAGTAGAGGTTCGATGATTGATTTCGATATGCAGTGTATGAAAAATTTACGCCTAAACTACTGAACTAATCTTGATGTAATTGACGTAGATAGATGTCCCTAAAGATAGACAGAAACTTATTTTAGCAAAACTTTATTTCGCTAAACTAAGTAAGCCAGTTAGTCCTAAGACTATAAATCCAAAACTTAAAGAACAAAATCTCAAAAATTCCAAACTCTCGTTAGTAGAGATTAGGGAAAATTTGAAGATAAAGTTATGGCTAATACCTGCTTGACTCAATATTCAATTTTGTTGGAATTACCCCAATATGCCGGGATTATCCGGAACATGCATCAACTAGGTATAGGGTAAATGGACAATTCTTCTGAAAAGTGGCACGGATTAGAAGCTTTGGATGACAAAGAAGGTTTAAGTTCGAGGCATTTTCTTTTGTTGACGTATTGTTGGGCGTTTTTATGGAAAAATATTATTTTAAAGGTGGGTTTGTTTGAGAAACATAAATAGATTGATTCATTTTTAAATTAAATTTTTATATTTATAACCAGAAAAGCATGTTTTCAGATTTACTTTTCAAAACACCCATGGCTCGGGCTTGAGATTGGTGATTAGGTACTCCTAATCCTTCTCACTGCCTGTACTACCTGTTCAGTGAGAAGAGAGACTTTTGACCAGCATAGGAACATTGTGGGCTAAAACAGATGTAAATTAACAACACATCAACGAATAGAATTCTCAAAACCAATTTCAAATTTAGTCGATTAATATCTCGAAATCACTTAATCATGCCAAATTAAAATACAATTACTGCGATCGATTAAAACTCGATTACTTCCAAAATCGATTCGATACAGAGAACTTGGTACAGTCACCATTCCTTATTCAACAACTCTTTTGAAAGTAAACAAAGTTAAATTGGTTTCGACTCGAGATGCGATAAGAAATGATTTAAGCCCAAAACTCGATTTACTTATATTATTTAATCGTTTTATTCTCAGAATCAATTTGGAACGACATTTTGACACTTTGTTTGTACAGTACAGAATATTATGAAGATGTAATCAAGTTGTTTACAAATATCTTTGTTTTATAATAGCAGCGCCTTGTGGCTTTGCCCGCGAAGTGCCTGTTCCCGTGGGAACTTGGGGTTAAAATGAGAGCCTATATGACCTTCCCATTGAATGTGCGTAAATATTACAAAATCATTATTCAAATCGCCTTGGTAGTTTCTGAGACGAGCGCGTTCAAACATATAAAAAATTTAACTCTTCAGCTTTCCTAAATTAGTGCTAGCAGTGCCCCGCGGAATTACTCGCGTTGTGCCATTTCCCGTACAAAATTCGAGATGAAAAATTGCCTATAACCTTTCCGTTGAATGTGTTGAATGTATTCAAACAAACAAACTCTTCAGCTTTATTATCCTATCCTACTAATATTATAAATGCGAAAGTTTGTATGTATGGATGTATGGATGTTTGTTGCTCTATCACGCAAAAACTACTGAACGGATTTGGATGAAACTTTACAGTAATATAGGTTATACATCAGAATAACACATGGGATACATTTTATCCCGAAATTCCCGCGGGAACGTGTACAACGCGGGTAACACCGCGGGGCGCGGCTAGTATTAGAATAGATAGGAGATAAAAGCCTCCTTGAAGTTCCGCATTTACAGTCAACATTAGTTTATAATCGCACAGTATATCTCGCTTCACCCACCTCCTGATGAAGGTCACCGGACGAGACCGAAACGTGTTGAGGAACGAGAGACAGTAACCTCTAGAGTAAGTTACTGTTTCAACAATTAATACTGTCTATTAGGTTTAAAGATTATTTATTTCTCAAAAAAGACAATACAGTCACTTACATGAGAAATTATAACTAATGATTAGTATTTCACAATGAGTTGACAGTCGTAATAGTATGATACAATTCACTCGCACAATGTTTCATCCAGATATGACCATAATAATGTAAAACGTAATAAACAACAATATAAAAATACAACTAAGTAAAGTAATATCTATTACGCAAAACTAGTTCTATTATAAGTTACAACGGGTGTTAAGTTATTGTAAACGAATTACAATGCAATTGGATGTTAGCATCAAGTGGGTAGATAGCAAGAATTTAGTGTAAAGCCGTGATCACAATTGAGATTTTATTTGGTTTATCAAATTATATTTTATATGTATTTGGAATAGTTGGAGATAATATAATTAAATAATTTTACTTTAAAAACATTGTGTGAGTTTACATTACGTATGTCGGAAGGTAATTGATTATATAGTTGTGCTCCATCAAAAGTGATATTTTTCTTTGCAAATTTAGTTCGGACTTTCGGTAGTACAAGTAGACTGGCACGACGAGTTTTATGTTGTATGAACAGTGGCACTCTGTCATGTTCACTGACGAGTGTAAAATGACTTTACATGGTCACGATGGACGGGCAAGAGTTTCTATAGACTCTTGCCCGTCCATCGTGACCATGTAAAGTCATTTTACACTCGTCAGTGAACATGACAGAGTGCCACTGTTCATACGACCAGTTTAGATGACTGCGTGCAAATTCTAGTCGAGCTTGTCGGTGAGCTGTGGTTAATTTGGGACCGTTTGCTGGCCGGTGAGCTACCAAGTTTTGTTCAGCAAGTCTTCTTCTCACTGTCCACCGACTTATACTGACGTTGCGCACCTGTTGCAGTTGCTGTGCAAGTTGAACTGCATTCAAATGACGATTTCTCAATGACCGCGTCACAAGAAAGCGGTCATCACGCTCTGATGTTTTGCGTTGAGGACCAGATCCTGGCCGGCGAACGTAACCGCCAGTTTCTTGAAATCTTTGGTAAATCCGTCGGACGGAATATCTGCTTAGATTTAATTGCCGAGCCACTTCGCTTTGATTTAGCCCTGATTCGAGCAAAGCAACCACTTGAGCAGATTCAGCGGGGGTGGTATCCATTTTCTGATGATAAAATTGTCACAAGATGTTTACAAGTACACAGTAGATATGATAATGATGGCTAAGTACCTGAAATTAATCCTTTTATACCTAATGTAACACCTGTAATTAACGCTACCTGTGACGATTGCTTTCCAGGAAAAGGGTTGTTATTCAAGTTTTGTCGTTTTCGCAAAAAAAACAAAGGTTAATTATTGTTCTTTGATGTCATTAGAAAGATAAGAATACGTTCTTTATTTGTACATAAACAACTTCGTTCATAATAGGGATACTTTGAAAAAAATTTGACTAAAAATGTAGAAACAAAGGGTGTGCGATTTTTGTGCACCCAAGTGTATATTTGTATTTTTTTTATGAATGACAGGTTTGTTTGTAAATTATTATTTAGTACTTTTCTAATTACAATGCATGTATTGTACGAATGTACGCGTGAAGTTGTTTTATGTTCATTATTTTTAACTCTGAGTATATATTTTTTGTAGGAGTGAGGTGGTGATAGTTGAATAACATTTTTATTAGTTTATTTTGTTTAACTTGTAATTGTTGTAGTTTTGTTTTTGGGGCGTTTCCCCATATTTCAATTAAGTAGTTTAAATGTGATTTAATCAAAGAATTGTAAATGTTATATTTTAACTGTTTGGGAACGCATTTGGAGATGTTGCGTAGTGATCCTAAAAGAGATGAGAGTTTGTTTTTGATATGTTCAATCTGGTTGGACCACGTTAGATGACTATCCATCCTTAAACCTAGGTATTTTTCAAAGGACTTTTGCTCAATTGCTATGTTGTTAACGAGTAGTGCGCTATGAGATGGAATAGTTTTATTTTTTGGTCGGAATATTACGTAGCATGTCTTTGTTGTATTAATGGTGAGAAGATTGAATTTAAACCATTCCGTAAGAATATCCAAATCCTTTTGAGCTTGTGCTGTTATTTCATTTATGTTAGATCCAAAATAAAAAAGACATGTGTCGTCTGCATATAAAGTTAGGAAACCCTTTAGTCCTAAGTGCGCTATGTCGTTAACATAGATAAGAAATAGCAGGGGCCCTAAAATCGAACCTTGCGGGATGCCGCAGGTGATTGGTGATGCTTTACTCTGGTTTTGATCTATTTTCACCGATTGAAACCGATTGCTCAAGTATGATTCTAAAAGCCGAAGTACTTTACCATCGATTCCAATACGTTTTAGTTTAATTAATAACAGTTTGTGGCTAACGGTGTCGAACGCTTTTTTGAGGTCGATATAAACTCCCAACGCAATAAGCTTTTTGTCTAGACTTTGTTTAATTTTATTTACAAGATCGAGTGTCGCAGCTAGGGTATTACTTTTGGCTCGGAAACCATACTGTCGATTAGAGATTATATTTAGGGAATCGAGGTGGGCTATTAGGCGTTTGTATATTATTTTTTCTAATATTTTAGACATTACTGGTAACACCGAGATCGGGCGATAATTGCCTGGGTCTGCTTTGGGTCCTGACTTGTGTATCGGTGTAATTTTGGCTATCTTTAAACTATCTGGGAATGTTCCACTGTCCATGATATTATTAAAACACTTAGCTAGACTAGGGGCAATAAGATTACTGACACGTTTTATAGCTTTCACGCTGATTTTATCGTAACCCGAACTTGAATTTGAGTCTAGATTATTTATTGTTTGAATTATTTCATCTTCGGTGCAGGGCTTAAGAGAACATAGTTTTATTTGATCATTAATATCAGTTGAGGAAGGAAATGGACAGTCTTGGAAGTTATGATATTTAGCAGGAATTTCTTTAGCTAGTTCTGGCCCAATGTTAGCGAAGTATTCATTAAAAGTATTACAAATTTCAAGAGGATCGTCAATTTCTTTTGACTTAATAATCAATTTTTGAGGAGCACTACTATTACATATGTTTAAAATAATAGTAGCGGTCGTGGCGTAGCTTGACTAAGCGATGTTCGTCATTGCGATTGTTAAGCAACGTGCAGCTCGGTCCCTACTGGGATGGGTGGACGGCATTTCTACCTGAGCGCTACCGTGCTTCGGAGAACACGTAAAATTGTCGGCCTCAGTTCTTTCAATCTATAGACCATGTCGAAGGCCTTTAGGCGGTCTAAAAACTCCGACACCAGGATTGGCCTATCCGAAGGTACTTATTTATAGTAACGTAGCGCTCTCGGCGTAGTTTAGCTAAGTGATGTTAACTCATTGATATTGTTAAGCAACGTCCATCTCGGCCTCTACTAGGATGGGTGGCCGATAGTGGTTTCTATCTGAGGGACAAATAGAGGGGCCGTCATCTACACTAATATTATAAAGAGGAAAACTTTGTTTGTTTGGTTGTAATGAATAGGCTCAAAAACTACTGGATCGTTTTAAAAAATTCTTTCACCATTCAAAAGCTGCATTATCCACGAGTAACATAGGCTATTTTTCATCCCGAAATTCCCACAGGAATGGACACAACGCGGGTAAAACCGCGGGGCGCTGCTAGTGTTGGATAAAAACTAAAATTAAAGCGAAATGTATCCATAAGCGTAGTTTCAATTCAAAATTCGTAGTGTCCGCTTAAACTTTCCTATATAATATTAGTATCTCGCGACTACGCAGCTTTTGCTCGTTTGTTATAGTTAATAAGGCTGTTTATTTATGGAATCCACGCGTAACTTTTAATGTTGTTAAAAGCCTAATTCAAGTATTCATTATGAAGTTTCTTCCTAATAAGATCTCGTGGAAGCTGATAACTTTTATCAACTAATGTCGAAGTAAACAATTTGTTTAAAGCAAAATATGTTTTTCTAAGAACTTTGTTATCTTTGAGTAATTGTTTTGATGTGGAACACTGATTAATGTGATTATGGAGTTACTGGCTACGCCCCGCGGTGTTACCCGCATTGTACCTATTCCTGCGGAAATTTATGATGATTCTGATGTATAACCTATATCATTGTAAAGTTTCATCCAAATCCGTCCAGTAGTTTTTTCGTAAAAGAGTTACATACATACATACTTCCTCTCATACTTTCGCATTTAAAATATTAGTAGGAAGTAGTTCACTTCAGCCACAGCTTCACTACAGCTATCATTAGTTCATTCATTTCCAGGTTAGACTCCAACACCAAGGTAGGCCACCTTGGTGTCGGAGATTTTAGACCGCCTAAGGACCCCCGACATGGTCTGACTTATCAAAATCTATGAAGTAGCGCACACTAGCGAGATTTTTTACAGACGTTTTGTCTGTATCAGGCCTTTTGCCAGTAAGACTAAATAATTATACTAACTACTGACTGAGCAAAAAATATGTTTCCAACTTTTCAAACACGGCTCGGGTTTGAGATCACCAACCCACATTCGATAAGCGTGGTGAAATCGCCTTATCCTCATCATTGTACTGATATCTTCGGTGAATTGAAAGGCCTTTGCCTATAGCAGTGGGATATAATAGGCTAATCACTTACAAGACTAGACTGCGTTGAACAAATCAGTGTACATACTGTCTGCATTACAGTCTATAATAGTTTTCCCTGGTTTCAAAAAAGATCTTGTGAATATTTCGTAGTCAAACACATTGATAAAAAAACTATTAAATAAACTGTTTCTTTTACCAACTTCAATATGAAATTCAAAACAATATATTGTATTATTTCCCAAAATCCTTTCCCGAACAAATATTATGATATCATTCAAATATTCAAAAATATTCCTACCTTTTGTCAACACCGCGCGATTCAAGATGGATGCGACGCATTTGGAATCTACTTCTTATATTATGCTGTCTCACTTAGGGTTATTCTACGGGGCAAGCATACTCGTATAAGCGAAGACATATCTCTACTCTACCTAAAAGATTTGGTAGAGATATCGATATTACCACTAATATATTGCCTAATAATTCGAAGTTGCAACACCGGATTCATTCATTCAATTCGACTGGTTTCGTTCCACTAACTCTGTTAAAATTGGCGAGTTATTTTATGACAGTGGCATGTTTGATATATTTTTAATGCGTCCATTCGCATTTAGTCTTCACATGAGAGTAAAAACGAGAGTTTTTGTACGTTGCATTAGAGAAGTTTGGCCAAAAAGTAGTGATACCACCAGTGATATGAAAACTTTTTCTTCACTTTTATGTTTGCCTCGCTGGATTGAAAATATATATTTGCTGGTTCATACTGAGAATATGTACAGTCAACTACAAAGTTGATGAATACATTGACAATTATGAAACACTTCAACATCTCAGTTCAGCTACAGAAAAATTGTGGTGTTGACTGTATTTTTTTGTAAATTAATTTCGACTAGGTTAGTGGCCAACCCTGGTATAGAAGTTTTTAGACCGCCTAAAGGCCTGCGACATGGTCTGACGATTAAAACAGCCGGGAGCGACACCATGCGCACCCTTAGGCGGACTATGACCTTTAACTATGTGAAACAAAAATATAATAGTATATTTTTTGACCAACAAAAAGGTTTATTACATTTATCTGAAAAGATTTGATCTCCTATTTCATCCACAGACCCCGGAGTGACCCCAAGAAATGAAACTTTGCTTCGCCGTATCAATAAGAATAAGATTTACATACATACTTGAGTTTTCTTATAAAAACTCTGTCAAACCCTTATATTTTCGGTCGGGAATTCAATAAAATACCGATTTTACGTTCCGAGTTTGATTAAAAATGGGTGCCCTATATAAAATGTGGGGTAAGATTTAACCCCGGTTATACTCGTATGGCGAGTCCCGTGAATACAAATAGAACAAGCACTTTTAAAAATAAAAAATGGATGTTTAACCGTCCTACTAATATTATAAACGCGAAAGTTTGTGAGGATGTAGGTATGTATGTATGTTTGTGACTCTTTCACGAAAAAAGTACTGAACAAATTTCGATGAAACTTGACAGTATTATAGGTTATACATCAGAATAACACATGGGATAATTTTATCCTGTAATTCCTGCGGGAACGGGTACAACGCGGGTAATACTGCCGGGCGCGGCTAGTATTTTTAAATACGAGTATATTTGCTCAGCCGTCATATTTCATTTGTTTCTCCTTTACCGGTAAAAAGATATCTCGCTTTATTTTATTATTCAGTTTCGGTACTATAATTTGTGATAAATTCCGAACTTAGTATTTTAGCTTTTAACTTTCGTCTTCAAAATAATTAACCCAATAAAAAATCTGACACCAACCTTAAAAGCCAATAAAACAATAATCAAAAAACCACCGCCCACAGACCCCGCTCATCAAACACGTTAAAAAAAAGCGAAGCTCTTCAAAACTGGTCGTAACCCCAATTACTCTACAATTTGCAGTCTCAATGGAGACTAGATTGTAAGTCAACGTAAAAAATATTAGTAAGGGCTTTGTCCCTAGTCCAGTCACGTACTAAGGTAATGGGCTATCATATTGTACCTCAACGATTACCGCGCATTATAGGGCATGAATCACTTGCGGGTAAGTACCTAACGTGCGACTATGTGGTCAACTAAACGGGGTAATTGTGAGCAATTTTGTTGCTTGTGACGTTTTGTTGACAAATGTACAGCTATTGGAAGTAAGTACGCCCAAATTGTAGGGAATTATAGACTTATTTGTTACGCGAATTGCAGTTGTTTAGTCCAAGTTGTAGTTATATTATTGGTTTTGAAAATGCTTGATGACACGTTAAAAATTTAATTGTTCACCCGCGTTCACGAGTGGTGCAATCCACTGGAAACGTCGCGAAATAAAAAGTATGTATTTTAACTTGCTTTATAAACTTTCTATCGCAAAAAAACCCTTGTGAGTACGTTTAAAAATTGTAATTGTTGGTTGCGATAAAATTTATGGAGCATTCTCTTCTTGGCACTGAAAGGCCACTTGTCAGCCAACGTAAAATGTTTATATTTTTCTACGAAGAATTATCAACCGCGCGGGTTTTCCCGTGTCTGAACTAGCTCTTACAGGCGACCCGGTTCAATTCAACTTATAACATACGTTCGGTAATACAATCCAAAAACGATAAAGTTTTTGTCAAAAACCGTTCTTATATGTTTCAATAGAATGGGGGAGTCTGAGCAATCCAAAACGGTTCCGTTATTCGACACACTTCCAAGTCTATATCTCGAACAAACAAAACGTTTCCTCAAAAGTAATAAACACTTCAAAATTTTGAACGAAATCACTTTGTGTTATCCCGAACGTGTAAACTTTAGAACGTTCTCAGAATACATAAGTTACAGTGTAAAGATAAGCTTAAAAGTTGTCGGTAATGCCGGCTACATACTCGACGAAACGTCGCGTCGAAACAACAGGCACAAACGTTGGACCTATAATACGTAGGTGTAGACTCACCGTTTGGGACCGTTGTACCTTGTTACCCTGCTCACCTGTTACCCTGATCTCTGTTACTCTGCTCACTGTTACCCTGCTAACTGTTACCCTGCTCACTGTTACCCTGGCCACTATTACCCACTTTTTAGTTTATACATAACTATAGTAAATCTCATTGTTCTCTCATCTCATTGTTAGTAACCATGGTTGTATCCATATTTGAGCGATATCTTAATTTGGTGGGTACGTTTAATCATTGGTGCTAATTGTTGCATCGTTAAAACATATCGGAGGACTTGGGGTGGTCTAACAACTTCCGACACTTAACTTATATAACGACTTTCATTAAACATCGATCCAAGACGGATCTTCAAAATATTTACACATATAAGAATACGATAAAGTGATATCGTAACGGGCCGTGAACACGATCACTATTCCAACGGCTTGTAAATTAGCTTGAGTTAGGTGTCGCTAGTCAAAATGAGCAGTAAAAATATATGTGTGTACTCTCCACTAAAGTTACACTTAATATATTCAAGTCGAGGCGAAAAGCTTGTGCATCTAATTAGCGAGCTTCCATACGAGCTTTTCTAACTTTGTGGCTGCGAGGAATTTATTGTGTACTTTAGAGATATACCTTTCAGACAGATCGTCTTTTGTTGAGTTTGGGTTTTCTATTTCTGGGCAGACTGTACTATCTTTAGACTTTAACCGCCTTATTAATGAACGCTCTGTAACTAAAACACTGTTATAATGTGTTGTGTCTCTTTTGCTCTTCGGAAAATTGCGTATGTCAGAAAGTGACAAACCATTTGATAGCTGAAATGTTCTTATATGGCCCCAAGTCCTTAGACAGTCTTACACTGTGTAGTTGTGAGAACAAGACAAGTCATCAGAGACAATACGTCTATCAGATTTTGTTTTGCCACAATACATCTTGTTAGACTGATTAAACTGAGACGACTAACAAACTATTAAGCTCTATAAAATTTAATTATTTACATATTACTAGCTGCGCCCTGCGATTTTACCCGCGTTGTGCCCGTTCCCGCGGGAATTTAAGAACCGCTCGACCGATTTTGTTCAAACTTAACATAAACCATCTACTAAATAGGCCGAACAAAGCCTAAACATTTGGTTTGGATAGGTGAGCTCGTTCTTGAGTTATAAAATTACAACGAAAAGTGGCATTGATTTTTATATTTATAGATAAAACAAATTGCCCTAAAGCTGTCTGTCTCTATGTAATTGATTGAGGGTCTTGCAAAAATTACAATCATTTCTGGATATAATGTATGCCATATGTTATTCTGAAGTATATAGTATAACCTATATTACTATAAAGTTTCATCCAAATCCATTCAGTAGTTTTTGCGTGAAAGAGTAACAAACATATATCCATACATCCATTCTCAAAAACTTTGGCATTAATCATATTAGTAGGATAGGATGTATAAAAACATAATCTATTCTGATTTATTATAATATCAAATGTGAGTTTACCTACATTGTAATACTCGTACATACAATGTTACAACACAAACACGATACGGTACAATATTTAGTTAACCTTGAAACATAATTATGTAAGAGAAATACATCTTAGGGTGCTTTCAAATACAAAACGAGCCGTGCGGCAACAGTGCGTACTAAAATTTTTAGTTATTTTTTAGTACACACTGTTGCCGCACGGCTCGTTTTGTATGAAAACACACGATCGTACGTTCACAACACGACAAACGCACCGCTTCGGCACCGCAGCGGTCCGACACGAAACGCATAATTTGAAAGCACCCTTATTCATATATTCGTTTACTTATTTCAAATGTAAGTACATTATATTTCGCTCAGTTATCGAGACACTCCTGTACTAGTATAAACTGTGTCACAGAAAGGTATAATAAACAGGTCTAAAAAACTGGCGACGTAAAATTAGCGGAATTGAAAAAAAAAAACACCGAAATTTGTTGCTTTTTTGTTGCTAATTAGTTGCTAAAAAATTAATTTTTTTGCTCTAACCGATCGCATAAAAAAGGCAATAACTCTAACTTTACATTAAGATAGCGTGGGAATCACTGAATGTCGACTGATCAATCAAGCAAATAAGGGTCAATTTGTTGCTAATTTGTTGCTGGAAGATGCTTAGAAAAGAAATAAAAAAAAATAAAAAAATTGATTTTTTTTAATTATGCCAAGATAATAAAAAAATCGTTTGTGACATTTTATGTATTATATATATATGTCATTATAATGAAAAGGGTGAGTTTAAACATGAAAAAAAAAAATAACCCTAACCTACCGAATTACTTACTATTCGGTAGGTTAGGGTTATTTTTTTTTTTACTAGTCCATAGTTATCGGTTAACATTACGGTTACAGCAAAAAAAAAAATTTTCTAGCAACTAAGCACTGTGAGGAGCGACAAATTTTCACTATAGTTTTTCCACGGGAAAATCGTTAGTTAAGCTAGCGTGGCCGATTATTTTGTGAACCGATTTCCAACTTCTCTTGACTTCCGGTTTTTATTTTGTTGCTGACTCTTTCTGCTAAATCAAGCTGCATTGTGAACAGCAACAAATTTTCACTATAGTTTTTCCGCGGGAAAATCGTTAGTTAAGCTAGCGTGGTCGATTATTTTGTAAACCGATCTCCAACTTCTCTTGACTTCCGGTTTTTATTTTGTTGCTGACTCTCCCTGCTAAAACACGGTGCACCATGAGGAGCAACAAATTTTTACTATATTTTTTTCACGGAAAACTCGAGAGTTAAGCTAGCGTGGATATTATTTATCTTGGCATAATTAAAAAAAATCATTTTTTTTAATTTTTTTTCTAAGCATCTTCCAGCAACAAATTAGCAACAAATTGACTCTTATTTGCTTGATTGATCAGTCGACATTCAGTGATTCCCACGCTATCTTAATGTAAAGTTAGAGTTATTGCCTTTTTTATGCGATCGGTTAGAGCAAAAAAATTAATTTTTTAGCAACTAATTAGCAACAAAAAAGCAACAAATTTCGGTGTTTTTTTTTTTCAATTCCGCTAATTTTACGTCGCCAGTTTTTTAGAGCTATAATAAACTAAGGCCTTGATGTGAGCCCGGACGTAAAAATCTAAGGGAGTTATATCAGGACTTCGAGCAGGCCACGCGATTGGCCTTTCTCTTCCAATCCACTTGTTAGCATAATTCTAACAACCTCCGTGGTCTTGTGGTTTAAGCGCCCGGCTCACGACCCGAAGGTTCCGGGTTCGATTCCCGGTGGGAATATCTCACAAAAATCTCTTTGTGAGACTTTCCTCAGTTTGGTTAGGGCATTGCAGGCTGAATCACCTGATTGCTCGAAAAGTAAGATGATCCCGTGCTTCGGAGGGCACGTTAAGCCGTCGGTCCCGGTTACTTTCTACGGATAGAAGTCGTTACTTGAGCCATGTCAGAGGCCTTTGGCGGCTCAATAACTCTGACACCAGGATTGATTAAGTTGACCACCCACTCGATGAAGAAGAAGAAGAAGCATAATTCTCATCAAGCCATTGTCTGACACTAATGCGGTAATGAGCCGGGCACCCATCATGTTGAAATATCATGTTGTTTCTAGTGTCTTCAGGTAAAACAGCTGATTAGTCCTATCAACTTTATTAATCATATTTGTTATATAGCAAGTATTTTTGAATGTTTTATTACTTCTTAAGCTTTATCAGTGATTACCACACAAATAAGAAAATAATCACCTAACATTGAATAGTCCCATTTTTAATTATTTTGTTACATACCTCTAAATTTGGGTATTTTTCCAAAAACGACTAAATTCCAAATATCTTGAAAACCATTATCTATCGGCCATACATTGGGAGGGGTTTAACTTGTTGCATATATGTCCTGTAGATTAATTTTCATGTCAAAATACCTATAGAAACGAAGAAAACCACGGGGCGCCGCTAGTTACATATAAAATGCAACTTCCATGAACTTATACAATAAATTAATTAATTGCCTCAGTGCCTGCACTCCAAAGAAGCAATATCAAGCATATTATTTATATCGTTCCAAGTAAGCTCGATAACTCAATAAATAAGCTACTTTATAGGCATGGCCGCTCTCTCTCTTTGATAGATTTTCTTGGCAACCCTCGGATCGGCTAATTATTATGTTGGCTGCTCCTTGGAAGGCCTTTATAGTACTGGATTATTAATCATTTTTTATTTTTACGCGTAATTTGAGTTTTCGCTTCGCTGGTTTTTAGTTTATCAAAGTAAGAGTCGTTTAGTTTGTGTTAGTTTACAAAACCTACTTTAAAAAACCATTTTTTTCAAAGCGGAGTTTAATTGACCAATGACAATGCATTGCGTAAAGATTTTGACAAGTTCAATGCGTTGTGATTAGTCAGTTGAGCGTCGCACCGCCCCACTTCAGTAAGTAAGTTCGAGGAGGTCAGTGGCCAACCCTGGTTTTGGAGTTCTTCGACTGCCTAAAGGTAACGATATCCATCGATTGAAATAAACAGGACCGACAATTTAACGTGCCTTTCGAAGCTCCGCTCAGATAGAAATGCCATTATCGGCCACCCATCCAAGGAAGGGCAGGGATGCACGTTGCGTAACAATCGCAATGAGCTAATATCGCTTAGTCACACTACGCTTCAAGTAATTTACTATAATACTTGTAAACGCTTTTAAGTACTTTCCCAGATTTTAACCTCTAAACAAATAAATAAGTAAACTCTCCTTATAATATTGTTAAAGATTTCGACCCCAGTTTGCACACTAAATCATATTACCACGGATTTGTTAAACTTCAGACTAATTACATCATTAAATCCTAGACATACTTAGAATTAACCTAGAATTTTAAACGTAACACTCCAATAGACTTACAAACAAAACATAATGGTATCTCGAGCTAAGTTGATAATGAACCACGTTTTAAGGTTACTTCAAGTTTATTAGTGCCTTTGTGTTAATAAAAAGAAAACTTACTTAAGTTATAATGTATTTTGAATAAATCTAGAAAGTTAAATATGTCTGAGAAAAATCGAAGCTAATCTATACTAATATTATAAAGCTGAAGAGTTTGTTTTGTTTGTTTGTTTGTTTGTTGAAACGCGCTAATCTCAGAAACTACTGAACCGATTTGAATAATTCTTTTTGTAATAGATAGCCACATTCAACGGGAAGGTTATAGGCTATTTTTCTTCCCGAAATTCCTACGGGAACGGGTACAACGCGGGTAAAACCGCGGGGCGCTGCTAGTTAGGTATATAAGCGATTTAATACTGATACGGGGTTTGGCCACTAATCTACTCGGATTCGGTACATAGTATTGGAACTATTCCCGCTTAAATCACGCCACGAATATTCTGTACATTATTTAAGGTTACAGCTAATAGAGTGTTTTATCAGACTTAGTTGTTAAGCCATTTTTCCGTGTTTGAACATTATACTTTCATCTATATACATCCATCTATCATCTATCTCTAATTCATTATTTTTTAATAATAATTATAGTCTTCTGTGACCACTGTTCCTGTAAAGGGGCCGAAACGTCAGATAAAAATGTAAAATAAAAGCGAAGTGTATCCGTCAACGTAGTTGAAATAAAAATAATAGTATAGAATAGTATATATGTGTATAATATTGAATATTGTACCAACAGTTTGAACAGCTGTGAACACGTTTTTAGAATTTCAAAATAAAAACAAGCTCACATAACCTCTGGAATGCGTCTATGATTATCAAAGACTAAATAATTTATTAGGATTAAATAATAGGATGTCTAGTCTAGGTCATAATCGAACTGTGCTTATAGTCTACATCTAGCTGACTGAAGACCTAGAAATCTATCCTACCTGTAGATATCTCAGTCCAAAGTCCATTTAATTAAATTAATTGGATGACTTCATCCAATTTACTGGCGAACCCGATATTTGATCTTAGATGTAGACATTTCATTCAGAATGTGAATAATACTAAGAAATACACAATATTAATTTTAATTTAATTAAAATAAGTATGATTTTACGAAACTATAAAACCACAATTTTTGACAGCTGTTTTGATAGCTGTTGACATTGAACGATTGTTCAACGGTTCGCTGTAGGAGAATGTAAAATTACCTACTTACCTACTTTTCTATGACCACGGTGTCTGCAATAAGGTTAAAAAGCGGCCAAGTGCGAGTCGGACTCGCCCATGAAGGGTTCCGTAGCAGCGAGTAACATAATAAAGAAGTTCTTGAAATAAATGTTTTTTTATTTACATTTGAGTTATTGAATGAATAATCAGTATTTTTTTGCGGTTTACGATTTATGTCGTAAAAAAAAAACTACTAACTAGACCTCGTTCAAACCAATTTTCGGTGTTAGATTACATTGTTATGTACATCATATATTTTTTTTAGTTTTATCATTCTCTTATTTTAGAAGTTACAGGGGGGGGGACACACATTTTACCACTTTGGAAGAGTCTCTCGCGCAAACTATTCAGTTTAGAAAAAAATGATATTAGAAACCTCAATACCATTTTTGAAGACCTACCCATAGATACCCCACACGTATGGGTTTGATGAAAAAAAAAAATTTTTTTTTCATTTCTATGTATGGGAGACCCCCCTAAAATTTTATTTTTTTTCTATTTTAGTGTGAAAATATTAATGCGGTTCACAGAATACATCTACACACTAAGTTTCAACAACATAGCTCTTATAGTTTCGGAGAAAAAAGGCTGTGACATACGGACAGACAGACGGACAGACGGACAGACGGACAGACGGACAGACAGACAGACATGACGAATCTATAAGGGTTCCGTTTTTGCCATTTGGCTACGGAACCCTAAAAAGCCATATACAAATACAAAAATAATTTCCGTAATACATTGTTTGCATATTAAAACACTCTTCGACCAATGCAGACAATTGAAATGGGCAACTGTCAAAGAAACATCAAAATGTCGGACGCCGCAATTGGAATACAATATTCGAGGCGCAAACCACATTGTTATTCAACCATAAAATATCCGAAATAAAACTCATCCTATAAAATAAACGTGAAAATTGACAGATCATCTATCAGAAAAGAAATAACGTGCCTTTATCTATCGACAAATAATAAAACCCGTAATCTATAACAAAAATTGTACCACCTTTAAGTTATATCGAGAACGGTTCTCATATAGCGCCTCCAAAATATCTCCTTAGGATAAAAAACCTTCATAAAACTGGATTTTCTATAAATACGGGTCGCTTCACAGGAAAGCCGACCTTAGTTTACCGAAACTCAAGGTCGTTTATTGTAGTTTATGTTATATTAACAAGCTTTGCTCGACCATTGATACTTCTATAGTTATAAGAAAAATTGTCGAAGTAATTTTCGTTTTATGCGATGTCATTTCTCATCTGTGGGGACGGAAGAGAATATCCTTTGAGTGGACTATTTTGAGAAAAACTTATGGGGTTTAATGGTAATCGAATGATATGGGACTTATTTGAAGGGTATAGTTATAAATGTCAATTAGATTGATCCGTTGTTAAGTAAGTTCGATTTTATATGGCCCACCTGGTGTCGAGATCGCTGGAAGCGTAAGACACACAGCGCGCGACGCGTCTGCGGGCCGGCTGTGGATAGTAGTCTTTTTTATTTATCCTATTGTGTCCCACTCCTGATGTATAACCTATATTACTGTAAAGTTTCATCCAAATCCGTCCAGAAGTATTTTCGTGAAAGAGTAACCAACATACATTCATCCTCACAAACTTTCTCATTTATAATATTAGCAGTATTATTTTGATGGATCCTTTGTTCTTAAAATTTCGATAACAAACAATACTACGTGGTAATTTCATTAATATTTTGATACGTATAACAATCAAGTAACAATGAACCGCGCGCGATCTAATTCCCATGCTATTTGTTGTTTATATCAAAGGTTCCCGGTAATATATCTACATTAGGTAATATAATGTTGTTTAAAATTATTATGTGGCGTAAATGTTGTTAACGTATCGGAATTGTATCGAACACTTCTTTGTATCAAGTAAGCAATATGATAATAGTGTTAAACATTTCGCATAAAACATTAAATAATAAAAGTGGTACATTGTAACCTATGTTAGTGAGAGACTAAGAGAAAAATACCCTTTTTCCCAATTTGCGAAGTAGCGTAGCGTTGTGCGGTGCGTGTAGCGAAAAGAAGCATGACGTGAAGCGTAGGGGGGATGGGGGGGGGGGCGTCTGGCGTGTAGCGTTGCTCCATATCAAGCAAAAGTACAAGTAGTAGTATAAGTCTGTAATATCGGAAACTGTCACTGTAATTGTAAAGTAGGAAACATGTTTTCCCTCGACCCGGGAATTGAACCCGGGACCTCAGTCTTGGCAGGTGAGTGCACATACCTCTAGCTAGAACACCGAGGCTTTCAATTTTGTATTTATTTACCCGTGTAAAATGGCTTCACCATAAACGCACCACTCCAGTAAAACTATTCTTTAGACCTCACTTGTGCCACACGGAAAACTCTAACAAAAACAGACGAAAATGTCTGTTAGAGGTGTTAGTCTGTAGTGTGCGATCTTTTATGTTTTCATAGACTAGAAGACTGTATAACTATAGTTTGTTCAAGCTCTAAGTTTAACCATTTCCGATACAATTTAAGGGTATTATTAAAGCCCGAATTTTGTTGGGAGCAACTGTTGGCTGTCCTTCCTGTTCGCTAAAAATAGACACGTGTTTTCATTCAATAAGGAAATGAACAGTTGTCTGATTGGCCGATTCTTACTGACCGGATATGTTGGCTTGCCCAATTCTTAATATTATTGATTTTTTATTTACCGCAAGAACGATTTATTTGGTGGCCAAGAACTCAGAATTGTGTTTAATATCTAACTTAAGTGAACAGTTAGATAATAAATACAATACATCCTACGCGTTTGTCCAAAGGTGAAAATACCAAATTAATGTAATACTAAATAACTCCCTTTAATATTCTAAGAATAAAATATAATTACGATTCCAAATATAGTTTTTGCACGAATAATTTGCTACGAGCTACGAATTTGAATGTGGCTACGCGAGATACGCCTACGCACTCGTAGCGGCTACGAGGGTTACGGAGTATACTACGAAGGTTGATTATGAAATAGTAAATTAGAATTATTCTTTTTTACGAGTAAAAAAGTAATGACCTTTAATGAAATGCTGTTTTTAACCGACTTAAAAAAAAGGAGAAACGAATCAAGACAGATGACAGTGACAGTGTCTGAGATTACAGAATCTTTTAATATTTATTATATCTATAGGTGTATTAATATAGATGGATATTACAATGCTCTACGTCCCACAAGACCTATATTTGTTTCCTGGAAGTATTGTAAATTATTTTCAAGGTTTTAAGTAAGTAACCAGTTACCGGTATTGGTCGATAGCTATCAGTTATTCTATACAGGAATAGATTATTGAGCCGTGATAGTTTCAAAGTATTGACAGGTTAGGGGGGTTTACACTGTGTGAAGACGACTCGTTAAATTAGTGTTAACATTGATCAAAACTTTATCATGGTTTTAAATGGTTTATACATATTTTTTAAATACACACGATTTGTACAATCATCGTCAGTCACCCCGTGACTAAGAGCGGTGTAATCCGCTCGAAACGTCGGGTACATCTTCTATATATATATATAAAAGAAAGTCGTGTTAGTTACACTATATATAACTCGAGAACGGCTGAACCGATTTGGCTGAAAATTGGTGGGGAGGAAGCTTAGAACCAGGAGACGGATATAGGATACTATTTATCCCTCATTTCCTACGGGAATGGGTGCGCTGTGGGTGAAACCGTGGGGCTCAGCTAGTATTATAATAAATGCGTTATATATTCTTACGCGCTATAGACCCATTATAGTTAGTATGTTATTCTTGTATAGACTCATAACACCTCAGTTTTCTGAGAACACGGTTCCAGTAAAGGAGCCGAAACGTCAGATAAAAATGTAAAATAAAAGCGAAGTATATCTTTAAACGTTGTTTCAATTCAAAAAGAGTAGTGTTCGGTTAAACTTAAAAAACAAGTCCGTGTGAATTCAATGAAATGACACAATTCTTGTGTCAAGCCTTAGGCTTAAGACATAAAATTAGCCTGAAGAGTTAATCAATAGCCAATAAATCAGTAATCACGGTGGGAACTCCAACAAGCCCTAGGTTTTCTGTGCAAGGCCTAGCTTTTCTAGGTATTATAAAATTGCTAGGTTATTATTTCTTGGACGGTTTCATTTGTTTCACGGAGCGATAAAAAATTTAATATAAAACTAGGACGGTCTTATTACTTTCACAAAGGGTATCTATAATTATTTTCGTTATTGTGCTACGTTTGGTTAGTAAGTTAGTTCGAGTAGGCTAGTGGTCCAACCTGGTGTCGGAGTTTTTAGACCGCCTAAAGGCCTCCGATATGGTCTGACGATTGATAAAACCGGGACCTACAATTTAACGTGCCCTCCGAAGCACGGTTGTATTCAAATAGAATAGCCACTATCGGCCACCCATCCATGTAGGGGCCGAGCTGCACGTTGCTTAGCAATTACAATGTACTAACATCGCTTAGTCAAACTATAGAGTACTAGTATAGCATGAGTATGTTACAAAAGTTGCAATGCCAATAATAACTTTTTCAAACGAAAAACAGATTTTAAAACTGGTTTTTATGAATCTAGCAGCTTCTTTAAATTGGATCACATTAGGCCAATCCATAAACATTCCTTTTCATATACCGAAAGAATTTTCACAATCGATTGATTGAAAATCTCCTTTGATTTTTGACGTCGATTTAAAAGTCGATCTCAGCTCCTACGGCCCTCAAAAGAAACCCTATAAACATAAATTAAACAAATACTCTCCCAGGACATACGTTATGGTCTCTATCTACACTAATATTATAAAGAGGAAAACTTTGTTTGTTTAGTTGTAATGAATAGGCTCAAAAACTACTGGACCGTTTTTAAAAATTCTTTCAGCGTTCGAAAGCTACTTTATCCACGAGTAACATAGGCTATTTTTCATCCCGAAATTCCCACAGGAATGGACACAACGCGGGTAAAACTGCGGGGCGTTGCTAGTTGTAACTAAAAGGGTTTACTCATAAACAACATTAACGGGCAAATAAAAGAAAACGGTTCCTGATATCAAAGTAACGTTACGTACAGCGTAACGGAACGGAAAATATATTTTTATGAAATTGTAAAATATTTTAAGTATCCCGAATAGGGGATTCGATCCGATATTTTATTATATTGATACTAGGTTGGTGTAGACTAAGGAAAAGTGTCAGACAAAAAAACGTTAAGCGAAGTGAGCGCAAATAAAGTAAGTAAATTATAGTAGGTAAGTCTAGTAGGACTAGCTGCCCCGGCAAACGTTGTTTTGCCATATAAAAACTTAGGGGTGGACTACCCTTAACATTTAGGTGGATGAAAAATATAGTTGTCCGATTCTCAGACCTACCCGATATGCTCACAAAATTTCATGAAAATCGGTCAAGCCATTTCGGAGGATTTTAACTATTTACAAACATCGCGACACGAGAATTTTATATATTAGATTATATTAATATAGATTTATATGATGAACATTTCCATTAGCAAACAATATATTTATGAACATATTACAATAATTATCTGAAATCAGATACCGCTTATTTATTAAGCGCAGTACCATCACTGCGGTCGCTGCAATCCGATCAAATGTCGAGATAAAATACAAATTATATTTAATCGAGAATATCGATAGCTGTGAATAATGTTATGTTATTAGATGACGTGATCAACAGATATCTTTAACTATCTACGGTATTTTAGTACATATTTCTATTTAATACTAGCCGCGCCCCGCGGCGTTACTCGTGTTGTACCCGTTCCCGCGGGTATTTTGGGATAAAATGTATCCCTTGTATTATTTTTATGTATAACCTATATTACTGTCAAGTTTCATCCAAATCCGTCTATTAGCTTAGTCGACATAATTAATTATTTTTAAATGCTTTTTTCTATTGAACTAGCCAACTTGTAAACTCGCTCACTATCAAGAACGCTTAACCTTCACGACTCTTCGTTGCATCTGTCCTATTCAACATATCCTAGAATACTTTAAGAAGATGTAAAAGCAAGAAACATTTATTTGGTGCTCTCGGAATGGTAATGGCGAGTAAAGATTATTGTTTGGCTCAAATGTTAGTTTAGGCGTTCCTGCTCTGAAGCTACTGTGTACTGTATAACGGGTTTTAACCGACTTCAAAAACTATAAGGAAGCTCTCAATAACATAGTTTTAGGTAAGTAAATAATATTTTATGAATGTTTTATTTGTGTCATCACTACATAGTATAAAACAGAGGCGCTTTCCGCTGTCTGTCTTTCCCTATGTAAGCTTTGATCTTGAAAACTACGCAACGGTTTTTATGCAGTTTTTTTAACGGATTGAGTGATTCAAGAGGGAGGTTTATGTGTATAAATATTCCCGAAATTCCCACGCGAATGGACACAACGCGGGTAAAACCACGGGGCGCTGCTAGTGCAAAATAAAATACATTTTAGTAAATGTATTTTTATTTATTGGCGTTTCATTTTGATTGGTACTTTAACTAAAAATGAAATTCATTCTAATACTATTAAAATCAAATTAAAGTTAATGGATATGATAGCAGTTATTTACATTGCGATATTTCTTTAATTTTGGGCGAAATTTATGATTCTGCTTTTTAGTTTTGATATATTTTTTTAACTCTCGATATGCACTCACTATAAATTAATGAAACAGCACGGCATATACGTTTACATTCAACGTATATTTACAAAGATTTATAATCGATACTCCGTGCGGATGTCACCACTCGTGGTCAAAGGGAGACTGTAACTATCTTCATTCATTCAATTCGAGTACGTTAGCGGCCAACCCTGGTTTCGGAGCTTTAACACCGCCTAAAGGCCTCCGACGTGGTTTTACGATTGAAAAAATGGGGACTGAATGCTTAACGCGCCTTCCGAAGCACGGTAGAGCTCAGATAGAAATGCCACTATCGGCCACCCATCCAAGTAGAGGCCGACCTGCACGTTGCCTAACAATCGCAATGAATTAAAATCGCTTAGCCAAACTACGCCACGAGCGCTACACTGTTTTGATTAGAAGTCACTTAAATTATCTTCTATGTGAGATAAGACTAGAGCGTTGCTCAATCGCAATGAGTTTAAGGGCCGACACTGCGTTAAGCGTGCGCACGCCGCGGTTCCATACAAAAGTGAACCGTCGCGGGCGGCCGCGGCGTGCGCACGCCGCGTGTGGCTTCATACAAAAGTGAGCCGTCGCGTGCGGTGTCAAACAACAGTGAACAGCCGCGTGCGCCCGCCGCGTGCGCACGCTTAACGCAGTGTTGACCCTTACATCTTTTCACTCCCGCACTCAGAGACGTTCATTAATATGACATTTCATTGATGTAATTTTTCATACATTACATGTCAAAATCACTCATTAAATGTTTACTAGTGAAGCATTTCACGTCTGAGTACAGGCGTTAGTCGCACTACGCCACGAGCGTTCGAAGTAATAAACTCATAACAGCCATTACACGAATATTCAATAATGATTAAGTAAAGAGGCGGTCAAACACGCTGTAATGGGCGGTCTACACTAAACGGGTGATCTTTAACCGCGGTTTAGTGACCTATCCGTAGGCCCGTATTGTACGCCGGGGATTTGACTAAGGGAGCGTATAAACTTAACGGTTAAGTTAAATATCGTAAGGTTTTTGATGGGCAGTAAAGTTTTATTGCTGGAGTGGTGGGTGCTTAGACGATTTTAGTGAATGGTTTGGTCGTGTTTTGTTTGTTGCTTTGAGTATATCGTTGCAAAGATCAGTTGAAGAGAAAGAGGGAATATATCAATTTGTGTAGACATATTTAAAAGCTGACTCAATGATCTTTGTACCGCCTGTAAAAGTTATCTGAATCCATATTTCTCACCCTTTAAACTTTCCTTGAACTTCTACAAATATTTCAAAATTAAATGAGTTAAAAATTAAAAATAGTTTCAGCCGTTTTCGAGTTTTTATGAGGAAAGCGTGAATTCAGTTTTTAAAATAGTCTAGTCTTTGAATAATTGAATGACTTCACTAGAACATGCAACCATATTAAGAACCGCTCTCTTTAATTGTTTAATGGACGCTTAAATTAGATAAATCGATAGCGTAGTCATATTCGTAGTTAGTCTTTTTAAATACTAGCTGCGCCCCGCGGTCTTACCCGCGTTGTACTTGTTCCTATGGGAATTTAAGAACGGCTCGACCGATTTTGTGCTTACTTCACATACCTAAACCATCTACTAAATAGTCCGAACAAAGCCTAAACATTTGGTTTGGATAGGTGAGCCCGTTCTTGAGTTATAAAATTACAACGAAAAGTGGCATTGATTTTTATATACCTATACTTAGAGATTTTTCTATTAGCTACATACCCAAATTATGGTTCAATCGATTACACCATTTTCAGAGATTTGCTGAATCAAATAAATAGACTGAAATCATATTTATTCATTACTTATGCATTGATAACATAATTAAGGTTTGATTATTTAAGTTATGTTAAGTATAATAATTTATTTTTATCTCATTATTTCTGCGTTCTACAAAAATAATTTCAATTAAATAAAAGCAACTGCATAAAAATAATCTTTATCTACACTAATGTTGTAACATTCTACTTATGTTTCCAATACTTGACTTATAATTACTACTGTTATAGCGCAGACAACAAAACAATCAATTTAAGCAATTTCACATGATGGTATAATATCCTAAAACATCGATATCGATATCGTAAAATCTCATTATAACATCAATAAAACGCGACCAATTAACCTGGCGAGCCTTATGTCAAAATCCTCATACAAGTTGTATCAAATTTTGATATTAGGCTGGCTTTTGAAAACAGTTGGGTTATACGTGAAAACTTCGTCGAAACTACATACACAAAACTCTTTGGTAAGATCTCGCTCGCTCCTGATTGGCCCTACGCGCAGCTGCGCTCTCATTGGTTAGATTTTAATGGCGGCAAGTTCACTGTGACAATACACGTACGCGTGAAAAACTATTGTGAGCTTTTACTCTTGTTGTTTGATTAATTGCATTAGTGAAGATAAAGTAGTGTATGCAACTGCATATAACACGGGTATTAAAACACTCGTTACTATTATGAAACTCGCTGCGCTCGTTTCATAAACTCACACTCGTGTTTTAATACCCTTCCTTATATGACAGTTGCATAAACTACTATTATGGCTGTTCACGTCATAATATATTTAATGCCGATGTTTTAAAAATTTACACCAGTATTTATATTTTATATTTTGCGGCAGTGCAGTGATTTAAAAATCGTTTGGGGGTTTTTCCCGCTCTAGGTATACTGTACGGGTTTTTTAAATATGGTCACCTTGGGTTTTACCCGCGTTGTACCCGCTCCTGTGGGAGATTTGGCATACAATGTTTCAGCTTACGTTCACACACCAGTAAACGTTAATACAAAGTGTAACGAAAAAGAAAATTCGTGGCTTCTTACTGGCCGCCCGAATAACTTCAACGGACTGTTATTTAAGTTATGGCACAACGCTTCGTATTTAATATAACAGACTTTAACAGCGTAAAATTAATGTGAACTGTTTACGTACAGTTCTTACGGTGACCAACGGTTTGAAACGGGAAATAAATATTTTTGGTCATCACACAACATACTCAAAAAGATAAGGAAACAAAGTCAAAAAGCCCTTTGTAATTTTTCACTTAATTTAATTGTCAAAATCAGGTAATTGCGTTTTTGTATGTTTTTAAATAATTGTCTGGACGTTACTTTATTTGTTACACATGAGTCAAAAATTAATATTTCTGTTTATCTAAATAATTTGTTCGTTGTCTTAAGAATCCGACAAATGACATTCGATTGTCTAATGTCATTACATTATGACATTAGGTAGTCAAATGACATTGGATTGTCAAAACGCAGTTTTATTCGCGTCGAACAAGTCAGTTTAAAGACTTTTGTACTTTTGTACTGTAACTATCGCCAGCTGTGAACTGGCCTTAACAGCGATTTATGCAGCACTCACGATTAAACATGTTACTGTCGCGGTGGCGCGATTTATGTATCCGGTAATTAGATCGAATCGTGTGGACCTTTATGGCGTTAGAATTATTTTTATTAACTATTTAGTGCCTTTTGGTTGGAGATTAGGGTGAATGGTTGTAACAGTTTTATGGTGTTGCGGAGATAATCTATACTAATATATTATAGCTGAGGTGTTTGATATTTTTATTGTTTGAACGCGCTAACGCGCTCTCAGCAACTATCAATCCCATTTGAATATTCTTTTTGTAATAGGCCACATTCAATGAGATGGTTACAGGATACATTTAAGCCCGAAATTTTAAGCATCTTCAATCCAATCATAAATAACGGAGATAAAAATAGAAACATCCGAATTGCTTTTCCTTTCTCAAGTCATTTTAAACTAATAAATAAATAATAATTCCGTGCTTCGGAGAGCACGTTAAGCCGTCGGTCCCGGTTACTTCCTAAGGACAGTAGTCGTTACATGAGCCGTGTCAGAGGCCTTTGGCGGCTCAATAACTCTGACACCAGGATTGGTCTGGTTGACCATCCACTCGATGAAGAAGAATAATAAATAAAAAATCATTTATTGCTTTTTTAAAAAAATCTGCGCTGATTTTCAGCCACCCCTGTTCCCTGAGGTGTTGTGCGGGAACTGGGAGTTAGGGTGCTACGTCTTAATTAAAAAAAACTTACAATCTAATATAATTAAACTCTTAAACTAAAAATAAAAAACAACAATTACAAACAAACAAACAAACCTAATCGACATCGCTCGCCTACACCATGGAACCTTACGCCCGTCAAATGGTTCCTTAGTAGAGAAGAGATTTCATGAGTGATTTTGATATGTAGTATATTAACAATTCCGTCAATTAGACAAGTGTCGATTTAATGTACGTCTTTGAGTGCGGCAGAACTCTGATGTCACAGACAAAACTAAAAAACGAAAAACGTTCAACATCACTATTTTTGCATGAATCTTTAAAATATTTCTCTCAGTGAAATGTGATCACCAATGGCCACCGAAGCACGTCTTTAATTCACATGCAATACCTCAGAGCCAACAGTTTCTCACTCGACTCTATGGATGCGAGTGCAGTCTCCTTCAAAACCACACATTTGCTTACGTGACACTATTGTTGAAAAGGGAATTTTCGCTCTTTGAGGGAATAGTGGTGTAGCGACACGGGTTTACCTGTTTTGGAGAAATATTAAAATTTAAAAATTAACAGTGATCATTCATATGGTGCGTAAATGGTAAAAAAGAGCGATCACGACTTATTGTAATGAATGAAAAATTACATCAATTACTTAACTCTCGATTTAATTACTGTTTCTGAGTGCCTGTCTATCTTTCAATGAATTTGATCCAATATAGCATAAATATTGTTTTATTGACCTGGGATACTTACTGGTTCCTTAATCTTCTTAGATTCTTGGTCTTCTGTGAGCACGGTTCCTGTAAAGGGGCCGAAACGTCAGATAAAAATGTTAAATAAAGGCGAGGTGTACCCGTAAACGTAGATTCAATTCAAAACTTGGGAACTTGTTGCGAATAAAGTAATATTTGTAGTGGGCTGTTTACTGTGTTTATTTTAACAAAGAAAGAAAACCATAATTTTAATTTGCCATTTATATCTTTCTATCTTACCTATAGAAAACTTATATTTTTGATCTGTCACTCAAAGAAAACTAAATTTTAATTTTTGATCTTATTTTTCTTTTCTACTTTTCAAACAACCATACAACCGACTCCTCTTTCCTCATCTATATGTTATTGAATTCACAGCGGTTTCACGATTGTCAGCTCTCAGCTATCCGAACGGATTTGAGATATATTTTACTGATTTAAAGCAGCCATTGGGATTGATCGCTATTCACTTGGAATTCATATCATTTGCACTCGAATCGTAAAACAATTCTTGGAATTGACCGCGTCTTTCAGCGTATGCTGAAGTTTAAATCTTATTTCACTGTGCTTTATGAGTATACGAGTGGTTCAGTACGGGCATTTAACCTTCTCCTCTCCCATTTAACACCCAAGGGAGCTGAAAAACAGGTACCAAGCACCTCTAGCTGAATTCTGCCCCTTGCCATTCGTCCATCTTTTTTAAAAACATAAATGCGCTTTATTTATTTAGATAGGTAGTAATATTTTTTTTATTTTTAATTTTAAGCTCTAGTTGCAAAATAGTACTGAACATGTATTTATTTAAAAATGAAGCGCACAGTCGTCTCGCTACAAGCGTTTCGCATGAAAACAAAAGAACATCCGCGCGCGTGGACTAGCAATAGTCAAAATAATTTTATCTCTTCTCAATAACAAAGTTCGCGTAGGTTTGTTGAAGTTATTAGACCGCCTAAACGCTCCGACACGGTAATTTTTTTCAAGATTCGCTAGTCGAACGCTAAACGTTTTAATTTGTCAACAATTTAGTAACAATTCTGTTTACCGTTGACCATTAAATAATGTCAACCAGTCCACACCAAGCAATAATTCAATACCCTTCAATTCATAGTTTGACCCACTATAGCAACAATACGAGATACAATAATTAATGTACATACGTCTTATAGGACCACAACATGACGCATGATACTCGTACCATGTCTCATTAATATTGCACCGAACATGCTTTGATAGAATTCGCCCGTGTAATATATTGGAAGTGATTTATGTATGGTGTAATGTGGTGTAATATGGAGCAGGATGTGTAAGTAGATATATTTTTCGATGGTGAATTAAGATAGATTGATGACATATTAAAAAGATTGATGATTTGAGATGGTCTATTTTAAGCGTGTCAAATTGAATGAGGCCTTACTCTTTTGCGAAATGATGTTTTGTCAATATTTTTGTCAACCTATAGCGTCCCACTTCTAGCTGAGGTCTCCAACGTTTTATTAGGTCTCAAAACATAAAGTATTAAGGTCTCTACCCATTACACCGTATCATACCATGACCGTGCTATGAACGTGTCAGGCAAAAAAGTATTCTTTGTATTGAAAAGTATGGGACTACGCTCACTAGACCGTTCCGTCACCAACCAACAACGTCGACTATTCTCGATGAGAATATTTTGCCGGTGCTGACACGTTCATAGCAAGGTCATGGTATGATACGGTGTAATGGGTAGAGACCTTTAACCTGTAATGTATCACTGCTGGGCAAAGGCCTTTCATCTCACTGAAGATATCAGTACAGTGAGGAGGATTATATTAATATTAATTTATTTCGTCAGTAATCAGAAGAAGGTTATTAGAACACGCCATATTACGTGAAGTGAAACTCCGACCTACATTTTGAAAAGTTTTCTTAAAGCTGCGTATCAAAAGCCTCAGCTTTAAGCATGTGTTGTATAACCGAGGCTGCTTCTAAAGCACCATTAACGTTAAACTTAGAATTCTAAATCTTTAAGAATTGGGTTGTTTTTTCTTTAACTTGCCCGGATTGTACTAAGTTGTTTATGATTTGTTTTCAATGAAAGTTGCACGTTGTTTTTGACACGTTTGGTAATAGATTTGATTAAACATTTGGTGGAATTACGTTTTGGAGTTTTAAGAATTTTCAAGTCATTTTGCGGCCTGACAGTTGTGATTTTAACAAATAATAAGAGTGGTGTTTGACTTAGTTGTGTGTCTGTCTGTGGCGTTGTAGCTAAACTTATAGATCGATGTTAATCTAGTTTGTTTGTAAGCAGGGTGCTTTAACATAGGTACCTAATAAAATACCTTTAAATATAACTATCTTTTTTAAATCAAAGACCCTCATCATCTCAATATACTAATAAAATAAAATTATACAGTGAAAACGTAACAACTGAATATTATTCAAAATCATAAAAGATAAAACTCTAAAATATTTCAAACAATCGACGAATTTCAAAAAGGGAACTGAAAATAAATCAAAAAATTTAAAAGTGAAACAACTTCGCAACCCTTTCCGTCTATCTGTCCATCAATATGTCAATAACTTAGGAAGTTGCCGATGGGAAAAAAATTGCACCCAAAATTCGGAAATGGGTACTGACAGATAGAGAACGCGGTAAAAAGTTTTAAATGTCAGAATTGGCGGGAAAGGAGTGGAAATATCGACATCTGACAGGCGGCCATGATGACTTCTGACGTGACATGAATGTTCGATTTTCGAACGTTAATTTTTAAAGGGAGCTTGGTGATTCTTTTCGGTCAGTTATTATGATAAAAAATAAAATCGCTCATAAAATATATACAAAAACATTGAGTGCCATATTTGGTTTTGCCGCGGTCATGCCGCGTTGTCGCCAAGGTGATTAATTTCCACTGAAGAGTGAATATTAAATGGTTGTCACAAAAGTAACATATCTCTATAAAATCAATGCCACTTTTCGTTGTAATTTTATAAGTCAAGAACGGGCTCACCTATGCAAACCAAAAGCTTAGGCTTTGTTTGGACTATTTAGTAGATGTGAAGTTTGCACAAAATCCGTCGGGCGGTTCTTAAATTCCCACGGGAACGGGCACAACGCTTGTAAAACCGCGGGGCGCAGCTAGTTTTTAGGGTTCCGTAGCCAAATGGCAAAAACGGAACCCTTATAGATTCGTCATGTCTGTCTGTCTGTCTGTCCGTCCGTCTGTCTGTCTGTCTGTCCGTATGTCACAGCCTTTTTTCTCCGAAACTATAAGAGCTATGTTGTTGAAACTTAGTGTGTAGATGTATTCTGTGAACCGCATTAATATTTTCACACTAAAATAGAAAAAAAATAAAATTTTAGGGGGGTCTCCCATACTTAGAAATGAAAAAAATATTTTTTTTTCATCAAACCCATACGTGTGGGGTATCTATGGATAGGTCTTCAAAAATGGTATTGAGGTTTCTAATATCATTTTTTTCTAAACTGAATAGTTTGGCGAGAGACTCTTCCAAAGTGGTAAAATGTGTGTGTCCCCCCCCTGTAACTTCTAAAATAAGAGAATGATAAAACTAAAAAAAATATATGATGTACATAACAATGTAATCTAACACCGAAAATTGGTTTGAACGAGGTCTAGTTAGTAGTTTTTTTTTACGACATAAATCGTAAACCGCAAAAAAATACTGATTATTCATTCAATAACTCAAATGTAAATAAAAAAACATTTATTTCAAGAACTTCTTTATTATGTTACTCGCTGCTACGGAACCCTTCATGGGCGAGTCCGACTCGCACTTGGCCGCTTTTTTATAATGCCACTGACTAACAGTTCCAGATATTAATGCCTTCATATAAACAAACTGTTCCGATTTTTTATACAGATGAATAAATAGTCTCTTTGTTTCAAATGCTTCCGAACCAATAAACTAAAGCCTCGTATTCATGGTAAACATTTGTTGAGCAACAGTTGATAAACATTGTTGATGAAACGGGGCGAATGTTGATTAAACTTTGTTTAAATCGATAAAGGTTGTCCACACGCCAGTCTGCGTTTAAATGTTGCCCGAGGAGTTAAAATGTTTATTTTATCATTGCTCCACACTACTGCCATGTTTATAAACTGTTGCAAACTCGTCCACACGCGTCAACATTTGTTGCTAAACTGATGTTTACGCTCGTCGGGCGACAACTTGTCAACATGCCGTTGTCAACTCTGCAACACGCAGTGTTGCCAGCAACATGTTGACAGCAACTCTGCAACGCGTTGATTCAACTCTGTTGCTAAACAAATGTTTACCATGAATACGGGGCTTATAAGGCGCAACATTTGTTGCACACATAGTCAACTTACCGTAAACAATACTTTGCAACGATATTCGACTTTAAAACAACGAGTTTGAATTCACAATTGTTTATTCTTTTTGCCGTTGTTGTTTCTGACGCTGTTTCTGTCATGGCAGTTTTGATACACAAAAAAAGAGATGTCAAAAATATTTTTATTGTTGATTTAAATTAATATTTATTATTATTAATATTAATGAAGACTAGCTTAAACCGCAAGAAGTTATATTATGACCATCGGCCCCTATAGTACAAACTAAGTCGTGAGGCATAACTCGAGAGACTTTGACATAACTCGAGAGACCATTGAATCGACTAAGTGTCGACCAATTGACGTAATTTCTCATACATTACGTGTCAAAATCACTCATTAAATCTCTACTAAGGAAGCATTTGACGTCTCTGAGTACGGGCGAAAGAGCCAAAAGACGATATCAAGGAAATCCAAAGTAGGCCCGTTAGATACCACTTTTCTGATAAGAATAATAAGTATCAGAAAAAACTCATAACCGATGGGCATCGCTTGAGAATCTCCCCGCATAAACCATTCGCAAACAATAGATTAACAACTAACTTACCCAATTTAGCCAACTTTTATTCGCTACTCGCCAACTGGCAATATGTAGCGAAATATCAAACTTTTTGGGGATTAATTTCGTGCGAAACATTGTTCGTTTGCTTTTATATTTTTGGAGGGATACTGCCTAAATCCGGGGTAAATACCCTTATTTTTTGTTTTTTTAGGGTTCTTTGGAAGGAAAAATAGAACACTTGATTGTCTTATCAAATGTTTACCGCGAAAAAACCCGCAGGATGTGTTCAAATCGCAAAAATTCAAAAATGTCTTCTCCGATATATTTATATGTAGAACTAGCTGCGCACCGCGGTTTTGCCCGTGTTGTGCCCGTCCTCATAAGAATTTTAGAATGAAAAATAGCCTATTCTTAACCTTGCCTGATAATAATACTAATAACCTTTCCGTTGAATGTGGCTATCAATTACAAAAATAATTATTCATATTGGTAGTTTCTGAGATAAGCGCGTTCACACAAACAAAAAATCATACTCTTCACCTTAATTCTATTAGTACAGATAACCTAAAAAAGTATCTGTTATTGTTATATTTAAGTTTTCAAATAACTAACTACAGAACCCTGTCCACTTGATTGAACCTAACTCGCACTTGGCCGGTTTTTTAGCTTGGCTACTCTTATTTTTATTGCGATTGAACAGAATGGGAGAGGCATACTTTATTAGATATTCAAATATTTTTCTTTGTATTTGAAATCGATTCTTTCATAATCCAGATCTAGGGTTTGAGATCAGGAACACCAGTAGACAAGCGTAAACATTACGACATTTCCTTATTGTACTGATATCTTCAGTGAGATGAAAGGCCTTTGCACTGTAGTGAGACATTACAGGCCTATACTTTACTTTAACGAGGTAAGTTATAGTTTAGTGGTCATCCCTATTGTCAGAGTTTTTAGACCGCCTATTACCTATATCTATATCTAACGATTCAAACAATTGGAACTGAATTTTGCGTACCCTTAGAAGCATAGTAAAACTCAAATAGAAACTCCAATACATTTAAATTTCCGAATTCTAAATTTTCAAATTCGTTCCAATCATTCAAAGAGTGGTCGATAGTGTCTTCACTTTTAATTCATAAGTTTTGTGATTGTCAAGATCTTAAAGTATACTTTAGTCCTTCAATTTTTATTCACTAAGTTGTTATAAAACTTATGCCTAAAATAATGAATCCTTTATCAATCAATTAGTAAATCTGAAAACTTGACAGCAGATCCAATATTTAATTATTAGATGAAATATTGGATTCTGTTACGTAGATGGAGACGAAGTGAAATGCGGCAATTAATACTATGCCGCAATAGGCGTAGTTCGAAAAAGTACAATTTCCAAATTGCCTGGATTCTGCATTTTTAAACATACTAAGAAGTATTAACCTGTAATGTCCCACTGCTGGGCAAAGGCCTCTCATCTCACTGAAGATATCAGTACAGTGAGGGGGGTTAGGCATAATCACCACGCTTACCTAATGCATGATCCAAAACCCAAGCCATGTTTGAAGAGTAGGAATCATATTTTCGCTACACCTGGGAATTGAACCAACGACCTTAGTCTTGGCAGGCAAGTGCAGAACCTTTTCAAATTAAAATTTATACAATAACTACTTACTATGCCTAAGACATTTTTCACAATTTGTAATATGACAGAGCACTAAAGTTATTTTCCCACAGTACCAAAATCCATAAAGACTGCTTCTAGCAATAACTATGAGTCCAATCAACAAATTACTTTCGATTTTATTCCGATTTATTTGCAAATGAGAATCAAAAGTCTGTTTGTTCACGTTTTCAGCAAATCGATTAAGTTTTTGGCTCCGAAATAATTGAGAATGGTTCTTTGTTTCAACGAGTTATTGACGGCTCAAGTGGGTTTGTCTTTTCGGGAATGGAGAAGGTACAAGCGTTGCTGTGGGGGTGTTTTCCATCTCAAGGATTTTATAAATTCAAGGAAATATTGCAAAAACAAAATGAAACTGCGTCGCACATCTTTTACTTTACACATTACGAACTTTAAGTTTAATTTTTGTCGTACATCAATTAAATCAACAATTAACTTATTAACGTATTATAGTTTCATTAAGCTTCATTAAGCGCAAGCTACAAACAGTACGAGTGCGGGTCGGTGCGGCGAAAGGTGTCACCCACACCCAAACTATGTGTGCTCTGCGCTTAAATTTTATAACAAAAATCTCTGATTAACGTCACTAAAGGAAGCGGTGCGTTTGTCGTATTGTGTACGTACGATCGTGTGTTTTCATACAAATCGAGCAGTGCGGCAACAGTGCGGCGTCGGTACCGCGAAATAATTTTAGTACGCACAGTTGCCGCACTGCTCGATTTGTATGAAAACACACGATCGTACGTTTACAATACGACAAACGCACCGCTTCGGCACCGCAGCGATCCGAGTTCCGACACGAAACGCATAATTTGAAAGCACCCTTAATATTCAAATCAAAAATTCAAAGCAATACAATATTAAGCAAACAATTAATTAAAATTAAACCCGGCACCGACTTCATCACGTTTTCATTACAAACCTAAAAACCAAAATGTGATCCCGAGATCCTCAAATACAGGGTCTTATGGACCCTTTTGTGGTCGAAAATTTCTAAGAAATTGTCAATCAGGGTAAGATTTGAATTCTTGATAGCATTGTTGGGATAAATAGGTGCTTTTACTCCGTAAATAGGGGTTAGGAATTTATATTTCTTATTAGGAAGGGAGTTAGCATCTTTAAGTCAAGTGGGAAGTTCAGCTGAGGGCTGGGACTTAACCAAATACTGCGCAGTTGAATTGAATCTAACTACTTACTACCGTGAATGTCGGTAGCGATCGTGACGTAGTTTAGCTAAGCGATATTAACTCATTGCTATTGTTAAGCAACGTGCAGCTCGGCTCCTTCTTGGATGGGTGGCCGATAGTTGCATTTCTATCTGAGCGCTACCGTGCTTCGGAGGGCAGTAGTCGTTACATGAGCCATGTCAGAGGCCTTTGTCGGCTCAACTCTGACACTACGGCTCAATAACTCTGACACTAGGATTGGCCAGATTGACCATCCACTCGATGAAGAAGATTGTCAGTCTAAGGTTTATTAAATATTGTACTGACACCATAGGCGGCACACTATTTGTGTATGTACGAGTATATGTAGCAGTATCAGTTACATTCCATAATACAAGCTTATTAACCGTGAGTGAATTTGTCCGGGTGTATTTATTTATTTGGAAGCTGTTTTTATTGCTATTTAAGAAAACAAAAATCAAAAACCGCAAAATGTTTTCCGATGAAAAAAATCATATTTCAAAGTGAATTTTACCAGACTTTTCCCGGAATTCAACTTCAATGTAATGGTTGTTTTTAATGTTCAATATATTTACTTCCTCTTTCATTTTATCGAAGCTGATGGTTTAAAAGCATAGTTTATTTTTCGAGCATAATTGTGTAATTTTCAGTTTTTCTTCAGTCCGCGAGTGGAACTAAAGTTATTTGATTTGATACCTTTATTAACTAGCAGGGTTTCGCGGTTTAACCCGCGTTGTAGCTCGTGCCCGTGGGAATTTTGGGATAAAAATAGCCTTTATGACTATTCTGTTGAATGTGTCTATCCGTTACAATAATAATTATTCAAATCGGACTAGTTTCTGATATTTAACCCAAAAAGGAGTAGCCGGTATTGTCTTAGTGGCAGTCTAAATACTCCGACACCTGGGCTGGCCACTGACCTACTTGAACTTGCTTGCTTTTGTCCCAAAATTCCCTCGTATAACATTGAACAACGCTGGTAAAACAGAGAGCTGTTAGTGTTGTATAATTACGAAGTAACCCAGCTACAAAGCCCGATTCCAGCTGTTCATTGCATAGCAAATAGTAATGCTACACCAGGCGCATGTAATTGATCGGGTAGGTCATGCTTAACCTGCGGTTTCAGACAAATGAATGGATTGTGTTTTGGAATCCTATTATTAAGTTAATTGCAGCATAGAGTTTTGTCTATGTTTGACCTACTTTGATGTCATAAAGAATTGCATCGGTCTTTTGCGGTCATCTTGTATATCTATTTCTCATATATTTTTCAGTTCGACTGACTATCTTACAATTGTGATTATTGTATGCCACGTAGGTGATCTACAAACATAACTTTTTCAAAGTTAAAGTCAAATATTTTTATTCAGTTTTAGCCCCAAAGATGCTGCTTTGAACGTACCATCTATTCAAATATATTTTAAGCGAAAACTCGACTTTCAAACTATGTTTTTAGGAGAATTACTACTATTTTGGATTTGGTTAAAAACACGACGGTCCATTAAACATACCCTTTCAGGCTTTCATATGCCGAATTAATTTTCTAAATCGGTTTATAAACTACAGATAACAAACAAAAAACAAAAACAACATACAGTCGACTTGAGAACCTCCTCCCTCAGTTGTACAAGTCGGTTAACAATATCAAAATATTTTCTATCTCTCTCTGATATCCTTGGTAAGCGAAAAAACCAGCATAACATCTTACAAACCATTAATTTTTACAAGTATTGCGATGGGGCCTTTATGAAAATATGAAATAGAATTCTGAGACCTAACCTAGAGTCATAAAAGGGTATTACCAAAAAAACACTATTTTTAATTAAAAGACCAGCGATGTGGTGTAAATTACTGGCCATATCGTCTAGACTAGACATTTTACAAAATAAAAGTGTAAAAGAGAACTAATTAGATATAGTGCGTGACCGGTGCACTTACTCATCGACGTTTGAATGAGTTGGCTAGCGTCAGTTTCGATTATAGGGAATTCGATTAAATATAGCACAGGGAAACATAATCTTCTTCGTCGACTTCTTGATGGAGGTAATCGCTACTTTATTTTGGATTCGCCTATTTTCGATTATGTCCATACTAATATTATGAAGAGGTAAAGTTCCTTTGTTTGTATGTAAGGGGAATGCGCGTAAAACCGCGGGGCGCTTCTAGTACGGGATAAAATAAAAACTTGTCTTCGTCAATGAGTAAGTGTATCGGCCGCGTATCACAGTGTTAATTACTGGGTGACCATTATCGACTTAGGCGGTGGGACAAAAATGTCGTAATTCAGTGTTACCACTTAAAATAAATTTATTAGGGCTATTGAACGATAGAAATGGTATCCACAGTTAATTTGGTAATGTGATTTAGTAATTTTGGAAAGAAACTTTGGCGTCGTTTACATTTAGCGAGTTGGTGAGTTTAATCGAATACAAGCCAGCGAGTACATTTGACTTTTGTGACGCGTGATACGAGCTCAGAATACAGAAAGTACCAGAACCCGTGAGCGCGCCTAATACTGAAGGTACTCAAACTAGCCTTAAATAGTGTAGTTTGACGCGCAACCGATCAGTCACTTTGTGACCGTCGGAACGCGCTAACGTGTTTTACCCGTGACCAATTTCACGAAACTATGCCGTCTTGTGTCGTTCCTACCTGTAAAAATGCAGTGGGTCTGAAAAAGAAACAGGATGGGATCACATTTCACGTGTAAGTATCGCATTTAGGTATCGTCTTATTTAAATATTTAATTATTTTCTCAGATTTCAATTGTCATAGAGAGTGATGCGTCAAATTATGTTAGTGTTGCCAATATAAGAGTTTTGATTTACCCTTCTTTTTATTACCTTTTGAGGGCTTTAATTCGTTGTAGAATATTAATAAGTAATATAATAAAAATCAACCAACTTGAAAAAAGAAAGTATAAAGCCTAAGTGTGGCTCGTATGTACCTAACCTAACAATCCTATTAAGTAGTAAGTATGTTAGTCTATAGGATTTCTAAACAAATTTTTGGTGTGCCTGTGGGAGAAGGGGAGAGGGAGAGCGGGTATTAAATTATGTTTCTATATTAGCCATCTTAAATTTTAGCTTCCCTGCTGATGAGGAAAGGAAAGCGGTGTGGACAAAAATTATACAAAGAGCACGGCTGGAAAAGTTCTGGAAACCATCGAAGCGAAGCGTAGTTTGCTCGATGTATTTTGACTTAATTTATTATTCTTTTTTTATGTAACTCTTGTACCTAGCTGTAAGTTTTCCGAATACTTTAAAATAAAATAAAATAAAATAAAAATATATAATTTTTCCATCTCCCCTTAAAAGTGTGCAAACATCCATCGTAACACCGTGTTTTATTTAATATACATATCTATTTCTTGAGATAATCAGGTAGACCGTACATAGTTATATAGAAAAGGACAATTTTTATTCTATTATCATATTACTTTCGAAACTCCCAAAAATTACCCCAAAAATGGGCAAATAATGCGAGAGCTAACAACACTACGCGAGGGACTTTGTTCTGTTTTTGGACACAGCGTGTAGCTTGTAAATACATTTGAATGCCTATTCTGGTACTTTCTGTATTCTGAGGATACGAGTATCTAAAGGCCTACGCTTACTAGCAGCATTTTAGCTATCAAATGGTTTGTCCCTTTCTGACATACGCTATTTCCCAAAGAGCAAAAGAGACAAAACACTCACTAACAGTGTGTTAGTTAGAGAGCGTTTATGAATAAGGCAGTAAGAAAATAGAGGATGCGTTGTGATTGGTCAGTTGAGCTCCGCACAGCTCCGCGCTGTTTCAATGGAAACGCACCTTTAGCCAACTATATGCACTATAATCTCTACAATTTTTAGACTGACTTCTACACTAATATTATAAAGAGGAAAACTTTGTTTGGTTGTAATGAATAGGCTCAAAAACTAATGGACCGTTTTTAAAAATTGTTTCACCATTCGAAAGCTACTTTATCCACGAGTAACATAGGCTATTTTTCATCCCGAAATTCCCACAGGAATGGACACAACGCGGGTAAAACCGCGGGGCGCTGCTAGTATTCGATAAAACTGTTTGTCAGTCATATGTTTTCACAGACAGTTAGACTGTCTGCAGTCTGACATAGGGCTTAGGCCTTTATAGATATATTCCATCTAGGATTTATCGTTCATTCATAATGATGACTCGGTACTCTGAATACAGTGGAAATATCATTCTGAATATTTCAGGGATAGAAGTTTGATGTAGGTAAATCTCTTGAATTATTGAGAGATATCTAGTTTATTAATCTGTACTAATATAAAGCTTAAGAGCTTGTTTGTCTGTCCTAATCTGTAGAGATGGATGGATGGTTTTTTGTACATAATATCCACTCTCAAGAGGTTTTATATTAAAGCGCAGAACATGTACGCACACGCGAATGCGAGTCGGAAGCAGCCTAGTGTGACACCTTTCATACAAATACAAGGAAGACACCATCACGCGCCCGCAACCGGCCCGCACCCGCACTGTGCGTGATGGGCTTAAAGGATTTTTTTCATTCTAAAATTCTTACCGCAAGGAGGTCAACGCGTGTAAAACCAGGGAAGTCCGCTAGTAAAGCAAACTTTTGGATAAAAATCAATATTTTTATCTTTCGTCCATAATTTAACTTTGAATAATTGAATGACAAAAACAAATGTAAATGCTTTTTAGTCCGTTGATGAAGATTTCTTAATGGGACTGATCACTATGTAAGTTATGTTGACATTGCAATTTCAGTGATATTTTCAGTTTTAGGTCTTTATAATAAACTAGCTATGCCAGGCGACTTTACCCCTTAGTTAAAACAGAATCAATGACACCAGCCCAACCGTTCTTGAGTTATAAGAGGTGTAACTAACACTACTTTCTTTTTTATATATAAGATACTATCAGCGCCCCGCGGTTTTACCCGCGTTGTGCCCGTTCCTGTGGGAATTTCGGGATGAAAAGTAGCCTTCTAGTTGAATGTGGCTATCTATTACAAAAATAATTATTCAAATCGGACTGATAATTCCTGAGATTACCTCGAACATACAAACAAACAAACAAACTTACAAATTTTACCTCTTTACAATATTAGTATAGATATAATTTGAAGTTATATAATTGTAATACTTAAGTATAACTTAGAGCATAAAGCACCACTAATCCTACCTTCCCTAGGAGATATAATAAATACCGTAAAAATCTAGAAAATGGGTATACTTACCAACAATAGAAAGAGACAACCAACCCCATTCCAACAAGTCAGAACGAGACAAAACACACCCTTAATCAATTTCCAATAAACACATAAAAGATTAGAAATAATTGGTTTCATTTCAGCTAAATATCTCGACTGTGAATGGTGATTGTTTAACGAAAAGGAAAATAATTGATAAGATAAGGACACTTGGTACCGAGTGTGGGGCTTAAGGTGTAGGGTGACCATCGTGTTGGTAACCGGAGCGGAATGTGTCATTAGTTTTAATGAGGTGGGGTGACGCGGGTTTGAGTGTGGGTACCAGGGTTTTTTTGTGTCATACATAGAAGGGAATAAGGTGGAGTCAAATCTGGTGTCTGGATTTTTATAAGTAGTGGTAGTGTTTGCTTGTAATGTCTGACAGGGTCTGACTGACGATCTGTCTGCCTTAAGGTTTTATTTTTGTTACAGTTTTTTGAGAAAATACAAAATGGTTTTGATTTAGGCATGTGAAAATACAAGCCATGTTAAATAAATATACCTTTTTCAAGAAAGTACTGTGTAAATAAATAGTATTTTACGTGTTAAAATTTAGCATATACTATATCTGTGAAATAAAAAAAACATTTTTTTCGTCACACATGTTATCAGCCTATTTTCCAAAATATCCTAATTTATCTCAACTCATATCCTCCCTAGCCCTCGTTAGTCAAACATGGTCCTTAATATATCGCGTTACGTGGCGCGCCCGGAATATTACGCGTTAGATAAGAAATGCCACGTTAACTGGAACCTTTGTTAACTAATTTGTGGATTTAAATAATTAGGCTAGCATAACTGTCTTTGTTACGTTTTGATCTGTTGGACGTTCACTTTTTTTTTAACTATGCTTATTAGGTGTTGCTGAAGGGTCTAAATATTCAAAAATATTGCTGTCTTAGTTTCTCTGCATAAGTCTGACAATCAAGGCGCTCTATTGGTAATTGATTTTTAAAAACGTATTCCTCCAACAAACAAAGTGATTCAAGATAAAATTGTGTTTCACTTTTCATCGCAAAATTCCCACAAGAACAGGCATAACCTGGGTAAAACAGCAGGATACTGCTAGTATAGTACTGTAGAGATACAATTGAAAAATAAAAGTTTTGAAAACAAAAAACTAAATTAAAGGCAAAGGCCTCCCCCCATTTCTTCCATTCAGCTCTGTCAAGAGCTTCCTGACACCAACCGGACAAGTACATGTCAAGCTCATCTCACCATCTCCGTTTTTAATGGGACACTTAAGGCTTTAATAACAATAAAAAACTAAATTAATCGTAAACTATATCAACTGCCTAACTCCTTTATTCTAACTACATCTCATTCTCCAAAGCATCTCCTAAGACCACTAAAATATCTACTAATAGTTCAACATACATCATTCTCATACAATAGTAGGAGATGTCTTCATTCCTAACGTATTACCCAATTTGTTGGGTCCACGGTAATTCAATGTAGCCGCTCGTCTCTCAACTACAAGGGTATGTATTGTGATGTTCTTTTGTTTTGAGTACGTTTGTCTTGGACTGTTGTATACGTAGTCTCGTAGGTTTAAGTGAACACTGCCCATTTTGAATTGAAACTACGTTTACGGATATACTTCGCTTTTATTTAACATTTTTATCCGACGTTTACACCCGAATTCACACACGGTTAATTAAACTCAAAGTAAGCTGTAAGCTTGCATGATGGAATATAACTAACTGATTTTATTGCATATAAATAGACACTTTTTTGAAAATATATAACTGACACCCACGTCGTCGCCAACAACTATTTCTGCACATATTGTTGACACCCGACACAGCGCTCTCACGTGTCAACGGGATTGTGTTTACAGGAACTGTGGTCCGTTTCACCCACGTCACACATACACACATCCATACATACATCCATTACAAATTTTCGCATTTATAATATTAGTAGGATACTATTTTACAAACGGCTGGAAATCTAGTATTAAAAAAATACAACAATTACTTAACTTAAAACAAAAAAGAAGTGTTACTTTTGCTTGAAATGGGATTTGGTGACCCAGAATAGTATGTTTAGTCTAGTACGCTACTTAACTTAATTAATCTAGATGTCTAGAAATACAAGGTACTCTACGTAGATAAATATCGTTCACAAGATTAATAATGCTTTTAAGTAAATATCTATAAGAAAGCATCTTAATCTTTGATTAATACTTTAACGATCTAAGTGAAAGGCAGACATGGTGCGGGTGCCAGCCGGGTGCGGAGGCGGGTGCGGGTCGGGTGTGGTTGCGGGTATATTGCTTGTATTTGTATGAAAGGTGTCACACTGGCCAGTGCTAGTCATACAAATACATGGCATACAACGTCACGCGACCCACACCCACACTATGCGTGTCTTGGCCTTAATCACAATAAAACTAATAAACTAAAAGTAACAATAACAACACTAACATACAATCATCATAATTAACAAACAAAATGCAATAAAAATAGTCATAAAAAGTTTCGTAGCAATTACAATAAGTGCGCTCTGGTGGAGAAAACTTGAAACTTTGACAAACTTTTTAATTTATCTCGAAAGCTCGGGCGCGGCTTTTATTGAAAGTTTAAAAGGTCTCTTATTGTTATGTTAAAGTTTTATTTATTTACTTTTGGCTCGTGAATTTATTCGAAGTACGCATAGGGAAGTCTAAGGACTAATGTTGTGACCTAGTTTGTAGCGTTCCTGGCGTAGATTGACTAAGCGATGATCATTGAGATTGTTAAGCAAGTGCAGCTCGGCCTCTACTTGGATGGGTCTGAGCGCTACCGTGCTTCAGAGGGCACGTTAAGCAGTCGGTCCCGGCTGTTTCATTCGTAGACCATGTCGGAGGCCTTTAGGCGGTCATAAATCGCGTATGCGGCATACGACTTACTGTACTCACACCACGGTGTAGTGGTGACGACAGCGACTAGCAGTTTTTAAAGAGAAGTCAAAGTAATGAAATGAGATCGAATAGTTATTTTTCTTAAAATTCGATAGTCACACCCATCGTTGCATAGTGGCACCCTTTTTAATGGCATTGAGGGCGTTTACCATGTATCTCAACTATAAATATTTATTTTAGCTGCATAAACCTAGGTAACCTATTTCTATAACATTATGTACCAAGTTTCTGCACTGCGAGTGTCTATGTGACATTTATTGTGACATGGACACAACTTTTATACCTTTATAAGACTTTTATTTGACACATATTCTGTAAAGAGTGAATTAATATCTTAAAATGCTGCACTTTATAAAGTTATTTTACACGCGATGGTCTTCATTTTTTTAGTAACTGGTTGCGAAACTTGGTTACGAAAAAGCTTATTTATTTGCTTTTCATAAAATTGTGTTAGTGTGTTCGGTAAATATAAAATAACTAGCAGTTCCCGTGGTTTTACCCGTGATGTGCATGATCCTGTAAGAATTTCGGGATAACAAAATAGCATTTATCCTTGCCGTTAAATGCTGCTGTCAATTACAAAAATAATTATTCTAATCGGATTGATAGTTTTTGAGATTAGCGCGTTCAAACAAACAAAGAAAACACAAAATAAAAATTAAACTTTATCTATTAGAAAAAATAATTATTCCAATCAAATGGTCATTCCCGAACATACAAACAAACAAAATTACAAATTGTATCTCTTTATAATACTATATATAGAGAAGTATAGATATATAAAAAACACATTTCCTTACTCCGTCGTCGCTTGTACTCCCGTCAAATTAGGGGATGAAGCGATGTTGTTATGATGAATTTATCGCCGAGATATGGGACGGCGTGTGTTTTTATGAGAATGTTGACTCGTCCTTAATTTCCAATGTACTCCGAAGTGAGAATGGATTTTGGGGTTCAGTGCTTACGAAAAAAGGGGTTGAATAAATGTTTATTGAAAGCTAGAAAAAACTCGGGTTTCAGTAAACGAAATAAATAAAATATTATTTTTTGGTAAAATAAAATACATAAAAATGTGTTTGTTATCAATCTGAACTAAGTAGTTTGTAGAGTAGTAGAGTAGTCAGATAGAGTAGAGTAGTCAGACGAGCCATGTCAGAGGCCTTTGGCGGCTCAATAACTCTGACACCAGGATTGGTCAGGTTGACCATCCACTCAATGAAGAAGAAGAAGAAGAAAAAGGAGTAGAGCAAAGTATTAATTCACTTACGGAACGTACATTGGCACTAAAGTGTAGCTGAGTGGTACGTAGCTCAATTGATTAATCATAATACATTGCGTAAAGATTTTGAACCTTTTATTCTTCTTATCGAGTGGATGGTCGACTTGACCAAACCTGGTGTCAGAGTTATTGAGCCGCCAAAGGCCTCTGACATGGCTCAAATAACGACTACTATCCGTAGAAAGTAACCTTTTATTAAATCTTCTTCTTCTTCGAGTTGATAGTCAACCTGACCAATCCTGGTGTCAGAGTTTTTGTGCCGCCAAAGGCCTCTGACGTGGCTCATGTAACGACTACTATCCGTAGAAATTAACCGGGACCGACGGCTTAACGTGCCCTCCGAAGCACGGAATAAACTAGCAGCACCCCACGGTTTTACCCGCGTTGACACCCAGACGTCGTCGCCAACAACTATGTCTCACATATTGTTGACTCCGAATCTAAATCGCATTCTATTTTTAAATAAGAACAGACGCAGATGTTCCATCAACAGCTCTTCTGACGAACACTTCTCTTAACCCTGCGGAACCCGACCCGTTTCCATCATCCTTCGCTTACTCTATTATTTTATTCGCGAAATAAAATGGAATTGTCCCCGGATTGGTGTTATTGTACATGTCTATATAATATGGCGTGTCCTGAAGATCGAATTTGGAGTTCTCATGTTGTCAACATTGTAATTTTCTTTTTTGATTACATTTGTTTTTATAACATTCTTTGACTGATGAATTGTTTGGGGGAATCAAGATGTTGTGAACTTGGAGTTAAACTAAGACTAAAGAATGAAGCCAATTGAAGGTTGTAGGTATGTGCACTCGCCTGCGAAGACTGAGGTCCCGAGTTCCCGGGTCGAGCGAAAACATGTTTCCTACTTTTCAAACATGACTCGGGTTTGAGATCACCAACCCGTAGTAGGTAATCGTGGTGATTATGCCTTATCCTCCTCCCTGATGCTGTACTGTACTGATATCTTCAGTGAGATGAGAGGCCTTTGCCCAGCTGGTCATTAAAGGCTAATACTTTTTTTACATATCATATCTATTGATTAGGGGCGATATTTCACATTATATTATTTATGTTGTCGGGTGGAAGAAGAATAATACTTTTTTCTCAATGCTCGCTGTGGCAACTCCCTCAAAGCTGTTCAAACATTATAATACACGCCCCGCGGTTTTACCCGCGTTGTGCCCGTTCCCGTGGGAATTTCGGGAATATTTTTAACATAAAAACCTTCCTCTTGAATCACTCTACCTATTACAAAAAACCGCATTAAAATCCGTTGCGTAATTTTAAAGATTTAAGCATACAGACAAACAGACAAACGACAAATAGACGCGACTTTGTTTTATACTATGTAATGAAATAGAAAATAAACACCAAGTTTAAAAAGTGTTTAAAAACCAAAAACATTTTTATTGAATTCGACTCAATAAACACAAATTACAGACTCACGATAACATTTTCTGCTCTATTGATTTACCACTCAAAATAAAAACGAATTCCTTAAAGAATAAACGAAGAAAAAATCATAACAATTTTGAAAAAAACCGATTTCTTTCATCCATGTCCTTTCCTTGTACAGTCACCAACAACCGCGCTTATCTGATTCGCTCGAACGACAGAATGCTGTTTATCAACAATCTCTATAGGGTTTATGGACTCGACGATACATTTCAAAAGATATAACTGAAAGATACGGTGTATCTTTAAAGATAGATTTAGAACCAAAAGATAGGTTTGTTACTTTATTTTGATGGCGTGTTATGACTTAATCTAAGTGACCTTTGCGCTAATATTTTAAGTACTTTTATTAGAAACTTGCAGCGCCCCGCGGTTATACCCGCGTTGTGTCTGTTCCCGTAGGAATTTCGGGATAAAATATTCCGTTGAATATGATTAAAAGATTGGTAGTTTCTGAGATTAGTGCCTGATTAGGGTTCAGTAAAAAATAAGTCCAACAGTACTCGTCGCGGGCTAACTTACAATAGCAACAACTTTTAGACCCCACGATATTGCATTCTCCCATTTTTTCCTCAACACTCGTAAACCCTTCAACCTTGGAGTGTGAAATGACAAGTCATCCAAAGTTGATGGTAACATATTATATTTGCACAGAGACACAAAATAATATCCAAGCAGAAGGCCTACGAAGATTTGCTACGACAGACGCACACATGCATAGAAGAGCGCTTTCGTAGCACCTCTTTGTAGTAGCAGGCCACCACCACTCGGCCGTACCTACAGCGATAAATGCCTACAAATTCGCGAGGCGCCGGCGCCACTCCGACTGACGGGTGTCGCTCGCGCGTCTACCAAATTATTTACTTTTTAAATTTTACTGTACTATTTTCTTTTTTTTTTGTTAACTGTACTATCTTCAAATTCCCTACAATTACGAGTTTCTAATCGCAGACTACTAATTAGGTATTATTATCTGTGTTTATCTTGTAAATTAAATAAAAACAGTCCCTACTTCAAAACTTATTTTTATTTCAATGAGTATCTTTCTACTTGAGTTGAGTAAAGGTTTGTTTTCATTTTTTTATTACAAATGAGAGACTGTAAAATTCGTTTTAGTATCTACCTAATTGACTGAGTAATCAATCATACGCATCAACATCGGCGAGCCGACAACCCTAGCGACATAGGTATCGCGTCACCCAGCGCCAGACAGCGACAGAGCTACGCGTTAGAAGAGAGCGGCAATACTTAGGTGAATATCTCGTTAGGTACTGAGCGCTTATGCGAGCTGAATTGAACTTTGTTGCTTAGTAGCAAGAGTCTCTATTTCGATGAATTGTTACGGGAAGTGGTGCTTCTGTACTACTTGTAGTACTTATTATTCTGTGGTAGTAGGCCTACGAAAGATGCACACTTATCAATGCGTGCCTTCGTAGTACTGTTTTATTAGTAGTCGGCCTACGAATTTCGATTGTTACGAAATATACACGCATACCTACATAACGCAGGATAGCGCGTGTGCGCTTTCGTAGCACCACTTCGTCATTTAGCCTACGAAGAACGCCACGGAATCATGCAATTTATAAAATATGCGCATTTCTGTAGATCTTCTAATGCTACAATGTGCTACGAAAAATGCACACATGTGCTACACGTGTTTCGTAGCAATCTACTACTGACATTAGTTTGACTTGAGTTCATCGCATTAGGTCATTATCATATTCACTAATTGGTCAAGACTCATACTTATGGCACATAGTAACTAATCCGTTTGACTCCGTTTGAAGCTGATGTAGCGCGTATCTATGTGTGCGTGCGCCTGTTTTGAAGTATTGTTGGCCTTCTGTATTTATTTCGTCGTAAAGACTTCCTGTAATTCTTATACGTTACGTGACGATATAAGAATCCGTGGTATTATAGGTTTGTGCAGATTAACCTGTTACGAGCGTTGTGTGTTGTAATTACAGTAATGTCAACAGTTTTTTGGTGTGGTGCATCACTACATAGTATAAAACAAAGTCGCTATTTTTGTCTGTTTGTCTGTATGCTTAAATCATTAAAATTACGCAACGGATTTTGATGCAGTTTTTTGTAATAGGTAGAGTAATTCAAGAGGAAGGTTTTTATGTAAAAAAATTCCCGAAATTCCCACGGGAACGGGCACAATGCGGGTAAAACCGCGGGGCGCTGCTAGTATGAAATATAATATAATTGAAGTAAGTAAAGTTTATTAATAAAAAAGCCTCTTATGTCCCACTGCTGGGCAAAGGCCTCTCATCTCATTAAAGATATCAGGACAGTGAGGAGGATTAGGAATAATCACCACGCTTGACTAATGCTGGTTGGTGATCTCAAACCCGAGCATGTTTGAATAGTAGGAAACATGTTTTCGCTCGACCCGGGAATCGAACCCAGGACCCAGTTTCGGCAGGCGAGTGCCACTTGAGCACTAACATAGTACATCGTATCGTATTTTGTGTATATTGAGGCGAAGTATTTTATGATTGACAGAATTTGAAACTCCTGTTCGATTTTTTTTGCCACGTTCAAACTATTGTCCACTCGCTCTTTAAGTGAATGACAGAGTGAGAAAGCAATTCGGACCATAGAGAACAGTAAGAGAAAAATCAGCAAAATTTGTATAGTATTTCCCTTTCACACCGCATCTCCATCTTCTTCTAATGAATGACATCTAATTGTGAACCTTCCGCGTCCCTGATTGGCTGACATCTACTTTGAATAATCAATATTCTGACATACCGAAGTGTTGATTCGATTACTTCGAGGAAAAGTATTTAATATCATCATCTATCTCTACTTATAATAAAGTAAGTACGTTCGAGTAGGTTAGTGGCCAATCCTGGTGTCAGAGTTTTTAGACCGCCTAAAGGCCTTCCACATAGTCTAACGATTGAAACAACCGGTACCGACAATTTCACGTGCACTCCGAAGCACGGTAGCGCTCCAATAGAAATGCCACTATGGGCGATCTATCCAAGTAGGGGTCGAGCTGCACGTAACTTAACAATCACAATGAACTACCATCCCTTAGTCAAACTCGCCCCTACTACTGAGAGGTAATAAGAGAGGTATAAAGAGGTAAAATTTCTAACTTTGTTTGTTTGTAAGAGCTAATCGTAATATATATTACATTGTATACATGAATTTGAATTTGAACATGAATTTGTGCATTTAAAATATTGTTTTTCGGAAAGAACCACGGTCTTAAATCGAATCTTTTGATTTATGATTTTTATTTCGTTCAAAGAATATTATCGCCTGACAAAATTTATTTATATTTATTCAATTTTCGTTTATTTATTCATTTTATTTATTAGCCTGACTTGTCCCACTGCAGGGCAAAGGCTTCCCTACCCTCTTTCCACCTCTCTCTATGGATTTCTAGACTGGGCGAATCCTCCATGAAGGTTCGACACCTTCATGGAGGATTCGCCCTCGCCGCCTCGCCATCGCCTCCTTGGTCTGTATAATTATTTATCAAAAAGCTTTCAAAATCAGAAAGTCATATTGCAAACTTCAAATCATTATACTGAATTATTAGGTTTAGTAGGTTGTATTTAAATTCTAAATGTGATACTTTGTGATAACAGTATGAGATGGCAACCCGGCTATTTAAAAATGTCTCCAACAGACAAACACACAATTTGAGAACCTTTACAAGCCGAAACACAGTTTATTGAATTTTTCTCTCATTTTAAAGTCCAAAATCCGTCGCCTTAATTTTAATTTCGTTTCCAAAAATAACAAATCTGGGGAATACAAATATTTAAAAACAATTTACTTTTTCTGCGGAGAAAAGGCACATCAAACACGACATATGTTTAAGATCTCAAATTAACAAACATGTGAATATCAGAAGGTTTGTTAAATAAACACGGGATTGTAAACATACAGGGCTTATTAAAAAGGGTAACGTAAAGGGTAAACCACACTACGTAGATATAGATGCTTGCTCTTTCTGTTTTTATAAAGCTGGATAGCCAATAGGCCGCCTCGACTTGAGACAAACTGCCTACAATTCATTCATTCATTTCGAGTAGGTTAGTGGTCAACCTTGGTGTCGCAGTTTGTAGACCGTCATGGTCTGACGATTGAAACTACCGGGACCGACTGCTTACCGTCCAAAACACGGTAGCGCTCGTGTCGCGTTCATCGCTTACGTAGAACAACTCGTTAGATAAGCGTAAGCGATAAGCGAGCATGAGATACTCGTTGGCATAGTGTTTAGTACTTTGCGCATATCGTGCCGAAGGTTGTGATACTTTCAGTTTTTGAACCAAGTAATATTCATCTTCAAAGACTTTCAAGGTACATGTATTTGTAATTTTAGAAATTTAACTGATTATCCAAAACTCGTGTCCCTTTGATTCCATTAAGAAAATGTAAAAAGAAATACAAAATGAAAATCTTTTAATCTCCAGCTAATAACATTTTAATGGATCAAATAAACTGGTAACAGCTTATTACTGTTTGCGGCCAGTCACTTATTTTTTAAAATAGAACACACAGATTTAGACCGTACTCTGAAATATTGTGACCGTTTTTCCTTTTTTCACTTAATTTAAACAAATAGAACACAACACTCAGATCGATCTTAATTTAGAGTTTTTTGCTTTTCCTCACTTACATTCTATATTTAAAAAATACAACATTTTACTTAGGACATAGGCCGAAAAATTATAACCTTTTTTTTAAAAGTACATCACCTCTTAATACCGATTAAAGTGGAATTTTCTGCTACTTCAACTTTATTTTACAAAATATTTCAAGACAAGGTCAGTGGAACTCAACCTTTACGTTCATCATCTAACGATGTATTTGCGTGTTTATTTTAGTACAGCAAAACCCTTATAATTAATAGACAGCCATTATTTATTTCACTTGGATAAACAAAACTGAGGAACACATAAACCCTTATTTTGTACCATCGATAGCTACCTAAAAAATAACCTTATATCATATAATAAAGTTCAAAACCTTTTTTTTGTATTGAAAGGATCAGTAGGTATATCAGGAACTACCTCTCCTGGGACCTCAGTCTTGGCAGGCGAGCGCACATACCCCTAGACCACCGAAGCGTTATAGAACTAATAACAACAATAGAATTTAATTCCAACGCCAGGAAATTATAATATGTAAATATTCGTATATTGTACTAGGAGTAAAACTAATAAATGCCACGAAACTGAGTCGAACGGAAATTTCATTAGTTTGAATTTCCCAAGATGAAAAATGTTCTGTCCCAGTTCTCACATTCCGTGCATAACGACGGCCGCCGAATGTATAGTCGGGGTGTCGAGGTATTTAGAGGCGCCATTTTTATGTACACTCAACTATAAAAGTTGATCAACACAATCAATATTACAAAACATTTATCACTTATAATGAATGTGTTAGTGTTGAAGTGTTTAGTAATATTGAATATGTCCATCAACTTTTGTAGTTGACTGTACAATCGCCAAACGAAAATGCTTTAGTACTTTGTCTAAATAACAACTTAAAATCCAAATCATGAGGCGTATATTGAACTCAGCATACAAAACTGTGTGTACATGTGTGTGTCTGCGGCATCGTAGCTCTTACACGGATGGACCGATTTCGATGCAGTTATTTTATTACAAATCCAGTTTCTTTCCAGTGATTCTTAGATTTGGTAAAAAAATGCTGTTTTTGCGTCGGGAGTTTTTTTATTATTATTATTCTTACTTCTACTTACCTCCACCAATTCCTCCTAACTTTCGTTCCTACCGCCTCCAACGCCCCTTATCAGAGTATAATATAATATTAAAACAGAAACTAATTCACACCACTTCAGACTAAGAATACGGCCCTAGCAAGCCGAAGTGGGTCGTAGCATCTAATAACTGCACTGTTGTCTTCTCCCAGTTAATATAAACACAAATACGCACTTGTAGTCGGTGTACTATATAGTTTCATTTGCTTGTCATCCCCTATACTACTTTGTATAAGTAACCAGCTATTCATTTATTTGAGTGTATTTGGGACGTTAAGTCGTATAAGTGTGGTGTAGTGTGTATTGTCTGCCAAAATGGAAGAATCACTACATAGTATAAAACAAAGTCGCTTTCCGCTGTCTGTCGTTCCCTATGTATGCTTAGATCTCTAAAATTACGCAACGGACTTTGATGCGGGGCGTTTTTAATAGATAGAGTGATTCAAGAGGAAGGTTTATATGTATAAAAATTCCTAAAATTCCCACGGGAACTGGCACAACGCGGGTAAAACCGCGGGGCGCGGCTAGTTGCTTATAAAAGCTTAAGAGATTTTGGTCTAGATTTTGTTAAGCTTTACCTGCCGCGTTGTCTTTCTGACAGCGTTTACGCGGGCTTAATTATAGGGAATGGCTTAAACCTATTAAAAATAACAAAGTCTGCTTAGTCAGTGAAGCATATGAAATTACTCCATACACTGACACATTTAGCAAACGTAATCTGTAAGTGGTTGAAGAGTCGCTTCCTGGTTTTGTTTGAGTTTAAAAGTTTGTATATGATAAGGTAAATACCACCTATACAGTTTTGTAAGTATCCTTTCACTATACCCCATTTTGTGTCTTAACTCTCAAGTACAGCCCTTGTAAATGTTGTCTTTTGGACCTTGCCATATGCAAACTATAATACCTACCATGGACCATAAGTCGGTCCATGGACCTACTAACATATCAATTAGTTTTTCGAATCTTACAATCTGACTATGACAGGCCTTTGCACACTAGTAGGACATTACAGGCAAAAGGTTTGGTTTCAGTAGCGAGCGACAGCAGCACCAGACAGCAACTGTCGACTGCAAGCAGCCATGTCACCGCGTTCGAAATTTCATAGAGATTCTTAGAAACCAGTAGTGGTGCTTGCGGTCGGCAGTTGATGCCTCCTGCTGTGGTCGCTACCGAAACAGACCTTTATACATTTTCAAACACAATCCAACAGAATACTAAACCACTTAACATTTCCTGGGTCCATTGAACACACTAAGCGATGTTAGTTCCTTACTATTGTAACGTGCAGCTCGACCCTGAACTTGAATGGGTGGGTATTATAATGGTTTTTCTATTTGAGCGCTATTGTACTCGTTAAATAGTCGGCCCCGGTGGTCAAAATCGTCAGAACATGTCGGAGGCCATTAGGCGGCCTAAGAACTCCGACACCAGGGTTAACCACGAAATTAATGAATGATTCGGGTGGCCAGTAGAAAGCAAAGTTTTACATTTTCTTTGCTTTGTCCTAGTGGCCAATTAACCTACTCGAAATTACTTGCCGTACACACTCTACGTATACTAAACTGTATGTTCAATCAGTAATTTAGGTAAATCCATATTCCCAAATATCTCCCTCTCGGTAGTTACACCGCGCAAATATTTACTTAGAAGGAGGCAGGGCCTTGATTACAACGCCGTATTAGTGTAGCAGAGGGGATGTTTGAGGGCAGGGGGTTCGATTTTGTGGCGGTATTTTGTATTGAAGTATTGAAAAGTAGGTGTAGTGGTAGTTTTGTAGAGTGCTTGATAAGAAAAGTGTAAGTTAAAAAATTGTTAGCCAGTATGTTCCACCTCTGGGCAAAGGCTTCTCATCTCACTGATGATATCAGTACAGTAAGGAGGTTATCACCACGCTTGACTATTACGGGTTGGTGATTTCAAACCAGAGCCATGTTTGAAAAGTAAATCGGAAACCCGCTGCGCTCGACCCGGGAATTGAACCAGGAATCCCAGTCTTGGAAATGATAGTAATATTTATGACGGAGATAACTCGAAGCAAAGAAAAAGCTATAGATAACTTCAAATATCAAAATATTAATATGTGTGATATGTATGTATCTTTGATGCAAGCTCGCAACTTGGAAATTCACTCAATGTCAACAATACCTAGTACTTATAAAGCTATGTAATGTGTATTTGTACACACCAGTGTGTATAAAAAACTCCAAGATAAAGTCCACAAAAAACCAGCTCCATAATACAGACAGACGCTTACAACACTTCAGACCATCAGACCACCAGAAAATAACTTACAATTGCCTCAAAAAACACTGGCTCATTTATAAAATCCTTCAAAACTGTGGTCCCAAAAAGATTCTCAAAATACAGGATGCTGTCAGCTGACACAAGGCCCACAATTAGGTCAACAATTTAATACAGATGCCGAATGTAAGGGGATTCATTATCAGAATCAAAAGTTGTTAAAACTCCGGGCGAACGGGCACTGTCGCTGTCGCCGTGTGTATAATGTTAATCAGAGTTATCTAACAAACCGCTTAGAGGAAAAACTTTTGGGTAAAGCGGCGTATTCAGGGACCGGAAGGCGGAAAAATATCGCGAAATTGAGGGAATAACGACGATTTACAAAGTATGAGTGGTTTTATCTTACTGAAACTGAGCATCGGGTAATGCTGATTAATGGAGAACTAATTAGACTTTAGCTCTATGGTTTATTTTTTATTCCGATGGGGAAAATGACATCTCGTTATGTCATCTGTCAAAATAATGTTACCGGCCTATAAATCCGTTTTTAAGTTCAATGATAGGACACAATTATGATGCGCTCACACTTTGAACTTGCCATTGCGGGGCAGCCGTTGTAGCGAAATACTTTTGAGGAGGTTTTAACAGAAGTTAAATGTTGAAAATCTCGATCTTTCTTTTTACCCTTGATCGAAAAACTCCTTTTAACACTAAATAGCTCAGTAGAATACTAAGAAAAGGCAAGACATGAAGACCGTTAATGTTTAAACTTTATCCTTTTAACTTTATCCTAACGTCTGATCGCACAGTACCCAGCAAAACCGGTGCCAAAAAGATTTGATTGAAAGCGTTTCGATTGCGTCGCAGTGTCATGTCAGTTATCCATCGAAGCGGAACCGCGCGACAATACTGCGACCCGCCGCGCCGTGAATAGCACGCCTCATACATTTGTCGGAATGATAAATGGTCCTTTGGAGAAGGAAAGCACTTTTTGTCTCAAATCTGGGCGGGTTTTATCGCGTTTTAATTCATTAGTGAGCCTTTTTGTTTCACCCGAGTGTGTTTTTTGTGCCATTTTATCAAGTGACTTATTTTTGTTGGTGAAAGAGTTTTTCGGGCAAACGAGGTTATAATTTTCATGTTTACGGAGAGACACTAACGTTTTTGTTGAGTACAGGATGATTATTTGCTTTTAGTTTTTATTAACAGTGTTGTCTTGTTTTTTGGAGTACTTGAAAGTTTTGTCTATAAAATCACTCTCTAACTGAAAGGCCTTGTTACAGAAGCTATTAGTACGAACGTGGAAGACACTTTTGGGACATTATTTCAAGCTTAAGTCCTTGCCTTTAATACCAAAACAACACTCGTCTCCAAACTTATCCTAACTTATCGCTCACTTTGCGAACATGTCCAAAAAATTCAAAAGTCCATTAACAAAACAGAAACAATTTTTAAACACAACATCTTGCATTTTTTAAGGCACTCCGTCGAGATCTTGTAAATATTAAATAAGTAATAATGGAGATTATATCTTGCTCGCAATATTTGTGTAATCGAAGTTTGGATCTCTGAAGATTAGCTCGTTGAGGATCAGCGTTTGAGATACCATTCATATTAGAGTAGATGTTTATATAGTAAACGTACTCACGCGGGTTTTTTCGCGTTTGAAAGCAAGTAATACAAGCAAAGCAAGTATCTTGCTTTATTAACTTTCTAACGCGAAAAAACCCGTTTACTATGTGTTCAAATCGTATAAGTTTAAAAAATGACTAGATGTTTAGATCCTGGTTTCCTAAGTGTAATCCGTAAACGTAGTTTCAATTCAAAATCTTTAGATCGTTATTCTTTTACTATTGTTCCTTTTGGCCTGTGTCATCCCATTGTTGGGCAAAGGAGTGGCGGAGGAAGGCCATTCTGACAACTTGATTCTATTTAGGAGTTATCGATTTTGTCGCTATTGTGTTTTATATTTTCATGGACCAGTAAGTAGTTTATTTATAGACTAGTACACATTACCATGTCCTCCGAAGCAAAAGTTTCTACAAAGATACAACTCATAAAATATTACTTTTCCTTAAAATTGACCTCTAACTCAAGTGCCCTTGGCCGTAATAAAAATATTTTGGAGTGCTCCCTCTCGGATCCTTAATAGATTTCCGGATCTAAGCTTCTGGTGCGAGGGACCGGAAAAACTCAGTTTTCAAAATTTGGTAATACTTTTGATGTGACTGAGTAAGCTTGAATAGGTTTTGTTTTTGACGGTTAATGGAATTCATTTTTGGGTTTAGTGTTATGTTCTATTCTTTTATATTTATAAAAATTATAAAGCTGAAGAGTTTGTTTTGTTTGTTTGTTTGTTTGTTTAAACGCGCTAATCTCAGAAACTACTGAACCGATTTGAATAATTCTTTTTGTAATAGATAGCCACATTCAACGGGAAGGTTATAGGCTATTTTTCATCCCGAAATTCCTACGGGAACGGGTACAACGCGGGTAAAACCGCGGGGCGCTGCTAGTCTTTTATAAAATAATAAACACATAATCATTGGTTAGGTTGGTTAAAAAAATAAGTTTCTTGCCCATTCTGCTCTGCTGATGGTTGATTCTGATTGTTCTGATCGATGATTCCGAATGGGTGTTACGTACAAAAGAGCCTCTTTGGAGCCAAAACTGAATAAAAATATTTCACTTTGACTTAGATAGTAATTTTCTGGAAATTGTTAATCATCAGTGAATGAGCCTGTTCCGATGAAGATTCATTACTCCTGAACAAGGTAAGTAACTTCGAGTAGGTTACTGACCACCTCGTCATGAAGTAACCATTGATTCGCTTAAAAATATTTGGTTACCATCATTAGTGGTCAGACTTGTGTTCAAAATTGTTTTCTTTCTTTCTTCCGGTATTTCACATCCATGAAATAATTAACTGTGTTGTGAACACACTGCCACCCTTAATGAAGAAGTAGCCAAACACCCGTCAAATCAACCAAAACAAATGAATATTAATGCAGCTCAAAAGCGTCATGAAACTGCCATTCCCCGACCGAAAATTACACCCAAAATGAGAATCACCGAAAATGTTTCCTTAAATAACAAAGTCAACAACAAGTGTTAATAAAAACGTTGGAACCAACACCTTTTTAATGGTAGTTGGAAAAAAGTCGTTTGTTGAAAAAAAAGTCGTTTTGTTGAAATAAAGTCGTTCTGTAAAGGTGGCACCGTCGCCTTCAATGGCTTTTTAAAATATAAGCACAATTAAAATTATGAAGCACACTTAATTTGAACGTTTTAGTACCTATTTATTTACTCTGTTATTGTGACCCCTGTTTATTCAGGCCCGGCTCCAGACCTCTGGATGAAAAACGGTTTCTTTTAAATTAACGTATTTTCATGAGCTTTGCTTTTAGAGGTTTGTTAGATTTATGAGTCGGCAATGAGAGATTTTTGCTCGAAATTCTTGGTGTAATTTGCTGATATTTATCTTTTGTCTCTTAAATCAAGTGACCTGCTGTTAGGGCTGTGTTGTAATTGTTTCTTTAAGAATTTTTAAACAATTATTTGTGTTTTTCCAGTTCGAAACTGATTCATCCAGTTTGAAAATTGTTTCAGTCTTAATGTATTCTTTGGTTCAAAGCAACAAGTATAATTCATCAACTGCAGATTAGATCATTTTATCTCGCGGTCCAGCGGTATATCCAATAGCCCAGATTGGTAGTAAAAGTAAGACAGTAGTGGGTCGAGTAATTCAGTGGCCAACCCTGGTGTCAAAGTTTTTAGACCGCCTAAAGGCCTCCATTGGTAGTGTACTAACATAGTGTTACTTTTAACATAGAAATACTTAATCTTCCGTAAATCATACTCGGGAAATATTGAGGAAGTTCCAATTGGCCATTATAGTACCTTAACACACATTTCCAAAGGCTCCTAATGGACCCATTTCGTACAGGATATTGCTGGGCCCAAGTAGGAAATTGATAATTAATTTAATAGCCGTCATCGACGGATTACCTTCCCGCCTTTTGAATTTGAGTCTCTGATTATAATTATTGGGTTTGTTTAACAAGTTATCGATTAATTGCTTTTTTTTAGAATTGTTACATTACCCTCACCTTACTGATATCTTCAGTGAAACGAGAGGAGATTATAGGCTAATACTTTTTACATTACCCTTACATGTCTTAGGATGAGATGTTGGCTATCGTAACATACGTTCGTTAAGAATTCACGATTTAATTACGCTGTTAAATGTCTCTTAAATACAATGTTTCATAACTTAAATGACTGTCCGATAAAGTTATTCACGTTACTAATAGAAAGCCACGATTTTCCATTTTCTTACGTATGTTACGATTGACACTTTGTGCTAACGTTAACTCGTACGTCAGCGTAAGCTGATGTAACCTGCCTTTAGTCAGTCCATGATAATGTAAACTTAGTAAAATTATACATTGTGAAATGAATTTTCTGATTATATAATTTATCTTATTTGACTTTACTGACAAACTAGCGGCGCCCCGCGGTTTTACCCGCGTTGTGCCCGTTCCCGTTGGAATGAGATGAAAAATAGCATAGCCTTCCTCAATAAGTGGACTATCCAACACTGTAAGAATCAAATCGGACCAGTAGTTCCTGAGATTAGCGCGTTCAAACAAACAAACTCTGCAGCTTTATAATATTAGTATAGATTAACTTGATGATTTATGAGTGGTGTAATCCGCACAATACGTCGGGAACGTATGTTTTTTAAAACATCATGTCATTTTAAAACGTATGTTTATTGAAAAATTAGATGGTATTATAGAACTAATTGAACTGGATGAAGAGAGGGGGTGCGCATTTTATCTATTTTATCATCTCTTACTTTTGTTTTGTTAAGTGTCTGTAAACTGCCAAAGATTTTTACTATTGCCCCAGCTCATGTCAGAGTTTAAAAATCGAAACAAAATACATATATCTATATAATTGTCAAGCTATAAGTTAACCTAAGTGAAAAGTCAAGTTCGTTTATTTAATAAAATAACACGAAAATATTATGCAAATATTGGGCGTCAGAGTAACTCTATTAGCATTTTAATATCCAAACCCACATGATGTAATTTTAAATCTCATGCATCGTCCTTAGAGAAAGTAATAAGTTTTTTAATATAAAAACTTTTTTGAGCTCTTACGATGGCTACGCTTCGGCCGAGCTTTTTGTGGGCAGATTTTTTTGAATATTCTGTTTAGTTACAGATGAGAAGATAATTACTAAGCTTAGAGAATTAATTACTGCATCGCCTAACCTGTTTGAGTCTACTTCGGCGAACGAACGTGGCATTCACATGGCATAGTCTGCTGACTGCGGTCACCTAATTAGGTGACAGCTGCTGTCGCTCGCAAATGCAGCCGACTTCCGTATTCTATACTCTGTTTCGGTCACCGCATTTGGTATGCGGCGATCGGTTTACTATAAATAAATAAATATAGGGTATCCTAGCAAACTCACGCACATAATATAATAAGTCAGAAACAAAAGGGCAGGAGCAAAAGGGCAAGAACAGGCTCTTGTAAGTATTGATGTTAATCTCACTATATTCTCTCACTCTCACTATGATCTATATTCCTTGAAACATCAACAAATATAATTCCTCAATATCCTTACTTTCGTATTTAGGTAGGTAAATCACTTCATTTATTTCAGTAGAATTTCTTGTTCTTTAATTAAACATTCAAATTGGATGTAATCAGACGTCCAGCACTATATAATATTGTAAATATATAGAGCGGAGTGGGTATTTTATTACGCCGCTTGGTTTTCTGTAAATTGGACGAAATGGGAGGGCCTCCGCCATAAATCATGTCGAGACGGAGATAAGCACGGAGATCAAGCGATGGGAGATGAGCGGGTGGATTATTGATGTTTACATATCTACTTGAGCTAACGTTATATTATATTGACTTATCGCCGAACTCACTCAGGGTAAGAGAGCTCTAGACAACCAGCAACATAATCATATTATGTAGATTGTCACTTGAGCAATAGTTTACTCGAACGATGGTCCGCTTGAGCCATAGTTGACTTAAGCGATAGTTCGCTGAGCGATAGTTCACTAAGCGATTGCTCGCTGTGCGATAGTTCGATTGAGCAATTGTTTGCTTAAGTTAGCTAATCGTTAACACGTTACTAATTCGGAGTATATCGGTTCTAAGTATGTCATCCACCCATATTTTGGTAGAACAGTGAATGAAACATGTTAAAACAAATCAATGCCCTCAAACTATTATACTACGCAGTAATTTTACGTTATCCTACATATCTTAAATCCGCGTCTGCTCATACCTCGCTCCCGATATTAACAAGGCTCGCAGGCCTCAGGGACAAAGTTAGTCGATATGATACTCTCGAACTGAGATTATGTAACGTACAAATAATATCGGGATACCCGAACTGACGAGTTGGTTGTCTCACAAGATGAGTTTCATTAGTTGCTTTGATTGTGAATGTAATAATGATACGGTTCAACTCACTGTACTGATATCTTCAGTGAAATGAGAGGCATTTGCCCAGCTGTGGGACATTACAGGCTAATACTTACGGTTCAACTGTGTATTTTTATGAAATTTACTGCCGCATTCAGAGACGTTCATTATAGCGACTCTTATCTAATTGATCGTAATTTTCCATACATCATTCATACGTCAAAATCACTTATTAAATTTCAAGTAAGGAAGCATTTGACGTCTTTGAGTACCGACGTTAGTTAACATAGTGCGGGTGCGAGCCGAGCGCGGGTCACCTGACGTTGTATTCCTTTCCTTGTATTCTTCTTCTTATCGAGTGGATGGTCAACCGGACCAATCCTGGTGTCAGAGTTATAGAGTCGCCACAGGCCTCTGACATGGCTCATGTAGCGACTACTATCCGTAGAAAGTAATCCGTAGAAAGTTCCTTGTATTTGTATGAAAGGTGTCACACTGGCTCGCAGCTGCACTTACACACTACTGCCTTATTAATAAACGCGGTGTAACTAAAACACTCTTACACTGTCTTTTGTCTTTTTTGCTCAGCACTTTAGCTATCAAATGGTTTATCCCTTTCCGACATACGCGATTTTCCAAAGAGCGAAAGAGACAAAACACTGTTTAAGTTAAATATCGTTTATGAATAAGGCGGTTAGTGTTATGCGCTTAAGACGTTTTAAATCCGGACCTAACAGCAACACTGCCGCTCAAAATACGCCAAAATCTTTGATGAAAAGCACACATCAATCTACTAATATATTATTTATGAGTTATTTAGTCGGTGATATCGGATGGAAGAAACGGAAATCATATTTATCCGAATTTTCCTCAAGGAAATATAAACACTTCACGCTTATTGTTATTTATACAGCTGCTGTTGTGAGGAAAGAACAGACATAGTTAGAGTTGTTTTTATTTCATTGTCTTTACATGGATGAGAAAATGTTTTGTTTTAATAGGAACGGATTTGAATTTATGTTTCCTACTGGTTTTTTAAGTTTATGCGAACACCACTCATTTTGAATTGAACCTACGTTTACAGATACACTTCGCTTTTATTTTACATTATTATCTGACGTTTCGACTCCTTTACAGGAACCGTGTAGTCTTATGTGAAACCAGATAAAAATGTAAAGTAACAGCGAAGTGTATCCGTAAACGTAGTTTCAATTCAAAATTAGATGTATTTGATGTGCCTTGATTACATTGAGTGAGATCTAGTTGCCAATTATTTTTTAAAAATGTTAGATTATTTAGATTAGTGGCCAATTCTGATGTGGGAGTTTTTAGACCGCCTTCGATAAAGGTCTTCGACATGATCTGACGATTGCAACGACCGGGACCGACTGCTTAACGAGCCCTTGCTTCCTGTGTTAGGATCTCATAGATACATGCTGATATTATTACCCTCTTTTATTTGACAGTTCTATTTTAAAACTCTCGTTTTTATTAAATTCATGAAATTAATAATTTTACGAGTAACACAATGACTCACCGCATCGCTTCGGGTGTCTCATCCGGATGTCGGCCCCATAGCGTGTCCCGGAAAACATTAAAAAGGAGACGGAAACAAAAGAACGCCATAACACATATTTTAGGAGAATTTTAGAAAGGTTTCCTTTTGATTGAGTGGTTTATAAGCTGCGAGCTAGCTATTTAGTTGAATGGCTGCCTATCTCAATAGCGAGTGAGCGAGTTATTTCAATAACGTAGTTGAGTAACTTCCAGCTTGTAATCTCGCGATGTCTGAAAAGGAGAGGATTCTACTTAGATTTAAGCGAACACATTTTGAATTGAAAATTTGGCCGACAAAAATCAGATAATAATGTTAGAAAAGCGAAGTTGTAAACGTAGTTTCGATTCCAAAACAAAAGGGATATTCCCGTACTTGAAGATTAAATTATTCCTTTCGGAGAGGTTAATGAAAGTTGTAAGACTTGTAAAAAGTATGAAAAATTACGTCAATCTAACTTCTTAGCAAGATTGTCGATTCAAATGTCGTCCTCAAGAACAGAAGACAGCATATTAAATAGAAGTTCAGAAAAGTTACCAATTCGAAATGAAAAGAATATTCATTTATAAAAAAATTGTAGTACTTAATTATTTTGAATTTAATGAAAAAAATATTCATCTGACGACGTAAAGTTGTTAATGGCGCTTCAAATTAATGCCCATCTGTGGACGAAAACTCACGGGGATTTATTGCGCGCGGCTCCGGGCGGTTAATTTTTTCGCTTTGTTAATTAGTCAGAATAACTTTTCGCCACAAGTTTTCAGTTTTAATGTAGGAGAAAATTTGTTGAAGTTAAATTGTTCTTAGTTCGTTGGGATGGAAAAATATAGAAGTTTATCAAGGTCGGTTTTACGTTTGGTTAACTGACTTCAAAAAGGTGAAATTTATCAATTTAATCGGAAGTCCTCATTTTGATCGCTTTTTTCTGTATTATCTATTCTATCTATACTAAAGCTTAAGAGTTTGTTTAGACGCGATATATATATATTTTTAGTAAGTTCTTGTCAAATCCTGATTATAACATTTTAAAGGCTAAAATTAGAATTTGACATTCGATGACATAAACACGATGCTTAGATCGCAATTTTTATCATGAAATGCACAACATAAACTAATTAATGGGTCAATATCCTAATTCGGGTTCAAGGACTTTAAGATCACCAACCCACATCAGTCAAGCGTGGTAATTACTGTATCTTCAGTGAGATGAGAGACTTTTGCCCAGCAGTTAGACATCATGATATTATTATTATTTCTTACTTTTACCGCTCAGAATGAATTCCTGTATATTTCTGTAACGAAATCCTGGTTTGACATTTTATTTATACCCGAAACGCGCTTTATCCCTGTTTTTTGGATTAGAGTCATAACTCTTGGCTTGTTTATTTGAGGGTCCGTTTAAGAATGGATTATTTCACAAGTGGCTTAGCATTATTAATAAGTGGACCCGCTTGGCGCGTCTTCGGTGATGTTGTTTTGAGAGAAAATTCAAATAGGTACAATTGTCGTTAAATGAAGTATTTTGTTATTGCCAGTTGAAGTAACATTTAATTACTATTTGTAATTAAGTAGGGCTCGTGGCGTATTTGACTTCGTGATGTAAGCTCATTGCGCTTGTTAAGCAACGTGCAAATTAATACATAATAAGCATGTTCTCGAGGATGAATGTATGTTTTTTACTGTTTCACGAAAAAACTACTGGACGGATTTGGACGAAATTTTACAAAAATATAGGTTATCTAGACACGCGGCAGCGTGTCAAGCCAAGTTCAAGCAAAGGAACGGCTAGCCAGCGCCGAGTGTAATATTACACGAACCACTTGGTGCCACTTTTGACCCTTCTATAACTCAAAAACTATTTAACGTAAACACATGAAACTACGTGTGTTTAATTATATCCATTAGGACACCGAGAAGCCCAAATTTCATGAAGCTAGCTCAAACGGTTATAAAGATATGAACGTCAGAAAGTCGTAAATTTTAGTATTGACTGACTGACTGACATATAGTACCTAAACCTAACCTACTTCCAGATGACCTAGAAGGCTGAAATTAGGAATCTAGCTCGGTAGTTGTGTGTAAGCGTAAGAAAAAATCTAAAAATAAAAAAAAGTTAAAAAATAGGGGGGGTCCCCATACAAAAAAATATTTTTTTAAATTGTAGCGTTGGAACCGTTACAAGCAGATATTTGAAACTATCCCAATCTAAGTATTATCATATTTGCTATTTAACTGCAATATAAACGTAAAGTTATGTAAAAAAATAAGTGGTGCCCCCATACAAAAAAACTTGTAATTCGCGCTAAACAACCGGCCAACGGTGTGTCGTCGGCCGCGCGCGGTAGGTACTTATGACGCGGTCGGTCCACCGTCGCCCCAGCCAATCAGCGATATCAATACTTACCTAGTTTTCTTTACAAAAAGTAATGATATCCCACCAAAAACATAAATGTAAAAAAGGAGAGCCAAGTTCAATACAAAAATTATGCTTGGCTATGGGCTTCGCCGCAAAAAGAATGGAGATCTAAATGAGTGCCAAGTTGTAGGCAAAATCTCAATAGGTATGTATTTATAGGAACAAAATAACATTATGAACAAGTATTAAACTCTATTTCTTCTCTTTATTGGATACCTATGACAATTGCTGTTATTTAAAAATGTGAGATTTTAAAGTGGGTTAGATTTAACTTGGCCAGTTTTTACCAGAATAAATTTTTTAACAGCCTCCGTGGTCTAGCGGTTTGAGCGCTCGGCTCACGATCCGGAGGTTCCGGGTTCGATTCCCGGTGGGGATATCTCACAAAAATCACTTTGTGAGACTGTCCTCAGTTTGGTTAGGGCATTGCAGGCTGAATCACCTGATTGCCCGAAAAGTAAGATGATTCCGTGCTTCGGAGGGCACGTTAAGCCGTCGGTCCCGGTTACTTTCTACGGATAGTAGTCGTTACATGAGCCATGTCAGAGGCCTTTGGCGGCTCTATAACTCTGACACCAGGATTGGTCAAGTTGACCATCCACTCGATAAGAAGAAGACCAGAATAAAAAAAATATACCTATTTTTTGAATAACGTTATAAAATGACTGATGTAATGAAAACTGGTCAAGTCAAATCTAAGCCACTTTAAGATCTCACATTTTTAAATAACAGCAATTGTCATAGGTATCCAATAAAGAGAAGAAATAGAGTTTAATACTTGTTCATAATGTTATTTTGTTCCTATAAATACATACCTATTGAGATTTTGCCTACAACTTGGCACTCATTTAGATCTCCATTCTTTTTGCGGCGAAGCCCATAGCCAAGCATAATTTTTGTATTGAACTTGGCTCTCCTTTTTTACATTTATGTTTTTGGTGGGATACATCATAATAACACATGGGTCTAGTAACAGCCTCCGTGGTCTAGTGGTTTGAGCGCTCAGCTCACGATCCGGAGGTTCCGGGTTCGATTCCCGGTGGGGATACCTCACAAAAATCACTTTGTGAGACTGTCCTCAGTTTGGTTAGGGCATTGCAGGCTGAATCACCTGATTGCCCGAAAAGTAAGATGATTCCGTGCTTCGGAGGGCACGTTAAGCCGTCGGTCCCGGTTACTTCCTAAGGACAGTAGTCGTTACATGAGCCATGTCAGAGGCCTTTGGCGGCTCAATAACTCTGACACCAGGATTGGTCTGGTTGACCATCCACTCGATAAGAAGATAACACATGGGATACATTTTATCCCCAAATTTCCGCGGGAACGGGTACAACGCGGGTAGAACCGCGGGGCGTGGTTAGTATAATATAAAACCGATTAGCGTTCCGTAATCAGAGTAGGGGTAAAGTTTAAAGTCACGGCTTGTGAGAGGATGATCATGTAACGTTAGGTAATGAACCGAGGGGCGCGTTAAGGGGAGGCTTTCTGTTCAAGGAAATGTTAAACTCCGCGGTTTTATGTGCACAGGTACAACCTGTTCTCATAGGAAAGCCCAAATAAAATTGGAGATATAAGCCTGTGTAACCTTTCTCTTGAATGCAATTATTCGAATCGGATTGATAGTTTCTGGGATTAGCGCGTTCAAAAAGAAGATAATATAAGTATATTAAGGAGAAAAGAACTGTTGTTTTTTCTTCAATTTTTAATACAAAAAAAAAATAACCCATAAGAACACGTCTTCCACTTAATAAATTCCATCTCCAACCCTTAACAAAACCGCGCCTAAGAGTTAACATTTTGTAACGGTGGCCGCGACACGCGCGCAGTTATGATAGATTGTTCCGATCTCATTAGGGGTGTTGTTACAGGGGCGGTTATATAATACGAACATAGAGCTAGACTTAGATGTTATTGAACAAGAATTTATTGGTTTCTTAGAACCTAAGACCTCTACAATTACAAAAAAGTGAGTTTGTTTTTAGAGTTCCGTACCCAAAGGTAAAAACGGGACCCTATTACTGAGACACGGTTAATTAAACCCAAGCTTGTAATATGGAATCTCACTAACTGATACTTCTATAAATATCCATACACAAATACGTTATTATGAGTAAATATTTGACACCCAGACGTCGTCGTCAATAACTACATAATGTCTGCACTATTGTTGACTTCGGAATCGAACCCGCAACCTCCGACACAGTAAACGCTCTCACATGCCAATAGGTTTGTAGAAGTGAGCTCGTTTAGTGTAACCGCATCTTAACTGAGTGATTGTTAACTAAACGCTGTGAGGGATTAGTTTGTACGTAATTATAATCAGTAATAGGCTGATAATTTGACGAGCTATTGTTGAAACTGTTCAACGTACAGTCAGTACGCTGAAAGGTTTATTATACTTGGAACCTTGTCATGTTCAAAACTTCTATTATACATACTGACATGACTAGGGGATTGTTTAATGTGACAAAGTACTAAAGTGCTCAATTTTATTATGGACTGACTGCTGTAGTGTCAATGAAAGACGTGAGTAGCAATGGACTGATTTATTGTGTTTTTGTGTCTACCCTACAACATCGTTATTATACTTAAGACTACCTACTTATTACGATCTTACTTAATATGTTACACTTCTCCCCGTTAAGCTTTGTTTACTTCGGGGTCAGTATTTCACTTCAGTGATTTAACAGCTTGCTTAGCTCGCTTATAAGCACGCAGTGCTCGAGCAGAAACTTCCGGCGGTGGTGAGGATGAGGACTCCTCGGGCGCCGCCGGTGACGGGCCGGCCCGCGCGCCGCCTGGTGATGCCAGGCCACTAGTGGGCTTCACCGCGGGTGATGTCCGGATTTCCTCCCCACCGCTGGACGCATCTTCAAACATCTCGTCTTCGGCTCCCGTGTTACTACCCTCGGGTGTTTCCGCGTTTTCTTTGGCTTCCCTCATTCTCGATAGTGAATACCTACTTTTCGAACAGGTCGGAATTATTTGATCGGAATGTCTACGCCATTCTAAACCTTTCCCTACATCAACTTTGTATGACACTGGGCCCGTTTTCTTTGTAATCGTTGCTTCCGTCCACTTTTCCCCCTTCGCCGTATAATCGCGAGCTAGTACCGCGTCACCCACGTGGAACTCGCGGGGCGCGGCGGGCGCCGGGCGCGCCGCCTGGCGCTCCTGGCGCGCGCGCACGGCGGCGGCGCGGTCCGGCCGCAGCGCGTCCAGGCGCCCGCGCAGCCGCCGCCCCTGCAGCGCTACCGATGGTGACACCCCTGTAGTTGCGTGTTCGCAGTTCCGGTATTGAAATAAAAATTTGCATAGGGCCGCGTCCACGTCTTCCCCTTCGTATAAAGCCCGCTTTATCGCCTTTTTTATTGTTTTCACCGCGTTTTCTGCCGCGCCATTCCCTTGAGGTCTATACGGGGCCGAAGTCGTATGTCTTATACAATTATGATTACAGTACGTTTGGAACTCATGAGACAGGAATGGAGGACCATTGTCTGTAACGAGCTGTGAAGGTAAGCCGAAACGAGCAAAGATGCTTCTCAATACTTTAATGGTGGATTCCGCGTTCGTGTTGCGCATCGGAATCGATTCAATCCATTTGGAGTGTGCATCGACTATAATAAAATATCGTTTCCCCGCACAGTCCGCGAAATCCGCGTGTACCCGTTGCCACGGGTGCAGCGGGAACTCCCACGGGTGCAGCGGCGCCGCCGGCGGGGCGTCGCGCACGCTGCGGCACGCCGCGCATCCCGCACATAGTCCCTCGATATCTTTGTCTAACGTGCCCCAATAAACATAACTACGAGATAAACACTTCATTTTATTAATGCCCAAATGACCTTCATGGAGTTCTTTTAAAATTGTCTTTTGTAAGCTAAGTGGTACCACGATTCTATAGTTATATAGAATGCACTCCTGATCTACCGATAACTCGTTTTTTCTAGAAAAGTACGGTTTTTCCTCTTCACAGCTCGGAGACGCCGGCCAGCCGAACAGTACATAACCCTTGATTTTACACAATACCTTGTCTCGTTCCGTCTCCTTTGCGACATCTTTACAACAAATAGGTAACGATTCTTCAATCAGGTTTAAATAATTAAATGGTTCCCCAGAGCGACCCTCCTGAGGGAGCGGTAGTCGCGATAATGCATCGGCCGGACCGTTGTCCGCCGACCGTACGAATTCGATCGTAAAGTCGTACGCGGCCAGTCTAGCCGCCCACCTTTGCAACCGACTCGCGGCGGTCTGTGGGATTCCCCCTTTATCCCCAAATATATACGTTAGGGGTTGGTGATCGGTACGCAAAGTGAACCGCCTACCGAACAAATACTGATGGTGCTTAGTGACTCCGAACACGATAGCGAGCGCCTCCTTATCTAGCTGGCTGTAATTAGTCTCAGCGGCGTTGAGCGTGCGCGACACGCAGCTGATGGGCCGCTCGCCGGCTGCGCCGCGATGCGCGAGCACGGCGCCCAGTCCGTACGCGCTGCTGTCCACCGACAACACCAACTCCCTCCCCTCCTCATAGTGGGCTAACACCCGCTCGCTCAGGAGAGATTGCTTTGCGTTTTTGAAAGCCCTGTCGCAGTCTGAGTTCCATTTCCAACAAGTATCCTTTTTTAACAAACTGTGTAAAGGTTTTAGCATTGAACTTAAATTAGGTATGAATCTACCATAATAATTTAACATTCCTAAAAAGCTTTTTAGTTGACTCACGTTTTGAGGGCTAGGCGCGTTGGTAATGGCTTCCAGCTTACGAGGGTCCGGTCGCAGACCGTCCTTATTAATAATAAAACCCAGGTATCTAACACTATCTTGTAAGAAATTACATTTACTAAGTTTGACAGTTAGCCCCATATCTCGCAACCTTTCGAGTACAGCCCGAAGATTCCGTTCATGTTCGGCCCTATTGGCCCCCGTGACACAGATATCATCTAAAAAAACCACGCACCCCGGCACTCCTCGCAGAGTCTCCTCCATCAATTTCTGGAACGCCTCCGGTATAGAAGATAGGCCGTACGGCGTACGGCGGTAAACATACGTCCCCAAATGAGTTGTGATGGCGGTATACGGTTGAGACTCCATTGTTAGTAAACATTGTTCATACGCGTGACGTAAATCAATTTTGCTGAATTTCTGCCCCCCACTCAGATTAGCAAATAGTTCATCAATGCGTGGTAACGGGTAATAATTCCGTTTTAATTTAGGGTTAATTGTGATTTTATAGTCCCCGCATATCCGTATTTCCCCGTTCTGTTTAATCACGGGTACTATTGGGGTCCCGTAATCAGAATAATCCACCCGATATATCGTACCGTCCGCTTCAAGTCGCGCTAACTCCTGCTCGACTCGCGCGCGGAGTGCCAGGGGCACCGGTCTCGCTCGCACATAAACCGGTTCGTTATCAATCAGCTGTAATCGAATAGGTCGCTTACAAGTTCCTAATTTCTCAGAAAAAACTTCGGGGAATTCATTACATAGTTGACTTACGAAATTGTTATCGTCTGTGATTTCATTCAAGTTAATTTGTGTTATTTTTAAAGCACGCATCCACTCACGTCCTAATAAGGGACGCGAGCCACTCTTAATAATATATAACGGCAATGATTTCGCACATTCCTGCCCTAGTTGTACATCAACTTTAATAAAACCCTCAGACTCAATTTGTGTTCCAGAATAACTACGTAAAACTAAATTATCTTTAATAATCTTTCTATTCGCAAACAACCTTCTATATAAGTCGTCACTAACCGCCGAGATCCGACTGCCCGTGTCCAACTCACAACTCACGCGATGGTTGTCTATCGATAACGTAATAAAATATGGTTTGTTACCTTGTGCTGACACTTCAATGTTGTACAAACCATCGTCCGATTCCTCACCCACATAATTATGACGATCGCGCCCTTTGCACATCACCTTTAGATGTCCTCGCTGTCCACACTCATCACAATTATAGTTCTTGAACCGGCACTTATCCTGTGCGTGGCCCTTGCCACACCGCCAGCAAGCCCGCGCAGCACCCGATGTCGTAGCGCCCGCGCCTCCGCTGCGGCCAGCAGCCCTGTCGTAGGCACCGCGCCGCGCCGGCACCCGCTCCGGCTGGGCCCCGCGCGAGCCCGCCTGCCCGCCGCGCGCGTAATGCAGGCCTTCACCTGCCTCGCCGCTGCCCGCCGTCGCCGCCCGTGCCGCGTCCGTCGCCGTCGTGGCCGTCGTGCCACTCACCTCGGCATGCTTTTCCGCCGCTTCCAGAGCCAAAGCTAACTCGACCGCCTCTCTGTACTGAATTTTCTTTTCGGCAAAAATTCTAGATCTCATCGCGTCATTCGTGAGGCCCGATACGAATTGATCTCGTAAGTTCTCTTCGAGGGTCGAACATGATTTACATTTGCCGAAATTACACGTAGCCGCTAAGTGCTTGAGAGCCTGCAAGTATTCGGTGAGGGACTCGCCGGGGCGCTGCCTGCGCAGTCTGAACACGTGGCGCTCGGCGATCTCCGACCGTTGTGGCTCCAAGTGGTCCGTCAATAACTTCACCAAATCGTCGTAACCTTTGTCTTCAGGGAAACTGGGCGAACACAAATCGCACATTAACGCATAGGTTTCTTCCCCCACGACCGTAATTAACAACGGAACTTTCACTTCATCCTTAACCTCATTTAGCGTGATGTACTGATTTACACGACGGATGTACGCTGGCCACTGTTTTGAGCTCAAATTGAACGGTTCTATCTTTCCGATTGGCATTTTCACAAGACAATACTTTATTACGTGGTTTTAGACCCGAAAATATAATTATTTTTTATCCTCGTCGCCAGTGTAGTGTCAATGAAAGACGTGAGTAGCAATGGACTGATTTATTGTGTTTTTGTGTCTACCCTACAACATCGTTATTATACTTAAGACTACCTACTTATTACGATCTTACTTAATATGTTACAACTGCAAGTAAAAATCACACTTAAATATCAACGTAAAAATATTTTCCTTTTTAGCCAAACATGGTGATTATGCCTAATCCGGATAAGGGTTAGGGATGCCATTGAATCAAAATATTTTCGTAATGCGCAGTGATTGGTCGGCTGAGTTCCGCACGGCTCGGTTCCGCTTCGATGAAAACACATCCTTACTGTACTGTTATCTTCAGTGAGATGAGAGGACAAAGGGTGACTTTTGTAATCGTCGGTATGTCCATGTCTGAAAGTACGAAAATCGTTTCTTCTAATCATGTCATCAATTTTAGTGGCAATAAAAACTGAATTCATAAATTTTTGAAAATACGCGGTCTACGCCCTGATATAGAATCGGGTAAAATGTGAAAAATTATTATTGTACCAATATAGGTCGAGTATAACGATAATTTTTTGCTGCACCCTGTGTATAGCGAAAGAATTTTCATAATCGGTTTGTAAATGACGGAGCAGTAAACATGAAAAAATGTATGCACGAAGTCTATTGAAAACTGTAGTTGTTAGCAACGCCAGAGCGCGAGTGACTGTGTATACAAAACAGCGATGAAACATTCAAAAATGGTACATTTTAAACGAAATTTTACAGCAGATGAAATTGTTTTTCAAATGTAGCTGTTACAGAATTAAATTCTACCATTTTTTTCGTAAAAATCTCATCCATAATTTGTTTTGAAAATAAAAATACCTAAAAAATACGGGTTTTTTTAAACAAACGCGATTTGAACACCTCATATTTTATTTTCAAAACTAGCAGTGCCCCGCGGCTTTGCCCGCGTTGAGCCCGTTGCCGTAGGAATTTTCGAAAATCCTTTCTTAGTGTGCACTTACGTCACTTGAAGAACCATCCTGCCAAATGTCATGTTTCTAGGTGTAGCGGTTGAAGCTGTGCGTTGATTATCAGTCAGTCAGGACTTTGAATTTTTTATATATAGATAAAGGACAGTTGATGAATTCATATAGACCGTGGGACCTCCAATAAGATTGACACATACATCGATCAGTACCTTTTTTCTCATAAAAAAATACGCCTATTTTCTAAAAATATCTCTTCAATGTGACCCAAAAACCGACATCAAAAGCAAAATAAAAGTAAAACAAAGACACAAAACAACACATCACCGATATCTCGTAAGATTAATCTGGTTGGAAGAAACAAACGCGTCGTAATGTAAACGATACGTACAGGTGTTGCGGAAATAGGGATGGGGTAGAGTTGTCGACGCTTGGTCGAAAAATGAGTTTAAAGTAGGTTTTTGTTGAAATTTGATTCTGTAGGTTTATATGGTGGTGGTACAGAGCCATTGTGTGAAAAAAACATTTAACTTGGTACTAATCAATTTTGTATATGAATTTTTTCCGGTCGATTTTTCTGAAATTGTCGATATAATTTGGTCGATGAAATAAGTTTTTGTTCAACTGATATGCTATACTTATATGCAACATACAATCTTGACTGATTCATGTTGCGATCTCATACTTGAATTGGAAACCGTACAAATACTAAACTCTACTTGAAATCAATTTCCTGGCTGAATTAATATTTGTTCTTGGAAATGCATATTGTTGAGAAGTCATTCAATAAAGTATCTAGATAAATATCTAGATATCTAACAGTATGAAGTACCTACTAACTTCTTTTATGTTCCAATGCAAGTAAAGGCATCTCAACTGACTGAAAAGTTTTCAGATTCTATAGTGACTTTTATCTATATACTCGTAACCTTAATGGAAATACTAAGGAAATACCTTTTTTCTACTTTTTTCGTACTTTTCAAAACATGGCTCGGGTTTGAGATCACCAACTTACATTTTGGTAAGCGTGATGATTATGCCCTAATCCTCCTCATTGTACTGATATCTTCAGTGAGCTGTGGGACATTACAGGCTAATACTACTACTACTATTACCTTTTCTATACCTTATATTTTTTAATTAGCACCTAAATATGTTGAAAAGGCAAATGACGTTCGTTTCAAATAGTGTTCTCTTAAGTGCAAAATAAAATACTAGTTTCAACAAACAGCTTTTGTTTCATAAACATATTCAAATTCTAAATAGATTTCAGACATCTTGTCTGTCCTTAGTATCAGTTTTAGCATTTTATCCGACTTCAAAAAAGAAGGAGGCTTCTCAATTCGACCGTATATTTGTTTTGTCATTATCTTAAATTGTCGATCGTAAGACCATGTCGAAGGCCTTTGGGTGGTCTAAAAACTCCGACACCAGGGTTGGCTACTAACCTACTCGAATTTGCATACTTATCGATATGTGACCGACACGCGCCCATCCCTACACCTATAGATACGTGAAGTATGCGGGCACAGGGGCCAGTGTCGTTTGTACCCCGTCAGGCTCGGTAAGTATGGAGATAAGATTCGGCATTCCACCCCCAACATATTCAATGATTTAAACATTATTTCGGTGGTTTTCTTACTATTCCCATTTTGAAGATTTTTCGGTCAGAATTTTGTGGTTAGAAGACAATTCTAATTGTACGTATTTGTATTTTTAAACTCGTGCGATTTCATTTTGAACACATTGTATAAAGCAAATCCTACTAATGCGAAAGTTTGTGACGGTGGATGTATGTATGTTTGTTACTTTTTCACAAAAAACCACGGATGGATTTGGATGAAACTTTACAGTAATATAGGTTATACATCAGATGAAACTTTACAGTAATATAGGTTATACATCATAACACATGGGATACATTTTATCCCGAAATTCCCGCGGGAACGGGTACAACATGGGCGAAATCACGGGGCGCGGCTAGTTTAAAATAATCTTTTTGTATATGCCAACTCCATTTCAAAGGCACACTATACACTACTTATCAACCATAAATTGTGGGTAAAGAAAGCTTCTGATTGTTGCTAGTATAATCACATGCTATATGATAGATCTCTTCAGAATCCACAGCCAAAGTACTCGGATGTTTTAATACAGAGAATTCGCTTGAAGGAAATACCAAGAAATTTGAGTGCGGGTTACGAGACTCTTTGATCGCAGAGATTGTTTTGTATCTATGTACACGCGCACAGTTATTGAGAAATTGTTATTACTTCACTTTATTTTGTAATAACATACTATGTTGATTATATGAGTCTTCAAACGTAGCTTAAAGTGTGTTTCCTTTAAGCGGAGTCGAGCTGATTCAATTGACCAATCACAATGCAATAAAATTGTTAACGCATTGACATTGTCAAAAAAATTTTGTAATGTGTCGTGATTGGTCGGTTGAGCTCCACTCCGCTTCACTGAAAACGTGCCTTAAGCCTCGTTTTCATTGAAGACCTTTAAGTAAACTACCTATGCAAATAAATGATGGGAAATTACTTGGAGATAACAATATCAACCTTTATACGGTTTATCCACGTTATACCCGTTCCTGTGGGAATTTTGGGATGAAAAGTATGTTTCGACCTTTGTCTATCTTGTCTTTTGTCTATTTGACTATCCATAACGAATAGGTTTTTTCGAATGGGTTTAGTAGTTCCTGAGATTGGCGCGTTTAAATAAATAAAAATCAAACTTTTCAGCTTTATTGTTTTACTTTTCATAGATTTATTTTATACCTGTCGAACGCAAATGAAATAAAAATCAGTTTTGATGTTGAAAGTGTAAAAACATTTCCATTTGTTATTTTATATTATTTTTTTGCACTTTAAAGTCTTACAAAAACTCGAATGCCTAGTATGGCACCAATATATTCAACGGACAACTTAATAAGTTCTTTAGCACGATCACATGGTAATGGACGAGGCCTAGTCGGGTTACTACCTAACACGATCGTATTCAAACCATTTCGAAAATGAATCGAGGAATTACAGTACTTTTGAATTGAAACTACGTTTACGGATACACTTCGCTTTTATGTATTTTACATTTTTATGTGACGTTTTGGCCCCTTGATCACAGAAGACTGAGGAAAAACTTAGAAACCAGTAATAATAGTAACTTGTAAAAAATTACAACTACAGTTGCCAGGATCAAGGAAGTGGTTCAGAAAACTCGCGGTTTAACCCGTATTATGCCCGTTCCCGTGCGAATTTCAGGGTGAAAAATAGCCTATAACCTTCTCCCTGAATGTGGCTATCTATTACAAAAATAATTAGTCAACTCTGATTGGCAAAACTTAAATAACAAATACTAACGTTAGTACAGATTTAAGAACATGATTCTTCATAGTACTATCTTGGAAGCCGTTAAGACAAAACATACCGTCGAAGTAGAGGCAAATTCAAATATGGGCATCGAGATATCAAACATCGAGCTATCGACATTCAATCGAGAAACTACGAGTACGTTATTCGATCGACAGCGTACAGATGGTAGCCTCGCTGTTTATTTCCCGTTGCAATTATCGAAATGGCCGAACGCCAAATAAAAGATATAAATTCATCACTATCGATCGCCGGCGACATTTTAACGAATGAAATGGTTAATCACTCGTCTGTCGGCCGGTTTGATTATATTTACAGAAAGCTCGTTTGCACGTTGCTGTTAGTTAATACTGTTAGTAATCTACTGGGTGTCTGTTAAAATCGGTCAGAATGTGCAATTTTAAAAACACAAAATTATAAAAGATTCATAATACTGACATGACGTTGAAGTTGAGGTATGTTTTAAATATTTTATTCGCGATTAAGTCCCGTCTAGATTAGTGATTACAACATTTAATTAATATCAAAAGTAGTAGGTTTTGTAGGTTTAAGCAAACACTACTTATTTACACAAGATCCTGTAATGCAACGAACGTCAAATAAAAATCTATACTAATATTATAAAGCTGCAGAGTTTGTTTGTTTGAACGCGCTAATCTCAGGAGCTACTGGTCCGATTTGAAAACTTCTTTTTGTAATGCATAGTCACATTCAACGGAAAGATTATACTCTATTTTACATCCCGAAATTTCCACGGTAACGGGCACAACGCGGATAAAACCGCGGGGCGCTGCTAGTGTAAAATAAAAGCGAAGCGTATCCGTAAACGTAGTTTCATTTCGAAATCACAAGTACTGTAACAGAATACTAATTTCGCGATTAATGGTGAAAGCGTTAAGTGTCATTGCGCACCGAAACGACCACAATCACCGCTGAATTAAAACACTATAGATGTCTCTCGACCGCACCGAGTGGTTTGTGTCAATTCTATTCCATCTCATTTCAATGGTAGCTGATTGGTTTCACATGTTTCAGCGCTTAGGACGTAAATTAACTAATACTTTAAGAGACGGTAAAAATGGCAATTAGGTCTTTTAAGTGCTCAAGCAGACTAATTACTTGTTTTATTTATTGGTGAATGAATTTCAAAATGATAGATTTACTCCAAACAAATTCACACACGATTAATTAGATCTAAACTAAGCTCTACTTGTGTTATGGAATCTAACTGAGTAATACTTATACATATACAAAAATATGAGGATATATTATGTATGTATATGTATGTATTTGTATGTATGTATGTTTGTAACTCTTTCACGCACTTACTGAACGGATTTGGATGAAACTTTACAGTAATATAGGTTACATCAGAATAACATATTGGATACATGTTATCCCGAAATTTCTGCGGGTAAAACGCGGGTAACACAACGGTGCGCGGCATTACACAAATACGTAAGTTCACTTGTGATAACCTAAGCAAGGATTCGAAGCCAAGACGTATGTCATTAAGCTTGTTGGTCAATTTGATAGCGAGCGAGTCAGCTAGCTATAATCTGAGTATTATACGGGAGTTTGCTTGTAGCTTCTCAATTCGCTTAATTTCATCAACACTTTAATAACTATTTAACGCGCGCCGATGAAAAAAACATGCAGCCCTGCCTAACCCTTATGGTTGTGTATTTACAAAATAAACACACGTTTTTGCCCAACCCTCATTTACTAGTAAAATCTGCTGTTCAAAGTTAAGGGTAGTTTTGGACAAAGGGTAGTTTCGCAGTTGGGGTTGCTAACATTTCTTTTGCTATTTAGGTGTAAGTTATAGTTAATCAGTATGTGATATACTAGCGATGTCTTTTGGTTTCGGACATGTTTGCTCCAAATGAAAGAAAGTTTTAACTTGTAGAAATGGCCCTTATATATTATATGAACTAATGTAATATGTTTGTGGCCATCTCTTGTATCGGAGCTTTTAGACCACCTGAAGACCACCGACTCGATTAAGACAACTAGGACCCACAATTTAACGTGCCCTACGCATGTATATTTGTATCGAAAAACTGACTTCTAAATCGAACTTTAGGAGATTTACCTCATCGTAATCGGTGAAAAATGTTCGATTATTATTTTTATTAGATTACTTGTCTTTCATAATTTCGTCTGCTTGAAATAGTCAAACTATTTTAAGACCGGATTGAATAACTCTAAGGGTCAACACTGCGTTAAGCGTGCGCACGTCGCGTGCGCCCGACGTGTGCGCCCACCGCCTGTTTCACTTTTGTATGCAAGCGACGGACGCCCGCGACGCGACGGTTCACTTTGGTATGGAACCGCGGCGTGCGCACGCTTTACGCAGTATCGGCCCTTATATCTATTTAATTCCTAAATATGTGTAATAAACAAAAGGTGATTAAAAGTTGTATTTTATACTGCACGAAATAGAACACAATTTGAAACGGACGTCTTTTGTTTTTTAAATATATTTAAGCGTTTCATCAAATTGTGACTCCTTGTGCAATGCAAAAACCTTTTTTAATTATCAATAAAAAGTTGCTTAACACAATAATCACTTCATTCACACAATTTTCCCTCCAAACTTGTATAAAAATGTGTTTCAAAACGGTCTCCCGTGGCACTTCCTAATTTTCTTCGCAAAATTGAGTAAAATAAATTTCTTTCCTGTCAAAATTAGTTGATGTCAAATTCCCCTCCGTTTTCAAAAAATATGAGTCTCGACAATTTATTGTGTTGTTATTTTAATTTTTCCTTTTCAAAATGGCTTAGCGATGAGTTTTAGAACAATGAGAGATATTAAATTGGTGTTATGTTGTAATCTGTTTATTAGCTATCTGTCTGTCAAAATAACAGTTTTTTTACGGCGGTGAATACTGTAATGTACCACTGCTGAGCAAAGGCCTCTCATCTTACCGAAGATAAATCAGTACAGTGAGGAGGATTAGGCTTAATCACCACGCTTGCCAAATGCGGGTTGGTGACATTGCATCAATGTAAATAAAAATATTTTAGCGCCTTGCATGTAAATTCTTAAATCAAGTACCTAAATATGTTTAAAAGAAACAAATTAGCATTTTCTCAAAATTGTGCCAGCTATCAGCCACTACCCGCTTTTAAAATTACATCATAGGACATACCGTCATTTATTTTTAAGCGTCTAACTCGATTTATTCTCTTATTTTGCATATAGGTACCAGAGCTCTACCGTGCTTTGGAGTAAAAAAAATCACATCTAACCGTCACATGATGATGGCTTTTGCCCTCAAAAGCCATCATCATGTAACATCATCATCTATGATATAAATGATATAATTTTCACCAGAACACCCTTGTTCTGGTGAAAATTATATCATAGAAAGCCCCTAATTTTTCCGAGATTAAAAAACTGAATACATTATTACTCTTATTATAAGGGAGATTACTCATGCGTCTGTACGTCACGCTGCACCATATTCAAGTGTTCTAACTTATGTAAGAGCCTACTTACTTGGTATTCATCTCATTTCTTACCGTAAAAGGGTATTCTACGCAATTTAATAATAATCGTAGCAAATCGTATAAATCAAATGTCACTTTGTACGTCTAAAATCAGTTCATATAATGAATGTACTTATATAATATACCTTTTAGAGGAAAGCCTATGCCATCATTCATAGAGTAACGTCGTAACTACAAAAGAAGAAAAGCAATTTTAAGCTTTAACCATGCTGTAAAAAAAGCTCAAAATCATTTGTGTTGAACTGCAAGTTCTTGGGTCAAATATTGAAAAATGTTCTGGACAAGAGCCAAGTTATAAAATGTGAATCTAAGCTACATTTTAATTTAAATTGTTTTACGTTTAAATAATTTCTCTGCTGAGTTTATGGCGTAGAAGATGTAATAAAACGGTGTTACTCGAGATAATATTTATGGAGGCCATTAATTTTGAATTCTAACTAGCTGCCTGCCTTTGATTTGTATTGGATAATGAAATATATTTCACGAAAATCGGGGTAAATTATGTATTATCCTGATTTGATTATAAGTAGGTAATTGGCTAACCTATATGATTTTATCAGTATGTATGGAGAAGCAAAAGTTTGATGCCGCGTCGATGTCTATGTGTATGTGAATCCTAACTATATAACAGACTAGCCGCGCCCCGCGGTGTTACCCGCGTTGTATCGGTTCCCGCGGGAATTTCGGTATAAAATGTACCCCATGTTTTATTCTGATGTTTAACCTATATTACTGTAAAGTTTCATCCAAATCCGTTCAGTAGTTTTTGCGTGAAAGAGCAACAAACATACATCCATACATCCATCTTTACATCCATCCATACATACATCCTCACAAACTTTCGCATTTATTATATTAATATTAGTGGGAAGTAGGATGTACCGATATCGATGCAGTTTTTCCACTTGAAAGACAATTTGGTTGCCGTGGTTGTTAGCTATGTTTGGGAAAAATCGGTCCAGCTGTTTATGCATAAGGATTTCTAAATTTTAACAGCATGCAGTTTATTCTTTAATATACATATCTTGAAGCACACTGCTCCTGGTAGTAACTTCTAGTAAGCCCCAGTCTTCGACAAATCCTCAAATTTTGTCTCATCCTGATCTCTCAATTGAATAAACGATTCATATTATATAAGATAACACTTCTTCAAAAGAATATTTTACTCTAAATATCCACGAATAAAGTCTGTTTTCCGCTGTATTTGTTGGCCTAAGAAGAAAGAAGGCAAAATCTCCGATTTCTAAATAATTTGTGTGATTCTTGAAGCCTTGGAAATTGTTTCAATTATTCTCTGAAGAACTCTGTTTTTAAAAGAAGTCGTACAAGAATATTTGTTTTAACGTTTAGTGTTATTACAATAAATATTGAAATGAATGCCTTTACTTCCTTAAGCATTTTTTAGTTAGAACATGTCGGAGGCTTTATTGTTTAAAAATTCCTACATGAGAGGCTATTGACCTATCGAATGTATATATGAATAATCTGCAACAAACTAAATACAGCATAAGTTTACCAAAACCGATACAATAATTTTGAAATAAACAAACATTTCAGGGCAAAAATAAAAAGATATGATTCAATAATCCGGCAGTAAAGTATGATATGAAAACAAGAGTAATCGGGCCCGATCTACAATCTAACTGTATTTTATGAGGCTGTCGGCAGTCGTAAACGTTGACGTTCGAGACGGCGAGGGGTTATTGGGAGGAGCGGTATTGATATTAATAAACTAAATATACCCGGACAAATTCACTCACAGCCAATCAGACTCAACAAACAAAGTAAGCTCAAAGCTTGTAACTAACTGATACTACTACATATATATACACAAATAATTTATATGAATATATAATTGACATTCACATGTCGTCAACTGTGTCTTCACATAATTTTGACTCCGTGCGGGAATCAAAACCGCTACCTACGACACAGTAAGCGCTCTCACTACCCCTGCCACACCAAAGGGCTCAAAATATTAAAAGAAGATTGAAAAACAAATCACAAAAGCAGGCAAAATGTTATATTTTGAATCTCTTGGAACGCTGACAGTTTTATAATGAGTTGACCAGAATTACCTATGTGTGTCAAAAATACCAACAATACCTATTTAAAAAAAAAACCCAATTACACTCATTAAAAGAGTTCTTCTTCATCGAGTGGATGGTCAACCTGACCAATCTTGGTGTCAAAGTTATTGAGCCGCCAAAGGCCTCTGACATGGCTCATGTAACGACTACTCTCCGTAGAAAGTAACCGGGACCGACGGCTTAACGTTGAAAGATATGAAATAATATAACGTATAGCGATAGTAGGTCTATCGCTATACGTTATATAATATATGTACACTAGGTATATACGTATTATTGCTATAAAATTAGTAAAATAGCACTGTGATCAAAATGTTAAAATCAATCTATCTATATTGGTGCCATAACGTGCCACCAATATAGAACGGAAAAAACGAGCTTTTAAAATAACAAAAATATATATATTTGATTTAATTGATATAAATAGAGATCGTGAGAATATTGATTCAATTAATATTTTAATAAAAATCTATTCAATACCGTTCGTCAGAATATACCCATTGTATCCAAACAACAAAGTAATGTCAGAACGAATTTTCTTAAAAATATGCAATTTTTAGTACGACTAAACGGAATACGTTATCAATCGGCTGATAACGGAACGATACTTTTATCGCATGCCAGACTTCGGTATAGTACGAGTCTAAATGGAATTGATAAGAAAATAAAGACAGTGCATTGTATTTATTTCGGAATTTTCAAAGCAAAATGTGAATAAGTTTGAAACTGAAAATATCGTGTCTTGAGCAATGAGCGAGCGTGGCGTAGTTTGACTAAGCGATGTTAGGTAATTGCGATTGTTAAGCAACGTGTAGCTCGATCCGTAGATGGGTGGCCGATAGAGGCATTTCTATCTGAGCGTTACCGTGCTTCGGAGGGTACGTTAAATTGTCGGTTCCGGTTGTTGCAATCGTTAGACCATGTGGGAGGTCTTTGGGCGGTCTAAACACTCCGACACCAGGGTTGGCCAATGACCTATTCGAACAGCGGTGCTACTATTTAAAATTACTTTTGCGTGAAAGAGAAAGAAAGCTACCTATCTCCCTCATCATGTTTCCATCAAGCCAGTAACCGACTCATTAAAACATTTAACAATAATTAAAATAAACCGATCGGTTGACATTGTTCAACATTCTATTTGTGGTGCGGCGAATTAATGTGAAACGAATTTAATGGAACATACAGGGTGTATCTTTACTTCATTCATTCATTTCACATTGACTAGCCCGGTGACACAGTGGCAGTGAGAGCGCTAACTGTGAATACAAGTTTAGAGTTTACTTTGGGTCGAATTTAAAAAAAATAACCGTGTGTGTGTGAATTTACATAGGTCAGTGGCCAACCCTGGTCAGAGTGTTTACTCTACCGTGCTTCGGAGAGCACGTTTAGGTATCGGCCCCGGTTGTTTCAATCGTTAGACCATGTTCGTTCTCTCGCCTCTGTGGCTCTGTTATGAGTGGACGTGTGCTCACTTTAAGTTCAATAAGGTTCAAAATACAGTGAATAAATAATAAAAATTAAAATATTTAATATTGTTGCTATCCTTGTTTCGCTCCGCATCTAACGTCCGTGAACGCGGTAAGCGACGCCAGAACAAGACAGCGAATAAAAATAATTGCCATCGCGCTCTCACTTAACTGATAAGGAGAAGAACTGGTTCCCGTGTATAGTCAGAGAGACAAGAAGATTTTCGCATATTTATTTTAACAAATAAAAATGATGAGAACTCCGGAAAAATCGAACTCAGTCCCCGATATCACGGCCATGGATGATTCTACTCCGCCCAAATTTGTCGCGGCCCGTAAGCGAAAAAGAGATAACGAAGTAAACCTTGCGCATATTGAGACTATGTCTATGACAATAAAAACAGAACTCAAGGATCTTATTACGGGATTAATCAACTCTCAAAATGAACAGATTACCAAGATATTATCATCACTACAAGATGTACTAAATACTACAAATGCCCTTCAAGCTACCATTTCCCATCTATCTGAAGAGAATACAGCACTAAGGTCAAAGTTAGAGAAAATGGAAATACAAGCAAAGACGGACAATGAACAAATTATTTTACTCGAAAATAAACTAGAGGATAGTCTTCGTGCTGAGAGAAAGACAAATATAGAAATAAAAAATGTACCACTGCAGGGGGATGTAACTAAGAACGGCCTTATACAAATGGTCACCACACTTTACAAAAATTTGGATATGAATATTGATAAATCAGAAATCAGAGACATAATAAGAACCAAGAAGTCAAACTCGGAAAAAAGCACCATTATCGTCGAACTAAACAACGTATTCTCTAAAATTAACCTTTTGAAGACTGCAAAAGCCTACAACAATAGAAATCCAAAAAATAAACTTAATGCCAGACAATTAGGCCTAAACGGTAAAGAAGATACCCCAATATTTGTATCTGAAAATCTCACCCCTAAGGCATCGAGATTGTACTTCTTAGCTAGAGACTTCAAGTCGACCAATAACTATAAATATTGTTGGACCAGCTTTGGAAAAGTGCGACTTCGTCGAGATGACAACACTCCAATTTATACCATCACAAATGAAATGCAATTCCCGCAGCTCCTTAAGAAGTGACTAGTACAAACCATTGGATTGGCATCAAAAAGGTATAATAAGCGTGTTACATATATAAATATTTATTTCTTCTTTAAACTTTGTTTATATTATCTTAGGATTATTTGTGATTATGAATACAACTACATGTTAAATCTAAACTCAATTACGAAAATCAACTTAGTAAACTATATCAAAAAGTTCCCCTTATATAAAACTCTAATTAGCAATTCACCAATTACTAACTACACCTTTACTGTTGCTTACTCTGAAACTGGATAGTCAGGATAATATTATCAAGGAATTGGACTACATAAATAATGTAACGAGCATTAACTGCTCCATAGACAACTTTGTAAAGAAGATACCGGCTAATAAGCCTAAATTATCAATTGTTGTACAAAACATTAGAAGTGTCCACAAGCAGTCTAACATAGATGATTTAGATGTTAACTTAAGTATGCTCCACCATGAGGTGGACATTATAGTATTAACTGAATGTAGAATTAATTTGCAAAAAACTCTTCCTCATAAGGTCGGCTACTTAAGTTACTCTACTAAAAAACAAATAAATCAGAATGATGGTGTTGTCGTTTTTATAAAGGATTCCGTTAAACATTCAGTTAAGGAAATAACCCTCTTTAAGGCATCCTGTTTAGAGATTACAACCCCCTTTAGTAGTATTATCTGCATTTACCGTTCACCCGCAGAAAAAAATCGAGAGAAATTCATAGACTCCCTAGATAATTATCTTAAATCACCCCATCTAAAAATAAATACGACATTGATGGGAGACATAAATATAAACATACTTAAAGACAATAAAGACAAAGACTCCTCTGTTTATCTCGATATGTTAGCAACACATAGCCTGTTGCCAGGTCACCAATATGACACCAGAGTAAATAGTTGCCTCGATCATATCTTTACTAACATTAATAACAAAAAATTAACAGTTACTATAGCAATCCTAGATACTACAGTAACGGACCACAAATTAGGCTTGGTATATTTTTATGACAGCACTCTTTCATCCGGTAAGTTAAAAAAGACCAAAACGACAACAGACTACACGGAAGCAGTTAAATTATTAAGAGAAAGAAATCATTCTGAACTCTTTACTTTGAATAATCCTAACATTTTGTGTAGAGAAATCATACACACTATCTCTGATTGTCTCAAGCAAAGTACTAAAACTATAAAAATCGCCTGTAGTAAGATAATTACAAAACCGTGGATAACCCTTGGAATTTTAAAGTGCATAAGAAATCGAAATAAAATGCAGATACAACTTCGTAAAAATCCTTTAAATGAAATCCTTAAAATTAGTTACAGAAGATATCGAAATTATTGCAACAACCTAATTAAAAAACTAAAATATGACTATGAAAGGAAATTGTTAAATCATGCAAAAATTAATACTAAATCTTTATGGAAATGTATAAAAAACCTAACCCACTTAAATAAAAAAACCGATAATAATACAGAACTCACAAATATAAAAACAGACCCCTACCAATCTGCTGATTGTGTCAATAAACACTTCACCAACATCGGTAAATCACTTGCTGAAAAATTACTAATGACCCAAAAACTGTACAAAATTACTTCTCCACTTTACCAACACATAACAAATCAATAGGTATCATTGACACCGATCCCACAGAAATTACCTCCATAATTAATAGCCTAAAGACGGATTCTTCTCCAGGGTGGGACGGTATTCCATCCAAATTTCTAAAAATGGCTAACACAGCAATTGCTCCTCTGATAAGCCACCTTTGTAATATCTGTTTTAGTCAAGGTAGTTTTCCTGAATACTTAAAGCGTTCAGTTGTACATCCCATTCATAAAGGTGGGGACAGAGGCGATGTCAACAATTATAGACCTATATCTGTATTAACAACCGTGTCAAAGATTCTAGAAAAGGCTATCAACAATCGACTAATGCAATTTTTTGACAAATACAATATAATATCACCAGCTCAATATGGTTTTAGAAGAGGTTTAAGTACAGAAAACGCTGTTACTGATTTATCTAGTCAAATAACCCAACACCTTGACCTAAAGAACAAAGCATTATGCGTTTTTCTGGACCTACAAAAAGCGTTTGACACCGTCTCTGTTCCCCAACTATTGTTAAGTTAGAAAAACTTGGTATTCGTGGTAGTTTTCACAGGTTAATAACAGATTACCTGAAAAAACGGTCACAGCAAGTGAGATTACAAAATGGAGTAATAAGCACCCTCGAGGAATGCTCTGAATATGGCGTGCCCCAAGGTAGCGTCCTCGGACCTACCCTATTTCTTGCGTACATCAACGATCTTACAAACATGCAACTCTGCAATGGAAAAGTTTTCTCTTATGCTGATGACACAGCTGTTATGTTTCACGGTAAAACATGGGATGAAACTTTTAAAACTGCTGAATCAGGTCTCCGTAAAATTATAAACTGCCTAAAAATAAATCTTCTGTCCTTAAATCTATCCAAAACAAGCTATATTACATTCTCAATCAGAAACTCCCAACAACCGAATCCCGACTTACACTTACCTGCACATTTTTGTTCTAACCTACAAGATTGTAATTGTACGCATCTTTTAAGAGTAAACACCGTTAAATATTTGGGTGTTATAATAGACCAAAACTTAAACTGGTTTCCGCAAATAGAATTAATGACAAGCAGAGTAAGAAAACTGATATGGATTTTTAAATATCTTAGACACATAGCAGATAATATTCTTATTAAATATCTCTATATAACTCTTGTGCAATCGATACTGCAGTACTGCATCACACTCTGGGGAGGTACTTCAAAAACTCAATTCATCAATATTGAACGTACGCAAAGATGTATACTCAAAATTATGCTTAATAAAAGAAAACGTTTCAGTACTGCTCAACTATATAATGAAGCAGATGTAATGACAGTACGTCAGTTATATATTTTAAAATGTATTATAAAAAATCATAATTCTTTACAAAAATCAAACATTAAAATCAATAAACGCACTAATCGCAGAGTAATCACTTGTCCCAAAGTTAAAACCACCTTTGCCTCTAAGCAATATAGAACGCTTTCCATAAAAATTTACAATAATATTAATAAACATTTAAATATTGAACACCTAGTACTACATAAATGCAAAACTAAAGTAACTTCTTTCTTAAAATCACTAAATTATGAACAAACCGAACAATTACTTACGACAATACACTAAATAAAAAAAAAAAATAAATAAAAAAAAATATTACATACTACAACATAATACTAACTAACTAACTATAAACTTCTATCATCATTACCAACACTCATATTACAATATAGTAAAATTCATTGAAATTCAACTTTGATTATCTAAGATCACTTTAGTAATAAGTAAGCGGACTCCTAGACTATTTGAGATCAATATTTTTACTATTTTTATGTGTACCCACAAAAAATGAAACCCACATGTAACAAAACAAATCATCCTTCAATTAGATAAGTTTATTGTAAATGCTAATATATGATATGTTTAGATTAATTTACGCCTAAGTACCATGTTGTTTAAGCTGTAATAATGAAAATGTATAATGTAATAATGTAACCAGCCCAAACACTCATAGTATTATACTCAGAAAAACATTGTAAACCATTGTTAATTCACAGTGCAGAGGGGACCTTCCTAACACAGGTTTGTAACTTAAAAGGGAGGTTTCCAGTTCCTATTGTAAATGTAACTACTTTCAACAAATAAATGATTTATTATTTATTATTATTTATTATTATTATTTATTATGTCAGAGGCCTTTAAGCGGTCGAAAACTCCAACACCAGGGTTGGCCAATAACCTACTCGAAATTAATGTAGTAGTAGCTTATTTAGGGTTGGTGATCTCAAACCCGAGCCTACCGAGCCTAACCTAACCTAACCTGTTTGAAAAGTAGGTAACATGTATTCACTCGACCCGGTAATTGAACCCGGGACCTCAGACTAGGCAGGCGAGTGCACATACTACTAAACTACTGAGTCGTTGAAAAGTTCGAAATTAATTAATTAACAAAACAAGATTTATCACATCAATTCAGATTTAAATTATTGTCAAATAGATATACCACCCTGTATAAGTAACCCGGTGAATATAAATGTATGTTCAACGTACCGAGACTTATTTGAACAGCGCTTTGTGTCTGATATCACTTCGGGTTCAACCGAAAACTTAACCGATGAACCGCAGGCTTTTTATTGATGGACTGAAATGAAAGTGATGGATGGATGTTGGTTTAAATTTTGAACATAATTGAAATGATGCGTAGACCTGTAGACAATATGGCGTCTGTACTAATATGTTAAAGCTGAAGAGTTAATTTTTTTGTGTTTTCTTGAACGCGCTAATCTCAGAAACTGCTAATCCGATTTGAATAATTATTTTTGTAAAAGATAGCCACATTCACCGGCAACGTTATAGGCTTTTTTATTCCCAAATTTCACCAGGAACGGGCACAACGCGGGTAAAACCACGAGGCGCTGCTAGTCTGAAATGATTCTCGAAATGGGTTCATAAACGACGACGATATGGTCATTACAGATTGTAGTCCAGACAGGATTTAGACTGGTTTGATAGACTCTGTTAACTCTTAATTAAAACATATATCGAGACATTCTTAAAGTCTTACAAACATAAAAGTCCGAACAGTGGAAAAACACAGAAATAGACCAAAACGTCTGTGAAAGAAAATGGTTTATCGTATGCGATCTTTACAGATTTCATAAACCCAAAAACAGCCTAAAAACTGACTAAACTAAAATCTCCGCATGCAATAGCTCTTAAATAGACTCTTTAAAATAAGATGAACTCTCCTACTCAGTTCTGTTCGCTCTTAAAAAAACCCCTACCTGGTTCAAATCAATTCGAAAATCGTCTAATCTCCACCAATTTCCAAAGATAAACTTCTCCACCGCCTGAAACAATTCAAACAATAACCAATCGTATAGCTGTTACCACGAGTTTCAATAGTTCTATGAATTATTTATGAAAGAACATCACTACTTAGACTGCTACACTTAAAGGGACTTACTGACGCTACGTTACGATTACCGGCACATTAAATTACCGGTTAAATTTTCCCGGTTGTTTCAATCGGTAGACTATGTCAGAGGCTTTGGGGCGGTTTGAAAACTTCGACACCAGGGTCAGTAATCGAAATGAATAAATGTACCTAAATGTAATGTATTTTTTTTACTTCTTCGCTTGTATTATTCTTGTTAATTCATTCATTTCGTAGGTAAGTGGCCAACCCTGGTATCGGAGTGACCGCCTTAAAGCCTCCGATATGGCCTCATGATTGAAACAACCGGGACCGACTGCTTAACGTGCCCTCCGAAGCACTGTAACGCTCAGATGGAAATGCCACTATCGGTCACACATCCAAGTAGGGGTCGAGCTGCACGTTGCTTAACAATCGCAATGTACTAGCATCGCTTAGTCAAACTACGCCACGAGCGCTACTGTACCGTACCAACTATAAATACCGTTACAGTACCACCAAATCTTTGCTGTAGTCACCTTTATTTCATACTGAATTATTTCGAACTCGATCGTTTGGTCTCAACCAAAATTCTTGTGGAAACTTTGATATCCAAAGACGTTATGATTCTTATTGGAGTTGTTGATCCGTTGCCATCTTTCAAAGATATGAATTTTTGATCCTTGTAGTGAGAAGTTGGTTGATAGTTTAGTTGTTTCTTGTGTTTTCTTTCAAATACTACTTACTTTTTTATCTATTTAATATAATCAAACTGAAGGATTCGTTTCTTGTTTGTTTGTTTGTTATTAAAACGCACTAAAGCGCAATGCACAAATAGTACGGGTGCGGGCCAGAGTGTGACACCTTTCATTACAAGGAATACAACGTCACGTAACCCACACCCGCGCTATTGTGTGTCTTGCGCTACTCTGCCTAAAGGCCTTCGATATGATTTAACGTCGAAAAATGCCACTATCGATTTCACATCTTAGTAGTGGTCTTGCTGCACTGATATTATCTATACTAATATTATAAAGCTGGAGAGTTTAATTTCAGTTTTTTTGTTTGTTTGAGCTCGCTATCTCAGAGACTACCAATCCGATTTGAATAATGCTTTTTGTAATATAATAGCCACATTCAACGGGAAGGTTTTATGATACTTTTCATCCCAAAATTCTCCTAGGAACGGGTACAACGCGAGTAAAACCGCGGGCGCTGCTAGTCGCTAAATAAATAAAAATAGATACTATTTAAATTGCCTTCTCTATTCAAAATAGATTTGTCCGAAACAAAATGACTATAATTATCCTTTTCTATTGTTAGCGTTATCTCACTCTGTCATTCTCCGATCCGAACAAAGGTGTAAGGTAAATCTATGGTGTTTCGTTAGGCCGGACTTGTTGATAAGCTACACACAATATCAGTCGGCGGGGCTATTCGGACCCTAAGGCTTAAGGTGTGTGCTGGGAATGGCGGAAATTAAATAAGCGGGTTTGATGTTATTTTTTTCTAAAAGCATTCAATAGTGATGGGTCAAAACTGACTATCTCTGTGTTTGCTATAGTGGTCTAGTGGTTTGAGCGCTCGGCTCACGATCCGGAGGTTCCGCGTTCGATTCCCGGTGGGGATATCTCACAAAAATCAGTTTGTGAGACTGTCCTCAGTTTGGTTCGGGCATTGCAGGCTGAATCACCTGATTGCCCGAAAAATAAGATGATTCCGTGCTTCGGAGGGCACGTTAAGCCGTCGGTCCCGGTTACTTTCTACGGATAGTAGTCGTTACATGAGCCATGTCAGAGGCCTTTGGCGGCTCAATAACTCTGACACCAGGATTGGTCAGGTTGACCGTCCACTCGATATGAAGAAGCTATATTTAAAGAAGTCTTTTGCTGTTCTATAGTTTTAAAGCAGGTTTGGGGTAGAGAGGGTTAGGTCTCACCATCCTCTCGCTGAGCGATGAAGGAGTTAATGCCATCCGGGGCCGAGTTCTCCATAGGGACAGTCAGGGAAAAAAGTGGGAAGGAAAAATGTGTCATACAATCAACATACACTTATTTAATTTTAAATGTTATAATTAATATGACATCGTCGAGACTTGACTAATTGACGTAGTTTTTCACGTCAAAATCACTCATTTAATCTAAGGAAGCATTTGACGTCTTTGAGTACAGGTTAATTTATTCAAAATCTTGATATATAAAAAAACATGAGTTTTTTTTTGGACTAAAACATTTTTCCTTCAAAAATATGCTGATCTATACCTTATTTAATCTAGCATTGCCAGTCAACAGCTTCAAAACGTTCAATTGTGAGTCTGCACGCCTCCAGTGCATCAAAGCTCTCTCCTTTATCTTCAAAGACCTCACAAAGCGAAGAATCGCTAGGATGCTCACGTCATTGGTGACGTCACAAAGGCAGGCATTCAAATCTAGGGCCATTCGGAATGCGAGCCGATTTATTGGACATTCTGAGTATTATGACCGTTTTTAAAAGGATTTTTCAGGTGTGATAAACGGTTGTGGTAGGTTTTGTGGGCTGGGCGAATGTGTAGAATTTATATATTTACAGACTTTTGTAATTTCGACAAGAAATAGGGGTAAGTTTGACATGTTTATGTGGCATCATAGTTTGCGAATATATTTCAATGTAGTTATTTTGTTCTAAATATGCTTATGTTTTCTTTGCTCTATGGTTGTAGAAAAAACTCTGAGTCTGAGTATTTGTTTTAATGTTCATTTTCAGTACTTTATGTATGGAAGGTATACATACATATTTGAAGAGGAACTGTGTAATTTTTTTCTGAATAAAATAATTACATACGTAGTACTACAATACACGCGCACCTTTTTTTTACTTGAGTACACGCGTGGCCCGCTATAGTAGGCCATTTTAAAATGCCAATAACTTATATATTCTTAATTATAGTATTGAAATAACAAATGCAATTGAAAATGTATTTATTTTATTAAGTTTTACAACCCTAGTTTTAAGATTAGTTATTATGAAATAATTAAAATGTAACAATTAAGTTTTTTTTAGAAAAAGTAAAAAAAATGGCACTTCTGAGATCAACGTATTTTTTTGACTCAAATTTAAATTTAATCACTAGTTTCTCTGTTTTTGTAGCATTCAGGACATACTATTGCTTGGTGGTCAGGACAGATCCATTTATTACAAGTCTTGCACCACTTTTTAGTCGACCGATTACGGGCTCAAATTCATCATCAAGATTTTGGAGTCAAATTGCTTATACGTGCGTCCGCACTGGGTCTCTGCGGGGTACTGAGGTTGTGACAAATATACCGGACGAGGCTTATCTGGAAAGAGTAGTTTCTAATGCGCTAAACAAAAAAAATATTGCAAAAAAAGTTACCATGGTCTACTATAGTAGGCCGCGCGTGTACTCTAGTGTTATTAAGTAAAAGATTAGCGAGTGGAATAAGTATCGTGAATATTTTTTAAAGTATTCGCTGCAGCTTTATATTGTTTTTTCAATTCGCGGTTTAAAGAACCAGCTAATATATTTATACATAACTTTAAATACCGCACTATACGGTCAGTTTATCCAACAATGTAACATTTCTTCTTTGCCACTAACCTACTTTTATTATTCCACTAAACCATTTTATTATCTAAAGCACCTCTGCACAGCTTTTATATGCTTTTTAAGCTCAATGCGAGCTTTCACACGGTGTTTTATTTAAGACAATATGTTACGTAGTAAATCTTCTCTTTTAATCACAACGAAAAGTTTAATTTAAACTCTTCTTTCTGTTTAAAGAACAAAAGCGCTGAAATTGTTTACGGGAGCTTATTGCGCGTGTCGTTTGTTGCTGAAATTGTGAAGCGCTTTTCAAATTGAGTGTCTTAACGAGTTGCAAGTGAGTTTTACGTCCGTAAGAGACGTCAAATGCTTTCTTAGATTTAATGAATGATTTTGACATTTAATGTATGGAACATTATGTTAAATAATGAAGTGTCGAGGCCTTTAGCGGCTCAATAACTCTGACACCAGGATTGGTCAGGTTGACCATCCACTCGATAAGAAGAAGAAGATTAAGTGTCGATTTAATGGAAATCTCTGAGTGCGGCGTTAAGACAATTGTCGCTTGTCGGACTCGAACAAAACTGTCTTTTATCATTATAACCAGCTGCGCCGTCGGAATTTCGGAATGAAAAATAGCCTTTAACCTTTCGGCTGTATGTGGCTATCTATTCAAATTGGATTGATAGGTAAAAACTGTTGAAATAAGGACAACTTAGCAATTAATTCAACCAATGATGTTTATCTTACCAAGACTGTAAATTAAATCAAAATATTTTACCTAATACGTATACGTATAAGCACTCATAAATAATACAAGTTTAACTGTCTGGAGGCTATTTTCTCTCAGAAAACTTTGTAGTTTACCTACACAGTCATGGTAATATTAAATTATGTTCAATTTGCAAGCGAATGCAGCTTAAGGAACACTTTACTTAATTGGAAATAGGAATACGAAACAATGGACATGACATGCTTAGAACTTCTACTGGTAGTTGAGTCATACGAGTATGTATTTGGTACCAAATATTAAGTAGTTTTGTTTTGTTCTCGTTTTACTTGTTCTCACGGTTTTGGGTTGTGACGTAACATCAAACTTTCCTCTTGAATATGGCCATCGCCCGTACTGAGACTTATAGGTAGCGCTATGCTGTCGTTTTGTAGCTGAAATTTGAAAGCGCTTTTTGGCGAATTGGGTGAGTTTACGAGCAGTGAGTGGTGAGTTTGAAATGTCAAATGCTTCCTTATTAGATATTTAATGAGTAATTTTGACATGTGATGTATGAAAACTATTGTCAATTAGTTAAGTGTCGATTTAATGGACATACCTGAATGCGGCTGTATAATTTTAAAAAATAAATAATCCGATTGGTAGTTCCAGATAATTGCGCGTCCAGAAGTACTTCCAGAATTAAACAAAATCGAAGCCGGATCTATTTAAAAGCCTAGAACTATATGATCGAATTAGGATCGTAATGAATTCGTGAACAACGCGGGTAAAAGCGACCCAATACCGGATTATGTATAACATAGATTTCTTTATAGGGAGCCACTCATTTTGTACCCGACTGTAACTATGCGATATTTATCGCAACGTATAGTTAAGCGTTAAACCGTAGTTAACGTTAATGTACGCAGTTTACGACCTCTGTTTAGTTTAGCAGTTATCTGGTACGTATATTGTGGGTAATACTTTTTTGTTAACGGCCATTTTGATTTTACTGGTTTAAGTGTGGTTGGGTAATTTTAGTTGATAGGAGAATGTATAGAAGTTGTTGGCGACGACATCTGGGTGGCAATTATATATTCTTACTTATAAAGTACTAGCAGCGCCCCGCGGTTTTACCCGCGTTGTGCCCGTTCCCGTGGGAATTTCGGGATAAAATGTAGCCTATAGCCTTCCTCGATAAATAGACTATCTAACAGTGAAAGAATTATTCAAATCGGTTCAGTAGTTTCTGAGATTAGCGCGTTTAAACAAACAAACAAACAAACAAACAAAACAAACTCTTCAGCTTTATAATATTAGTATAGATTTGTGTATGTATATGTAGTATCAGTAAGTTAAATTCCATAATAAAAGCTTAAGGCTTAGTTTTGGTCTAATTAACCGTGAGTGAATTTGTCTAGGTACCTATATATTATATCATATTATTATTAATGTATAGTTTGTCTATGAAATTGTTAAGCATGCTTAAAACTGTATCTTAATTGAAGTTCTGCAATGCAGAAAAGATTTTGATCCCTATGGTTCGAAAAGGCACAACGAACCGGGTCAGATAAAACGGGTCATAAAATTTCGAAGCCAAGAAGGCTTCCACTAACATATCAATGAGAATTTTCAAAATAATGTGACAAAGTACTAAAGTGATTCTCACTAGTCTACGGAGATGTCTGTGTATTGTTATTGGTTATTTATTTCAGAAACGAAAGTGAGAAATAAATAAAAACAGAAGTGTTTCTCAAGTGAATTATACGACCTCCAAATTCTTCTATATTTTTTTCAAATATAACACATTTTTTCTTGTACTCAAGTGTATTCGAGGGCCGTCTGAACTAGTGTGAAGCTTGGTACACATGAGTGGAAAGTTGTCAACTACAAACGCAACTTCAGTCGTCGATATTTGCTTTCGAGATAACTGTCAGTCGGGTATCTTTGTCATATAATGTAAAAGAAATACATATATATGTATATGAATAATCGTACTAATATTATAAATGCCGAAGTTTGTGAGGATGGAGTATGTATGGATGTGTGTATGTTTGCTGCTCTTCACGAAGAAACTACTGGACGGATTTGGATGAAACTGTACAGTAATATAGGTATTCATCAGAATAACAGATAGGATACATTTTATCCCGAAATTCCGGCGGGAACGGGTACAATGCGGGTGAACGCAGGGCGCGGCTAGTCATATGATAAGGGCGGATTGCTACAACTTACGTTCACGAACCAGTAACACAAAATCTCAGTCTTAACAGACTTAAGAAATGGCAAAATTGTAGTGTAAAATGTATCCCATGTGTTATTCTGATGTATAACCTATATTACTGTAAAGTTCCATATGAATTCGTCCAGTAGTTATTTCGTGAAAGAGTAACAAATATACATACATGCATCCTCACAAAATTTTGCACGTATCATATTAGTTTGATGCCCATATTATTGTTTTAACGCTTAAGAAGAAGAAGGATAAAATAAATATTGACAACTGCATTTATCCTGTTCAACGTCGCTCGTATACATGTTGCTTAGACAATATCTTAGTCTTCAAAATCATAATAAAGGTTCTATTATTACACCTTTCAATAAATCAATATCGGAGCCAGACAGATAGTTATTAACGGGTAATGGACGGAGCGCAGCGCTCGAGGTGTACTCTGACTAAGCGATGTTAGGTCATTGCGCTTGTTAAGCAACGTGCAGCTCGGCATCTACTTGGATGGATGGCCGATAGTGGCATTTCTATGTTCACGTTACCGTGCTTCGGAGGATACGTTAAGCAGTCGGTCCCGGTTGTTTTGATGGTCAGACCATGTTGGAGGTCTGGTGTGAGTAAAAACTCACACGATTTTCTATTTGTGGCGTCGTATCTTTCAAATTGATGGACCGATTTCGGTGTGATTTTTTTCATTCGCTAAAAAGTTACCTTGTATTGATTCTTAGCTAAATTTTGCAAAAATCGAAGCAGCCGTTTGGGAGCATGCGTGAGGGTTTTTTTATGCAATCAGTTCTTTTTAAGGTTCCGTACCCAAAGGATAAAACAGGACCCTATTACTGAGACTTCGCTGTCCGTACGTCTGTCCGTCCGTCTGTCACCAGGCTGTATCTCAAGAACGGTGATAGACAGTTGAAATTTTCATAGATGATGTATTTCTATTGCCGCTATAACAACAAATACTAAAAATAAAATAAAACAAATATTCAAGTGGGGCTCCCATACAAAAAATGTGACCGTTTTTTAAAACGGAACCCTCCGTGCGCGGGTCCGACTCGCACTTGGCCGGTTTTTATAATACCTGGTGTCATTTTCGCTTGTCAAAATTGTATAAAACAGAGTTCTCTCTTTTGAATAGTTATAACTGGAATCGATACCGAAACCCCAACATCAATACTCTCATAAACCAAACTGCCAATGGGCTTAAAACTCGCGTACCTGAAAAATATTCTGAAAAAAAAATATTTTACAAAGGCATTTATATTACGGGTCGTTTGGTTGTCAAAAGGTCAGCAAAATTAAAATTAAAACAGTATTTTCTTCTTTTAACTGACTCCTGTCATTTTATATCTATTTTACGAGTTTCAAGTGTCCAATAAAAATATTTCTAAAGCCATGTGTCAACTGAATAGATATTCATTTTTGATGTCGTTTGAATTTGAATAGGTTTGAATTCAATTATATTTTTACTGTAAACGAAGTAATTCATTATTTTATTTTCGGTTATCTATCTATCCTCCTCACTGTACTAATAGATGAAAGGCCTTTGTCCAGCAGTTGGACATTACAGGCTCATACTTTTTTTATCTGTCTATCTTCCTCACTGTGCTTAGGACATCTCCATCTAGGAACATTTCAATATCTAAAAATAAAAATTAAGAGATATTGACTTTGGCGTAAATATAACAAATCATCACTCATCAGTCATCACTCACGGTTAATTTGACCCAAAGTAAGCTCTAAGCATGTATTATGGAACCTAACTCACTGATATTACTACATACACACATACTTTATAACAATATATAATTGACACTCAGAACGTCGTCAACCATCTTCATCGTCATCGTCTTCACATATTGTTGACTTCATTGAATCGAAACCGCAACCCCTGACACAGTAAGTGCTCTCACTGCCGCTGTGCCATATGTAGATACATATCTCCTAAACCCTACAGCTGTTGGAGTTTTAAAACCATTTTAACACCTCTAACAGTAGATACCACAAACCAAAATTAACTGCATTTGTAAAACATCCCGTACCATACCGTAAGTCAATCTGACTCGGTCATAGAGTCACGATTCTCCGCTATATCTTCACTAAATAAAGCAAATAACTTAACCCTTTAACAAGAATAAAGTCGAAAGTATCGCAATATAAAACGTACTTTACAAACTGGCATTTGGAATCCAAATCCGCTGATAAGACATGAAATATCGCTCTTCCTTGAACGTCCGTTTATCTTTTAAGAGACAAAATAACACAAGTTTGTAACAATAAATTGGAGGTGGAGTTTTGAGGGTTAGAGTTATGCGTTTTTTCTGTCTAGAATTTCATCATTTTAATTATTTTTTTAAAGAAACGTTTCTGTTTTATTCTGGTAGCAACTGTCGACCGTGCTCTAGTGAAAATTTAGTGCTTAGAATGCCTTCTACACACACACACACAAACACACACACACACACACACACACACACAATTCGACAACACACAAAAACAAATCGAGTCCTTTTTTAACTTTTGCCTATATGTGTGTGTTCATGGACTCAGTCGACAGTAGCGACTGGAAGCGAATACCATATCTTTCTCTTTTTATAACCGTCAACTGCGCTCCAATATATTCAAGGCATGCATCTAATTCTTGCAGTGATATGAAAACAGTCCGTTTGTTTGCAACTCTCTTCAGAGTTTGTTTGACAATTTACCATGTTCCAGTGTAATGGAAACGTGGAGAGGTTGGGCAAAGTGAATTGTTTTAACCGACTTTAAAAAGGAGGATGTGTTTAAAAACTCCTTATTTTTTTATAGCAATTTTCAGAACACTTTTTTCAAATCTTTATAGCGATATAGATAGCAGATAGATAATTCTTGATAGTTGATTTCTAGAGGGAGATAGTTGACTAGTTTCGGATGACTCTGTCAAACTTATCTATATTAATATAATAAAGCTGAAGAATTTTTTTTTGATTGCTTGAACGCGCTCATCACTAGAACTTCTTTTTGTAATGCATAGTCACATTCAACAAAAAGATAATAGGCTATTTTCACCCCGAAATTCCCGTGAAAACGGGCAAGACGTAATAAACAGCGGGGCGCTGCTAGTGAGTACATATCGAAAAAAAAACTGCAAAAATTCTCCAACTATTTTACTAATTAGTCACATAAATAAATAGTTTGCCATTGCGACTAAACTTAGGCAGGTGGTATAACCATTCGTCTAAAACTGATCGCCTGCTAACAGATCTCTAACCATATCTATCACACACAGTACACTTATTACAAGCCACCATCACACCCGTTGGTATTTGTGCCCTGAGACTCATATCACTACGATATGGGTACTATAGGTACAAATATATTATGGTGTTTAATGATATGGGCGGATGTTTGTAAGGATGTCATTTTATCAATAGGATGTTGTATTTGATAGAGGGTTTAGAAGGTTTGGAATAGAAAATGCGAAAAATAGTTAACACATAATAGTACATCTACACTAATATTATAAATAAGAAAATTTTGTTTGTTTGGTTGTAATGAATAGGCTCAAAAACTACTGGACCGTTTTAAAAAATTCTTTCATCATTCGAAAGCTACATTAACCACGAGTAACATAGGCAAATTTTCATCCCACAAGAATGGACACAACGCGGGTAAAACCGCGGGGCGGTGCTAGTAATACATACCTAAATTTTTAATTTTTTATATTTTTAGACGCCTCGGTGGCAGATAGACGCTACTCTGCTTCGAAAGACTCCTTAAATTGTCAGTCCTCGGTTACTTATCGATAGACTATATCGGCGACCGTTAAGCTTTGGTCTGGTGATCATGACGCACAACGCTGCGGTGTGCGTATGCGATGCCCGGACCCTCAATCATATGAAAAACGTCGAGAGTGGTCTCGTGTTCCGTCGCAGTATGCGTCAGCGGTGAGGGGCAAGCGCGGTGAAGTGCGGAGTCTGGTGATCATGAACCACAACGCTGCGGTGTGCGGTATGCGATGCCCGGACACTCAATCATATGAAAAACGTCGAGAGTGGTCTCTTGTTCCGTCGCAGTATGCGTCAGCGGTGAGGGGCAACAGCGGTGAAGTGGGGAGGTGTACTGCCGCACAACGCGGCGTCATTCTCGGTTCAACGCTGCGGTGTGCGGTGTGCGTCACGGGTCATTATGGAATTGTATGAAGACAATTTAATAGAATTAGTTCGCAGATATTCTGCATTATATAAAAACTAGCAGCGCCCCGCGGTTTTACCCGCGTTGTGCCCGTTCCCGTGGGAATATCGGGAATTTTTATAAAATTTCGGGAAATTTTATACATAAAAACCTTCCTCTTGAATTACTCTACCTATTACAAAAAACCGCATCAAAATCCGTTGCGTAATTTTAAAGATTTAAGCATACAGACAAACAAACAGGCAAAAATAGCGACTTTGTTTTATAGTAGTGATAAAGATAAAAAACTTTAAAGTTTAATAGTTAAAGAAAATTGCTGGAGGAGATAGCGAAGAAGTTAAATAAAACACGTGAGTATTTTGTATATTTCTAATTGTTTATTCGACAGCGGTAGGTACCTACCTAAGTTTAAATAAAAAAATGGCAAACATTACTAGTGACACATGAAACATTTTGATGATTCTGAGGTTGGAAACTTGATGAACAATTTAATTTAAATTTAATGAACAATGAATGAATTCTTGTGCCGTAATAGCAAATTTCCGTTTTCTGGTTCTAGGCTGTGTGTCACTAATATCATCTTTTATGGCCATTAAGGTTTCGTAACAACCTTCACTCCTCCGTTGTAAAAACATGTTCCTCGGAGATTTTCTTTGTCTATTCAGAAGCAGTAACAATTCTTCTTCTTCCTCCTCTTCAAGCAAAGCACAAATTAGAGAAAAATTGTTCATGTTGTGATGTTCACGTCTTCCTTGGTAGCTGCGGCAAAATCAACTGACCACCTCTACGCAGGGACGCAGTACACTTCCCCACTTCACCGCGCTTGCCCCTCGCCGCTGACGCATACTGCGACGGAACAAGAGACCATTCTCGACGTTTTTCATATGATTGAGTGTCCGGGCATCGCATACGCACACCGCAGCGTTGTGCGTCATGATCACCAGACCACCTCTCGGCAGGACGCTAAATGCTGCGTCGTGACGCTGCGTTGCGACGCATACCGCAGCGTTGTGCGTCATGATCACCAGACCAAAGCTTTAGGTGGTCTTATCCCGACACCAGGGTTTGCGATTAACATATGCCAACTTACTGATAAAATTATCGAAATTAGAGTATAATATTATTATTAATGACCATTGTGTGATGTGCATACTTTAAGAGCCATATATTATGTAACATTTTAGAATGGTTTGTCACTTTCTGATATATGCAATTTTTCGAAGAGCAAAAGAGACAAAAGGCGGTAAGAGTGTAAACAAAAGGTTATTTCATAAATGACATCTGTTATAAGCAAACCCACACTGCACAACTAACACAAAATCCAGCTAGAAAATTACCCATCCATACATACGACACCAGGGGACACAACAATAAGACATAGATTGTACCGAACGGGAGCTGTGCGGTTATCGAGAGGCATCGGTTATCGGTTATACCGAGAGGAATCGATTATACAGATAATGTGCCGATTCGAATGTATTCGTGTCGCGGGGATATGGAGAACCGGGCGTTTGAGAAACGACAAGAGAGATATTGGGCAGGGAATAGTGGTGCAAGCTTGTTCGTAACGGCTGGTTTGGATAACAAACATCGGTTAGTTAACGTTATCTAAAACATAATATACTTTTTAAACACACGGTTTGCAATAAGTGAAACGCTCGTAGTCATCCTGTGACTACGAGCGGTGTTAAGCATTAACCTGTAATGTCCCACAGCTGGTCAAAGGCCTCTAATCTCACGAAGATATCAGTATAGTGAGAAAAATTAGGCGAAATCACCACGCATGCCTAATGCAGGTTGGTGATCTCAAACCCGAGCCATGTTTAAAAAGTAAGAAACATGTTTTCGCTCGACCCGGGAATTGAACCCGGGGACCTCAGTCTTGGCAGGCGAGTTGCACATACCACTAGACAACCGAGGCGTTCTAACGACTAGTGTAATACACTCGGAACGACTTCGATTCTGATTTCAGTTTTGATCATAATTTTAGTTCATTATACTATCGACTATCTAACGCGATACAGACCCGTTTCATTTAGTACTAGCAGCGCCCCGCGGTTTTACCCGCGTTGTGCCCGTTCCCGTGGGAATTTCGGGATAAAATGTAGCCTATAGCCTTCCTCGATAAATAGACTATCTAACAGTGAAAGAATTATTCAAATCGGTTCAGTAGTTTCTGAGATTAGCGCGTTTAAACAAACAAACAAACAAACAAACAAAACAAACTCTTCAGCTTTATAATATTAGTATAGATAATGAGTGCAAACCGTGTGAGTCTTTTTTAAACTTACACGATTTGACCACATAGTTTAAACGTACTCACACGGGTTTTTTCGAGTTAGAAAGTTAATAAAGCAAGTAATAACTTAGGGGATTGCACCTGAGTGAACAGTTCACCCGCGACCACGAGAGGTGCAATCCCCTCGAAATGTCGGGAAATAAAAAGTAAGTTATTACTTGCTTTTATTAACTTTCTAGCGCGAAAAAAGCCGTGTGAGTACGTTTAAACTAAATCGTGTGAGTTTAAAAAGTACATAATTTTAGTTATTTTACTATATTAATCTATCAAATTTTACACTTTTAATATCAGTTGAAGTCCCTTTTTCAGTTGTTTCACGAAGCGCCGGGTTCCCCTCCCGTCACAGCGCACGGTCTCTCCAATAGCATACCGATGTCGGATGAATGTTCGCTCCTAGACGCTTCCTATTGGGTTAAGCGTTTGTATACTGCCGTTTAAGTTTATTGGACATTTTACTTGGGTTCCGGAGTATATTAAAATATTTGTTAGCTACTAAACTCCTCGCTGTACTGATATCTTCAGTGACATTCAAAGCCTCTGCCTAGAAGTTGGACGTTACAGGCTAACACTTTACTTATTTTACTAACAGTGCCTCGTGGTTTTACCCGCATTGTACCTGTTCCTGGAGGAATTTCTGGATAAAAATAGTCTGTAACCTTTCCGTTGAATGGGGCTATCTATTACAAAAATAATTATTCAAATCGGTCAGGTAATTCCCGAGATTAGCTAGAACATACAAATAAACATACATTTTTTTTAAAGGTATTTTTTATCCCGATATTCTCACGGGCAGGGGTACAACGCGAGTAAAGCCGCGGGGCGCTGCGAGTAGATAATATAGATGTATGTAGGTAAACTAGTAGTTTCATATGACACGAAAAATCCCAAAAAAAAATAATTTCAATAAATCCAACCAGCTCGTTAGAAATATCTGCGCGTCCCGGGTCCTGAGGGACTATCTTTGGTAATATCGGATGACCACGCGTGACGTCATTAACCGATACGTGACGTCAGAGGTATGAGGTTAAATGGCGATTTGGTTTTATTTGCTTTTTTTGATTTTAGGCGTTTTCGGTTTAAGTATGTAGTAAAAAGAACTAGCTGCACAATCCCGCGGGAATTTCGGGATAGAATGTCTTATTTTAATCTATACTAATGTAATAAAGATAAAGGTTGGTTTGTAGGGTTCCGTATCCAAAGGATAAAAACGGGACCCTTTTACTGAGACTTCGCTGTCCGTCCGTCCGTCCGTCCATCTGTCACTAGGCTGTATATCAAGAATGGTGATAGCTAGACAGTTGTAATTTTCACAGATGATGACTGTGTTTCTATTGCCGCTATAACAACGAATACTAAAAATAAAATAAAGCGAATCTTCAAGGGGGCTCCCATACAACAAACGGTTTAATGTATGGAACCCTCCGTGCGCGAGTCCGATTCGCTCTTGGCCGGTTTTTGTTTGTTTGAACGCGCTCATCTCAGAAACTACCTATCTGATTTGAATAATTCCCTTTGTAACGGAAAGAGGCTATTTTTAATCCCTAAACTAACTCCCGATTGGTATGAAACTACAGTAATATCTATACTAATATTATAAAGCTGAAGAGTTTGTTTTGTTTGTTTGTTTGTTTAAACGCGCTAATCTCAGAAACTACTGAACCGATTTGAATAATTCTTTCACTGTTAGATAGTCTATTTATCGAGGAAGGCTATAGGCTACATTTTATCCCGAAATTCCCACGGGAACGGGCACAACGCGGGTAAAACCGCGGGGCGCTGCTAGTAGGTTATACATCAGAATAACACATTTTATACATTTTATCCCAAAATTACCGCGGGAACGGGTACAACGCGGATTTAACCGCGAAGAGTTGCTAGTCACTGATATTATAAAACAAACCAAATTTGAGCAATTTTAGTTTAACCTTTTTGGGTGTCAACATTTTCGAAAAGTTTCAGCACCGCTGGCTTTGATGATATTGTTTCTAAAAACGCTTTTAATGTTGAGTTTTGTAATGAATAGGCTTCTCAAATTGGATAAGTTTTCACTTTGTCACAGATTCGTATTGTTTTAGTTCTGTTTTTAGTTTTAGAAAGGACTTTTTGACTTTTGAATTTGGGCTGAGTTTTTTGAATTGATGTCTGTATGTCTGTAACATAATAGTGACGTATAGGTTTCGTGTGATGATTTTTGTTTCACCTCTTTTGAACTAACGATTTATTACCGCTCGAACCCACACTAATATTATAAAGAGGAAAACTTTGTTTGTTTGGTTGTAATGAATAGGCTCAAAAACTAATAGACCGATTTTTTTTAAAATTTCACTATTTTTCATTCCGAAATTCCCACAGGAATAGACACAACGCGGGTAAAACCGCAGGGCGCTGCTAGTAAATATAATAATAAAGGGACTATTCTAGCTCTATCTTCAATGCGTACCATTTGAAGTACCAACGCACGCGGTTTTTTCCTGTATTGTTCTCATTCCCGATTCCTAGTCTGCTTTTATTCCTTATTTATTATCATATACAAAACAAAAACATTTAAAAATAATTGTTTTTGTCCGACTGATAGTCGAAGTGATTAGTGCGTTCAAATAAACTAAAGGACAATGGGCAAATTTGTATGGAGCGTGGGCCCCACCTCCAGCTTTGCTCATTGTCCTCTAAACTCTTCACCTTTATTTATAAGACTAGTAGCGCCACGCGGTTACCCGCGTTGTGCCCGTTCCCGTAGGATTTTCGGGATGAAAAATAGCTTTTAATCTTCCCGTTGAATATGGTTATACATTACAAAAATAATTATTCAAATTGGATTGGTAGTTTCTGAGATAAGCGCGTCCAGACAAACTCTTCAGCTTTATTATATTAGTATAGATATCTTATATATGTTACGGCTGATACCCGAAGTGCGGCTACACCTAGTTTTAGCCGGTTAGAACTAGGTGCATATATATGTCATTTTAATGAAAAGAGAGAGTTAAAACATGAAAAAAAATAACCCTAACCTACCGAATAGTAAGTAATTCGGTAGGTTAGGGTTATTTTTTTTTTCATGTTTAAACTCTCTCTTTTCATTAAAATGACATACGGCTAATACCCGAAGTGCGGCTACACCTAGTTTTAGCCGGTTAGAACTAGGTGTAGCCGCACTTCGGGTATTAGCCGTAACATATATAAAATTCTCGTGTCACAGTGTTCGTTCGCGTACTCCTCCGAAACGGCTTGACCGATTCTCATGAAATTTTGTGAGCATATTGAGTAGGTCTGAGAATCGGCCAACATCTATTTTTCATCCCGAAATTCCCGCGGGAACGGGTACAACGCGGGTGAAACCGCGGGGCGCAGCTAGTATACCTACGATAAAATCGGAACGTCTACGAGAGTCGATGAACTCGAACCGATATTAAACATACAATTATATTTAACAAAGTGTTCGCTGAGCGAGTATTATAATTAGATAGTTAGTCCAACTAAGCAGAACATAATTTAACACACATTATGGAAGTTCTAATGAGCGATCTCAAAGACGTCTCCAAGTTTTCCAAATCATTGAATACTGAATCTTTTGAAGGGCCCAGCTGAACTACTCAACTATTTACTAAGCTTTTGAGCTTTTTTTAGGACATGTTAGTTTGAGTTCATTGACTCATTGGTTATTAGTTACGCGTTTGTAGCTTGTGCAACGAATTAAAGTATTTCTTTTTGAAAATTTTCAGAATTGGTTTTCAGTTATGATCCTGTACTTTCCATGAAATATTATTCTTTGGCGCCCTTACTCAGAGAAGTGTAATGCTTCCTACCAGAGAATTGATGAGTGATTTTGACACGCATTTTATGAAAAACTAGCTGTGCCCCGCGGTTTCACCCACAGCGCTCCCGTTCCCGTAGTAAATACGGGATAAATAGTATCCTATATCCGTCTCCTGGTTCTAAGCTACCTCCCCACCAATTTTCAGCTAAATCGGTTCTGCCGTTCTCGAGTTATAAATAGTGTAACTGACACGACTTTCTTTTAGTACACCAGTATCGGTCACTAACTTCAATCTGACTTACTTGAACTTACATATTTTTATTTTTATTCAAACGCGTCGCTGCACGCGCCGCTTAACGCCTGCGTCTCTCTGAACAGGGCCTTAAACTTTCTTGACCTGAAACGTACAAAATTCCCACACGAGCCCACCCGATGCCTAGCCTAATATGAGTAAAGCTTTTATTACAGACTGGGCCATGAATCGCGGGATCGACCCCGACTTCGCCTACAAATGTTTTATACACATCCGAAGTTTACGATATTATAACGTATAAATTCTTTTTGGTCCAATTCTATAGATTTCTTTGCTGCGATATAAAATGTGGTCAGTTTTCTTATAAAATATATTCGTACTAGCAGCGCCCCGCGGTTTTACCCGCGTTGTGCCCGTTCCCGTGGGAATTTCGGGATTTTTTTTACATAAAAACCTTCCTCTTGAATCACTCTACCTATTACAAAAAACCGCATCAAAATCCGTTGCGTAATTTTAAAGATTTAAGCATACAGAAAAACAGACGCGACTTTGTTTTATACTATGTAGTGAAGTAGTAACGTAAAGAAGGCGCCCCGCGGTTTTTCGCTCTCATTTGATTTGTAGTACGGTTTACGTGGGAACTCCGTCATGGTATTCCTAGGAAATTGGAATAAGGATATTCTAGGAATTTATAATTAATCGTATTTTGAAAAATACGACCGTTATTTCTAGATAAAATAAGGAATACTTGGCAATTTAACAGTAAATTACTTCATATTTATTTTCCTTTGGGTCCGGGCAATGGCAAAGGCAAAAATAACACAGAAATGTAGTTTAAGAGCTAAGAAAACGTATTTATATTACCATATTAGTTAGCTATTAATAGTTTCTTTCAAATGTTATGGAATAAAATGTCGTCTCTTGTTCTGTTTTTTCTAAAAATCCCAAGAATCTTAAAAACACCAATCGTTTTGCATGCAATTTTCATCATGCAGCTTTTATATTCTGAACCTTACTTAATATAGATAAATTGTAGCGACCTTATATTTGAAGAAAAAAATAGGTATCTATAATAATACATGTGCACATACCACTACACCAGCGAAGTGTATCATCTCAATACATTTCAAACACAACCCCAAGCACCGTATTTCGCGAAACACTCAAAAGATTTCTTCAATAATATTATCAATAAAATTTTACGGTTATACGAACCGTAAATAAAGAAAAAAACAATTTTAACCGTTAAGTAAAACATCCGGTCAGGGGTGGGACGGGGAGGGGGTAGGGGGTGAGGGTACGTTCCATAATGTATGTACACATTTGAAATGTAGACGCATCCGGCTGAAAGAGGCGTATTCTGAAATTTTCAGTATTGCGCTTTTACTTATGAAACTAATGCTATTTATACTTAAAAAAAATTACACCAATCTTTAGATAAATCATTTTTCAAGTGCAAATCGCTGAGGTGGATGCTGTAGTGTATTTTCCTATTTGTTTGATGTCTAAACACCTACAAACCCGCGAGCGGCGCGACGTCGCGGGCTTCGTCTTTCTTCTTCAAAATCTTCTTCGTTGGCAGAGTGGCAGTGAGAGCGCTAACTGTGTCGGGGGTTGCGGGTTCGATTCCCGCCCGAAGTCAAGTCAACAATAAGTGCAGACATAGTTGTTGGCGACGACGTCTGGGTGTCAATTATACATATTCTTCTATAGTAGTATCAGTGAATTAGATTCCATAACACGAGCTTAGAGCTTACTTTGGGTCTAATTAACCGTGTGTGAATTTGTCCAGGTATATTTAATTGTTTATTTATTAATTTATTCTTCGAACAAGGGGGCCTTAAACCGCCTTCATATCAGCCAAGAAACATAATATGAATAAATAAAACATGTTCTTATTCGATCTTTTGCAACAATGAAATGGATACGAGTATTATTGTCGACCGTGTTAGCGTTCAGAATAAGTCCCCGAGATGCGGTCACCGCTCGGAAGACGCATTATAAATGTTGAAAATTTCATACGGGTTTAATTTTAATGCAACTTTAATTTGACAACTGTATGGACTTCAATAAAACACGTTGTTCAAGTGTTTTTAAAGTGCGAGATAAAATACTTGCTTTTTAAAATATAGGAACTTAGAGAGGCTTCCACAAGATCTCTAAGGGTGGATTGCACAAGCATTCTTAACTTTATTCAGTGCCTAAATATTATGTTACCGAAACAAAAGCTGTTCAATACCGAAAGAAATTTTTAAAAAAACATACAGTCGGAATGTGATCTAAACCTCCCTCGGTTTTTGAAATCTATGAACTACAGAAACCACATCTCGCAGTCTATTAAATACGATTCTTCAAAATATCTTTGTTACTTCGCATAGCAAATCTCTGTTGGAAAGTCACCCTAATACTTAAATAAATACACCCCTTTTATATCTCGAACAAGGTTACTTAAAATAAAATTAATTTGATTTTGATTCATTTCACAATAGAAAAGAAATGGCCATTTTCTTTGCGCTAGAGCTTAGAAAGCTCTTTTGTCAGTTTCACTCTGAATGGAGCTTACAAGCTTTTACAGATACACAGAGGTAAAGTTACTGGATGCGCGATTAGTTTTAAAAGAGATCATGACAACAAATAAGTCATGTATTGTTAAAATACTAAACCAACATAAAAATAATAAAGCTTAAGAGAGTGTACTGAATGAATTTAAAAATGACCCATAGATTCCTATTCGAATACTATTTTTGTATTGGACAGCCACGTTCAATAAAGGCAATTTTTATCCCGAAAATCTCAGAGGAACAAGCACAACAAATAATGAGCAATAATTAGCTCAATTTGTAAATCTTTAGTAATTAATTCTGGAGGTGGGCGTTGATAACGCTATAGCGTGTATCATACATATAAGTTTTAATTATAATGTTTGTACCTTATAAATATTATATTTTTATTTCAATGTAGTACTTCATAATGTACTGCTGGGCAAAGGCTTTCCATCTCACTGAAGATAACAGTCCAGTGCGGAGGATTAGGCATAATCACCACGCTTGATAACAATAGAACTTGTAAACAGTAGTGATTATGGCATCTTTGAGTATACTAGTACTTTACGACATTTGAAATGTCTCATCCAGTATAGTTCAATCTCAGTCTTTATATCTTCGTGTCTCTGAGACACGACAAATAGAATACAATACACTCCCACGATTTAATACAATATGGAGGCTGATGCAACGGATCCGATAGGTTTCAAACTATGTTTAAAGATTTATTGCCCCACCACTACAGAGTACGCAGGGTGGCCTTTTTAACAGACTTAGAAAAAAGGTAGAACGCCTTGGTGGTCTAGTGGTATGTGCACTCGCCTGCCAAGACTGAGGTCCCGGGTTCAATTCCCAGGTCGAGCAAAAACATGTTTCCTACTTTTCAAACATGGCTCGGGTTTGAGATCACCAACCCGCATTAGGCAAGCGTGGTGATTACACCTGAAACCTCCTCACTGTCACTGATATCATCAGTGAGACGAGAGGCCTTTGCCCAACAAGTGGGACATTACAGGCTAATACTTTTTTTTTTAATAGAATAGGTGGTTGAATCTATTTTTACGTAAAATAAAAGCGAAGTGTATCCGTAAAGCTACGTACATCTCCGCTTCAAATAGTAACGCACTTTTAATGTAGAAGTAGAAGACCGAGCACCGCTCCGCTTTCTCGCTCGTTTTATATTCAACTAACAGCTTTTAAACTCGCTCATCGAAACAGTCATCTAGATAAAAAAGTAAAGCATTAGGGTGCCTGACCATTGATGCGGAGCGAGGCTGCGGAGCAGAGAAACGGACAAATATAAACCAATAGGATTGCAGGAAATCTCCGGTCAGATATTTTATGCAATCCTATTGGTTAATATTTGTCCGTTTCTCCGCTCCGCCAGCTCGCTCCGCGTCAATGGACAGGCACCCTTAGCCTGTATTTTCCCACTGCTGGGCAAAGGCCTCTCATCTCACTGAAGATATCAGTACAGTGAGGAGGATTAGGCATAATCCCCACGCTTGCCAAATCAAGATAACAGAAACGAAAATATCTTATCAAGTTAACTTCATTTCCTTTCTTCCAACCAAATAATTTACAATAAAACGGCTGCTAAAGAAAATACTCTTAACATAAAACGTTACTACGCCATTTCAAGAGATTTCCTAGTCATTAAGCTTGCACGATGCATTAAGCCTAACATTCTAGACTGGAGGTAAACACTAAGACGGTTGAGACCTAGGTCCTAGACTGGCAGTTGGACCTAAGCACCGTTACTCGCTTCTAAGAATCATGGTGTCTTAAATACTAAGTACGGAGTGTAGAATTAACTGCAATTCCCTGTGTCAGGCGTCGACTAAATGATCAAATATACTCGTATTACAAACTAGCTGTGCTTTGCGGTTTTACCTGCAATTATTCTACAACTACCACACCTATATACACCTTTCTTGGCCTACTACAAACATTTTGATAGCAAGATTAATTTCAACATGGCGTAACTGATACTAGTACATATATATACAAAAACTTAAAAGAATACATAATTGACACCCAGACGTCGTCGCCAAAACTATGTCTGCAAATAATCTTGACTCCGTTGAGTCGAACCCACAACCCCCGACACAGTAGACGGTCGCACAATGACTGTGCCAACGTGATCTCATAAAGCATCCATATTAAAACATTACACAAACATTCCATTATTGCTCGTACACAACACCATCTACCATTTCCTTTAGATGTCGTAAATAAAAACGAATCTCTCTATAAAAGGGTATTATCCCTTAAGTCTACAAAGACGCCCTCTGCAGGACTAATTAAGTGATTAGAAAACTATTGAGAGATGATCGCTACTCCAGTCACGGACAACTAAGTGACTTTAATTAGATGAATGTGCCTTGAATTGAATTAAACATCGGCTTTGATTAGAGACTATGTTTATTGTCGTGTTGTGACTTAGTTTTTAACTATACGGTGAAGCTTAAAGTAGGAGAGCGTCGCGTGTCTACACGCGTGGACTGTGGGCACGCGACGGGCCCCGTCACGAGCGGGCACCCGCGCGGTTTCATACAAAAGTGTGACGTCCAAGTGACAAGTCCGGATGCGCGGACGGATGCCCGCGCGGGCCTCCTGCACTTTTGTTTGAAACCGCGCGGGTGCTCGCTTAACGCAGTTTCAGACCTAATTTATGTTGAGTTCGAATGATCAAGCATAACAATGACACAATGACATTTTATTTATGTAGATGACATTCCAATTTGTCTTTCCAAATAAAATAAAATCGGTATTTGTACCGCGATAATACTTCTAAAATTTACAACGTTAAGTTAGTTTTTCCACCCATATCTCATCACACTTCCTCCATTTTGTCAAACTTTACAACCTCAACCGAATACGCAAATAAAATCATCAGAACATAATCCTAAACAGTGGCTCTTAAAGAATGTGTATAAAAAAATTAGGGTAAACGTCTTAATAAAAGGGGGGTAGTTATTTTCCCTTGTAGTTGAGGAAAAAAGGATAAATTGCGGGGCTTGCGTCTGACAGAACAGTCGTTACGGTTGAATTTTATGTGAGGTGCTTTATCACGGGATGAACCGGGATCCCGCGGCTACTACGGGAACTCGAACGTATTTCATGTATGAGATATCAAAAACGAGAAAGTGAAGTGAATTTTGAATCATCTGCTAGGCAATATTGCTCTTAAAGAAATATTGCAAATTGCAGTGCCCTTAGAACGGAGTGTCACTGATACAATAAGTAGTATAATAAGGTAGTAGGTATTATTACGGTCGGCGAACAGGCGCCCGTAGCTGGGTAACCGGTAGCCGGTAGCCGGCCGCGTCGACCGACTATCGTGGTATGCGCGCATTCCAAGCAGCGTAAATTCCAGGCAAAAATTTTTCTTTACATTTGTACACTAGGGGCCATATTAATGACGGCTTATTAAGAACATATTATCTATCTAATGGTTTGTCACTTCTGCCACAGCAAAAGCTTCTCATCTCACTGAAAATATCAGTACAGTGGACTATAGAATAGGCTTAATCGCCACAAGAAATTAGTTGCGTTTAATAATTTGAGCGTCTGACTGATGAGATTTCTTTTCGTTATCTCTATTGTAAAACAAACAAAGCTAACAGAATCCAGTGGTAGGGCCCCGAAACGGATTGTAAAGGATTTTTTTCAGTCGACTTTTGTGTGATGACTTGAATAAATAAGGTTCTTACTTTACTTATGACCTTTTAGAGCCGAGCGGGGAAATTGCAAATCATATGATTTATATTACGGAGCATTATAAGAAATTCAGCCTGTTCCTGAACTTATTTGTTTTTTAATTTGATTCGATTTTTACTTTTGACTTTTTATTCGCAACATATCGATAATTAAGCTAGTCCAAAGTATTGAAACTTTTTTTCAAACATTTCGATCAATATCAAATCGAAACACGCAATGATCATTTTTACATTTTATCTTGATCAGGTAATAGGGTAATCTATCTATATAAATAAAAATGAATTGCTGTTCGTTAGTCTGCTTAAAACTCTGGGCCGATCCCGCTGATATTGGTTTTGAAATGTTTGTCGTAGTCCAGGGAAGGCTTAAATGGTAAGCAGTCACTGAATAAATGCAGATGAAACCGCAGGGCACAGCTAGTTAGTAATAAAAATCCTGAAATTCCCACAGAAACGGGTTCACTCCGGTCGAAACTGCGGACACAGTTAGTTAGAGATAGACTATGTACTAGTATTGTATAGTGATGTACAAAACGCACTAGTCCGTCAGTTATCGGCTCGTCCCATGTCCGGCACTTACACAGGATTACCGTAATACCTAGTGCAAGTGTTACGTGTCCGTGTCACGAGGGACGGACGCGTTTACACTGTAGCAAGCAGCTTTATTTTATAGAGATATAGAAATATAATAATTATTACAAGACAAAGTCACACTGCCAAGCTATAATCGCATCTCACGACAAGCCTTTGGGCACAGTGGCATGAGAGAGCGCTTACTTAAGTCGGCAATATGTGCAGACATAGTTGTTGGCGACGACGTCTGGGTGTCAATTATATATTCATACTAGCTGCGCCCCGCGGTTTCACCCGCGTTGTACCCGTTCCCGCGGGAATTTCGGGATGAAAAATAGATGTTGTCCGATTCTCAGATCTACACGTTATACACACAAAATTTCATGAGAATCGGTCAAGCCGTTTCGGAGGAGTACGGGAACGAACATTGTGACACGAGAATTTTATTTATTAGAAGATGATATGTATAAACAGTTACCGCCTTATTCATAAACGATATTTAACTTAAACTGTGTTTTAAAGTGACGTCTTTTTGCTCTTCGGCAAATAGCGTATGTCGGAGTGGGACAAACCATTCGATAGCTAAAGTGCTGTTAATGACTAAGGCCCTTAGGGTGCTTTCAAATTATGCGTTTCGTGTCGGACCGCTGCGGTGCCGAAGAGGTGCGTTTGTCGTGCGTTTGTCGTATTGTGAACGTACGATCGTGTGTTTTCATACAAATCGAGCAGCTCGGCAACAGTGCGGCGTTGTCGTGCGTTCGCGGTACCGACGTCGCACTGTTGCCGGACACAATACGACAAACGCACGACAAACGCACCGCTTCGGCACCGCAGCGGTCCGACACGAAACGCATAATTTGAAAGCACCCTTAGATTCCATAATACAAGCTTAGCGCTTGGGTCTAACCACAGAGCATAGAAGCACCGCGCTCTCCTACGCGGTGCTTCTATGCTCTGTGGGTCTAACCGTGTTTGAATTTGTCCGGGTGTTTTTATTTATTACTAGTTGTGCCCTGCTGTTTCACCTGCATTTTTTTCCTCACTGCTTACCGTTTAGACCTTCCCTGGACTTTCATGAATATTTCAAGACCAAAATTAGACAAATCGGTTCGAGTTTTAAGCAGACTAACGAACAGCAATCCATTTTTATTTATATAGATTTATGTTTCTCTGGTTACACGTCGGTGTGACCTCCGATGGTGTCGGCCAGTTAATCTGTATATTGACGGCCCCGTGTACCGTCAGAGACATCAACCCTGGCATGCCGTTGATGCATTGATTACGGAGAGGTAGCTGTAGTATACAATAATGAAGTGAACAACAGCTATACCCATCCAAGTAGGGGTTGAGCTGCACGTTGCTTAACAATCGCAATTAACTAACATTGCTTAGTCAAACTACGCCACGAGCGCTACGAAAAAATATACTATAAACACGCTCGACCCAGGGATTGTTATGATATATTTCCTATCAAACTGCCATTGCGTCTCTGTATCGTGGCTTCACTTAAAATACTGTTGTCACAGAAATCCTACTAATATTATAAATGCGAAAGTTTGTGAGGATGGATGTATGTATGGATGGATGTTTGTTGCTCTTTCATGCAAAAACTACTGAACGGATTTGGATGAAACTTTACAGTAATATAGGTTATACATCAGAATAACACATGGGATACATTTTATCCCGAAATTCCCGCGGGAACCGAATCAACGCGAGTAACACCGCGGGGCGCGGCTAGTATATCTATATTGTTACTGTTGTCATTGCAATGTTTAAAAATCTCACTTAGACTATCCGCGAACTTTGCTTACAGTAACCTCCGCTGTCCGTTTGTCACCAGGCTGTACCTCACGAGCCGTGATAGCTAGGCAGTTGAAATTCTCACGCAACAGAGAGTATTTCTATTACCGCTATAACAACAAATACTCAAAACAGTATACATCAAATAAAACATGTTTTTTTTGCTGTTTTTATAGATACTGTACGGAACCTTTTGTGCGCGAGTCCAACTGGTATTTGTTTAGTTTTTAGGGTTCCGTACACTAAGGATAAAAACGCGACTCTATTACTGAGACTTCGCCGTCCGTCCGTCTGTCCGTCCGTCTATCACCAGACTGTATCTCAAGAACGGTGATAGATAGACAGTTGAAATTTTCACAGATGATGTATTTTTATTGACGCTATAACAACAAATACTAAATATAAAATAAAACAAATATTCATACAACAAACGTGATATTTCGCCGTTTTTTTAAAGTGCGGAACCCTCGGTGCGCGAGTCCGACTCACACTTGTCCGGTTTTTTTTATTTCATTTCCAACCGCGAAACTATTGCCTTAGGGATTCACAAAAACAATTTATCCATTCAATTTCCAATAAACACTTTTATATTTATAGTTATCGGAAAGCACTATTTCGTTTACACATCGTAACATAAATGGAACTAGCAATTGATCAAAGCGCATTAGAAATTTAAACTTTAATGCTTGTTCAGACATCATAAAGCTTCAACTTTATGACTTGGATACAGGGCCGTATTCATAGGCAGGGATTTGGAATAGATACCCCTTTATTATATGAATCGTGTTACTTATTAATGAACCATAATAATCATCAAAGTTCAAAAATTCACTTCAACCGTGCAAGTTTAGCTAAGTGATGTTAACTCATTGCTATTGTTAAGCAACATACGACCCCTACTTGGATGGGTGGCCGTTAGTTGCGTTTTCATCTAAGCACATACAGTGCATCGAAGGGTACGTCAAATTGTCTGTCCAGGTTGTTTCAATCGTCAGACCATGTCGGAGGTTATAAGGCGGCTTAAAATCTCCGACACCAGTGTTGGCCACTAACCTACTCGAACATACTTAGAAGACTTTGAATACGGGACTGAACTTGAGGACTAGCATTATAAAGCTATGAGCTTTGAAGATCTAATGTCATATAAAGCTCTTTTTAGAAGTTCTTTCGAGCTTTCGCAGCTTATAGTCATAAAATTAGCTTCAGCACGGCGCGAGTTTACAGCTGAGTTTTATATCCTTTACATATTTAAAGGGAAATGTGGAATATAGCCTGAGAATACTATAGTCACGACGTTTGTGGCAAATAAAGTCAGTTAAAGGTTCAAGTTTATTTTATTTACAAAAATTACAAAAAGTTCCATTTAAAACAATAAAGCCTCCATAAACTCTCTCTCGAAAAATATGAGAAATTTATTTTCAAAAAAAGAGTCTTCATCACACGTTTAAGTGTAGGGCCACATCTGCGGAGCGTACGGCGCCGAACCTTCCGCTCTATGACACATCAGTCGAAATTACGCCGCGTACTGATGTGTCATAGATAACTTGAAATACACTACGAGCGTATTTAGCGGAAGGTTCGGCGCCGTACGTTCCGCAGATGTGGCGCTACACTAAGGTCCCACACCTAACCAATCGCCTCACGTGACGTCATCATATCTCTATCCTCCCTTTTTTATTCTCTTGATATAGTTCTATCTCTTTCTCACAAGTGGGTGAGATTGAACTATAACCTTTATATCTAAAGAGATATGAGACACTAACTTGACAATAAAATTACTAATTGTATCATTTTATCGGCAACTTACTGGTACTTACACTTACCAATAAACATTTTGTAAATCTAGACTTAGAATAAACTTAGTAATAAGATACAGACGAGAAGAGAGAGTAAGAATTATCTAAAGAAGAATTATTTATACATACTTAATAACTTTTCTAGGCCACGAATTGAGATTCAGTTTTTTAAGTCGGTTAAAATATAATCAAAATTAGCTAAAGAAGAATTATTATTTTAATTTTTTCCTTAGACTCTTCTCGAGGGGTATACGAAGAGATACAGATCCAACTTGTAGATGACCTTATCAGTATTATGAACCATCTGTATCCCAATTCTGTGCAAAGAAAGAAGAATTATTTTTACAGAAAACTTAAGAAGAATACTCCTCACATATGAGTAGACACAGTAGATACAGAAATAGACGAAAGTCCAGGTTTCACACAATTATTGTCTACTTCTTTTTCTTCTCTTTCCTTCTGCGGTCTTTTCTTTGGTCCTAAGTAAATCTTCTGCACTTGACACGCGGGTGCTTCTACGAATAGGTAGAGAGGCAACGCGAAGAGGTAGGTGGTGCAGACGATGCCGGCGTAGAGCATTATCTGGGTACAGAAGAATAGGGGAATTAAGAAGAATTGTTGCTAGTGGGGAGTGGTGAACTTTGATGTTGGAAATAAGTTAGAAAATGTTATGGTTCATTCTGATGGAGGTTTGTCTCCATCTAGACTCTAGATTGAGTGAGTCTCATGTCTCTCGATGGTCAAAAGACGTTAGATTCAGACCATGGTCTGACAATAAAAATTGTTTGTTGTGGTGGTAAATAGAAGTCAAAAGTTTTGAAGTTTGTAAAATTATATCATGTGGAATTATTTTATTACTTTATATTATTACAAGACTTGATTATCACAATCTTCTTGATTATTCAATCGCCTAGATAATTATTTATATAATTTTATATATTTTTAGTTTATATGGTTCGCTTGATATAAAATCGTTCCCACTTAAAATTCACGAGATCACCAAATAACGATACATAAGACTAAGCACTCACAGCAGTATAATCAGTAGCATAGAAGCTCCTCCTCAGCTGTCCTCCGTAGGTCCTGAGGACTGTCGCGTGGAGTAACATGGCGCAGTAGGACAGTCTGCCCAGCGGCTGCAGGGGACCCCATTCCACTGAGCCCACGTAGATTCCTGGGAAAGAGTCGTAGAGTATAAGCAGATAAATTGTACAAAATATGACATTTTATTATAGAACAAAGGCGAGAAGAATTACTGTTAGGAGGATTTCTCCTCCACGCCTCTATCCCACACATTGTAAGACATTTTTGATTTGCATTTGAAGCATTTAAGAATTGAACAATAGGCTTTACATACGCCGTATATGCTTTACATAAGAAGTAATAAATAAAAAATATGTGTATCGAAGAAACCATTGGAAGTAAAACTACAGAATTCATAATTTTCACTTATCATTGATGGATGAGGTTAAACCAAGGAAACCTATAACCCGGGTAAAAAACAAAATAAATACTCACGATTACACCTATAAAAGTATCCAATAACGAACACACAGATAGCTAAAGCAAAGAAGTTCTGGTTCAGTGCGTTAAACACCGCCGACTCGAAGTTGGATGCTTCTCTCTGATGGAGGTCCCAGCCCATGAGCACTGCGCCCATGGCGACAGGAATCGATGCCAGGAATAGCAGCTGCATCAGCTAGAAGTGAAGGTTAGAAGTCATTCCTACTCTTGTTGGCAAAATTTAACATCCCGGTGCTTCGAGCTTTATCAACTTGAGTGTTGCGCTGCGTCATGTAATAAAACCATACACGTAACTTCTAAATTCTTTTACACATTCTATCATTGGAAATATCAGTGAAGAGGATTTGTAGTAATCACCACGCTTACTAGAAGTGCCAAGCTCGAGCCATGTTGGAATCCATTCATTACATACTTGTTTCAATGTCTTACTGAAGGAAACTACCAATTCCATGACCAAAACTTTTAAATACCATCATCGCCTATCGTAAACTGTCATATCACTCACCCACGATCCCCTCAGGTCCCACTTCTTAGCCTGCGCCTTATGATAGAAGTACGCCGTCAGCACGCCCAAGTGGTACCCCGCCCAGTTGCCCTGGGCGGACACGTAGGCGTGGTAGAACGTGTCGTTGTACCCGAATATGTCACGTATTGATCTGGGGGTATAAGTAGCAAAGTTCTATTTGAAACCAAAACTTGAATAGATTAGAATAGTTGAAGGCAATGACTAATTCTGTTGTAGATGTAATTTGTAATCTGTAAAGGTCAAACAAAAAAAATTGCGGAAAAAGTAGACAAGTCCTCTAGTAGACTACTATAACACTCTAGCTATAGGTAAAAATTTTAACTAAAACACCCATTTACCAGTTACCTACACCGCTACACCGGTCACGCTAGTCCAAATTGTAATCGGACAACCCTGAATATTCACTGGTTTTTCACACAATGAGGATTAATAACACAGGTGTCATCCCTTGGGATCCAGACAGCCAACAAGTGGAAAGCTCTTACGATCAATGCATCGCTTAAAATAAAAACAATCACAAATCTCTACCAACAATATCAACACTCAATACTTACTCGGGGAACAAGCTGACCCTAATAGGCAGGAGTTTCATGAAGTAGCTCTGGAGGAAGGGGATGATGAGGCTGATGACCATCACGGAGGAGAGCACGGGCACGCCGGCACGCGGCCAGCGCCAGATGATCAGCAGGATCACCAGGGTGATGAGGAACAGCTGCGTGTCGGTGCCGAGGTACCTGGTGGAGAAACCACATTGAAATCGGTCCATCAGTTTGAGAGCTACCAATGCCACTGAGAGACAGACACATACACACATACACCCAGTAATATACGTCAAACCAAGGACAAAATTGAGTTGTCGTATAAAGATCTTAATCTGTATTTCATCCATCTTGATAATTTTAGTACTTATATTTTAAAGTTTTTTTTTCTCCATGCAATGTATGACATAAGTATTTTTCAAGATTTTGTCTTTTTTCAGTTCGGGCACCACATGGACATCTTTCGGTGAGTCGATTTTTTTAATGTTTATATTTCGTCACAAAACAATGCCTAATTCAAAGGGCACTGATACTTTTTCTGAGCTTTGAAACACTGTTACGTGTACGTTTTTTTTTCGTCGATGGCGTATGTAGTTGTATGAGCGACTTCACACATGGCACAGTATTCCGTATACAGTAAATAATATAAAACTACATACACGATAAAACGGACCAGTAAAACGGAGACATGTGTGAACCGGCCGTAATACAAATAAGTAGATAAAAATTATTCGTTTTAAAAACCCTTGTCGATACTTGACAATAGCGGTTTGCACAGGAACTCTTAATCTATTTAGCACCGAAATAAAAAATTACAGAACAACTATTCAAACAAAGTATTTAAAACGAAGGTCATTTGTTTTAAACATTTAAATAATAAATTTAAACTAAATAGATGCTTGTGCAATCCGCCCTAAGATTTATTTTTATAAAATTTTGTTATCAAGATGATAAGGATACAATGTTCACCGACATCTATAGATAACAATAAATCACATAACAATGTACCACATATTAGATCCTAAGGTCGTTGCCCTCCCAATGTTAAGGTCATTTCACAAGCACCATAACTCAACCACCACGTTTCATCTTTTCGCAACCCAAGGCTGTCACGATGCATTTCACAACGGCCGTTCCAACTTAGATGATATTTGGATAACTCGAGTAAACAGTGCTAAAGGTTGTCAAATAAAAAACTACCTTGGAACGAATTGGGTAATTGGCAGGTAAAATCAAGTATGGAGGTAAGTGGTTCATTTTTAAATTTTGTTAGAAAAAAACGTCATAATATATGTTTTATTTAGCTAATATGTGATTTCATAATATACTAGCAGCGCCCCGCGGCTTTGCCCGCGTTGAGCCCATTCCCGTAGGGATTTTCGAAAATCCTTTCTTAGTGTGCACTTACGTCACTTGAAGAACCTTCCTGCCAAATTTAATGTTTCTAGGTGTAGCGGTTGAGGCTGTGCGTTGATTATCAGTCAGTCAGTCAGGACTTTGAATTTTATATATATAGATGATTTTAATAATAATATAGTGATGCGTCGCCACTTGTCGCCTTAATAATTATTTGACCTATCTGTACTAATATTTAGAACTGATTTTCTAACTGACAGTCTAGTGTTTTTTTATCACAGCTTATGTGTTATTCCAAATTCTATCTTATCTTTTGGTTGGGCCAATTTTCATAGACACAGTTGGGAGATTCTACGTGAAAAAAAGAACGTATATCCAAATATCTAAACATCCATTCATCCAAACATCGAACTCACATTTTTTTGTATAATTATAATAGAAGTATGGTTACTTATAATATGAGTGATTAGTACAATTAAAATTTTCAGTTTAAAATACAGACCGCATAGTTCAAAAGGGACTTTTTTACGAATTATTAACCCCAGAACAGTCACACTAGTCTCCTCATGCTACTTTTCTCTAATTTACCTCAATCAAAAACAATTCATTCTCAATAAACGAACGTATTAAATCCGGAAACGCAATCAATTAAGCTGATTAAAGATGCGTAAAGAATTGCCTAGAGGAAGCTGTCGTGTTGCAACTCGCTAGTGCAAAATTACTGTTTGCGAGTTGCAACGCAAATTGCGTAGCCAAGTAAGTACTGAGTGCAAAATAAATCATCAGTGACTTGTTTATTAGGAAATAATGTTTAGCTATTTTGCCTAGAATGGGCTTGTTTGAGCTAAGAGGCAGGTGTTGTTTATACCGATACGTCCATGACCTATTTTCGTATAATTTCTGTTTTAATTTATCTGCCTTCAAGTTCCAACGGTTCAACGTTCGGAGCGTTTGTATATTTTTTTATCATCCATTTTTTTGTTTTGAAAAATTTCTCTTTCCCGTTTTGACGTCACATATAGCAAAAAAAAACAAACAATGTGCAACGACTTAAATTAATCTATGGTTTCAAAAAATTATACCAAAACCCAAACATCATCCAAAGCAGACTGGGTTAAATATGACCGTGGGGTCAAATATGACCCGTGTGGTCAAACATAACCCTCTCGGGTCAATAAGCCCCGTGGGGTCAACGATGATCCAACTTATGTCACATATGACCCACAGCACTCACCAAGCTTGCGGCAGACACAGATGCTCGAAGGGGAACACGTTGGGCATCAGAATGACGAGCTGCCACCAGTTCATGCGGCACATGTCGCGCTCGCGCTTCACCACCGCGTCCCACATGGGGCCCGAGCCCAGGTGGGGCACCCACGTCATCGCCAGGCCCATCACTACGAGCACTGCGGGCATCAGCCTGGAACAAAATGCGGACAGTTATTTTGGGGTCAGGTTTTTCCAGTTCCGTGAATTTTGGTAGTAAGTAAAAAGTGAAGTAAAGAATAAGCCTGTAATGTTCCACTGCTGGGCAAAAACCTCGCAACGCACTGAAGATCATCACTGTAAGGCAGGGTTGTCGTAATCATCACGCTTGCTTACTGCGGGTTGGTGATCTCAAACCCGAGCCATGTTTAAAAAGTGGGAAACATGTTTTTGCTCGACCTGGGAATTGAACCCGGGACCTCAGTCTTGGCAGGCGGGTGGTCATTAGCCACTAGACCACCCAGACATTTGCATGTAACATTTTTTTTTATTTCACTTCTAATAGATTAGCCAAATTATTTTTAAAGCATGTGTCATTTCGTACAGATTTTAGTATGAATAGTTATTTTTATGTTACTGCATAAAATATTAGTTCTTGTTCAGTAGCCCCGCGACTCTTGTCAGTGAGCCGCTGACGGCGGAACACAGTAGGAGTTTTAGTGGGTATTTCCCGGCCCGTTGATCGCGTCGGGACGAGTCCCACATACCCCGGTCGTTTCCCCGAACTGCCGGGGAAGCATAAACACATTTCTCCTAATTTAAAAAAAACAAAACAGGCTCAGTAGTAAAACATTTGCTTTTAACTAATGATCTATTTCGTAGAAAATCATTATCTAAATGATCTAGTATTTTCCGCGAGTCAAGCACTAAATTACAGTAGTGATCGATTACACCTTCAATGTACGCGACATTAACCATAATTCTATGTTAAGCGATGATTTGATAATTAAGTGCTATTAATAACAGTATTAGGGCTCGTACACACAGCGGCAAGATTGCACCGAATGTATGTAAGATAAGCCCGTTGGCACAGTGGCACATAAATTACTAGTGGTCGCCCTCGCTTCGCTTCGGGTGAAAGGGGCACTCCCTGTTAACTTGACTTTTCCAAAATCTTTTCTTAGTGCTCACTTACATTATTCGAGGAATCCTTGTACCAAATTGAATGTGTCTAGATACAGTAGATGCGGCTGTGCATTGATATACCTATAAGTCAGTCAGTCAGTCAGGCAGGTTGGCTTTTTGTAGTATACTGTCTAGCTGACATATAAAAATTAAGGAGGTTTAGGCATAAATCGCCACATGCGTGCCCGATGCGGGTTGGTGATCTCAAACCCGAGCGATGTTTGAAAAGTAGGAAACGTTTCCGCTCTACCCGGCAATTGAACCCGAGACCTCAGTCGTAGTAAGGATGATAAACACATACCTCAGCCATCTATTAACCAAGGCCATAGGAACTGTCTTCAAGGTGAAGGGGTGTGTCTCCGCATATATGATCATCTTGTACGCCATCAGGAACCCGCCCATTACGAAGAATATCTGCACTATGACGCGCGCGTTGAACAGGAGGCCTTTGAAGAAGTCATCGTACGACTGGAACAAAAGGTCATGTTTGTTGGTGAGGTCATGAGGCGGTCTAAATAGACTTGAACCGAAAGTACAGTCCTGGTTGTTGGTGTGGTCTAAAGGCGGTCTAAACAGACTTCAACAGAAATGACATGGCCCTGGTTTTTGGTGTGTTCTTAAGGCGGTCTTAATAAACTAGAACAGAAAGTGCAAGGTCCTGGTTGTTGGTGTGGTCTTAGGGCGGTCTAAATAGACTGGAATAGAAAGTACAAGGTCCTGGTGGTTCGATCCTGGCTAAGATCTATAGGCGGTCTAAACAACCGATACCAGGGTTGGTCAGGTCTCTAACCTACACGAACTTACTTTTCCTGGAATAAAGGGAACTATTTGGTGACTACTTTTTTAAATATTTCAAATCTTAACCAATATGGCTAATTTTAGTATAGAGAGAAGAAGATAATATCTTCTGAAGAAGAAAAGTTTTATTTTTAATACAGAATCATATCTGTGTTGACCGAAAATCCTTAAAAAAGTTGTACCACTTCACCGAAACAATTCGGTTGTTTGACTTTAATTTCATTAAAATTATATTGAAATGACGTCTGTCATAACGGTCTTAGAGTAATTAATTTCATTACATAAAGGTTCCCTTAACCGTCAGTAAATTCAATTAATTACCCAAATAATTATCTGTACATAAAGTCGAGTGAACTCGTATACATTTCAATTGGTCGAGTGTCAAAATGTCCAAATGCAATTGGACAATTTGGCCATTAACTTAAACTTTAAGGGCCATATTATATTATTATTAAATACGTAGCAAGAACATGTTAAATATTAAATGGTTTGTCACTTTCTGGCATACGCAATGTTCCGAAGAGCAAAAGAGACATAACACTTTGTGATATAGGTACTAAAACACTGCTTTAGTTATTAATAAGGTAGACGGGGTCTCATTTAAATTCATTTTAGTTTTTTTACATTTATCAGTAACTAGCAGCGCCCCGCGGTTTTACCCGCGTTGTGTCCGTTCCCGTGGGAATTTCGGGAATTTTTTACTTAAAAACCTTCCTCTTTAATCACTCTACCTATTACAAAAAACCGCATCAAAATCCGTTGCGTAATTTTAAAGATTTAAGCATACAGACAAACAAACAGACAAAAATAGCGACTTTGTTTTATACTATGTAGTGATAACTTAACAAACTTCTACATTATATCGTTTTGGAAATGTGTCAACAAGACTTTATGGCACTTCGATATTTTGTCTGACATTCGAACATTTTGTCAGACTGACCAACATGCGGTGTATTATCATCATATTAACGCACTTATATCTTAGACAATCAGTCGTTTTGGTAATATGACTACTTGACATTTTTGTACGTCGACATTTTGTATTGACATTTTGGTTGACATAGTATAAAACAAAGGTATTTTCCGCAGTCTGTCCTTATGTATGCTTAGATCTTTAAAACTACGAAACGTTAGATAGATTGATTCAAGAGGAAGGTTCATATGTATTAAAATATCCATAATTCCCACAGGAACGGGCACAGCGATAGTAAAACCGCGGGGTGTTGATAGTAATATTATAATATTATAATATTATAAACCATATTATACGCCATTGTTAGACCTCTACGACAAACTATCCGATTACATGAAGCCATTAAAATAAGCCATTCTGTCCAATACCACTTAAATGCAATTTACGTAAATTAAACCCTGTTATTATGATAATAGATGATATAATTATAAGTTATTGATATTAAAAGGTGATATAAGATGTAGTACAGATTAAGCGAGGTTCCCAGCGGGCAGCGATTATAGTAGAAAAAAGTTATAGTTAACCTCCTATCATCCTACTAATATTATAAATGCAAAAGTTTGTGAGGATGGATGTATGGATGTATGTTTGTTGCTCTTTCACGCAAAAAATACTGAACGGATTTGGATGAAACTTTACAGTAATATAGGTTATACATCAGAATAACACATGGGACACATTTTATCTCGAAATTCCCGCGGGAACGGGTGCGACGTGAGTGAAACCGCGGGGCGCAGCTAGTATTTACATAATGTAAAAAATGATCATTTTAATTGGCTCTTTTAGCTGCCAATTGACATATTTTTAGAATGTCTTATTTAATTTGGGACAGGTCACCGTTATGGTATGTGCAAATTATTTATCAGCTCAACTAATTTTCTCCGTATTCTCATTCTCGAGGGAATATTTCAGAGGATATTCTGATCGTAACTGAGATAAATCTGAGGTCTGGCTGTTCTTGAATTATACCCAAATGATGTACTTAAAACTAACACGATTTGCGAGTTTTTAGATTTTTCGACATTACAGGCAAGCATGATGATTACGTCATCCTCCTCACCGTACTGATATATTCAGTGAGATGAGAGAATTTTGACCAGCAGTGGAACATTACAGGTCATTACTTCCTTTATAAATGAAACTAATTCAATCTATACTAATATTATAAAGCTGAAGAGTTTGTTTTGTTTGTTTGTTTGTTTGTTTGTTTAAACGCGCTAATCTCAGAAACTACTGAACCGATTTGAATAATTCTTTCACTGTTAGATAGTCTATTTATCGAGGAAGGCTATAGGCTACATTTTATCCCGAAATTCCCACGGGAACGGGCACAACGCGGGTAAAACCGCGGGGCGCTGCTAGTAAATAATATTAGCGGAATTGAAGAAACATTTCTCGGTAATTAGTTCGATTGGAAATAAAAGAAACGCCCGTTCCGGTCAGCGAGGGCCCGAAGTGGGTCGACGCAACCGATCGCGCGAAGAACTAACGCAACGTACGCTTAGGTGTTTTGGAGTTGAGGTTATTGGTTTGAAGACGAAGAAAATCCTTTTAATATTATAAATGCGAAAGTTTGTGACGATGTATGTACGTTTGTTACTCTTTCACGAATAAACTACGAGACGGATTTGCACGAAACTTTACAGTAATATAGGTTATACCTTAGAATAACACTAGGATACATTTTGTCCCGAAATTCCCGCGCGAACAGGAACAACGCGGGTAACACCGCGGGGCGCAGCTAGTACAGATACGAAAAGAATAAAAAACGACAAATGTAAGTTCCATTAAAAAAAGACAAAATGTGTAAGTGCTAACTTTCAATCTTTTTTTAAATCACCGCCTCGGGCACTTCAAACATATAACACCTTTTTGCGTAAGAGGTCAATCATATTTACAGAACCTTGTTGTTTTTTAACACGCTCTTTTATCTCAATTCTAATATCATTTTCCAAAAATCAAGGGCAAATGTGTATAAAGTATCAGCTGATCGTAGTATAATCCAAAGCTATGTACATAACACAACTACAGTTATGCCTATTTACAATATGGTGTAATGTAGTATAAACATTACTGGGTCACTAACACTCTAGGTCAAATCTTATAGTATAATAGCAGCCCGCGGTTTTACCCGCATTGTGCCCGTTCCTGTGGACAAATCAAAGACGATCAGGCGAAGAAGGTCTCAAGGTCTCATCCATCGCGCTAAAACGCCACGCTGTCTTTGGTTTGGAAACACCTTTACACATACACAAAAAAGTTGAAAAAACAAACACACCATTCTAAAAAATATCCATGTTTTTTTGTATGAATGTGCGCAATCATTCAAAGTGTATGAAAAATTACAGATCAATCGAACGACTGAAAGTAGGTCAAAAACTTGCAAGATTCGATTACAAATGTACTGCGATAGTAACTTAGTGAAGTCTTGTAATAAAAATAGTCGAATGTTTATGTTCACTTTTTGCATTACATTCCAAAATGGTTACATTTTTAAATTACAACTTGTTATGAATGTTCACCAAAACACGTAAATGTAAAACTATTCTTCTTACAAAATAATCAATTACTCGTAAGTAGTAAATTATAAAAAAATATAATCTACAAACGATCGTGACAGAAGACGAGACATGATAATATGATAAATACTGTGTTTTAATTGGTGACACAGTGGCGTAAAAATCGAATTTAAATCCACCAATCAACTCACAGTATTTATCATATCATTTCTTGTCTCCTTTTATGACATTCGTTACGACTGCGCTCAATTAAAACAAAACAACGTGCAACTTGGATGGGTGGCCGATAGTGGCATTTCTATCTAAGCGCTTCCGTGCTTCGGAAGGCACGTTACGCAGTCGGTCCCGGTTGTTTTAATATCAGACCATATCGGAGGCTTTCAGGTGGTCTAAACGTCTGACACTAGAGTTGGCCACTAGCCTACTCGAAATGAATTAAAATGAACTATTCCAACAGAATTTTAAACGAAAATTTCATATAAATTTCACACTCATAAAGCATTTTAGATTTTACACTCCCAATCTTCATGTACCATCTTAATTAGTCGAGTGATAAACAGACGTACAGCGAGCAAACACGTTGTATTACATAACTGAGGCATTATTATGATGTAGTACCGTTATGACTTCTATGCGCTTGTTTGTTTAGGACTATTGTTTTAGCTTTATTTTGTCTTGTAAAATTAGGATATTATTACGTATATTACAATTAGTTTGTCTAAAAACTTTGACTCTAGTGTTGGCCACCTTAAAAAATTTTTTTGACCCGTTTTTTGGTTCTTCATCTTCGAGATTTTTTGAGCTTCGATCAACAATACACAACTAGATATCGAGTCGGTGCAAAAAAACGTCTCGGTGAACAACAGCGCACATGAAACGTGAGCTCTTATTTTATTAATAAGATTTGTTAATTTATCGCTAGGTGTCGTGGTTGTAATTAGGCTGAACTGTTTTAAAACTTTTGTTTCAGTTCGGTAGTAAACAAATGAAGCTGTCAGCACGTCATCCACGCGGACAGCATTTAGCTTTGATTTTGTACGTGGCCCGATATCTAGTTGTGTATTGTTTGATCGTTGTTGATCATTACAGACTAATACTGTACTTTACGATAGATAATAAATAAATAATAAATAATAAAAGACGTTTATTGCCATACTTATAAATCAATATAAATTAGAAATGGTAGTTATATAAAAAAAAGAAAATATATTAAAAATTAAAGAAAAAAATTAAAAACTTATTAGCTAAGTAGGCAAAAGGAAAAGAACTCAGCTTGAGTTGTGTGAACACTGAGTCCACACAACGCTGGTTTTCAGTTCTTCCTAGCTCCCTGAGATGTTAGGCGGGATTTGGGAGGGGGTTGTCTAGCCTTTGGGTAGATTATAAATTGCACGTTTACGTCTATGTACATATGTGTGTGTGTGTGTGTGTGTGTGTATGTGTGTGTGTGTGTTATGCTCGTTACATTATTGTGTTAGTAAATTTCATATATAATAAACTATTTAGTGAGGCATTTAAATAAATAAATAAGGTTTATTAAAAATATTTTATAAGCGGCAAGAACTTCCACTGCGAATGCATCAGGGTCTCAGCAGCCAGTTGTCTCTTGAGCAATGCATTTTTAAACTTTGTTTTAAATTGTATTGCGCTTACTTTTTTCCTGAGGGGTGGAGGTAGGTTATTCCAAATACTAGCTGCTGAGTACCTGAAGCATCCTCGGTATCGTGTAGTGGAGTGTGGAGGGACCTTGAGTAAGTTCTCGGTGTGGGAGCGGCGACTTCGGTTGGTAATATCCTTAACCCATGTTAGTTTTGTAAATAAGTATTCCGGTTTCTTATTCCATATAATCCTATGGGTAAGGCAGGCATAGTGCAAATCCATCCTGGCTTTCATATTTAGTATTCCTTTGCGGTTCAGGAAGGGGGTTATGTATTCTCTTTTGGGTACGTTATAACAAAATCTAATACAGGCGTTCTGAACTCTTTGAATGGCTCTCTCTGTGTTCGCATTAATTCTAGGACTAAAAATAGTACTGCAGTAGTTAAAATGAGAGAGCACCAACAGATCTGTTAAGAGGAGGCGCAGGTCTTCGGTTATGTATTTACGTATTTTATATAAGGTTTTGAGTTTAAAAAAAGCTGTTTTAATCTTGTTATTTACGTGAGAGACATATTTTTGTTCTTCATCTAAAATGAGTCCTAGGTTACGAGCGCATGTTACTTGTTCAATATTAATGTTGTTAATGTTTACTTTTACATCACTATCAGAAACCATTTTTTTTTGGGCTTTAGTACCCAAGACAATCATTTGAGATTTTATTGGATTTATGCATAACGAGTTATTTTTTGACCATTTAAAAATTCGTTCTAGATCTTCATTTATTTCTAAAATAGCATCTCTTGTATGCTTGCCTTCGAAAGAGAAATAAAGTTGAGTGTCATCTGCGTAAAAGTGGTATTTGCAAGATTTTATATACGAGACCAAATCAGCAGTGAAAATTGAGAAGAGTAATGGGCTAAGTAATGCACCCTGTGGTACACCGCGATTTACAGATTTAAGAGCAGAAAGCTTCTGTCCATCAGGACCATCTGTTATGACGGCTTGTGTTCTACCGTTTAAAAATGTGTCGAACCATTTGCATGTATCATTAGAAAATTTATAAAATTTTAATTTGGCCAGTAATAGTTTAGAAAGCAAACAGTCAAAGGCACGTGAATAGTCTAGTAGCACCAAGATACTGCACAGTCTTTTGTCCGCGGCTTCAGTTAGATCGTCTGTGATGTGCAGAAGAGCTGTCTCTGTACCATGTCCCCTTCTAAATCCTGATTGGTGTTTAGGTATAATAGATTTATTTTCTAAAAATAACAATGTTTGGTCCAGAACTACCTTTTCTAAAACTTTTGATAATATCGGTAAGATAGAGATAGGACGTAAATCTTTGAGCTCGTTAACTTGATTTTTTTTAGGTATAGGTCTGACCAATGCGTGTTTCCAACAGGATGGATAAGTATGAGTACTAATGGATTTGTTTATAATATTTGTAATTATGGGAAGAGTGACCTCTAACGTTAGTAAGACCATATCTATATTTAAACTGTCATGTCCAGCTGCTTTAGTTTTAATATTGTTTATTATTTTAGAAACTTCAAGTTCTGTGGTCGGTACTATGTTAAATTCATCATTAACTTGTTGGTTTTCCTCTGAACATGTTTGCTCTAAATCTGAGTCGTTGTATGGAGGTAGCTTTAAGAAGAAGTCATTTATTTTATCTGGATCATTTAGGTGGCTAGGTATTTGTGGTGTTTGTTTTTTAGAGTTTAACGACGTGTTCTTTATATTTTTCCAAAGTAAATTCGGTTTTTTCAAATTGTTATTTATTGAAGTATTATAATAAGCTTTTCTTTCTCTTTCGATGGTAGCAGTTACAAAGTTTTTTAGGCTGCGATAATAGTCTTTTGCACTTTGGGTTTTTTCTTTTTGCGATAGCTACCAACCGCGCCGGTCGGCACTTAGCGCACGCGCCGGCTACCGGTAGCGGCCGCGCATCCGCTAAGATCGAACGCACAAGATCCTACCGAACCAAACGATGCAATTCCTTTCTTTAGGTCACATGACTGAATCTTGTCACCTCTATAGTTAATTTGATGAAAACTTACATGTTCAATAAACTCAGGGTTGGCGGTGTATCCGTAACCGATGAAGATCATCGAGTGAAGACCCAGGATCATTACCATTGTGTAGAATCTGCAACAAACAGACATTGTTTTTTTTCCTATGTATCGTACAGCTCAGTTGAGAGAGTAACAGTTAATTATAGGCATAGAAAGTATTTCTTATACAAGATACATATTGTAAAACATAGTCACAAAATGCTATCTATCTATAAGTAATTGATTATCTCAAAAACTACTGAACGGATTTTCATGCGGTTTTCACCAGCACATAGAGTGATTCAAGAGGAAGGTTTGTGACTTATTTTTCACGCCAATATTCTCAAAGGGGCGGGTACAATACGGGTAAGACCGCGGGGTACTGCTAGTGACTCATGAAACGTAGGGTCAATGTTGAGGTCACCTCAACGCCTGGAAGCACTTGAACAGGCCCCCCTCGGCGCTGCCCCCATGTTTCAAAGCTTTCCAATTCTTCTGAACGCAGAAAGCCAGCATGAGTTTGCTTTCTGCAACAAAATAAATACTTATTATTCATGATACTATGAAGAACTATGACAAAGATACTAAATGAAACGAGTCTATATCGCGTTAGAATATATAAGGTACCCGACGTCATGTCGTGACCACGGTATAATCCACACGAAACGTCGGGTACGCATTTTAATAAATCCTAACTTAATATTATAAATGCCAAAGTAACTCTGTGTGTCTGTCTTTCTGTCTTCTTCTTCTTATCGAGTGGATGGTCAACTTGACCAGTCCTGGTGTCAGAGTTATAGAGCCGCCAAAGGCCTCTGACATGGCTCATGTAACGACTACTATCCGTAGAAAGTAACCGGGACCGACGGCTTAACGTGCCCTCCGAAGCACGGAATCATCTTACTTTTCGGGCAATCAGGTGATTCAGCCTGATCTTTCTGTCTGTCTGTTACGCTTTCACGCCAAAACTACGGAACCGATTTGAATGAAACTTGGTACACAGTAAGTCCAGAGCCCAACAAAGGACATAGGCTACTTTTTATCACGAAATTCCCGCGGGAACGGGTACAACGCGGGTGAAACCGCGGGGCGCGGCGCGGCTAATACTTTATATATTCTAACGCGATATAGACCCGTTTCAATCCGTATAACGAGTCCAAATAGTGTGAGTTTGAAAATAAATACTTTAAAAATACATTCATTTGTATAAGTTTAAACTGTTCATTACGCCCGTACTAAGAGATGTCAAATGCTTCTGTTCCTTTGTTTCTGGTACTAAAGTATCTATAATCATTTTTTTTTGGATTGGCACAAAATGTCGTCAATTTTCCAGCCGAAGACGATTGCTTCTGAAAAGGAAAAAGGTTTAGAGATAGGGTAATAATGAAATAAAATCACTAAACCTTTTTCCTCTTCAGGAGCAATCGTCTTTGGCTGGAAAATTGACGACATTGGTCCACATTTTTGCCAATCCAAAAAAAATAGAATATAGTTCAGTTAATTTACTGTTCCATGTAGATGATGTATGAAAAGTTACAAGAGAAGGTTACCCAAGATCAAATAAAGGATATTATCTATTGATCTTGTGTCACCTTATAACACAATAGACGTCTAATAATATTGTCTAATAAAGTATGTTAATTAATTCATTTCGAATACTTATTTGAAAATACATTCCATTTTGCATGACTAAAGTTGATGTTTGTTACGAACGCGTGTAATTAAATAGGTATCAGTTAGAATTCTAGATAATCTATCCTTAGTCTAGAGCAGTGGTGGGGAAACTTTTTTAATGGGGGGCCACAATGTTAAAAAAAATCTAGAGGAGGGCCAGAATTATAGAAAAAATGCATTTTGTGTGAAAGCTTTTACTCATAATAATAATAAAAACATTAGTATTTAAACATAAATAGTAATTAAATTTAACTTTTATTCGAAGGCCCTGCCATGATAACTCTATTAGTCTATCTATTAATCTACTAAGTAAAATCTACTTTATACTTCTTGACCGTCAAAACGTAACTATAGCGGGCCATAAACTCCATATTGTGTTTTCCATGTCGATGGACCTTTGGCGGGCCGGATTAAATACCTTCGCGGGCCGGAGTTGGCCCGCGGGCCGTACTTTGCCCATCACTGGTCTAGAGGGACTTCGACCCAATGTGACCTGTTCAGCACATAGTTCGGGGTAGCCTAATACAAATATATACGCAGTCGACAGCCACAGTGAAGCAACCGCAGTTCAGTACCAATGTCACAGAGATTTCGAGAAAGCTGAAGTGTCGCTTGCAGCATAGAATAGATTAAAAAACACTAGTTACTCTACTTTTTTCGTTTGTATGAACTTCCTGTCCGATTTGAATAATTATTTTGGTATTGCATAACTACATTCTGCAGAGGGTTATAGGCTATTTTTATACTGAATTTCCTGAGGGAATGAACACAACGCGGGTACAACTATAAAAATAACAACTAACCTACCTATATATGCTTATAATATCCCACTGAAGAACAAAACCCTCTCAATAAAGATCAGTACAGTGAGAACAGAAATAAGTTAGCATAAATTCTCAGATAAAACAATCACAAACTCTCTCGCGGTGTCCCCAGACGTTAAGATGCATTATCAGTCACGCTCAAGTGCAAGGCCCAACTATTTGCATTAGCGCTCGAGTTTGCTGCGAGTTCAGATAAAAACCTCTCCGTTTGGTTCCGCGATACCGTGGCTTTGTTAGTTATACAATACTTTATGGAAACAAACTTAGCTGATTACGAAGATGTAATCGGGTTAAGGTGTTCGTTGTGAAGACTTAGCAAATTTACTAGATGCGAGTCAGCAAGTTTAATAGAGCATGAGCAATCGAATTTAATATAAGGCTTGAAACCATCGCGTTCCCACAGAGTGTGTGCGTGTCCACGCGTGACCGCGATGGTTGCCTGTCCGGGCGCCCGCTTATTGCAGTTTTAGGCCTAAGGTGTTTAACTACTTGCTGCTTATAAATTCACTTAATCCCAAATGTAAATAAACATATCGCCAATATAGTCAACTTGAACTAATGGGATGGATAATTCCAGTCACACTTATTCACCACAAATATTGCCCCATTAACAATTACATCAACCATAGCATGGCTAGTGGTAATGGTAATAAGAAATTGGGGTATACCTTTGTCCAGCTGTAGGAATCGAGGTTATATATATAAAACAAATAACTAAGCAAGATTGCCCAACAAAGTCATATGCCGACAATACAATTTTTCCATAAAAATCACAAAAAGCCATACCATCTACATTTTCTCTCGGGAAAAAGAAGTAGTACGCAGAACATCCCAAGTTGACCAGCAGGAGAGTTAGGAGTAAGGTGCCGATGATCCAGTCCAGGGCATCTACTGGGGTGCTGTCGTTCTGGGTCTTGCAGTACCGGACGGTTAGGGTTTCCACCTAGGAAGATATTGTGGGATTAGGGGTTTGAAGACTTGGAACAACTTGTAGGTAATTTTTTAATTACTTTTTCTCAAGTTCAATTGTAATTTTATGTGGATATTTGTACGAGAATAGACGATATAGCTCAGAAAGTTAGTCATGCCAAATTTTTACAATCCCCATTTTTAGCCAATTCTTTAACCAATATACCATATTCTAAATTGGCACGATCCAATTAGTCACAACATGCCATATCTCAACAATTCCTTAACCAAACCTCATCCTTACCTGCAACCCATACCCCTGATGGATGCTCCTGTTGAAGCACTCCCTCAACGCTGTGGCGGTGGTCTCGGAGACGTTCCTGTGGCCCTGGTCCAGCCCGCAGTGCTGGGAGGCGCAGACTCCTCGGTGTAGCTTGGAGTGTTGGTAGTTCTTGTAGGAGAGGGAGGAGAAGTTCTGGAAGAAGAGGTGGGTTAGATGGATATACCTGGACAAATTCACACCCGGTTAATTAGACCCAAAGTAAGCGCTAAGCTTGTGTTTGGAAATCTAACTCACTGATACTACTACACATACATACACAAATGCTTTATAAGAATATATAATTGACACCCAGACGTCGTCGCCAACAACTATGTCTTGACATATTGTTGACTCCGGGCGGGAGCCGTAGTTTGCGATTGTTAAGCAACGTGCAGCTCCACCCCTACTTGGATGGTTGACCTAAAGTGGCAGTTCTTCCTGATTATTTCAATCGATAGGCCTTTAGGCGGTCTAAAAACTCATACTTAAGGCCTATGAAAAGGTTTGACAGTTAAAACAATTGGGATTGACGTGATAAATCGTCCTATCTAGTAATTGTTTCAATTTCCACAGTTTCAGTTTCAGTAAAAACATAGTGTTTTGTCAAGCATGAAAATACAACACAAAATTTTAAAAATATAACTGCGTAGTAAATTTATTTTTTTGAAAAATAACATCACTATCACAAACATAAATCCGGTATTTTCTACCCAAAACATAATATTTTAATCAGATTTGGTCAGCCATTTTGCCAAGAAAGGTGATATCTTATGCAAACAAGTAGATGCTTAACAAACGCTCAACATTGAGAAGGTCATCAATTACCAGCTATTATTCCACACTCAGCCACCTTCCTCCATTTAATTCTACATTCATGGAAATATTCCAAAAACACACATTTAATTTCCATCCATTCACCATAAAACGAATCTTTCGTCTTTGAGTCCAAACACTCTTGCCTTAGATATAATAAAAAGATAGAGCAGCTGCGAATAATATAGTAAAGTTAACAAAAATTGCACCCTGTACCCAGTACTAAAGATTGCCTGCGACCACGAGTGGTGCAATTAACTCGAAACGTAGGAAAATTAAAAGTAAGTTGTTTGCTTGATAAATAAAATCTACCACAAAAAAAGCCGTATGAGTATGTTTTCTACTAGTGAGCATATACGGTCATACGAAACACAAGGTAACACGCACAGATTTAGTACCAAATTACACCTCACGAAATCGTACTACGTACTACACGACTTGTCACAAAATCGAGTCAATACTTTAAATTATAGATCTCTCAATTTGTATTTAGATTTTTGGCTCATTTCACCTATGACTTGTTACAACAAAAGTGTCAATCCTCAAAACTCACAATTGGAATTTTGATAATTTTAACCAAGAACTTTGCAAATAAATTAAATTAATAATTTATGAGATACCTTAATGACTTCTTATATGAGCGAGAAGAAATTACAAATTCATAACGATCATAAAACATTTCAAAACTCTATAGACGTGTGTCGGTGTAAAATGACATAAATCCAGCTTCACCTTCTTCCTAACATCGCCTCAACTTTTTATTGCCCCGATCACTTTTCCCTCCACAATACTTTTGTTTTCGTACGCTCCGGGACATCAATCAGGATAATTTCGTCCCTTAGGTCCACATCGCCAAATTACCGATTGTAATCAATCTCCGGCGAACTAGATAATGACGATTGAATCGTTAAATTGTAAACAACTTGATTAAATGACTGGATTTATTGGGAATACTGGCCATGAGATATGGGTAATTATTTTAGTAGTAATCTTATGTTTGTGCTACTAATATTGTGAAGTTTTGATGAAGATAGCGTCTAATGACATTTTGACAATATCCTCTCTTCTGTAGTAAGAGAACCAGATACTAATTGGCTATTTATTTTCTTAGACCGATACAGCGAGTGACTTTGTCTTACTAATATTGTAAATGCGAAAGTTTGTGATTATAGATGTATGTATGTTTGTTACTCTTTCACGAAATAAATACCGTACGGATTTGGATGAAATTTTACAGTAATATAGGTTATAGATCAGAATAACACATAGCATACATTTTATCCCGAAATTCCCGCGTGAACGGGTACAAATCGGGTAACGCCGCGGGGCACGGGTAGTATAATATAAACTACAGCCTATTAAACTGTGAAGCATACATATAACCTTGTCAAATTCAAACTTTTATAACACTTACTAACATTTCAATTAAATTTTTGTAATATTTATAATGTGACAAAATACTTAATATTTTTATAGACTGTCATAAGAAAAGTAACACTCGAGTAAAATAGTTTGAAGTACATAGTATTATAGACATCAATTATTATTCAAAATGAGTATCTCTTACTATCTTCGAAGCGATTAAAACGAACTCCAGTTAATAACACTTTACAGAGAGCTTCACTTCTTCGCTATACTAAAATTTATGCAAATTTCTAATTAAAAGTAAGAAGTTTGTAGCCTGGTGTCGGAGTTCATAGACCGCCTAAAGGCCTCCGACATGGTCTATACTGAAACAACCCGGACCGACAATTTTACAAGCCCTCCGAAGCACGGTAGAGCTCAGATAGAAATGCCACTATCGGCAACCCATCTCAGAAGTGGCTGAGATGCCCGTTGCTTAATAACGCAATGAAGCACATTTGAATAATTATTTTTGAACCTAGCGCTACAACTCTCCATCCCCGGTCGAAGATCCAGAGGCAGACCCAAGACAAGGTGGACGGATGTAATGTCCAAGGATATGGCTGTGTGATTTCCGATGACGACGTCGACGAAAGAGCGAAGTGGAGGAGAAAAATAAGGAAGGCTGACCCCACCACCATGTGGGACACATACCAGGAAGAGAGAGAGAGAGATTTTTGGAACGGTTAGCCACATTCAACAACAAGGTCATAGGCTATTTTTCATCCCGAAATTTCCACGGGAACGGTCGCAACGCTGAAAAACCGCGGGGCGTGACTTGTTTATTTTAAAGTTGACTATACATTAAAGAAGTTTAAGCAAACCTTGATAAACTGGTACAGTGGAGTATCATCCTCCATGATCACCATGTCTACGATGCAGTAGATGGCATCTGGCTTCTTGAGGCACAGGTCGAAATCGTCCAGCTCAGAGAGAGCCGGCATCGAGTGGTAGTCCAGTATTGATACGGGTTCTGGGGATAGTGGTTTGGTTAGTGGTGGTGATATTGAACACTTTTCATGTGATGGCAGATTAGATTAGGTACTCATGTTTGAAGTAGTTTAATATACACATAATAAATACACTCCTTCACTTACAAAAACAAGCCTTCCCGAGAATTCACCCCTTCAATACCTACAATTATATTTAATTATTTTGTTTGTCATTTAGGTTACCTAAATATATAAGGACTTGGAATTCTTGGTCGTTCATAAATAATTTCAATTCATATCTTTCTCTAATTCCAAAAAAAAATTACATCACGAACAAACCCACAACACTTGTAGTTAAAAAAGAAAATCCATTTCACAGAAAAATAAAACATTTCGTAAACACCCGGCAAGCTTTTAGATAAACCTGTTTAGTTTCTAGATTCTAGATTATGCTGCAATAAACCTGATTCGTCCAGATCGTATCAGGTAACCTAGCCTCGTAGAATTTCATTGAGTAACATCTAGGCAGTGCCTAGGAGGCTTACTATGGGATAGTGTATATAGTTACTTGATATTTATAATTAATTTACTAATATAGACAATAGTATCCATCTTTACTAATGAAATAAAGCTCAGCAACTACATGTCCGATTCAAAAAATTATTTGTAAAAGGATAGACACATTAAATCAGAATGTTTTTTATCCTGAAAATTCCCACGGGAACTGGCCCAATACACGTAAATCACAGAACACTGCTTTTTTCAAAATGGTTCAAAATGCTTAGTAAGTATACTTTAAGTTTCAATAATACAATAAGCATTGAATCTATTATAAGATAGAATTTGTTGCTATTTTGGTGTATTTATTGTTTACTAGCTGCGCTACGCGGCTTCACCCGCGTTGTACACGTTCCCGCAGAAATTTCGCGATTAAAAATAGCCTATGTCCTTTCTCAGGCTCTGGACTAACTGTGTACCAAATTTCATGCAAATCGGTCCAGTAGTTTTGGCTTGAAAGCGTGACAGACAGATAGAGTTCCTTTCGCATATATAATATTAGTTTGGATAACTTTGTGGTAAAGTATAAAGCCCTCCTTAGGGCCTATCGTTAAAGCTATAGAGTAACAACTAACTACTTCACTTAGACCTTCACTTAGGACTCATTTTAATACAATATCTAATATACAAAACCCATTTGTTTTGCCCTATTCTGTCGGGTAAAGTTTTGATTTTCTACGTAAATAGTAAAATAATGGGTTTGCTTCGTTTAATTGTATTATAGTGGTAGTGAAATTGTCTTATAGAAATATTTTTCAAATGCCTCTTATCGTACTGAAGATATAGATATGGTTGAAAATGATACACTCGACTCGGGAATTGAACTAAGGACCTTTGACTTAGCGAGACAATTGCCACTACACTGCCGAGTCAAGGCCTACGCAGACTGTCCGCTGAAGACTTTTAGTCCCTCAAAATATAACTATTTTATTAAATTACACAAATGAACATTTCTTAGATGTTCTGTATGAAACTTTTTTTTAAAACTTAAACAGTAGACTTTATTCGCAAAATGTTTAACCGACTTTAAAAAAAGAGATTCTGTTATGGACCCGTATATACAAACAATAATAAACCATACATTTCTAAACATAAATCTCAATTTACCTGTACTAGTACTTATGGCACTAACATCTGTACTAATTTCAACTGTACTGATAATATCAGTACTCGTTTGTACTGTACTAATTTCAGTTCCATTTTGGCCGCGCACTGCACTGTACACACAGAACAGAATAAACCACCACATCGCGAATTCAATACTGTTATGAGCATTGAGTTGCGCGCGCGCAGGCTAGTGGTGTCGTAACACTGGTGGTGCCAACCAGTAGTGCAATGGTCCTTGTAGGCAAAGGATTCTTGGAAAACTTGTTTGGGCCTAGTAAATATTAAGTAAAGTAAACATTTAGAACGGTATAATTTACTGAAATTTAGTTTGCTACTACAATGTATTTAAGTTTGACTAAAAAATACTTTTAAACTGTTTTAAGTGCGTTGTACCTGGTTCTATAGGAACTTTCGGATAAAAATGTCCTATATTATGTTACTAGCAATGTCCCGCGGTTTTACTCGCGTTGTGCCCGTTCCCGTGGGAATTTTAGTGTAAGTTACTCGTTGAACGTGGCTTTCCATTACAAAAATAATTATTTAAATCGGACTGATAGTTTTTTAGATAATAGCGTTCAAACAAACATAAAGTCTAAATTTTCAGCTTTTTATATTTGTATAGAAGCTCAAGGAAGGATTAAAAGGTGATAAAATATACTTTTATTAGCCGTCGAAGTTGCCGGGTCAGTTATATTTATAACTAGCCGCGCCCCGCGGTTTCACCCACATTGTAACCCATTCCCGCAGGAATTTTGCGATATAAAGTAGCTTATGCCCTCTCTCGGGCTCTGGAATAACTGTGTACCTTTCTGGGTTATTTTCGCATTTATAATAGTAAGGATATGCCACAGAACCCACCACAGGTACTGTAAAAAGTACAGCAATCGTCAAAGATTACCATCATTTAATTAATGATCGCTTAACATAAGGAGGTGGGCAGTTATCGCGGCACTTATACAACGTGATAGAGAATCTTTAATTAACGACTTATTATCTTGAATTTAATCTACGTTTACGGATACACTTCGCTTTTATTTTACATTTTTATCTGACGTTTCGGCTCCTTTACAGGAACCGTGGTCACAGATGACTGATGGTGATTATGCCTAATCCTCCTCACTGTATATCTTCAGTGAGATGAGAGGTCTTTGCCCGATAGCGGGACATTACAGGCTAATGCTTTACTTTTTATTTTAGTTTGAATAAAAAAATCGCGTAATCAATAAAAACATTATGTAACATTTAACCGAGCTACAATTGACCGAGCTACATTTGCCCGAGCTACAAATTGACCGATATCGATAATCCACACTTGTCAAAAATTTCACAATATTCAATTACCTTAAAACACGGTGTTTAACTAAACTCTTTTATTATTTACCTGTTTTAAAACTATTTCTCGTGTGAGTAGAGAAAAAGTATAGACGGAAATCTTTGTAAACTAATTTGCTGTAGTCTTATAAGATGTCGAAATGTGTAAGTATGTAATGAAAGTTTTTCGAACCTACTGATCCACATTAAAATGAGATTTAGATTTTCTTTATTAGAATGATTATTTTTTTATATTGAACTAGCAGCGCCCCGCGGTATGCCCGCGTTGTGCCCGTTCCCGTGGGAGTTTTGAGATGATAAATGCGTATAACCTTGCGTATGCGTATAATCGTCGTTGGTTTATAATGCACCTAGTCACTACATAGTATAAAACAAAGTCGCTATTTTTGTCTGTTTGTTTGCCTGTTTGTCTGTATGCTTAAATCTTTAAAATTACGCAACGGATTTTGATGCGGTTTTTTGTAATAGGTAGAGTGATTCAAGAGGAAGGTTTTTATTAATAAAAATTCCCGATATTCCCACGGGAACGGGCACAACGCGGGTAAAACCGCGGGGCGCTGCTAGTAAGATTATAAAACAGTCGAGGTATTGTGAACTATACAAACCATTTGCAATTTATTAAACGCATAATTTTTCGTTAGTTTTTAATCTGCCAATTACAATTACAAACTTATAAATTAACGTCCACCATAATGTCCCACTGTTGGGCAAAGGCCAAAGACGTCAGTACCGTACAAACCGTTGGAACATATTTATATTCCCAGCTATCTACATTGTTCCTTCTATCCATGTCACCTACTCATACACTATTACGCTAAACAGAATACGTACATTCTATTTACCCGGTCCATTCACTTCGCCACAGGTTACTGCACAGTCACTATGCACACTTTAAGTAAATGCCAACATAAGTAATGAGCTACCAATTGCAAAATGTACATTTAATTTTAAGATGGAAGGGTCTGGATGTTTTGTATTTAGCTAGAATGTTATTTGTTTAGCTTGTTTTTTATGTGGTTGTTATTAAAACAAGCTATTTTGATTGTTTTCTTAAGTTTAAGCAAACACTATTCATTTTGAATTGAAACTACGTTTACGGATACACTTCGCTTTTATTTTACACTAGCAGCGCCCCGCGGTTTTACCCGCGTTGTGCCCGTTCCCGTGGGAATTTCGGGATAAAATGTAGCCTATAGCCTTCCTCGATAAATAGACTATCTAACAGTGAAAGAATTATTCAAATCGGTTCAGTAGTTTCTGAGATTAGCGCGTTTAAACAAACAAACAAACAAACAAACAAACAAACAAACAAACAAACAAAACAAAACAAACTCTTCAGCTTTATAATTAGTATAGATTTTTATCTGACGTTTCGGCCCCTTTACAAGAACCGTGGTCACAGAAGACTTTGTTTTGCGTCTATACATGAAAAAGTAAAAATATCGCAGCTACCAAATACATTTTGTTAGTCAAGGAATGTATGTCCGTTTGGCACTCTTTCAGGAATTAATAACTGGACGGATTTGGATAAAACTTTACAGCATAACACATGGGATATATTTTATCCCGAAATCCCCGCGGGAACCGGTACAGTGCGGGTAACATCTAAGGGCGCGGCTATTGTAAAATAAAACATAGTTTCAATTAAAAATGAGTAGTGTTCGCTTGGAACGAGGAACCAGTAATAACGGACATTAATTTCACATCAGCCCGTAAAGAGTACGAGCATTTGATATATTTGAGATATTTTTGAAAAATGTATCTAATAGTGCACAGCGATTACAGTGTACAAAAGCGACAGTGACTGATTAACTATGAGTCACCGTCGCTGTTGCTATACGTTGGCACCTTTTAGTGTTTAATTTCGGTTAAATCTTCTCTATATACATATAAAAAACTAGCAGCGCCCCGCGGTTTCACCCACGTTGTACCCGTTCCCTTGGGAATTTCGGGATGTAATGTAGCCTATAACCTTCCCGTTGAATGTGGCTATCTATCACAAAAATAATTATTCAAATCGGACTGATAATTCCTGAGATTCCCCCGAACATACAAACAAACAAACAAACAAACTTACAAATTTTACCTCTTTATAATATTAGTATAGATAAAAATCAATGCCACTTTTCGTTGTAATGTTATAACTCAAGAACGGGCTCACCTATCCAAACCAAATGTTTAGGCTTTGTTTGGACTATTTAGAAGATAGTTTATCTGAAGTTTGCTCAAAATCGGTCGAGTGGTTCTTAAATTCCCACGGGTACGGGCACAACGCGGGTAAAACCGCGGGGCAACTAATTCTGTATACATTTTTTATCTAAATATATCTGTTAGAATAATCTTCTTCTTCATCGAGTGGATGGTCAACCTGACCAATCCTGGTGTCAGAGTTATTGAGCCGCCAAAGGCCTCTGACATGGCTCAGTTAGAAATAATTGCCCGCATCCTTTGGTCTCACAACCGTGAGTAAAATATTCTGTACATATTTTGAGGGTTAAGTATTACTTAGTTATTGCCTACATTACTTATTATAGTAAGCCCTAAGTTATTGCCCTCAACGATACCTCTAATTTAAATGTGCACACGAAAGACCTTTGTCCGCGGACGACAAAATGACAAAAAAGAATAACCACCTTATTTATAAACACTCTTTAATTAAAACAGTGTAATAAATACTTTTGTCTCTTTTGCACGTCGGAAAATAGCGTATGTCGGTAAAGGACAAATCAGCTGATAGCTATAAAATGCTGTTAGTAAGAATTTATGAATAAGGGCCTTAGTTTTTCTTGAGCTGTTATCGTCGGTGGTCTAGTGGCACTTGCCTGCAATACTGAGGTCTCGGGTTCAATTCCCAGGTCGAGCGAAAACATGTTTCCTGCTTATCAAACATGGTTGGGGTTAGACATCACCAACCCGTAGGCAAGCGTGGTGATTACGCCTAGTCCTTTTCACTGTACTGATATCATCAGTGAGCTTTGCCTTTGCCCAGTAGCGGGACATTACAGGCTAAACCTTTTGAGGTATTATAAATAGGTATATAGGTGACTTATTAATCACAGTTACTCTTCTCAGCTACCACCTATAAAGTGACCGTCCTATGTTCGAGCAATGGACAAAAAGTCCGCCGCAGACTTTTTGTCTCCACTGTACATTCCTTGGTCAACGCAGACCTTCAAAAGTCAGGTAATAATAATAACTCAGACAGAAGTCCCCTTGGACTGGTAGTAAAGCAAACATTTGGTTAACCGACTGCGCTGAAGAGCGAGTGTGTACAATGTACATATATTACTGGTAATAAGACATGGGCGTTCACTGAGGGATATTTTGTGACCACAATAATATGGAGAGCGTGTGGGGCAAGGTATGGGAGGTAGCGGGTTTTGGATTAAGTTGTAATTTTGAGTTAACAATAATTATATATCGACGGGGATGTTCGAACAACTCCTAACTTACAAAAACCAAATTTTACAGGAGGCGAAAAAAACTGTTTTTTATTTTTCCCAGATGTTTAAGAAAAAATGTGTAAATGGCAATTTTATACTTAAATGGACCCGCATGTAAGGTAATAATCAAAATTTGTTTGGAATAAGTATTTGGCGAGATAATGTAAGATAGGAGGTATCACCAAGCTCGTGTGGCTGAAATTTTGAAGATAGGAGTATTTTCCATACTTCAAAAAATTTACAGAAATCATTTAAAATTATCATTTCTCGTTGAAGTTTTCAATCATATTAGGTAATAATACAACAAAGGAATCTAAAAATTACTAAAAATAGACCAAATATTCAAACTAGGCGATTTTTTTGAAGATAGGAGTTATTGGCTTTCTAATATCAACATCATCGTCACTATATCGGTTAAGATAGGAGGTATTTTCAAACTGAAACACTGTTATAACTCTGACAAAATCAATGTTTATCCATTGCAATTTTTATTGTAGTGTTTGAAACTATAATCCTATAATTACTGTAACATTTATTGATGAAACATCCTTCAAAAAATCAAAGATAAGCTTAAATAAACAGTCCCACTTCTAAAACTAAATCAACGAGAACAAAATGAGAAAGCGGCATAAAAAAATAAAAATCTCTTTAATGACTCTAATGATAACTAAGGACTCTTAAGACTCTCTATATAAATAATAATAATAATTATGCATAATCTATTTCAGTCACTCCGTTTACAAACTATGTACTTTAAAAATTTAAGTAAAAACAGTTAAGTACTATTTTAACTCACTACTTAATAAACTTTCTGTTAAGAATATCGAAAACATGATTAAGATTTTTTGTTAAAAGTATAATGTAATTTTTTATTACAATTATGAAACTATTATCTTATCTAATTATTTATAGATAATAGTTTAATAGTAAGCTATGTCAATGAGTACATTTACTTGCGCCAGTTAGCATCTTTCGGCAACAGGCAAGATGCAGAAATTGCTCGTCGCATAGACAACTATTGAGCTATTGGGCCCTAGCGGAACTCCTGAAGGGACGCCTTCCAATGTCGCTTAAGCGAAAACTAATGGACATGTGTATACTTCCTGTGCTCACATACGGTGCACAAACTTGGTCATTGACAGATTCGCAGAAGTCCAGTCTCAAGGTTTGCCAACGGGCGATGTAGCGCAGCATCTTGGGTGTCAAGTTGACGGACAGAGTCCGAAACACCGAACTGCGCTCCCGCACAAAAGTCGCCGATGTAGGTCGCAAGTCTGCTGAGCTAAAATGGAACTGGGCTGGACATGTCTGTTGCAAGCCTGATGAGTTTTGGGCAAAAATCACCACTTTATGGGACCCAGACCCAAAGAGGCGATGCCGCGGCAGACCAAAAAGGAGATGGCGAGATGAACTAAACGGATTTTTGGCTGGTTGGCGTCGTTAAGCTCTAAATAGAGAGAAGCGGAAAAGATGGGGGGAGGCCGTTGCCCAACAATGGGACACCCAAGGCTAATAATATAATATTAATTTATAATAGACAACGCCTGGAAAAGCTACTGGTCCATGAAAACGCTAATGAAGGGAGATTTGCCAATCTCTCTGAAGTGCAAATTCATTGACATGTGCATCTTGCCCATCCTCGCCTACGGTGCGCAAACATGGTCACTTACCAAAGCACAGAAGACCCGACTCAAGGTTAGTCAAAGAGAAATGGAACGCAGCATTGTAGGTATCAAGACCGCGTCAGAAACACCATGCTGCGTTCCATGACAGGCGTTGCAGACATGGTAATTACAGCTGCCAAGCTCAAATGGAATTGAGCTGGTCACGTAAGCAGGATACACCCGGACAGATGGGCAAAGATTGCACCGGAATGGGAATTCCAGGATGCCCCCAGGCCCCCAGGTTGGCCTCCGACTCGATGGCGGAAAGAGCTAGGCGATTTTAATAAGGATTGGAAGGAGTTGGCTATGGAAAGAGATAAATGGAAAGAATTGGGGGAGACCTTTGCCCAGCAGGGGAACAGCGAGGTTACGTAAAAAAAACTTTATGAAGCAGGTTGTTGAATCCAAGTAAAATATTTGTCGTCCAGCACAATTTACATAGTAATTGACTATTATTTACTCAAAAACAATCAAAACGCTGCAAATAGATTAAAAACACATCACTTAGTGACGAGACGTCGCGCACGTAAGCCGGTGTCCCTTTCACACTGCGAGAGACGCACCGTTTTTGTCTCGCTCTAGAGCGGGAACAATGTACTTGCGTATGAAGATAGGAGATATTAGCTCAAAGTTTTATTTTAAATGAAGTTACGAGATGTTTCCATTTGTAAGTTAGAATATATTTCCTGCCAAAATTAATCAGGTTATGTTGGACCTTAACTTAAGAGATGTTTCTTCGATGCCTAGCTACGTCAATTTTGCGAATTTCAACTTAATTCATATATCAGTAGACGCGCAATTTCATTCTCTATCGAACTGCATTTAAAAGTCGTTTTCGTAAAATATGTAAGTTAGGAGTTGTTCGAACATCCCCGTCGATATGTAGTGAGATGAGAGGCCTTTCCCAGCAGTGGGACATTACAGGAATTATCTTCTTCTTCTTCATCGAGTGGACGGTCACCCTGACCAATCCTGGTGTCAGAGTTATTGAGCCGCCAAAGGCCTCTGACACGGCTCATGTAACGACTACTAGCCGTAGAAAGTAACCGGGACCGACGGCTTAACGTGCCCTCCGAAGCACGGAATCATCTTACGTTTTTTACAGGATTTATTAAAGTGTACGTTTTAGTTTGCTGCTACTTTGATTTAAGGTCAAAATAACAACTTAACACACAGTCAGTTAGACCCAAACCGATCTATCATGCTCGTTTTATGAATAAAACTAACTGATACTATTAAATATACGTTAAATATACATTTAATAGTATCAGTTTTATTCATCATTTCAATCAAACATCAAACAACGATCAAACATTTTTGTATTAATTTATGAAATTGACACAGTTATGTCTGCGCAGATTGTTCACAGAAATAAAGTGTAATTATTAAACAAAAATTAATGATTAAAATCGTTGATGATTCGCAGAAATATTCCATACATACTGAACAATTTATTAATCAGGGCGAGCGAAGTGAGCTCTCGTACTACACAACCTGAGCACTTTTTTGGTACACTTACTACTGTATAACTATCACGCCTATTGATATATGTGATATCAGTGAAAAAAAATCATTTTATTTCCATTAAAAAAAGAAGTTTAATAATTTTGTTTTTGGATAGAATATTATAACTACGCGACCCCAAAAGCTCGGCTTTTAGCTAGTTTAATAAAAATTTAAAAAAACCTTATCCTAACGTTTAAAATGAAATAAACACCACCGGTTCTAACTTACACCACACGTAAAAAACAGTTTCAGTTTTCCCTCAAGGTCGCGTTAGACAGAGATAAAGCATTAGAAAGTGGTGCGAGAGAGAGACGGAACACCGTGACGTAACGAGAGCCCCTCTTATTAGTATTTGCGTGTGGATTTACCTAATTTGATTGTATTCAATCATTGGATTTGTAAGAAAAATAATATGGAAATTGGTACTAGTTATTTTCATATTCTAGGATATGAAAACATGCCTAGTATAGTGTGTAAGTAGCAATAAGTAGCAATAGATCATATATCATTATATTAATCAGAATAAATTATACTCTCAAAGAATACGGACGTTTCACTCACATTGGGTACGACCCTTATATGGCGACCCTGCCTGTGCGCGGAGACGTCGGTCCGTATAGGGAAAATGAACTTTGCCCTGTGCGATGATTAAAGTTATTTTGTAATACATCAAAATTATCACCATGGGGAAAACGTATTCAAAAGAAGAAGTGATAATAGCACAAAATGCAGCTGGAGGGAACAATAGTGCAAAAGCCGATCAGTTAATGGAGCACATCAGTACCACCAATATGCTACTGTTAATTATCTGCGTGGGTTTTGGATTAGCAGTCCTGTATACACTCCTTAAACTGTATAGAAACAGTCATCGACAATGGATGCAAAGGGAAATAAACAACTTTTCTCTACGTCACTCGCTGCGCCGCCGCCCAGCAGCCCCAGCACCACTTGAAGCGGTCTAGCGACGACGACAACGACGACAAGCGGTTCTTTCTCCGATGACATGATGTGAAAGTGGGACAAATGTGATATGTTCAGTGAAATGTGTGAAATATTTAAGGACTATCGAGAGACAGTATAATAAGTTTTTGAATTAAGTACCTTGTAAGTACATAATTATACCATAAGCTACTAAAATAATAAGTAATATGGGTTCGATAACAATTAGTAATGGCCATTCGATTAAAAGAATTGCACGATCAGCTTAAATCTGTGAAAGATAATCTCATTAAGGCCGGGCCAACACGACGAACTAAACAATATAAAGACGAGAAATATTCGTTGGCTAAGTTGTTATATAAAGAATTTTGTCAAGTTATCGATTTGGTTCAAAAGGAGATTTCAGAAGGGAAATTTAAGTCTACTGATGTAGAAAATATTGGAAAATTATGTATTAGTATTAAGTCGTACTATTCAAAAATTAAGGATATTTGTTTATTAACTGAGAAAGATAAAGTGGCTGTCAATATGGAGCGTTTCGACTTAAAAACTGCCGTGTCTTTGTTACCGTTGATGAATGACGATGAAAAAGTTACAAAACAACTTATTTCTAATATAGAAATGTACGATCAAATGTTACAAGACGAAGGAAAGCATTTATTGATTACTTTTGTGTTAAAATCAAGGTTGTCCGAAAGTGCCAAACTCCGTATGGCCGAAAATTATTCATCTGTTTCAGAACTTTTGACAGACATGAAGCAACATCTTTTGTCTAAGAAATCGGACACTACCATCCAGAAAAGACTGCAACAAGCGAGGCAAAACAGGTCCAGTATCCAGGATTTCGGTAAGCAGATCGAGGAAATGTTTGTTGATTTGACTATTTCTCAAGCCAACGGCGATCAGAGTAAATATGATGTATTAAAACCCATAAACGAGAAAAATGCTATAAAAATATTTTCCGATGGCTTAAGGAATAATCGAACTAGTATTATTGTAGCGTCTAGGGATTACAAGTCATTGAAGGAAGCTGTCCAAGGAGCGATGGACGAAGAATTACACTCAGAGCCGCAGGAAGTTCAAGGACAAGTGTTTTACTATAACCGAGGACGAGGTATGTTTAATGTTAAAAATAATAGGAATTTTCATCAGAGAGGTCGACATTCACAAAGTATACGGATTTCGTCGGGAGCCCAGCATAGAGGACGAGGTACGTACTATAATAGTAACTCGTTTTCGAATCGCGACTCAAAAAATTGGACAAATGGTAGGGGACGTGATCAATTTCGCTCTCAGAACTACTACAACCGTGGCTTTAGGAGGCAAAATAATAGTCATCAGGTTAATTTAGCACAAACATCTCACGAGCCACACGACTCGAATACCAACCAAAATTCAGAAACACACAATTTGTTTTTTCGGGCATAATCATAAAAACAATCATTGTATTAATTTAAGTTCGGTTACATTGAGCGTATTAGACGCGCAATACTCATGGTTACTTGACACCGGTGCAACATTATCCGTTGTCAAGCTCGAAGTTTTGGTCAGGCATGGCATTCCATACCATAAAGAGAAGCTTAGAATAAAAGGTATAGGTGGAGAGGTTTATTCGGAAGGATATTTATTTTTAAAACTTTGTTCAGATAGTAAAGAGTTTTTGCATAAGTTTTATGTTTTTGAACATTTGCCGTGTCGTACCAGCGGTATATTAGGTTTGGATTTTTTCAAGAAATATCAATGTAGTATAGATTATGAACATAATTTATTGAAATTAAACGATGGTTTAACAAATAACGTTATACTGCCTTTAGATACAGGTGAACTAGGACTTAACTTCTTAAAGTTACCATCACGAAGTGAGTCAATTCATTACATAGATTCAGCGTTGACATGTGACAGTGTAATACATCCAAAAGAGTTAGGTGAAGGAATATTTTTGGCAAGTACTTTGGTTACCCCTACTAAGGGAAAAATTCCAATAAAAATATTAAATACTCGAGACAAAGATATACAATTAAGTTATTTTAGTATTGAACATTCAAATTTAAGAAATTATGACATCTGTAAATTTGAAAAGGATGTAAGTTATTCACTTTCCGATAGAGTTAAAAAACTGTTTTCACATTTAAATTTGGATCACTTGAGTCAAGAAGAACAAAGAAGTATAGAGAATATCTGCGCCAAATATTCAGACGTATTTTTTATCGAAGGCGATACATTAGGTGTCACAAATCTGTACGAACAGTCCATTCAAATCAAAGATAATGTAGTGCCATCGTATGTTAAACCATTTAGATTGCCTATGAGTCAAAAAAGAGAAATAAACAAACAAATAAAGCGTATGATAAAAGACGATATAATAGAGGAAAGTCAGAGTGAGTGGTCTAGTCCAGTACTCTTAGTACCTAAAAAATCAGATGGTACAGGAGAAAAGAAGTGGCGTCTTGTGATAGACTATAGGAAGTTGAATGAAAGAATTAAGGATGATAAGTTTCCGTTACCGAGCATAATAGAAATATTGGATTCATTATACGGTGCAGTTTATTTTTCTCATCTTGATTTAAGTCAAAGTTATTATCAATTAGAGCTAGATAAAGCTAGTAGAAAATACACCGCATTTACCACTGATAAGCAATATCAGATGAAAAGACTTCCAATGGGTCTTAAGACTTCTCCTAGTTCATTTAGTAGGCTAATGACGATTGCTATGTCTGGTTTGAATTATATTCAATGTTTAGTGTATTTAGATGATTTAATTTGTATAGGAAGGAACTTAGAGGAACACAATAAAAATCTTATAGACATATTAGAACGGTTGCGGAAGGTTAATCTAAAATTAAATCCAGATAAATGTCAATTTCTCAAAAAAGAATTATTATATTTAGGACACGTAGTTTCGGCAGATGGTATTAAACCAGATCCAGAAAAAATAAAAGTTATTCAAAATTACCCCAAACCCAAAAATTCTGATGACGTTAGACGTTTTGTTGCTTTCGCAAATTATTACAGACGATTCATACCAAAATTTGCCGAAATAACTATACCTTTAAATAAACTTTGTCGAAAGAACAGTATATTTGAATGGTCGAATAAATGTGAAGAATCATTTCGAAGATTACAGCAATCACTTATCAAACCACCAATATTGCAATACCCTGATTTTTCGGAAAATAGCGAATTTATACTCTATACAGACGCGTCGGGTTTCGCAATTGGATCAGTTTTGTGCAATAAAGATAACTTGCCAGTAGCATATGCCAGTCGTTCATTAAATAAAGCCGAATTAAACTACCCAACAATTGAAAAAGAGCTATTAGCTATGGTGTGGTCTGTAAAACATTTCAGACCATATCTCTTTGGGAAAAAATTTAAATTCATGACGGATCATAAACCGCTAATTTATCTTTTTAGTATTAATAATCCTTCAAGTAGATTAATGAAATTTAGATTGGTGATGGAAGAATATGACTATACAATTGAATATATAAGAGGGAAAGATAACTGTGCGGCAGATGCCTTGTCGCGTATAGTAGTAACTTCAGATGATCTGAAAGATATGAGTATGAAAGTAGTAAATGTCATGACACGAAGTATGGCTAGGAAAGAGAAAGCGTTAGAAGGTGACAAGGACTTGGTCGATAATATTTTGACAGATCAACGGCTTGATCAACCGAAGATCATTGAAATACTTAAAAAACCAGGAAATTGTGTGGAGTTAGTAGTATTTCACAGAAAGAAAAGAATAAAAACTGATGCGAATACCGTTCAGAGCGATAGTTTCGCGTATGTTCCAAGAGACTCGATAATTTATATTAATCCGGATTCTCGATCATGTTTGACGCGAGCCGCATTCATGAGGGAGTTCGTATTATTTTGTGAAAGAATAAATGTTAACGAGATATATGTAATAAAAAATGATGCTAATAAAGAATATATAAAATGGATAATAAATGAAATAAAAAGTGATAATTATACTGGGCCCAGAGTATATGTTAATGATAATATAGTTAAAATACTAAAAGAAGATGATAAAAGAGTTGTACTTAATGACTTCCACATACTTCCAAGTAGTGGACATGCCGGCATGAGGAGAATGTTAAATAATATTAAAAGATATTACTATTGGACAAATATGGATAAGGATGTAAGAGAGTTCGTCAAGAAATGCGATAAGTGTCAAAGACAGAAGCATTCCTTGCGTACTAAAGAACCTATGACAATAACGACTACTGCAGAGTCGGCTTTAGATAAGATATTTTTAGATATTGTAGGACCCCTAGATAAAGACTATTATAACAACTCATATATCCTAACACTTCAGTGTGAATTAAGTAAGTATGTAGAAGCATATCCACTAGAATCTAAAGATAGTGTAAGTGTAGCTAAGGTCTTTGTAGAAAACTTTATTTTAAGATATGGAATACCCAGTGAAATAGCCACTGACAGAGGAACAGAATTCATCTCAACAACTATGAAAGAGGTTTGTAAATTATTATCTATTAATCAAATTTCTTCCACAGCTTATCATCATGAATCAATTGGTTCTTTAGAGAATTCCCACAAATCTCTAAATGCTTTTCTCCGAATTTCATGTAATAATGATCCTAGATATTGGAGTAAATGGCTTCCATTTTGGTCATTTGCTTACAATACTACAGTTCACTCCGAAACTAAATATACTCCATATGAACTTGTATTTGGCAAACGTTGTAGACTACCTAGTAATTTAATCAATAGTCATATAGAGCCATTATATAATAGCGATAATTACCCTTTAGAACTTAAGTATAGATTACAAAAAAGCCAAGCTGATGCCAATCAAAATTTATTAAAAAGTAAGGAAAATAGAAAATGTAATTATGATTCATATTTGAAACCTGTAACCTACAAAAAGGGAGATTTATTACTAGTTAAAAATGAAACAAATAAAAAATTTGACAATGTTTATCTAGGACCTTATAAAGTTGTATCAGATGTATCACCCAATGTCAAAATATTAAAAGATAATGTAGAGATTCTTGTACACAAGAATAGAACTAAGCCCTATTATATGTAAGGAAAAAAAAAAAAAAAAAACATTGCTTATTTTTTTTTTTAATTTTTGGAAGGGTCATATAGTGTGTAAGTAGCAATAAGTAGCAATAGATCATATATCATTATATTAATCAGAATAAATTATACTCTCAAAGAATACGGACGTTTCACTCACATTGGGTACGACCCTTATACTAGAATCTAAGCAGGTATTTTCTAGATCTTACGCTTTTTATGAAGTCTGTCTGGGAAAGAATAGATATTAATTTGTTATACAATGTGTTTGATTACGCCCAATCCTCCTCACTGTACTGATATCTTCAGTGAGATGAGAGGCCTTTGCCCAGCAGTGGGACATTACAGGCTCATACCTACATTCCGTGTTGGGTCTAGTCTAGATTGTAAAGTTTTTACTAAAGTTTCACACTATGATAGTTAAGCAACGTACTGTTCGGTATCTACTTGCATGGGTGGCCGTTGGTAGCGTATCTGAGCGCTTCCGTGCTTTGGGAGATTATGGAGATGTCAGTCCTATCATTACTATCTTGAAGGTATCGTTATGCTGAAACAATTTGAACTAATAATTTAACGTAGTCTTTAGTGGTGCATATGTTACGGCTAATACCCGAAGTGCGGCTACACCTAGTTCTAACCGGCTAAAACTAGGTGTAGCCGCACTTCGGGTATTAGCCGTATGTCATTTTAATGAAAAGAGAGAGTTTAAACATGAAAAAAAAATAACCCGAACCTACCGAATTACTTACTATTCGGTAGGTTAGGGTTATTTTTTTTTTCATGTTTAAACTCTCTCTTTTCATTAAAATGACATAATTATATATGCACCTAGTTCTAACCGGCTAAAACTAGGTGTAGCCGCACTTCGGGTATTAGCCGTAACACATACACACATGCAGGCTGCAGCGCTGAGCTCGTAGCGTAGTTAAAGCTATGTAAGCTCATTGCGATTGTTAAGCGACGTGCAGCTCGACCCCTACTTGAATGGATGGCCGGTAGTGGCATTAGTATCTGAGCGGTACCGTATTTCAGAGGGCACGTAAAATTATCGGTCCCGGTTCTTTCAATCGTTAGACCATGTCGGAGACTTTTAAGCGGTCCAAACTCTTGACACCAGTGTTGGCCACTAATCTACTCGAACTTACGTACTTACATGCAGGCTTGCAGATTGCCTAGCTGATAAGGTTGCCACTGGGTAGGTAGCAAAGAAGCCTATAGAGGTAGACCAGGACCTACAGTTAGGTATGGACAGATTATGAACTTACGAAAAATTATGCGTTAAATTATAAAAGGCCAATACAATACTATCGAAACTACACACTGACTTCCTGTTGATCGCCAACTCGTTTATACATAGTTTCTAGTTCTACTCGTTTCTCGTTCATCGTCGGCGTCGGCCTTAGAGCCTGTCCAGATGAAGCGTTTTACGCGCGAGTGGACTCGCGCGTATCAATTTTACACTGCGTCCAGATACCGCGTTTTACGCGCGTTCTACTCTGGGAGGTATTGAAGTTGTCACGCTCCATCATCGCAATAAATACGTCCATACGCCACGCACTCGCGCGTAATACTGGACGCAGCAATGGCGCCCGAGTATCTCGACTCGCGCGCCGCTCGCGCGTACGACGCGCGAGTCGAGAGTCGCGGTTATTGCACGCGTTTTACGCGCGTGTGAGGTAACGCGCGAGAGCATCTGGACGGAATGTATGTAGCTCTAGTATCTCGAGTACGCGCGAGTGTATACGCGCGAGTGGACTCGCGCGTAAAACGCTTCATCTGGAGAGGCTCTGCATGTTGACGCTGTGAACGCGTAAAAATAACCATGGCAACTTAAAAACAACAGACTCACAGAGTTATTTCGCTTACGCGACTGTAAAGTTATTTGGAAAACTCCCACTAAGCACACTGTACTGTTCCCAATCTGTCGAACGGTTCATAATCTTACTAGTTAGATTATAAAACCAATAGCGTTTACAAAGGACCATGGGCAGAAATGTCCCCACCCACCAACAGAAATGAAACATGTCTCATTTAATAGATCTTGGCAAACTGATGATTTTTTACTATGACGAGAATCGCCCTATGTATGGGGTTTTCTTGGAAAACCGTGTTTTGTTTTTACATATTTTTTGCTCATTTCATTGAAAGTTTTTGTTTTTTTATTGTGCATGCTCGGGAAGAATTTGTGGACTAAAAGCCCGTGAACCCCAGACCTTCGTTATTAAAATACCGATCTAAATTCATCAGATAATAAAGTGTGATTTGTGTGACATGACATATGTCATTTGAAAGCTCTTGAAGAGTTGTACAAGTCACCCTTTGACGGTGATATCGAAATCGCCGGCCAACTTGGTGTTTTCGACCATTGAAGATTGGAGTTGACCTATGCTATGGACGCTGATCCTAATGCTCAACAGTGACATGACCTATGTCATTTGAAAGCTCTTGACAAGTTGTACAAGTCACCCTTTGACGGTGATATCGAAATCGACGGCCAAATTGGTGTTTTCGACCATTGAAGATTGGAGTTGGGCTATGCTATACCGAAGTATCGACGCTGATCCTAATGCTCAACAGTGACATGACCTATGTCATTTGAAAGCTCTTGACAAGTTGTACAAGTCACCTTTTGTCGGTGACATCGAAATCGACGGCCAACTTGGTGTTTTCGACCATTGAAGATTGGAGTTGGGCTATGCTATACCGAAGTATCGACGCTGATCCTAATGCTCAACAGTGACATGACCTATGTCATTTGAAAGCTCTTGATAATTTGTACAAGTCACCCTTTGACGGTGACATCGAAATCGACGGCCAACTTGGTGTTTTCGACCATTGAAGATTGGAGTTGGGCTATGCTATACCGAAGTATCGACGCTGATCCTAATGCTCAACAGTGACATGACCTATGTCATTTGAAAGCTCTTGATAAGTTGTACAAGTCACCCTTTGACGGTGACATCGAAATCGACGGCCAACTTGGTGTTTTCGACCATTGAAGATTGGAGTTGGGCTATGCTATACCGAAGTATCAACGCTGATCCTAATGCTCAACAGTGACATGACCTATGTCATTTGAAAGCTCTTGACAAGTTGTACAAGTCACCCTTTGACGGTGATATCGAAATCGATGGCCAACTTGGTGTTTTCGACCATTGACCTTTAGTACCGTTTACCTGCCAAAGCCACTATAACCCAAACTTCATAATTGTCCATCGTTCTTACCTGTGTTGGGAGCATGCGCTGACAAACTTTCAGCTTTTATAAAATAACGAAGGTCTGTGGTTCACGGGCTCTAGGTCTATTGGTGCTCTAACGTAATCTTGTATGAATAATTCCTCAGTTTCGTGATTACCTAGAACCGGGGCATTTTGATTTTCTATGTGAGGTTCTTGATTTTCTTCATTTTCTTCACGCACAAAATCGTATATCACGATGATTATTTAAAAGGGCATTATTGGCCCTTTGCCAGCATCTGTGACACACTGCCATGACATTATTAAACACCACTTGTATCAGTGCATTAAGTGAAATATAGGCGGTTAACTCAGGATTCGTTTGAGGCAGATGAATATTCAAAATGTGACTTCTCTGTCGTAAAACAGAACGCGGACACATAACACACCGTCGGCCAGTTTCCATATTAATTCACATTAACTAATCATCCAGTATGCAAGCAGGGGTCACAGAAAATCTAATAACAAAATGATAAATCTGATAAGGATAACGCAGAAACAGACGACGTTCGCGTACGATCTAGAATAATATTGTCTATTTGATGTGCCTTATTGGCAGTGAGATTTGATTCCAAATTCGAATTAAGTATAAAGTATTCGAAATTCAAATGCGTTACTCAATTAGCCCACTGGCTGAATATAAATATTCATACATGTTGTCTTTTAAAGAGTCTCTATAGGTAACTTATATTAAATAATATTTTTAGCCAAAACTATTAAATAATATAAAAGATTTCTGTCCTAAATATATATTTGTGAAGTATTATTCTTAGCAACATATTATTTTTTCAACCTTCTCTTTGTAACTTTCAATGAGATGAGCAAAAAATATGTAAAAACAAAACACGGTTTTCCAAGAAAACCCCATACATAGGGCGATTCTCGTCATAGTAAAAAATCATCAGTTTGCCAAGATCTATTAAATGAGACATGTTTCATTTCTGTTGGTGGGTGGGGACAGTGCCCATACAAATTTGCCCATGGTCCTTTCCGGTGTATAATATACTAGCCGAGCCCCGTGGTTTCACCTGCGTTGTACCCGTTGCCGCGGGAATTTCGTGATAAACGTCATTCATCCAAATCCGTTCAATAGTTTGTACGTGAAAGAGTAACAAACATAAACACATACAAACATCGTCACAAACATACAAACATCCTTACAAACTTTCACATTTATTCTATTAGTAGTATTATAGGTTTTTCTTCATATCAAATTCTCAAATTACTTCATTGCCTGCCGAAACAATTGACGTCAGTGAGTCCACCAAAATCGGTCAGTAAGTCCCCAATAACCTTATTCCTAAGTCCATTGTTTATCCATTGATCAGTATAACAAGGGCACGTCCTACACCCTCGGCAGGCTGTTGACGTCATCAATCAAAATGTCTCCTAAACATGGCCGCCTAATAAAATGGTAGGATAGTGAATGGATATAGGATATTTGTTAATTACAAGCAGAGACGCGTGGTTTTACTCGTATTACTAGCCGTACTAGCCGCACCTCGCGGAGTTACCTGCGTTTTACCCGTTCCTGCGGGAATTTCCAAATCCGTCCATTAGTTTTTTCGTGAAAGAGTAACAAACATACATGCATACATACGTACATCCATCCTCACAAACTTTCGCATTTAAAAAGTAGGACGTGATAGTGGGAATTTGTGGATGAAAAGTATGCTGAGTTAGTGTTCAAAGTTTGATCTTTGTATATGAGTGGCAAAATTTCATCAAAAACGGTTTTTCTGTCGTCGAAGCGTAACAGTTAGGTAGCAAGTGAATATGATAAGTGTAGGAAAGTTTTAGCAAACTTTGCGGTTTTACCCATCTTATGCCCGATCCCGTGGGAATTTCGGGATGAAAAACATCTTATAACCTTCACGTTGAGTGTGAGTATTCATTACAAAAAGAATTATTCAAATCGGATTGCCCGTTAAGCAAACAAAAAAAACATAAACAGACGGATAGATGTCAATCTAACAGCTAAAATTAGTTCGAGTAGGGCAGTGGTCAACCCTAGTGTCGGGGTTTTTAGACCGCCTACAGACCTCCGATATGGTCTAACGATTGAATCAATCGGGAGAGACAATTTAACGTGCTCTACGAAGCTCCTGAGAACGCGAGACGCGATAGAGGAGACTGTTACCGTAGAGAGACTATTATCAGCTCACTGTCGTATTCACACTTTGGTGAAAATAAGAAGTTTTATCGAGTAGTGAAATATTGAAAATCTTTTTAGGGTTCCGCGCTGGATTAGTTTTCTCCGCTCTGTTATCGCGCCGAGTTCAGTTAAGTCCGAGTTAAGTCAAAAGTCTACACTTTGTGGTCACTAACTTAACTTTTTTAAGTATTTAAAGATGGATGCTGGAGAGGTTGTGTGAAATATTTGGCGTCGTCACGACTTACGTATTTGGATAGTGACATATTAAATATATATGTTCCTTCTTTTATCCGCCTTCTAATGGAATTCATTAAAAAAACAAAGGTTTTTTTTTCTCCAATAACCTTATATATTTTTTCAAAGACTTGCTTCTATGCTTTCAAAGACCAGAAGGCTATCTAACAATTCACACTAATACAAAGTTTTAATCGCTAAAGCTTATCAACATATTCGCTCGTTTCGTGGCCCCACACGAAGCCTTCATCCGAACATTATCTTACAAGTTGCGGAAAGGTATTAAAACTTCAATGTAAATGAGAAGATGGTCTTAAGTCCCTTTCTAACTTTACCGATTAGAGCGAGAGGTAAAACTTTCCGATGGTAATCTCTAGGTGCATTCGCAGTGGGATTATTGAAGGTTTTAGCGATTTTTAGTTTCTGAACTGGACTTCAATATTTTTAGTTTTTGAAGTCGACTTAAATTATTTTGAGATATTGAAGTTAAATTTTACTTTACCTCTAGCAATGTTCATTGGGTGGTAGATTTAAAAAGTTTCCAAGTAGTCAAAAGTTTAAGGACTTTTCTAAGAGAGGAGGATTTCTAGGAGAGTTATATTATAATGCAGTGTTCAGTCTTTTAACCGACTTCAAAAACGAAGGTTTCTCTATTCGACCATATATATTCTTTTTAATCGTTATTTTTGCTTTAATCATAAAGTACATAGAATAGAGTTTCTTTTTGGAATAATATCGGGCAAATGGCTTCCACTTTGCATGTACAAACGGTAAGGGGTTTTGCGAAATTCAACCCCTAAGAGGGTTTAAGAGCCTCCCAAAGCAAAGCTAGGGCAGACCACTAGTACTAAACAGAATCTTATTTAACTTTACTCAAGGTGCAAATAAGTGTAAGTCCTTTATGATATGACGTACCTTTTCAATATATAATTTTCAAAAAAATAAAGCATAATCCACATTTGCACTATAATTCATTCATTTCGAATGGGTCAGTGGCCAACCTGGGAGTTTTAAGACCGCTTAAAGACCTCCGACATGGACTAACGATATACAACCGGGACCGACTGCTTAACGTGCCCTCCGAAGCACAGTAGCGCTAAGACAGAAATACCACTATCGGCCACCCATCTAAGTACCCCGAGCTGCTCGTTGCTTAACAATATTACCCCATAACACAAACAAAAACATTTTAATCCCAACCAGAACTAATCTCGTCAATATATATGTACAGAAGCCACTAAGCCTCACTTACACCGATCAAGATAATCTAATTTGTGTCTGGACGTAGATATCACAGTTCAATGGAGTACACGATCGATACGGTCTGACAGACGGACTGTAATCCTATTAGCTATTAGTCCACTGATTGTCGTGTTATGTTATCATGGCGACTGGCTAGATAATCTTATTGATATGAGGTTTGTAGATGACCGTAGATGCAAATAAGCTTGTTGGCACAGTGGCGTGGGAGAGCGCTTACTGTGTCTGGGGTTGCGGGTTCGGAGTCAACAATATGTACAGACATAGTTGCTGACGATTTCTGGGTGTCAATTATATATTTACTAGCAGCGCCCCGCATTTTACCCGCTCCCGTGGGAGTTTCGGGATTTTTGTACATATAAACCTTCCTCTTGAATCGCTCTATCTGTTAAAAAAACCGCATCTAAATCCGTGCGTAGTTTTAAAGATCTAAGCACACATAGGAACAGACAGCGGAAAGCGACTTTGTTTTTTACCATGTAAGTATTTGTGTATGTATATGTACCAACTGATACTTGGTTAGCTTTCATAGTAAAAGCTTAGAGCTTAGTTTGGGTCTAACTAACAGTCTGAACTATCGTAACTACTAAATATAATTAATTATTATTAAATACAATAATGTCCTGAGAGGTCTTATTCGTATTGGTCGCGGTTTCATTTCCAAAATTTTATATCAACACTAAACTTAGATCAAAGCTTCAAAATTGATTTACTAAAACCGAGTTCAGTTGATCGTGGTTTGAGATAGGAACCGTGATATTAGACCTGAGATATATTTAAGTTCAAACACAATAGTCAAACCTGATATAGGTACATTTTTTTTTACTTAATGATAATCTATATATATAAAAGAAAGTCGTGTTGGTTACACTATTTATAACTCGAGAACGGCTGAACCGATTTAGCTGACAACTGGTGGGGAGGTACTTTAGAACCAGGAGACGGATATAGGATACTATTTATCCCGTATTTCCTACGGGAACGGGTGCGCTGTCGGTAAAACCGCGGGGCACAGCTAGTTAACTATTGAGTAGTTCAGACTCAAAGTCACTGTCTCGATTCATTCTAGACGTTAAGATAATTACTTTTACGCTTTTTTGTACTTTTAAGAATTCTTTTCAAGTAAAATAAAACCATAAAGAGATTAAAAATCATGAGATTTTCATTAAGTTTTTTATTTTATAAAATGAATTATAGATAAATCTTTTGATTGAAGTTTTGGCTCCTTTAAATGCATTATGCAGGCTCACTAATCATTACATAGTATAAAACAAAGTCGCGTCTGTTTGTCTTCTGTTTGTCTGTATGCTTAAATCTTTAAAATTACGCAACGGATTTTGATGCGGTTTTTTGTAATAGGTAGAGTGATTCAAGAGGAAGGTTTTTATGTAAAAAAAATCCCGATATTCCCACGGGAACGGGCACAACGCGGGTAAAACCGCGGGGTGCTGCTAGTAGTAATAAAGGTGCCTTCTCACCGGAGTTGTGACAAGCTAAATTATTTTGCTGCGTTTGGTATCCATCAATCAGTATATAGCAACGTAGCATAACCAATTATATTAAACTAGCAGCGCCCCGCGGTTTTACCCGCGTTGTGCCCGTTCCCGTGGGAATATCGGGAATTTTTATACATAAAAACTTTCCTCTTGAATCACTCTACCTATTACAAAAAACCGCATCAAAATCCGTTGCGTAATTTTAAAGATTTAAGCATACAGACAAACAGACAAAAATAGCGACTTTGTTTTATACTATGTAGTGATGTTTAATATAACCGCGGCCCACGGTTTCACCCGCGTTGTACCCGTTACCGCGGGAACTTCGGGATAAAATGTACCCCATGTGTTATTCTGATGTATAACCAATGTTACTGTTAAGTTTCATCCAAATCCGTTCAGTAGTTTTTGCGGGAAAGAGTTTAACATAGCGATGGTATCCACTTAACCTAACGCTTATCTAACAAAGCTATGCTAAAATTATACTATGCTATAGCAAGATGACATAGCATTAATGTCTATACAAATACCATACTTATACAATGCTTATAGTCCAATAGGCTAGGCAATCAATATTCTAGACCAAAGTACCTATATCAATCACCTGTACCTTTTAAATACCAACTGGGAAGGAAGGTTCCAGAAAAACAAATGACTACTCTCAATTCCTAAAGGATCAATTTAAAAGGTCACATTGGAGGTCCCTGGGGATTAGATTGATGTGTCTGGGTGTAATTATACATAACACTAGTAGTGACTCTTGGTATTACCCGCGTTGGGCATGTTCCTGTGGGAATTTTGGCATGAAAAGTAGTCACAAATCTTTCTGTTGAATTACTCTGTTGGTGAAAACTGTATGGAAATCCGTGCAGTAGTTTTTGGGGAAATCAATGACAGACAGACGGCTTTGTTTTTGTCATTAAGTAAGCTTGGTGATTACGCCTCACTGTACTAATATCGTTAGTGGTATGAGAGACCTTTGCCCAGCGGTGGGACATTACTTGATAACACTTTTAAACTTATTTTAGTTTATGGTGATCTAGAATGTCGTTACCCAAAAGCAATGATACAAAAAATATTTTTATTTAACCACGTTTTACGTGGGGAACCTGGCGCTACAACTCTCCATCCCCGGTCGAAGATCCAGAGGCAGACCCAAGACAAGGTGGACGGATGTAGTGTCCAAGGATATGGCTGAGTGCAAGATTTCCGATGACGACGTCGACGAAAGAGCGAAGTGGAGGAGAAAAATAAGGAAGGCTGACCCCACCACCATGTGGGACACATACCAGGAAGAGAGAGATTTACCGTTTAATCAGTTTGCCCAGCAGTGGGACATTACTTTTACAATGCAGGTAAAACCGCGGGGTGCAGCCAGTCTCTTCAATATCCAATAATCATTTTGAATTGAAGCTACTTTTACGGATACACTTCGCTTTTATTTTACATTTTTATCTGACGTTTCGGCTCCTTTACAGGAACCGTGCTCATAAGACTGTTTTGTGTGACCACGGTTCCTATAAAAGGGCTTAGTTTCAATTCAAAATGAGTAGTGTTTGCTTAAACTTAAGAAAACAGTATATTATCCGTTAATTCCTAAGATACTTTATAAACAGATCGCAAGTGAAACCGCGTCAACCAATTAGTTTAAGATATATTTTAGTACTTTTACATTTGTTCGGTCCCATTTAACTGTGCCCGAGGGAAATTTATCCGGTGTTTTATTCGAATCCGGCTTTTTCCGGCGCCGGACGCATCGGGACAGTCGGATCAATTTAGTGGATTAAGTTTTTGATTTTTGCTCTTTATTGCTCGTTGTTTGCATTTTTAATTATGGTTTAATTTGCTTTTAAAATATATTTAGATTTGAATACGTAATATTTTTGAAATGTTCAATTTTAGATCGATTCCGTAATTTGAAATATTATTTTGTTAGTAGAACTTAGTGCCTAATAAATTATTCAAGTCTTCATTACAAGTTTGATGTACTATCCGTTATTATATGCCTAACAAATATTGATTACTAGCCGGGCCCCGCGGTTTCACCCGCATTGTACCCGTTTCCGCAGGAATTTCGCGATAAAAAGTAGCTTATGTCCTTTGTCAGGCTCTGGACTAACTGCACCAAATTTCATTCAAATCGGTTCAGTAGTTTTGGCGTGAAAGCGTAACAGACAGACAGACAGAGTTACTTCCGCATTTATAATATAGTTAGGATTGTTCTTTTTTGTTAACAAACAAAAATGAAAATTTAAACCCCCGACTGTTTTTATATTCAATCATAGCTAATAACGCTCCGCACGTAAGCAGTAACTTAAAATCAATACATTATTTTGGAATTGCAATACTCAAAGTCACCGGAATCGTAAACGCCGTTGGTTTATAATGGACCAAGAGCCCGCGAACCCCAGACCTTCGTTATTTTATAAAAGCTGAAAGTTTGTCAGCGCATGCTCCCACACACAGGTAAGAACGATGGACTATTATGAAGTTTGGGTTATCGTGGCTTTGGCAGGTATACGGTACTAAATGTCAATGGTCGAAAACACCAAGTTGGCCATCGATTTCGATATCACCGTCAAAGGGTGACTTGTACAACTCCTCAAGAGCTTTCAAATGACATAGGTCATGTCACTGTTGAGCATTAGGATCAGCGTCCATGGCATAGGCCAACTCCAATCTTCGGTGGTCGAAAACACCAAGTTGGCCGTCGATTTCGATGTCACCGTCAAAGGGTGACTTGTACAACTTGTCAAGAGCTTTCAAATGACATAGGTCATGTCACTTAGGATCAGCGTCCATAGCATAGGTCAACTCCAATCTTCAATGGTCGAAAACACCAAGTTGGCCGTCGATTTCGATATCACCGTCAAAGGGTGACTTGTACAACTTGTCAAGAGCTTTCAAATGATATAGGTCATGTCACTGTTGAGCATTAGGATCAGCGTCCATAGCATAGGTCAACTCCAATCTTCAATGGTCGAAAACACCAAGTTGGCCGTCGATTTCGATATCACCGTCAAAGGGTGACTTGTACAACTCTTCAAGAGCTTTCAAATGAAATATGTCATGTCACAAATCACACTTAATTATTTGATGAATTTAGATCGGTATTTTACACACCTTTAGTACCGTTTATCTGCCAAAGCCACGATAACCCAAACTTCATAATAGTCCATCGTTCTTACCTGTGTGTGGGAGCATGCGCTGACAAACTTTCAGCTTTTATAAAATGACGAAAGTCTGGGGTTCACGGGCTCTAGGTCTATAATCCAACCAGGGAGATAATGAACTGTCGATAGTTCACGATAAGACAAAGTTGACATATTTCTACGGTTTGAAAAAGAGAACTTACGATTCTAAACTTACGAAAGAAATGGTGTGTAGAGTTCACAGTCTGTCGACAGTTTATAATCTTACTCGCTGGATTATAAACCAATGAGTGAATACTATATTACGGTATCACACACACACACACTCTCACACACACTCTCACACACTCACACACACAAACACACACACACACACACACACACACACACACACACACACACACACACACACACACACACACACACACACACACACACACACACACACACACACACACACACACACACATACACAACTCCTCCATTTTTCCATACAATGTTAAGGCTTCATTTGGACCCTTATCTGTAAGGCGAGTTAACTGTTGAACGAGGTGTATTTTGTAAATGAACAACAATGAGACAGCTTGTTGAGAAAAAGGGTTTTCCCATCTGACCACACTTTTGGCCCCCGAGGGGTCAAGCCCGATTTTCAGACAAAATTGATGAGAAAAATATTCTTAACGGGTTTTAACCTTTATTCGTTAGAATAGCGATATAAAATAAGCTTATAACCTTTCTTTTGAATGTAGCTATCCGTGTTTAAAATAATTATTCAAATCCGATTGGTAGTGTCTGATATTAGCACGTACAAACAAACTAAACTTTTCAGCTTTATATATTAGTATAATATACTCGTAGATTATCCTACTAGCACCGCCCCGCGACTTTACCCGCGCTGTGTCCGTTACCGTGGAAATTTCGAGATGAAAAATAGCTAATAACGTCCAGTTGAACGTGGCTATCTTTTACAAAAATAATTATTCTAATCTGGTAATTCCCGAGATGAGTTTCAACAAAACAAACAAACTTACAAATACCTCTTGATAATATTACTACTTATAGATAACGGTTCTCTAAGAAACCGTGTAGAATTAGTCTTGAAAATATTTATTCTTTCTATCTGTGGAACATGTGAGCTAAAATAGGTAACCAATTAAATCCTTTCCTCAACATATTTACCCGCTGTAATAAATGATGTAAAACTGAAGTGAGCTGTCGAGTTAAAATGTAAATGATTCTGATAAATCATGTTAGCACTCGTCAGTGCCGAGGAAACAGGAAGGGGAAACCGAGCTTATCTCTCGTCTTTCTCTCACATGCGGTGGAGGGTGTAGGAGGGAGCGAGATGAAGGTATTTTAAAAATAGTTTTAATTTCAGTCTTTCTCAAAAAGGGAATAGATTTTTAATTGCGAACTAACGTAAACTTAATTTTAAACTGACGATGGTAAATGATTGTAATGATCTGATATAATAAAAATATTAGAATTGGGATGGTATTTTTTTATATGTTCGGCCATAATTCTGCCTGAGGTCTTCAAACTTTGACCCTAGGGTTTGCCACGGTACGGCTACAAAGCGGCTAAAACCGTAAGGCACTGCTAGTTATTACATAAACTATAATAGTTGTTACAGGCCCGTAGACATGGCATTTAATAGCGCTTTCAGTGTCGAGGCTTGCGGGTTCGAATCCCGCCCAGAGTCAACAATATGTGGTGTAGACATAATTGTTGGCGACGACGTGTCAATTGTATATTAATATAGCTTTTAATAGCTTAGTTTGGATCTAATTAACCGTGAGTGAATTTGTCCGGGTATAAATTATCATATTTAATTATTATATCAATTCAATCCGCCACCTCCCACACCTTGCACCGCACACAAACCAACATTGTCACACTGCCATTCGTATTTGAGTCCCCGTTTTATGACGTAATTATGAAGTCTTCGCGTGGTGTTGCCATCATCCAATTTTAACTTTTAATGTTATTATATCAACACTAATGTGTTAATTTTGCTTGATAGCAATTTCGTTGTGTCTTTGTCTGTGGTTGCTTCATTTAAGTGTGTTAAAGAGATTTTGTCGTTTCGAGTCGTATTGAATGTAATACCTCTTTTTAATTGATGGTTAAACAGCGGCACTGGTAGGATACTTTGTTGATGCCAATCCTAACTAATATTATAAATGCGACAGTAACTCTGTCTGTCTGTCTCGCTTTCACGCCAAAACTACTGAACCGATTTGATTCAAATTTGGTACACAGTTAGTCCAGAGCCTGAGAAAGGACATACGCTACTATAAAGGTGTTTTGTAAAGGATGCTTCGTTTATTGCTCCATATAGCCGTTGCTTTGCTATGTTACATTGCTATGCTCTGTTCGATTCGCAATTTGTAAAATATCTCACCGTAAAAGGCTTATAAGGTAAAAATACATATACACGTAAACAGTCGAAATGAGAAACCTCCTCCTTTTTTAAGTCAGTTAACAAAACCAAACGATGGATGTGTTTCCTTTTTGAAGGTGATGTGAGTGCAGCTCCAGGAGTGGATTGCACAAGCATGTTTTCTTTTATTAAGCGCCTAATTATCACTACATAGTATAAAACAAAGTCGCTATTTTTGTCTGTTTGTCTGTATGCTTAAATCTTTAAAATTACGCAACGGATTTTGATGCGGTTTTTTGTAATAGGTAGAGTGATTCAAGAGGAAGGTTTTTATGTAAAAAAATCCCGAATTCCCACGGGAACGGGCACAACGCGGGTAAAACCGCGGGGCGCTGCTAGTGTTTAATAAACGCCTGACGTTCGTTTAAAAAATAGTTCTATTTCATGCAATATAAAATACAATTTAGAACGAACAGCTTCTTTTATTAAACGTATGTAGGATTTACAAGATCGTTTGCAATCCGCCCGTAATCACATCTTTAAAAGATGGGTATACTATGCGAAAACACATAAAAATATCATTATTAAACAAATTACGCCGCACAAGTCGTTTGGAAAAGTATTTTATCTTCAATGGGACATTCTTTATTTTCCCGGCTTTGGGAATTCAAGGATAATTTATATCCGGTACATATAAAATGGGAATTTTGAAATATTTCCCGGAGGATTTGGGTTAAATTGTGTTGGGTTTCAGGAAAAGGTTAGTTTATTTGTGTGGAGACGGTAGTTCTCTTTTCTTTTATTATTTAAAAGAATTTGCGGTTTCGTTTGTTTACGAAATGTTTATTCATCTCTTTATGTAAAACTAGCAGCGCCCCGTGGTTTTGCCCGCGTTGTGAACGTTCTTAGGATGAAAAATACGCTTTAGGTACTGGTATCGGCCATTAACAGATATATACCTACTAAAAAAGGGTACTTTACCGTTAAACTTTACTCCGAAACGCTAAGTTTTCTCTTAAAATATTTTTTGAAAGACGTGAATGTTCCTAATAAGTAGTAATCAAGAGCGGGCGGTGGCCTGCTCGCGACGCGTGGGATTTATGTCCTCCTAAAGAATTCAACATAAATTCAGCGCTGAAAAGAATACTCTAAAAATAACACGAATGTTTTCAATTGCTTCAAGCGCTAAGAGTTCTTAACACTATTTTAAAAAAGATACTAGCAGTGCCTTGCAGTTTTACCCGCGTTGTACCCGTTCCCGTGGGAAGTTTGGGATGAAAAATAGGCTATAACCTTCCCGTTGAATGTGGCTTCGAACCGAACGATTCATTCTGGATCATTTTGAATTCGAAAATGAAGAACAAGACCAGATCGTCTATAGATGATCGTCTATAGATGATTACCCCACAGGAACAAAACCGCTTCGAGTTTAGATGATAGCCCTATAAGAGTCTGTCTATTTTTGTGTAGATATAATAATTGTATTTATAAAAAACTCAAAAAACGACACTAACCAAGAAACAGATTGATTCAAATGATTTTTTTTACTTCTTCTAAACCAAGAATTCTTGCACAATCTTGATGACCTAAAAAAATATTTGCCTATAATGTCCCACTGCTGGGAAAAGGCCTCTCATCTCACCGAAGATATCAGTACAGTGAGGAGGATTAGGCGTAATCATCGCGCTTGCCTAATTCGGGTTCGCGATACCCGAGCCATGTTTGAAAAGTGGAAAACATGCTTTTACTCGACCTGAAAAATCCGGGACGGGTCGCTTGTTCAAAATATAATAAATAAAACACTTAAATAAACATATAATCTTTATTCCGCCTCCACTTTAAATTCCCAATCCCCATCGCTGTCAGACGCAACCACTTCTTCAAAATTACTCTGAGTATACTTTTGAATAACGTTCAAAATCTCTATGTGTGCACCAATTTTGTGGCTCAAAGGCACCATTTTGAGTAGAGGAACCAGTGATAAGGCGAAATTGGTGTCACCATCTGTTAGGATTGTTTTTTCTTCATTAAAGTTTAGATTTTCATTATTAATGTTATTTGTGCTTTTTTCAGTTTTCGTCCGTTTTGCTGCCACTATATTTCCATGTCCCTCCTTCCTCTTCATTGGCGTATCTTCTACTGTAGTTTCTTCTTCTTTATCTTCATTGTACCAATTGCTGTGTTCTAGAAGGAACAACAGTTGGTCGTAGTACAAGTATTTTGGTTTAGTTTTGAATGGATCTCTCACGTTCTTTGTGACTCTCGTGAAATGTGTACGGATGTTGTTCCATCGCTTTATCACGTCGTAATCTAGAAAAATAAAAATAAAATAAAATATATTAATTAGAAAGAAAGTTTTGTTTAACAGGAATTTTTGGGAAACAACATTATATACTGTTGTATATCAATATTGTACGCCTAATCATATTAATCCTGCCTATTGTACTGTTTTCTTTGTGCCAAATAGTTTGTCCTTTTCCGACATACACTTATTTTCAAAGAGCAAAAGAGACAAAACACTTATAACAGTGTTTTAGTTAGTGCGTTTATGAATAAGGCAGTTTATTTTCAAAGAGTTGGGAGGTCTTTGTAATACTTTTTTCATAACACTATTTCAGCTAGGAACACTACTTAACACGACCGATTTGAACCAAATCGAAATCGAATCAACTTTGTACTAAAACTGGAATTTTAGAAGGACACTAGCAGCGCCCCGCGGTTTTACCCGCGTTGTACCCGTGCCCGTGGTAATTTCAGGATTTCAGGAAAAATAGCATATAACCTTCCCGTTGGATGTAGCTATCCATTACAAAAAGATTTTTTAAATCGGACCAGTAGTTCCTGAGATTAGCGCGTTCAAACAAACAAACAAACTCTGCAACTTTATAATATTAATATACCTAGATAAGCGCACTAACTGGCACGTAGTGTTAGGATCATGGAATCTTAAAATCGAATTAGGATCGTATTATGAGTAAACAGAAACTAGGCCGGATCGTGTAACGCTACTTTATTCCAAAACAGTTCCTTTTAAACTATAATAATCTTGTAAACACCTTCTTAACTAATTTATAAACTTTATAATTCACTAGCAGCGCCCCGCGGTATTACCCGCGTTGTTCCCGTTCCCGTGGGAATTTCGGAATGAAAAGTAGCCTATAACCTTCCCGTTGAATGTGGCTATCCATTACAAAAAGAATTTTTCAAATCGGTTCAGTAATTTCTGAGATTAGCGCGTTTAAACAAACAAACAAACAAACAAACAAACAAACAAAACAAACTCTTCAGCTTTATAATATTAGTATAGATCAGCATTAAATTAAAACTCCTTGCTGAAACTTATCGCTAACTCAATTCGTCACATTGCTCTTATATTTTATGTAGGCGTTTATGAAATATAAACCTTTACCTACGAACAGTAATTAATGTACCTTGATTATATTATAAGGGTTTTCATAAACGCATAATAAGCTATCAAATGGCTTGTCCCTCTCCGACATATGCAATTTTTTCAAAGATCAAAAGAGACATAACACTATAGAACTCTCCGGACTAGTCGGTGACACTAAAAGTGCTAATAGAGCGTTTGTTTATGAATAAATCGGTAAATGTTTAATCCTGAAAATATAGCTGAAAATATAGTTAGTTATCCCGTTGGCACAGTAGTGGGCAGTGAGAGCGCTAACTGTGTCGGCGCATGCGGGTTCGATTCAACGGAGTCAACAATATGTACAGACATAGGTAGTTGTTGGTGACGACGTCTGGGTGTCAATTACCTATCTAGGTATATAAATAAAAATGAATTGCTGTTCGTTATTCTGCTTAAAACTCGAGAACGGCTGAACCGATTTGGCTAATTTTGGTCTTGAAATATTCATGAAAGTCCAGGGAAGGTTTAAACGGTAAGCATTGGCTGAATAAATGCTGGTGAAACCGCAGGGCACAGCTATATATTAAACACTTTATGGAGTAGTATCAGTGAGTTAGATTCCATAATACAAGCATAGAGCTTAGTTTGGGTCTAATTGACCGTGACTGAATTTGTCCGAATAGGTACCTATATTTATTTATTTTATTATCACTTATCAGTTTACTATGTAGGTAACTGCCTGTAACAACAAAAGGTTAAGGCTTCTTGTTCTATGAAAATATTAGCACAACAAGATGAAGTAGAGATTTATCACCACGCTTGCTTTAATTATATTATGTATCAAAATTAAACTATGTATAAAAAGTTATTGTACAAAAACGCTTCGACCCGGGAATTGAATTCACGACTTCGAATTGAGCAGGTGCACATATATTATCAGTGTAGTGTTATGTATCTATCTATGTATAGGTAAGTACTATTAGATAGGAAGTTACCCACTTATCTATCTTTAAGTAATCTAGGTAGATAGGTATATTAGTATCATAAAGTTGAAGAGTTTGACATTTTGTTTTTGTTTGTCTAAACGTGCAGAAACTACCAATCGGATTTGAATAATTCTTTTGGTAATTGATAGCTACATTCAAGGGGACGGTTATATTCTATTTTCATCTCCAAATTCCCGTAGGAACGGACACAACGCGGGCGAAACCGTAGGGCGCTGCTAATGTATTCTACGTATAGGTACGCAGTAAACCAACTTACTAAAAAATAAAGCGGAAGTTTGTTTGAACACAATAATCTCTGAAACTACGCGTTAGATTTTCAAAAATCTTTTCAAAAAAGCAAGGTTACTGATTACTTAATTTACTCGCAATTCCCACAGGAACGGACACCACATGGATGCCGGGAAGGACGTTATAGCATCACCAATTCCATAGCTACAATGCCCGTTATGTCTTGGTAGATAGAGTTTAAAATTGCTTACATTTAGTTTCCCGTTCTGTGGTTTCCAATTCACTCCAGCATTCAATATTGTATAACCTTTCTGCGATCTGCTCCCAAAGCTTTTTCTTCAAGTTATGATCGTTGTAACCGGGTAGAGATTTGTCGTAGAGAGACGGACGAGATTTTACCTCTTCAATCAATAACCGATTGTCGAATCCCGAACTTGACGGGCACGCCATTTTTAAAAACTGTTTAGTCAAACCAAGGCTTTTTTGTATTCAGACTTATCTTTAATAATTTGTAGGGATTTTTCGCGGAGTTTTTGGTTTTTTATTTGGATAACTTCGTTTTGTAATAACAGACTTTGGTTCACTATAAACAGAACAGTAATAACTAAGATTTTTAATCGTACGAGTGAGTAAATGATTTGTAAACGACTATTTTTGATCGTTGCCGATCTGTGACTGGGCGTTGTGTGACGCAAGAAATGTCGGATAACACTCGGTGCGGCGTTGCCGCTTCGTTTATCGACTGGAGCCGAGGTGTGACGATGTGCTGCGAGACGGAGTGTGGGTTGCCGCTTTGTGACGCATAGAGAATCCAGTACCATTTTGTGTTATTATGAATTATTATTTTTGCGTGGTTTGTTGTTATCGGTGTGGCGACTTCAAATAATCACTACATAGTATAAAACTAAGTCGCTATTTTTGTCTGTTTGTTTGTCTGTATGCTTAAATCTTTAAAATTACGCAACGGATTTTGATGCGGTTTTTTGTAATAGGTAGAGTGATTCAAGAGGAAGGTTTTTATCTAAAAACAATTCCCGGGTACAACGCGGGTAAAACCGCGGGGCGCTGCTAGTTATATTAATAAACTTAGAAGTGTATAGATGAGTGACCAACCCTTAAATCAGAGTTTTTAAGCCACATAAACAAGTTTAACGACTGAAACAAACGGGACCGACAAATCAACGTGCCCTTTAACAATTAACCCTTATTTCGCCTTCTTAGTCGGTGAAACTAATAAAACAATACTGTATGTGCCTTAAATCATTGCGATCGCAAGGTTAACTGGCTATAAAACATTACAGAACAACTTTAGTTACAAACAATCATAATATATAACTTTACGTTGAACTGAGACGAATTATAGTCATAAATTCTACCCTTTCTGGTCCACAGTTTTAGCTCAAAGTAAGTTCGAGTAGGTTCGTGGTCAACCCCGGTGTCGGAGTTTAAAGACCGCCTTAAGGCCTCCGACATAGTCTGACGATTGAAACTACCGGGACCAACCTCAGTCTTACCTGCGTTGTGCTCGTTCCCTTGGGAATTTCGGAACAAAAAATAGCTTATAACATTCCCGTTGAAGGTGGCTATTCAAAACAATAACAATTACATAAGGTGCTCCCACACTGCTGTTATAGAATGTTAAGTAACGTTAGTAAACATTTGTTAGCTAACTTTTATTTGTTAGTTAAATTTAATCACCAAAGTCAAAAAATGTTTTCATGTTAGTAAATGTTAATTAACATTTTTGAACAAAATTTTGTTTGTAAACATTTTATACAGGTGACGGCGGGGTATGCGGTGAGTCGGGGGCCAATGCCAGATTCAAAATGTTATAAAATGTTAGTAAACACTTTCCATCAGTGTAGGAGCACTTATAACATATAACAGTTCCTAACAAAATGTAAGAATTGACAACATTTGTTAGTAAATGTTTTAGTGTTCAAAAATGTTTATAAACATTTTGTAACAGCAGTGTGGGAGCACCATTACTTATATTTAATTAATACTGAAATCGGACTGGTATTAGAGTACGCACGTTCGCACGTTCAAACAAACAAGAAAACAAAAAAATAAAAGTAAAGACTGTAATGTATGGCCTCTCATCTCACTGAAGATATCAGTACAGTGAGAAGTAATGCATAATCACCACGCTAGCCTACTTTAAAAAAAACTCAAAATTGTAAGCTTTATTAAATTAGTATAGATAAATAAATAAATGATGACACCTGTCATAAAATTAAAAACAAACTCCAACCAAATAATAATAACCACAATCTATCCCGTAACCCTTGAAGGATAAACCAACGAAATCTACAGGATAAATCCTCGCAGTACAATGTAGCAGGATAGATCCCGGAACGATGGCTGTAGCACAAGGAGCGTCGATTTGATGTGTACCATATGTCCGGGCGCGATGGACCGGGGAGGAAAAACGGGGGTGTGTTCGGGCACTCGGCGGGCGCGGGGTTGATAAATAATATATGTACAATGTATTTTGTCTTGTAACTCACTTGGTTTTGCCCGCGTTGTGCCCGTTCCCGTGGGAATTTCGGGATGAAAAATAGCTTAAATAATATTCCCATTGAATTTGTTTTTCCAATATAAAAAGAATTATTCAAATCGGATTGTTAGTTCCTGAGTTTAGCGCGTTCAAACAAACCAACTCACACATTCATCGGGATCTTTATGCCGGCGCTGTGTTCGTGCTTGACGGAATTTCCTGATGAAAAATAGCCTATAACCTTTCCATTGAATGTCCATTACAAAAGGAATTACTTAGGGTAAACTTGCCTAATTCGTACCCCTTAACGAGAACCTCAAAAATTTTGGAAATAAGCAATGATACACAGTTATTTATATTAAGTAATTATAAATTTACTATCGTTCTATTAATATTTCAACAAAAAATAACATAACTTTTATTAACTTCTTAAATATAAACAATTTTCAAAAACTTGAAAAAAGTACGATTTAAAACCATTCATCTTAAATCGTACTAGTATATTCTTAAATCGTACTATGAGATCCTATCATTGGTTTACAGTCTTAAAAATCACAATCTTAATAATCTTCTTTTTTCTTCTTCTTCTTCTTCGTAATCTTAATGTACCTCATTCGCGTCCGTGCCGTCAACACGAGCAGTCGTGTCGCAACTGCTGACTCGATGTTCGACTGAATCAACGTTTTTGCCACCTTTAATAAAATGGCAAGTACTTATAAGACGGACATTCTGCCCTCCGCGACACTGGATGGGATCGACCTCAAGAATCTAGTGCGGGATTTTTCGCTCCTTAAAGCAGAGGTCACCGCCATTCAAGCCAAACTGGAGGTGTCGGAACGTGTGGTCGCTGAATTAAGGACCGAGGTCGCGGCATTGCAAAATAAGCCAGTGACGTCGATATCACCGCAGTCAGCACGCAACGTGACCGTGCGACGCGGTGCAAAGAATGACCGTAATTCGCCGGTCAGCATTTTTAACGCGGACAATACCGATGCACAGGTGAATGACCGCCCGGGCCAGATGACGTCGGCCCCCCCGGCTCCTAAACCGACACCCGTGCCTGTTGCGCCTTCGACTGCTCCACGTGTCCTCAAGCAAAAGAAGAGTTATGCGCAAGCGTTCCGCCAGCCACTACCTAAGCCTCGGCAGGTGTCCACTGCTGAGGAAAACTGTGTGGTTGCGCCGAAGGGATACAGAGCGAGAAAAGTCGACGTGGACGGCTTCACCCTGGTGGAAAAACGTCGACCAAAGCCGTCTCGCAACCAACGTGGTACCGCCGCCGCTACAGCAACAGAGGTCACTCTCCGTGTTGTGGAGCCTACCGTTTCGCTGTACATATCAAGATTAGACTCTAACACCGCAGGCGAAGAAGTCTTGAAATATGTGCAGCAGAGAGTCTGTTTTTGGACAAAGGAATCTATACGGCTCAACCTGCGGCGCCTGGAGTCAACGAGGGATACGACATTCAAGTCGTATGTGCTTCAAGTGCCTGTGAAGCACAAGGCAATGTTCTTCTCTCCCGACTTTTGGCCCGCAGGAGTGGTATATCGTCGCTTCAGGGAAGCATTTACGAAAAAAATCCCTGACTAATATATTAGGCATAATTATAAGTATAAATGTATATATGTTAGTTTGTAAGGTATGTATGTAAAGTAGAATGTAAGCTATATTTTATTGTTGCTCGGTTTGAGAGGTATCACCTTTCCGTGACACAGTTTACACTAGTATGGGAGGTGATGTCTCGATAACTGAGCGAAATATAATGTAATTACATTTGAAATTTGAAATGAATAAATGAATTTTTTTGAATTAATTCTAATTAACACAGCGGATGGTCTTTGCCAAATCCTGACAGTCATCGCAATAATAACATTTTGTTTTATTAGTTGTTCCTGCACATAGCTCATGTACCCATACTTCACAATTACTGCATTTAAGGTGACGTGAGTCCAGCGCTTACCTACTACAGAGGGGGTAAGGTGCGGGGCCTGCGGTCCGACCGCGGGCGATCTCCCGCTCGCGCGTAGTTTGCGTGCTAAGTTTGAATATGTCACTCATTGAGATGCCACAGTGTAGTGACTACAGTAAAAAAAGCCTATCAAGCAAAACTAATCGTAGATATTACGAAGGTTGGTATTATATTGTAGGTAGCCTTGGGAAAAATAACTAAAAAGACTAAAAAGGTTTTAAAAAAATAACGGTCTTAACCCTGGGTGAAATCATTTTTATTGTCTAATATTACGAGCAGAAATATTTTAAAGTGGCGGTGTTCATACTCGTTTTAACAAACAACAGTAAAGTACTCATAACTGAAAAATATGAATATCTACGTATTGTTAGGTTTCAGTGGCGCCACCTTCAAAAGTAAAAACAAATACATTTATTGTATCATACCTCTTATTATCACTCCTTTTATTTAGGACTAGGCAGATAATATAAATTTCCACCGGCCGGTTTGTGATAATATACTTAATAATTATAATAATACTAGCTTTTGCCCGCGGCTTCGCTCGCGTGGAATTTAGTTTGCCGCTTTAAGTTTCGTTATAGATCGTTTAAAACATTTGTTTATCGTAGCAATCTCTGCATCGTTGCAAACTCCCACCTCCGCATCGACAAGAGGAGACAAGTCTTGTCCTAGGTATCCCCACTACCAACATTGCAGCTGTATAGTTGATCTGCTGATATTCTTATACTGTGACACAACATATTTTTTTGTTTTTTTTTTCAAAGCAATAATCTACTAAATCTAATACTCCGGTCAATTTAGACATTCGAGGTTACATAAAGTCCAAACAAGCTGAAAATCAGGAAAATTGTTCAAAATATAATTATAAACAATGTCTAAAAGTTCCCCATCATTCCCGTGTATGGAATTTTTTTTATTCAAGGTCAAAGGTTAAAAAAAAGTGTTTTTCGCAATTTTCAGCAAAACGGTAAGATTTATCATAAAAGTACCTGAGAAAATAAAAAAGCTTATAAAATTCTCTATAACTTTAATTCTATCCACTTTTTCCATATTCCAAACCGTTACCGTACAACTCTTTAATACCTTTCAAATGACATGGGTCATGTCACTGTTGAGCATTGGGGCAGGCTCCATAGTTACCTGCCCGAGGTCCTTAATTTTTACATTTCTGGAGCGTGTAGTTCAATATCGGTTGGAATATGGAAAAAGTGGATAGAATTAAAGTTATAGAGAATTTTATAAGCTATTTTATTTTCTCTGATACTTTTATGATCAAACTTACAGTTTTGCTGAAAATCGCGAAAAACTCATTTTTTTTTACCTTTGACCTTGAATAAAAAAAAATCCATACACGGGAATGATGGGGAACTTTTAGACATTGTTTATAATTATGTTTTGAAAAATTTTTCTGATTTTCAGCTTGTTGGGACTTTATGTAACATCACTCTAAATTTTTGGTTTAAATTGACCGGATTATTATTCAGACAGTTCTTATTTATATTAAAACCTTATTTTCACGCAACCGTCATAGTTCAAATTTATTACTGCGAAAAAAGTTTTAAATTTTGCATCTCCGCGCTCCAGCAATATTTGGCATAGGTCCGTCCTCCACAAGCGCTTGAGCGCGACTGATCACGCCCCGCGTCACCCGCAACACGGCAAATTCTCGAAATTTATTAGGTATTTTGAAATTGTGTTTAAGAATGTAATGAAAGGTTACAAAAAAATACCTAATGCCCTAGCTCATGCTACGACCTATATTATAGTTGTTTTTCTTTGGGAAAAATCTGTTTATTTTAGCCAAATAATTATTTTTAAATTAATAAAAGAGGCAACTTTGTGATTTTTTTCTATCGAGGGAAATTAATCTAATCGTGTACTGAAATACCTTTGCCACTAGAATATATCCTCAACTTTAATATTATAGTTTTTTAGAATCAAAATTGTGACAATTTATATGAAAATAGTTGGATGGAAAAACCGCGTTTTGCGAGTTGCTGGACTCACGTCACCTTAATCATGTTTTCTTTTATGTCTTCTTGGCATATTTTGCAATACCAACTGTCATTTTCATCTTGTTCTTGTTTCTTTTTTTTGTTTCCTTTTTGAGGTATTTTCGAGTAGCTGTAGCTGCGAGTACGAAATAGGCACAAGTATCAAATGAATTTTAAATTTACCGCACAAAAAAATGTCAACAGACAAGCCGGTTTTACTATGTGAAATACATACACAAATATACGCATAAATATATAATAACCAGTTAAACAATTTACAAACGATGTACTTAGAAGACAGTTCTTATGAAATATGCGACAAAATTACTCAAAAAGCAAGAAAAAACTTACCTGTTTAATATTTTAGTAGGGAGCAACGTAACTCGTGTTCATTTGTCACATGGCAATATGGCCGACTGTTATTGACAATTTATGCCACTAGAGGCGCTGGTAACTATTACCCAAGCCAAGATATAGAGGAGGTACGATTTAGGCGCAGGTACGAATTAAGCAAGTTTACCCTACCTATTCAAGTTGGATTCGTAGTTTCTAATAATAACAAAGTTTAAACAAACTCTCAAAAAATTTTCAGCTATATTATTATAATCTATACCTACTAATATTATAAAGCTGAAGAGTTTGTTTTGTTTGTTTGTTTGTTTGTTTGTTTGTTTAAACGCGCTAATCTCAGAAACTACTGAACCGATTTGAATAATTCTTTCACTGTTAGATAGTCTATTTATCGAGGAAGGCTATAGGCTACATTTTATCCCGAAATTCCCACGGGAACGGGCACAACGCGGGTAAAACCGCGGGGCGCTGCTAGTAGTATAGATAAAATAACACGGAAAAGCGAACAATTTCCTGGAAGTTTCTGTCACTAGTGAAGTACCCGCGCACAGTGCGGCCCCACGTCTTTATATTCGAACAATTCTACTCGTTCGTTATTCGGACTCGGCAGTCACCTGATTACGCGCTCCGGTGATTCCATAGGGATGGGGTAAAATGCAGAAAATCGGTATCGATAGCGAAATTATTATTTATTAAGTTCTTCCCTTAGTGTGGTGACTTCGCCTAATCCTCCTCACGGTACTGATATCTTCAGTGATATGAGACGCCTTTGCCCAACCGTGGGATATTGAAATTACAGATTAATATTTTGCTTTACGAACTCTAGTACGTTAAAATAATTATAGTAGGTCTCCAGTAATTGTCATAATAGTCATTTTTTTGAAAATTGTTTTAATTTCAGGCTTGTTCCTTTGAATATTAAGGAATGGTTTTAAATAAAAACAAAAGCAAACTTTAGATGTCGCGCTGCCCTATTTTGTTACGCAGGCGTTAGGATGCTTTTGCATATAAGTACGAGTATATTCGGGAGCAGTGCGAAGCTAACTGACCAATCACAAGGCATTAAGAAGAGATTTTGACATTTCAGTGCGTTGTGATTGGTCGATTGAGCTCCGCAAGGATCCGTTCATAACCATCATTCAAATTTAGACCCTGTCCTTTTCGATACCTACCTTTATAATATTTTCTCGTTCTAAATTTTTTATGATTTTATAAGTCCAACAACTTTAAATACTTTATCGAAAACTCTATCCATCTCTACGCCCGTTCTGGCAGGTTTAAGTGAGCATTTGGTTGGGAGCGGCGCCGGGCGGGCCAATGTATGAATAAACATTTTTTCAAAAAGGTTATATTCACGCTTAGAGTCTTGAATTATCTTAATACGATGCACTGGGATAGAAAACGTGTTAAGTTTTATAGAATTCGTTTTTTAAATGGGCAGTAATTCTGTATAATATATTTAAAAAGCAAAGAGCAAATCACTTAAATTGTATTTAGATATTGCTCAGGTATCTTTGTAAGGAGTTTATTATTAATTTCTCACGAATGAAATTTTTAAAATGGGGTGGCATTTATTACATATTAATTATTATCGCATTTGTTTCTTTAAAATGTTTATTCCCTAAACATATTTTCAAGCGCGCAGTTTCCTCTTCACTGTACTGATATCTTCAGTGAGATGAGAGGCCTTCCTTTGCCCAGCAGTGTTAAATACAAAGCGTCGTTTAATAACTTAAGTGACAGTCTGTTAAAGTTATTCGGGCGGTCATTAGAAAGCCTTGATTCTTCATTTTCTTACGTCCGTGGAGACTAACATTTTGTGTTGACATTAACTGGTGCGTGAGTGTAAGTTTATGCAAAACGTCCTTAGTAACTACAAGTTAAAATATCTTTGAAGTAAGGTAAGTTCGAGGAGGTAAGTGGACAACACTAGTCGGAGTTTTAAGACAGCTTAAAGGCCTCCGAGATGGTCTAACGATTGAAACAACCGGGACCGACAATGTAACGTGCCCTCCGCACGGTAGCGCTCGGATAGAAATGCCACTATCGGCCACCCGAGCCGAGGCCGAGCTACACGTTGCTTAACAATATGAATGAGTTAACATTGCTTAGTAAAATCTATACTAATATTATAAAGCTGAAGAGTTTGTTTTGTTTGTTTGTTTGTTTGTTTGTTTGTTTGTTTGTTTGTTTAAACTACTGAACCGATTTGAATAATTCTTTCACTGTTAGATAGTCTATTTATCGAGGAAGGCTATAGGCTACATTTTATCCCGAAATTCTCACGGGAACGGGCACAACGCGGGTAAAACCGCGGGGCGCTGCTAGTCTTATATATAAAATTCTCGTGTCACAGTGTTCGTTCGCGTACTCCTCCGAAACGGCTCGACCGATTCTCATGAAATTTTGTGAGCATATTGAGTAGGTCTGAGAATCGGCCAACATCTATTTTTCATCCCGAAATTCCCGCGGGAACGGGTACAACGCGGGTGAAACCGCGGGGCGCAGCTAGTACTAAAATATCATTGGAAGTAGAATAAGTAACCACCATAATTAAAGGAGGGATCCAGCGCAAACATCACCTCAATGGAGAAATAACAGAATTTCTGATTTAAAATCACTTACCTCGAAAACACAGTAATTTTATACGACGAAAACGGACATTATCATAATCGCACCATCATCTATTCAAAAATTTTGAACAAAATTCTAGGAATTTGGTATTCTTTGAGCTCAATTTCAGTTAATACTAACGATCTGCGGTTTAAAATCACAACCAAGGTAAAAATTACAGAAGAGCGAAGTGTTTACACTTCTCTATTTCGTGGTAAAAATGGAATATGAAGTTAGGGCTGACACGGCGTTAAGCGTGCACACGCCGCGGTTCCATACAAAAGTGAAGCGTCGCGGGCGCCCGCGGTGTGCGCCCGCCGCGTGTGGCTTCATACAAAAGGGAACCGTCGCGTGCGGTGTCATACAAAAGTGAACCGATGCGTGCGCCCGCCGCGTGCGCCCGCCGCGTGCGCAATCTTGACCCTTAGTTTTTCGCTTTAGCGGTCTGTAAACTCCGATAACGGGTTTGGCCACTAACCTATTCCAACTAACGTGTCCTTTTTTATTCGAGTAAGTTAGTGGTCAACCTTAGTGTCGAAGTTTTTAGACCGCCTAAAGACCTCCGAAGTGGTCTGACGATTTAAACGACTTAGACCGTCGTTTTACGGCTACCCATCTACGAGTAGGTTGGGGTCGAGTTGCACGTTGCTTAACAATCGCAAACTAACATAGCTTAGTCACACTATGCCACGAGCGCTACGTGTACTTACTTTGGGTATCTATAAACTGCAACGGGAAACTCCATCCGCCTTATTAATAAACACTCTGTAACGAAAACACTGTTATAAAGTGTTCTGTCTCTTTTGCTCTTCGGAAAATTGCGTGTGTCAGAAAGTGACAAACCATTTGATAGCCAAAATGTTCTTAATACGTTTACTAATATGGCCCATAAGTATTGATAGCCATTTGTTAAGGCAAGTGATGGCCTCAAACCCTGATAAGGACAGCGATGGTGGCACTTGATGGAACAATCGATGAATTCAAATCAAAGGGTGCTTTCAAATTATGCGTTTCGTGTCGGACCGCTGCGGTGCCGAAGCGGTGCGTTTGTCGTGTTGTGAACGTACGATCGTGTGTTTTCATACAAAACGAGCTGTGCGGCAACAGTGCGTACTAAAATTATTTCGCGGTACCAACGCCGCACTGTTGCCGCACGGCTCGTTTTGTATGAAAACACACGATCGTACGTTCACAACACGACAAACGCACCGCTTCGGCACCGCAGCGGTCCGACACGAAACGCATAATTTGAAAGCACCCAAAGGACCTTTATATGGCCTTGTGAGGCAGGTAGAGGAACAACGATATGATAATCGAACTCAAATCAAACCGGTGTTTGAATAAAAGTAAGTTCCAGTAGGTCAGTGGTCAACCCCAATGTCGGAGTCTTAAGACCGCCCAAAGGCTTCTGACATGGTCTTAAGATTGAAACAAACGGGACTCTCCGAAGCACGGTAGCGCTCAGATAGAAATGCCACTATCGGCCACCCATTCAAGTAGGGTCGAGCTGCACGTTGCTTAACAATATGAATGAGTTAAAATCGCTTAGTCAAACTACACCGCAAGCGTTACAATGTTTGAATGTTTGTCTTCTAGCTGTAGGAGTCGATATTGTGATGGTATTTGATAGCCTCTTTGTAATTAAATCACTGAAGCACTTTTGACTGTAGGTATATAGCACAGGGATCGCCGGAAAAAGAAGATATGATTATTGCCAGTATTAGCTCTGAATATCTACTTATTAATGTTGATGTGTGTGATGTTGGCAGATCACTTCCTAGTAGATCAAAAATAAATTGGAGTTCCCTTCGCATGCAGTCGAGTTCTACAGTTCCTGATAGTTTTTAACAATAGTTCTGTTGACTCAGACACGTCAGATGCTTCCTTAATAGAGATTTAACCAGTGATTTTGACAAGTAATACATGTACATTGTACAAGTAATACAAACGACAAATTACGTCAAAAAGGGGGTTTGGACAAAAGGGGGGTTTCTTAATTCCAATGTATTCCAATTCCAATATAGTAAAATAAAACTCTAAAAAACATGTTTTTTAACTAAGCACCTTTCTATTAAACATTACAAATCGTAGAAAACAGACATACCTATTTCCCATTAGAAACATTCCTAAATTTCGAAACAACAAACCACTCAAAATCAACAATTTCTCCAAAGAGCCGATACAATGAAACACTTTACAACGAAATTAAAGAGAAACCAGCCCTCAATTGAGAGGAATTGATTAACTTGCTCAGACCTGCCTGTTTCAACTGAGAAGGGTAAAGAAAGGATTAATTAATTAAACACAATTATTGTTTCTTATTGATTATTTATTCGGTACCTTTACACAATGTTGTTGGATTGTATTTTTTATAGTTTAACTCATATTTACGCGAAGCTCTGATTGGGTAGACCTATATTCGTAATTTTTTTTAAAAATTCACACACATGGACACAAAGTAAGCTCTAAGTTTGTGTTATAGAATCTAACTCACTGATACTACTACATATACAAATACTTTATAAGAATACCTAATTGACACCCAGACGTCGTCGCCAACAACTACGTCATCACATATTTTAGACTTCGGGCGGGAATCGAAACCGCAACCCCCGACACAGTAAGCGCTCTCACTGCCACTGTGCCAACGGGCTTGTCAAAATAGCGATAACATGAGACACTGCACACAGAGTCATTAAGGTCTCCTTAGAGAGTTAGTGCCACACTCAGAGTCGTTCATTAAATCGACATTTAGGAGTTTGATAGGTTAAAGAAAAATAATTTATTGATAGTTATATCTAAGGACAAAAAGCAGACTGTAAAGTCCCTAAATAGCAGGCTATATAGTCTCGACAGTCTAAAGACAGTTTAGATTAAGCCATGCGGAAATAGGGATGCCTTGATGCACACGACGACAGTGACTTACCAACGCTTCTTTTCATCCCAAAATTCTCACTGGAACTGGTACAACGCGGGTAAAACCGCGGGGCGCTGCTAGTTTGTACCCGGTTAGTTTCGCTATGCTCGATTCCCTCTATGCACTGATCATAAAATACCTACCAAAAAGTGCCGCTATGCTCTGAATTTCTCAGTGCTACCTTTAACAATGGAAGGTACAATTCGATAGAAAAGTGTTTCTAAAGTATTTTTAAAATAAAACATGCAAATACATAATCAACATTTGTACTATTAATAAATAAATAATTATAAAAATAAGATGACAGTTGTAAATCAACACAAAATATCAGACAAAGATTGTAGCTACAGATTGGTATAAATTGATTTTTAACCATGTTTTTTTTTTGCAAAAAGAAGTTACATTGGTGATTTTCATCAAAAAATCACCAAGAGTAATGCTATTGTTTCTATAGGCTTCTGTGTAAAGTTGTATCTGGCTGTCGGTGTGAATGCTTGATTTTGTTCTATGATTGATATTTTGTTTGTTGAGTTTGAAGCTGTACCAATAAATATAATTAAACAATTGTGGTAATTTACCTTACTTTACTTTTACTATTGGTACTATTTTCCATTATGAAAAGCCACCCATCTTCAAAATCTTGTTTCGGCAGATACGCCAGACTCATGCACAGCTTGATATGTTTTGCGGTCTTTTCATGGTCCATAAGATGTAAAGATGTCGCTTTTTTAATGACATTCTTTTGAAAATGTATATTACATCCATTTACTTCAACACCATGAAAAACCAACGTAGCTGCGTTGATAGCTCCCATTTCGAAATCAAATGTACACTGTGATGGACACCATTTCGCTAATCAGTTCGAACATTTTTTTATACGTTTCGCCTTCTTTGTTTTTCTTTTTAAATTTTTATTTTTATTTAATTAAATAATTTTTATTTATTTAATTTTTTATTATACAATTCCATCAAGAAGCAGCAACACGATGTGGATAGTACATTTTAGATGACTGTAATATTTAGACATAAACATTTTCCTTTCGACAGTCCAAGAATCTGATTCCGTGCATAGCGGCACTTTTTGTTAGGTATTTTATGATCAGTGCATAGCGGGAATCGAGCATAGCGAAACTAACCGTTTGTACCATATCTTACTTAAGATACTTTATATAAAATAAGCTATGAAACACTATGTTCAGCCCGAGGCATACACACATTAAGTTCCAAAATCGATGTTTACTATAATTAATGAAGGTTGAGCGATGCCACACATTACGGCACGGCACGACAAGACCGACAAGACACATAGCTTAGTTCACTTATCGGCACGAAAATAAATGTTTTCTTTCTACACTTACATAGAAGAGTGCTTACATGTACTTCTTAGCAAATCTTTTTTTTTGTGTTGGCCCTTGTGTATTTATTTTGTGTTAATACAATAAAAATCGTAATTTGACATTTGACGCCCACATACGTACGTTCACAGCAAATACGAGCATGCCGGTGACGTCGTGTCTTGCCGGGCCGGCGAGGATCACTCATTAAAATATAGTTATTTTCATATGAATAGAGTTTGTTTGAAGATGTAGAATGTAATGAAGATCAAATTTTCTTTAAATAATTACATTACTTTTGTGCAAACTTTATGTAATGTTTTTTTATTAGAGAGATTTTTATAAAACATTTTGAATAAAAATAAAAATGGTTCAGTTTTATGGTTATTTTTCTGTTGCAATAAATGTTAGAAGAAAGAGATGGCGTGACGATCTCCACCGCTTCGACGGGGATTGGCCTAATCTAGCCCAGAATAAGAATGCTTGGAAAGTGTTGAGGAAGACCTTTGCCCAGGAGTGGGAGACACAATAGGTTTCCGACTAACTTTCGCATTTATAATATTAGTAGTATTTAACAACTTAATACATATTCTTCTCTTCCTCGTAGTGTAATGTACAGTCGGCCAAGAAAGTGGTCTACCACCCTACGGTTGAGATTCATTTGAACGTCATGTAACAACAAGGTCAATTTTCATTTAATAATAGAGGTCCAACTAAGTCACCCAATGATGTCAAATGTCAGGCATCTCAGATAACAGACAAAACGTCATAACATAATTGTGCATAGAAAAGTCAACCTTAGTGATCGTTACATCTCGCAGAAACTTTTGTCAAAAGTGGTAGACCACTTTCTTGGCCGACTGTACAAATATTAATTTCCTACATTTGCTAGTAGTACCTACATTGCAAATCTAACCTAATGTTAAACTGTCAATAACAGCCCAAAGAGTTGTGGTTGTCACAGATATTGAACGTAGATACTGTTAATTAACCTGTGGTTTTATAGGCAGACAATATGATAAGCTTATACTGCCATCAAGGTAGGCAGAGCACTCAGTTGAAATTTTTCCTCAAGAGTTACTTCAAACTTACAGGACAAAATGATGTATCTGTCGTATCTATACTAATATTATAAAGCTGAAGAGTTTGTTTTGTTTGTTTGTTTGTTTGTTTAAACGCGCTAATCTCAGTAACTACTATACCGATTTGAATAATTCTTTTTGTAATGGATAACTACATTCAACGGGAAGGTTATAGGCTATTTTTTTTATCCCGAAATTCCCACGGGAACGGGCACAGCGCGGGTAAAACCGCGGGGCGCCGCTAGTCTTTACAATATAAAGAGGTAAGTAGGTATGTTCGGGCATATCTCGGAAACTACCAGTCCGATTCGGATAGTTCTTTATGTATTGGCTAGCTACAATCTGGAGGAAGGTTATAGGTTATTTTTTATCCCAAAATTCTTTCGGGAACGGGCACAACGCGGGTAAAACCGGCGTAAGGTTAATGATACAGAGATGCGCTTTTTGAGTGATATTACTTTAAGAGACAATTAAAGCCTGTAATGTCCCACTGCTGGGCAAAGATCTCTCATCTCACTGAAGATATCAGTACAGTGAGGAGGATGTCGTAATCACCACGCTTGCCTAATACGGTTTTGTGGTCTTAACCCCGAGCCATGTTAGAAAAGTTAACCGAAAACATGCTTAGCTCGATCTGAGAATTAAACCCACGATTTAGAATTGGCAAGCGTGTGTTTATATACCCGAGAAAAAAGTGAAGTGTTAGAGAAAAGCTAATTTTATTTATTTGCATAGAATGAATGGACGAAGATTCACTAACATAATAACATGAAGGACTTAACTTCATCCTTGATAATACTCATAAAAGTAATAAAAAGTTATTATCAACTACATCTATAGTTGAAATAATTTCCATGGTAATTGACTCTGTGACGTCACATCTACGTGACTTGCATTGGATCCAGTTTTCTCATTGTGTTCTGTTTTTTCTTGTGAAAAAATAGGAATTTGTTCTACATTTATATTCTTGGGTTATATTATAATTTATAAGTCTACTTGAGACGATATTTTGTTGCAGATTTTTTCCGTGATTTAACCAACTTAAAAAAAGGAAAGATTATCAGTTTACATGTTTAAATCCTATCCTACTATCTTTCGTAAGTTTATGAAGATGTATGTATGTTTGTTACTCTTTCACGCAAAAACTACTGAACGGATTTGGATGAAACTTTACAATAATATAGCTTATACATGAGAATAACATTTTACCTTCTTTTCATCCCCAAATACCCCTTATAACGGGTATAAAACGGGTAAAACTGCGGGAAACACTTAGTAAATAAATAAACCACGAAAATATCTAAAGAAAAATATCTATAACCATAATAATAACCATCGATTCGAATTTATATTCATAAATACTGTATGAATATCGATCTTTAGCACATATACATAAGATTGAATATAGATTGTGTCATCAGACGTGCCTATGGGCGAGGAATGTGATATTAAAATGCGTTGATATTATTAAAGGAGAGATGTTTTTCTGTTTGTTTGTTATCATTTTTTGAAAAACTTTGTTCAAGGCATTTAAGACCGCCAAAAGGCCTTTCAAAATAATATAATAAAGCTGAAGGGTTTGTTTTGTTTGTTTGTTTGTTTGTTTGTTTGTTTGTTTGTTTAAACGCGCTAATCTCAGAAACTACTGAACCGATTTGAATAATTCTTTCACTGCTAGATAGTCTATTTATCGAGGAAGGCTATAGGCTACATTTTATCCCGAAATTCCCACGGGAACGGGCACAACGCGGGTAAAACCGCGGGGCGCTGCTAGTAATATAATAAAGCATGAAGAGATTGATTTTTTGTTTGTTTTAATGTGACAATCTCAGAAACTGCGTACCAATCCGATTTTAGTAATACGAGTACCTACGATTAAAGGCACAACGTGGGCAACACCACGGGGCGCTGCTAGTACCTATTTGAAATTTTGGTGGGAAGTGCCGGTTCTATTCCTGATCTGCGTCGATTTCAAATTGTGTATTTTTGTATTCATATCTACCATCCAAGATTGTACCCATGTTTTTGAACAAATAAATAATTTGAATTTAAATTTGAAAATCCTTTACAATGGCAACTAAGCTCATAATTGCGCTTATTTTTTTTACAAAATTTATACACATCACAACATATTTCTCAAAATACTTCCATATGCTCATTTTTTTTCCTTAATCTTCAAAAACACCAAGCTCTGTTCAAAACGCCAAGCAAATCCTCTGAACGGTATTAGTTCGGTATTAAAATACCTAATATCGGGTGTTCCGTATATTTAATATGCGCGGCGCGTCGCTCTGATCTGAGGGCATCTGCATACGAATGGGACACCATGGCTCATTTATTCAATGGTTATAGCTGGGTAGAGTAAACCAGCGGTTTAGAGAGTGTTTGGAATTATTGGCGTTTTTGATGGCGTTTTGAAGGTGCTTTGAGTTAATGGCATTTTTGAGAGCGTTAAGCTAGATGGCGTTTTCATCATCTTTACCATAATTCAAGGTTAAACTGCGGTCAAATCTTCAAAACTGATTCCTTAAAACAGAATTCAGTTAACCGTGGTTCGAGATAAAAACGGCGAATATTATGTTCTATTCAAAACGCCAAGCATTCAAATCTGCTGAAACACCATGCGTTTTAAAAATACTTGTTTTTACACCTTTTATAGTTCAACGCTTAAATACGCGCGGTAATAAAGTGCTCAAGCAAGTGACGCTTTGTAGGTTTCTTTGCGTTTTCCCGCCGGTCTGCACAGTCCAAACTGTCAACAAAGCAATCAAAGACTATTACGTGACCGAACGATTTAAAAACAATAGTAAGCGATCGAACTCCGATGCTATCATACATACTCATACAACAGTCATACATGAGAAGAAAAGTTATACAAACAAGTGAAGTTTTTTTTATAATCTTCGAAGGTCATTCTCTCATACATGTAGTTAATGAGAGATATACAAATTACATTTTAAAATAAAGTGCAAAAAATAAAATAAATGGATTGAAAAGTGATTATTCAGAACTCTGAAGTGGATTTAAAAAAATATATTTTGTATGGATTTAAAGTCATACAACACGGCCATACATTTTTACAGAGCCACACATATTTTTGATTGTAAATGGACTATAACGAAACAATTAAAAAGTGCAATAAAGGAACTAAAAAAAAATCCCAGTGGCAAGCTCATACAAAACTCATACATCAAAAAAATCGTAAAAAATGAACGTTATACATCTGCCCAGTGAATCATACAAGCCTTTATAAAAACAATTGAAAATAAACCTTTCCATACAAGGGCCATACACGCCCATACAATGTGGTGGAGGATACTCGTATTCTGCCTACTAGTTACCCTGACTTTGTTCGTCGTTCTAAGTTGTATACAGGGTCGCCCAGTCATAAATCTGTTATTCCATCGTTGCTGCGAAGATAACATCGAAAATGATCAAGTGATTTTCGAAAATTTGGGAAATAATTTCCTAAGAGAAAGACTAGTGAGTGAAAAGTTTTTCGAAAATAATACGATTGTGGAAGAAGAAAGGGAATTGAATGCTGAAATAAGTGAATTGTTAAATGTACATGATCCTAGGCACAGAAGTATAGGTACCTAGTATATAACCTAGGTAATAAGTAGGTACTAAGAACATTGTATATCGTAGTTACAGTAAAGCGTTAACTAATTGCGATTGTTAAGCAACGTGCAGTTCAGATGGGTGGCCGATAGTGGCATTTCTATCTGAGCGCTACCGTGCTTCGGAAGGTACGTTAAATGTCGGTCGCGGTTGTATCAATCGTTAGACCATGTCGGAGGCCTTTAGGCGGTCTAATAACTCCGACCAGACTGACCAGGGTTGACCACTCGAACTTAGTAAAGCGTAAGACACATAGGGCGAGGTAGACAACGGGCCAGTGTGACACCTGTCATACACATACAAGGTATACTACGTCACGCGACCCGCACCCGGCACCTAACCGCACCATGTGTAACTACCGCATGCGGCATACATTAATGCTGCAGTTAAAAATACTTAAAGTTTGACCTGTATCAGTGACCCTGAACGCATATTGCATATAATAACGACTTACTGTAATTGCACCGTTAATTTTTAACCAACTTCAAAAAATAATGTTTCAATTTCGAATGTTGTCATAACTGTCAGTTACTGTTAGATTTTCAAAATGATTTTATTGTTTAACACCCGTACTCAGAGACGGCAAATGCTTCCTTTAGGAGAGGTGTAATAAGGGTTTTTGAGGTGTATTTTAATTAAATGTCAATTAGTTAAGTGTTGTTTTAATGAATGTCTCTGAGTGTGGCGGTAAGAGAGGGTTGTGAAATGGTCCAATAACTGAATTGAAGTCGGTTATTTGTTTTTACATGTACTAGTAATATTATCGAAAGAGTTGTAAATTATATGTAATAGTTTATTAAAACCTGTACAGTAAAAATCTCAAATGTTTACATTTATTTGCTTATTCTGGTTTATTTTCTCAGTACCTACCTTTTTTCATCTATCTCTAAGGAGATAGGAAGATAATGGCTTGTTTGTGGTTTTTAGAGCGTTATCTCTTACTTTACGCTAACTTTATGAATGTAATTGCAAACAAATGTAAAGTATTAATTAGCCTGTAATGTCCCACTGCTGGGCAAAGGCCTCTCGTCTCACTGAAGATATCAGTACAGTGAGGAGGATATCGTAATCACTACGCTTGCCTACTGCGGTTTATTACTCCGAGAAGTTGATATCAAAAGCATTATTCACAAATTTGCAAATTCAAAAAAGTTTGCAACAGTTTTTGTGTTATTTAATACCATAAACTCGATAAATACCAAACATAAAACAGTGTAAGGGATAGAATTGATAGAACCTTGATAGAATTTGCTACGGGCCCCGCGCTGGCTTAATCCGGCACTGACTGCGGGTTGGTGATCTCAGACACGAGCCATGTTGAAAAGTAAGAAACAACTCTCTACTTAATTTTTCTAAAAATAAGAATGATATTCATTTGGTAACTAGCTGTGCCCTGCCGTTTCACCCACAGTGCACCCGTTTGCGTGGGAATTTCGGGATTTTTGTTATTTATTAAAGTAGCCATAGTTACTCCATCACATCAGCTACCTGCCAGTGAAAGTCCCGTCAAAATCGTTTCAGAGATTGAATGAAACAGACAGATATAGGTACTCGTACAAACAAAAATTAAAAACAATATTTTGGTACATTATAGGTATATTATTATAGGATTTTTTATTTGTATAGATGTATAAATAACACGTGTAACATAAAATAGAAGAAAAAACGTATAGTTTGACGTGCATACATATCAAGTTTTTCAACACAAAGAGTGCATTCCTACTATTTCTTACATAATATATTTTTATAACCTTGAATTAATTCCTATAGATGTGACTATCGACCTAACCTTGATTGAATAATCGATTACACAGTCAATAATGATCCTTATGTACATAATAAAGAGCGATGGAAAATAACTCTTACATAACTCAATTTAATACCTAATTTTGATCTTGCGTAAACAAGTGACGGAGTAATCCACTTAATATGCGTTATAAGCAGAGATCGCAAAAATTTGCGACATTGTTCGCAATGGTGTGGACATGACTTCAAAATCAATCAAAATATTATAAATTAATTAATTTCTTACTTGACATATAATTTGATTCCTAGTCAATAAATACAAAAGTTTGTTAAAGTATAGGTTTATTAAAAAAAATGGTCAGTATTTTTTCCAAATTTTCTGCTGTCAGTCTATTATTTATTTATTTATTGTATATAAATATTTACGAAAACGATACTTATTTTAAACACGCACGTAAAAGAAAGAAAAAACGACTGTCTGCCGAAAATTTAGAAAAAAATACTGACCGTTTGCCTTAATAAATATACTTTAACAAAATGTTGTACTTATTGACTAGGAATCAAATTATATGTCAAGTAAGAAATTAATTAATTTATAATATTTTGATTGATTTTGAAGTCATGTCCACACTATTGCGAACAATGTCGCAAATTTTTGCGATCTCTGGTTATAAGAGAGTTAAATTAGTGTATTCATAATTACTGGTATCTACACAGTATAAAACAAAATCGCTTTCCGCTGTCTGTCTGTCCCTTTGTATGTTTAGATCTTTGCAACTACGCAACAGATTTTGACGCGGTTTTTTTAATAGATAGAATGATTCAAGAGGAAGGTTTATATGTATAAAAATTCCCGAAATTCCTACGGGAACGGGCACAACGGGAGTAAAACAACTAGTTAGTCTTCTGTTAGAATAAAGCGGAAGAGTTTGTTTTCCCTTTTTTTGAACGCGGTCATCTCAGAAACTACCAATCCGATTTGAATAGTAATTTTTGTAACGGATAGCCACATTCATCGAGAAGGTTGTAGGCTGTTTTTCATCGTGAAATTTCAACAAAAGCCAGAACGCGGATATAACCGCGGGATGATGCTAGTGCAAAAGTAAGTATTATTGAAATCTGTGCAACTACCATTAATATAAAGAGAATTACTTAAAATTTAGAATATAGTTCTGAAGAGTTTTAAAATAAATTAATATGTCGTTTTGAAAAATATATATATTATTCGAATCTCTCCTCAAGTCTTGACTGTCTGTTACCACAAAGATTTTTCCGTGCTTCGGAGGGCACGTTAAGCCATCGGTCGTGGTTACTTTCTACGGATAGTAGTCGTTACATGAGCCACGTCAGAGGCTTTTGGCGGCTCAATAACTCTGACACCAGGATTGGTCAGGGTGACCATCCACTCGATGAAGAAGAAGAAGAAGAACCACAAAGGTATGAAGTAAAACACAAATAAAAATAATTTTATTTATTTTAATTATTAGTATTATCGAGTATCCAATCCATATAGTTATCCAGGGAAGTGTATTTTACATTCTTGTCAAAACAAATATTTCGGTCCGAAGGGTCGCCGGTTCGAATCCCGTGCACGTACCATTGTTTTGAACGACGCACTGCGTATATGCCGCCGTAGTTGGGACATAGGGCGACATCTGTTGGCGAAAAAGGGGAATTATTAACTTCCACAAAATATAGGCGACTTAGAAAAGACTTGAAAATAAAACAAAAAATATATACACCGGCCGAATTGAGAACCTCCGCCTTCGGTGTTTGAAGTCGATATTAAATTATCAATAACTAGCATCGCCCCGCGGTTTTACCCGCGTTGTGCCCGTTCCCGTGGGAATTTCGGGATAAAATGTAGCCTATAGCCTTCCTCGATAAATAGACTATCTAACAGTGAAAGAATTATTCAAATCGGTTCAGTAGTTTCTGAGATTAGCGCGTTTAAACAAACAAACAAACAAACAAACAAAACAAACTCTTCAGCTTTATAATATTAGTATAGATTATTTAAATTCGAAGGTTCGAGACTGAGTTTCTTTAGATATCTCTGATTAAAGCCAGCCAGCGCAAAATCTAGACAGTCGGTCTTCTGGGTTAAAAAAAGAAACCTAAGAATTACTACACACTAGAGACAAGATATCTAACATGGTAATAAACGTAATTTTATTTTATTTATTTATTTTTTGTCTGTAAGACTCAAGAATTTGCAAAAGAAAACATCTGAAATGTCCCATTGCTGGGCAAACGCCTCTCATCACACTAAAGATATCACTGAGGAGGATCAGGCGTAATCACCGTGCGCGTTGGTGATCTCAAACCCGAGCCATGTTTGAAAGGTAGGAAACATGTTTTCGCTCGACCAGGGAATTGAACCCGAGACTTCATTCTTGGCAGGCGAGTGCACGTACCACTAGACTACCGAGGCCTTCTATATTAAATAAAACTATACTATTATAATATGTACTTACTATTCCCATAAGTAGCACAAACAATATCATCAACATCAGTGCATTTTGAGTTTTTCTCAAAATACACCGGCGTGAGGTCACCGGTTTGAGTCCACGCCACGGTCTGAAAGAAACACCGTAGGATTACCAAGTATACGAAATATACTGTGGAGTAGTAATTAGACAGAGTCGTGGAGGAAACAAGCGTGGGTTTGTGGATGTGGCATTTATTAGAAAATAGAGCATTCAGCACTGCAGTCAGCACTGATTTAATATTCTTTGAGCAGATAGTAAAATCCTATGACTGTTCCTAAAGATTCAGTAATCTGGATATTAAAATAGAAAAAAAATTAAGTTAGTTTTTCATAATTGTAACTTTATTGATTTGATTAAAATTGTATATTTGAATGACATCTGTCAGAACGAGAATTTTAGAGTCCTAAATATTAATCTCGTCATGTTTCAAAATTTCTTACAACCTTCATTACATTAAAAACTACTTATTAGCCATTAGTCAAACTGTTCTAGTGATAAAAGAAAGAGATGGTGTTTTAGAAAAATGCAGAAACAAAAAAACAGCCACTTTTGAATTGACCACGGTTCCTGTAAAGGGACCAAAACGTCAGAAAAAAATTAAAATAAAAGCGAAGTGTATCCGTAAACGCAGTTTCAATTCAAAATGAGTAGTTTTCGCTTAAACTTTAAAAAAACAGTAAAACCACCACACTTATTTCATTCTCTACTATTCTCCGTTCTTTTTTGGGTAAAAATAATTGAATGAAATGCCACATCCAACCATTTTCCCAACTCCTCGTCCCCGACCTTCAAACTGAAAGGGTCTCCTCAGAGAGCAAAAGTTTGCGAGAGTCCATTCTTCTTCTAAGTAACACTTCTTGTTATCATTAAACGTTAAGTTTCTAAGTTACGTCACAAGTCCTGAAAGAGATCTTTTAAAGTCTTTTCAGGACAAAAGAGTGGTTCAAGTTATTTTTGATGTGGTTAAGTGATTTAATAAAGTAAGAGAAAGTTCCTAATCTGTGTGTGTACTTTTTGTTGATTGTATCTATCATCCATATTTCATACATTGTTTTATAATCCAACTACAATAAGATCATTAATTGTAGATACGATGAAATTGTATGTATAAAAAAAAGCATATATACCGTCGAATTGAATAACCTCGGTAAATAAATTACTATTCAACGTATAATATGTATTTCGTAATTCCGTAAGTTCATAATCATGTGAAAATAAATTGCGAAAACATGGACAATTTACAAGTTTAACTTCACCTAACTTTTGTAATCTATCGTCTATGGTTGAGGTTGGACTGATTTTGATGAAATTGTAACACACAGATAGCTCAAAACTCAAAAACTTACAGCTGTTTGTTCCACTTCATCCTGTTTCTCGTCATCTAAACAAGCTGGTCTGATGACGTCACTGGACTTGACAGCTTCCTCCATCTTCAAAATGGCGAGATCATTGTTGAACAGAGCCCCGTCTCGAGAGGTGAAGTTGTGATGGATTTGGACCTTGGAAATCTGGACATTTTGGAAATGGTAATTTTTTGGTATTAAGAGCCATAGTTCCAAAAAACTGCAGTCTAAAAGACTATGAAATACGTACCCTCACAGTCTTCTCACTCTCACTGACAACTTGAAGAGATCGTTTCCCCAAAAATACCAGCACGTCATTGGGGTTGACCGTCGTCCCATTCTGGTCTTTCATGCATCGGCCAGCTGAAAACAAAAAGTACAATTCCATACAAAGTTCTTAAACAAACACGATTTGCACACATTTTACTAAATGAAACGGGACTGCATCGCGTTAGAATATATAACGTATTTATTAATTGTTAATATTTCATGATGTGAGTGAGCACTAATATAGAATTTTGCCAAATCCAACCCTAACAGGGGTGGCACTTTCTCCCAAAGCCCAGCGAGGGTGGCCACTAGTACACTATAATTTGGAATTCTTGTTTATTTTCAAAAAAATTGTCATTATCATCGTTGTTGTTATTTGAAACAAAAAGTTTGTAATAAAATTAGTCTTTCCCATCTTTTAGTGCGATGAAGAAATTATTAATTCTGAAAGTGATTTATTTGTCCGTGGTTCCGTACAATATATTATTTTTATTGCTAATGGCGGCGGCTTCCTTTCGGTTATTGCACTTGAAGTCTAGGGTACTACAGGGAGAGTTTTATGAAGGGAAAATATTGTGGTTTGTTGGTATTTTATTAATCTTTAAATCAGCTAGCGCTCGTGGTGTAGTTTGTCGAAGCGATATTAGAATTGAAAACCGCGATTCCTGTAAAGGGGCTGAAACGTCAGATGAAAATTTAAAATAAAAGTAAAGTGTATCTGTAAACGTAGTTTCAATTCAAATAAGTAGTGTTCGCTAAAACTTACTTCATTGCGATAGTTAAGCAACCTGCAGCTCGGTCTCTAATTGGATGGGTGGACAATAGAGGCATTTCTACCTGAGCGCTACCGTGCTTCTGAAGGCACGTAACATAGTCGTTCCCGGTTGTTTCAATCGATACGCAAGTCATTTATTCATATCTCTAGATCAGTTATTTCATAATTTCTAAGAAAATCACTTTGCATCTCTTAAAGTTTCAGACAATTATTAAGGGTTTTTCACGTGCCCAAGGAACCCTACTGCCGGTAGTTCCCGTTTAATTTCTTCCCGTTGTTTTTCCTTCGCAATCTCCGCGAGAGGGCGCCGGCGACTCATTATTTCACTCGGCTTTGTTTGACATTCACTACTATTGTACGCGAATAGGTCAACACTTGTTACTATTGAAGTTTCTTTTGTAGTGCGCTTTTGGGGTGAAGGAAGTTTTTTGTATTGGTAGAGTTTGAGGAGTTCAACTAAGTTAGAAAAAGGAAGGGTTTTTTCAATTTAGATATTTTTATGTAAGTTTGTATGTTAGAGCAGAACTTGGTGGTTTTTTATGGTCGGATTTCGAAAAATATAGTTTTTGACGTGGTTTATTTCGACATGACTTCATGTGTATGAGGCCATTGATTTTTTCGAAATAAGGATAGTTCGATTGAGCGTGGTGATTATGCCTAATGCTTCTGATTGTACTGATCTTCGGTGAGATGAGAGGCCTTTGCCTTTTGCGTTAGTAATAACAATCATAGTCCTACAAAAAGTAGGTAATTATAAATACGGAAGTTTGCGAGGATGTCAAAATCGCATTCGTTAGACCATGTCAAAGGCCTTTGGGCGGTCTAAAAACTCTGACACCAGGATTGACCACTAACCTATTCGAACGTACTTACTTACTCATTAAATCTCTAATAAGGAACCATTTGACGCTTCTGAGTACAGGCGTGAATAAAGTACTGAAAATAAAATTACGAAATTACAATTTTAGCAATTTCCTAGTACTTTGGAGAAAAATATAAACTTTCGACTACAAGGATAATCACTTAACGATACAATTTCTTTGCGCATTTTTTCCTTTGAAAATTCGATTACTGCGTACTGTCAGGTTATAAAACACAAACTCGTAAAACTTAACTGGAATAACACCCTGACTTTATTATTTATCAATTTTTCATAGCTGAACAATATTGTTTTCGACCGACTTCGAAAATAGGAGGTGTTTTAAATCGGAAGTAATTTTTTTGTTGATTCCAATTAAATAAATATTTACAGGACGAATTTACACACGGTTAATTAGACCCAAACTACTGATACTACTGATACCAACTGATACTATTACTATATCCATAAAACCAATATGTTCCATATTCATATGTTTTCAATAGCTCTATTTAATTTTTTTCCTCAGCTGGGCAAAATCATTTTGGATTCTATCATTATTTCATTAAATTCGTTTTATCGTAAAACAAAAAACCTTCCATATATTTTTAAATTTTTCATACTCGTAAAAGTTCGGCACACGTAATCAATTAGCAACATTTATGTGTATATCTATTTTCGTCCCCGATTGTACTTTTATTGAAACATTTGGAATGAGGGTTAACCGATTTCATCGAAAGAGGAAGGTTTAGGTAATTCAATATTATACGTCGAACGAAACATTAACAAAATATAACATGAAAGGAACAATTACTTTAGATATACGTGATGTTTTGAATGCTTTCTTTTTTCGTTTGTGTGAGTCAGATGAAGATTTATTTCATCATCATCTTACTCATAGTAATACTAGCAGTGCCCCGCGGTTTTACCCGCATTGTACCCGTTCCGGTGAGAATTTGGGAATAAAAAATAGCTTACAACCTACCCATTGAATGTGGCTATCCATTACAAAAATAATTATTCGAATCGGATTGGTAGTCTTTGAGATTAAATCGTTTAAACAAACAGCCCGATTTGAATAATTCTTTTTGTAATGGATAACTACATTCAACAGCAAGGTTATAAGCTATTTTTCATCCCGGAATTCCCACGGGAACCGGCATAACGCGGGTTAAACCGCGGGGTGCTGCTAATTTGATACATTAGCTAAGTAACTTCCGTAATCAAGATTGACCGAAGTGATACTTGTAGGCAAGTGTACTATTAAGTTAATTTGCAATAATTCATTCAGTCATTTCGACTAAGTAAGTGGTCAAGGTGTTGTCGGAGTTTTTAGACCGCATTAAGACCTCCGACATGGTCTAACGTAACAACCGGGACCGACTGCTTAACATGCTCTAAAGCACGGTAGCGCTCAGATAGAAATGCCACTATCGGCCACCCATCCAAGTAGGGACCGTGCTGCACGTTGCTTAACAATCGCAATCACCAAACATCGCTTAGTCAATCTACGCCACGAGCGCTACACTGCTTAAAGTGCTCTTAAGTACGGTAGCGTTCAGGTACAAATGGAAAAAACGTGCAATCATCTCACCAGTAATCAGAAACCTGTCTTGAACCAGCACTCCATCGCAGTAGTAACTAAACTGGTCACTTCCCGCCTTTTCTTTAATAAAGATGGCCGCCAACCACGGCAGCACCTGCTTGATGCCCTTCGTTTTACCATGGCACTGCAGACGCTGTAAAGAGACATAGTTGTTTAGAAGTTGGTGGTGTATAGAAGTGGTACGGACTTTAGTACCTTGTCAAAATATAAAGTCTTTCAAATTGATGTGTATGTACTGGAAGTTAGCCGCACCCCGGGCAATCGGGCAATCAGGTAATTCAGCCTGCAATGCCCTAGCCAAACTGAGGACAGTCTCCCAAAGAGATTATTTGTGATAGACAATATGTCCTCACCGGGAATCGGACTCGGAACCTCCGGATCGTGAGAAAAGCGCTCAAACCTCAAGACCATGGAGGTTGTTGACTAGAAAGATTACCTATCTTCAATAATCTACATGTCAGCTACAAACATACGTACAGCCGTCACAACACACTTAATACTACATTGACGGATAACAAGCCGAGTATAAATGAACAATATATTAAATACATTTTCGATGCCGGAGGAAAATCTTTTCTTCTCATAATTACTGGTCCTTGAGTTCTCGTGAGCGTTCCATTATTGTGGCTTACGAGGTACGAAATATGGATGTGGTAATGCGATAGTCTTGCTAAGATAATCTTTGTATTTACAGGTTTTTTTATTAGCAACTAGCGACTCTCGGCTTCATCCGCGTTGTACTAGTTCCCGCAGGAATTTAGCCTATGTCCTTTCTCAGGCTCTGGACTAACTGTGTACCAAATTTCATTGAAATCGGTTCAGTAGTTTTGGCGTGAAAGCGTAACAGACAGATAGACAGACAGAGTTACTTTCGCATTTATAATATTAGTTAGTAAGTTAGTATTACAGGTTAATATTACTAACTAGCTCTTTGAAGGCGGTAACGCCCAAGACACACATAGTTTCACACGAACCCGCAATCTGATCTGTTGGTTCCAACTAATCTCTGAAAAAGCCGGCTTGACCGATTAGACCAGGACTTTCCCTGACAGACTACTGTCTTTGAAAACGGAAATTCGGGAAACGAACCTTAATTGTCTTTTGTACGTAAGTTAAGTATAATTGTTAATGAAACCAACTAAGAACGAAAGCAAAATCATAGACTAAATACTAGAAATATAGTCATAAATAAACAAAGAACTATTGCGATGCTTGTACTTATATCATTATCACTCTTCAAAAACAAGGACGATGATTATTCTCCTGAGTAGATACTCGCTTGGGACATTCTGTACTCATAAAATAATAATATATGTACCTACTAATAAGTTGAAGAATTTGATTGTTTGTTTGTTTGAACGCGCTATTCTCAAAAACTAGCCTGGATAATAGCCACATTAAACTAATAGATAATATTAATAAGTTAAAAATAACTTACCCCACCCGAAATCCCACGGGAACGGGCACAATGCATAACACAATAGTCTTTATATACTACTAGCAGCGCCCCGCGGTTTCACCCGCGTTGAACCCGTTCCCGCAAGAATGTCGTTATAAAAAGTAGCCTATTTCCTTTCTCAGGCTCTGGACTAACTGTGTACCAAATTTCATTCAAATCAGTTCAGTTTTAGTTTTGGCGTGAAAACGTAACAGACAGACAGACAGACTTACTTTCGCATTTATAATATTAGTTAGGATAGTACAGTAATTTACAAATATGCCGCATCCATTCCCATTCCCACGTGCATGGCCCGGGCGCTCTTTGTTGGGTGATGGATGAGTCTGTATTGCGTGATAACCACTATCAACCGACCAACTCATTACACATACTTATGTACTGCGGGCAGAGCAACCGGCTCACAGCGAAACAAAACAGATAAAGGAAGAAAAGTACAAAAGAATCTCTGTTACCCATACCTTATCTAATTCAAACTTTTATAAAACACTAGCACCGCCCCGCGGTTTTACCCGCGTTGTGCCCGTTTCCGTGGGATTTAGGGATTTGTTATACATATAAACCTTCCTCTTGAATCACTCTATCTATTTAAAAAAACCGCATCAGAATCCGTTGCGTAGTTTTAAAGATCTAAGCATACATAGGGACAGAAGCGGAAAGCGACTTTGTTTTATTCTATATAGTGATACTAATGTTCCTATGAGAAATTAATTAAATAGTATAATATGACAAGGTACTAAATGTACCTTTTCATAGAATGTAAAATAAATCTTTTGTTTTACCATAGACTATACGATAGGTATTACAGATAAAAAGTCTGTGTTTTATATCGTTTTTGCAAACCGTACTTTGTTTACGATGTCTATTCACGAGAATATAACACCATGTCTATACTATTAAAATATATTTCAAAGTATAAATCTTCGATCAACAATACACGACTAGATGTCGGGTCGGCGCAAAAAATACGTGTCGGTGAATAAGAGCGCACTTGAAACGTGAGCACTTATTTTATGAATACGATTCGCTGCTTTATTGCTACGTGTGATAGTTGTAATTAGGTTGAACTTAGAACTAACTTTTGTCTAAAAAACAAAAGCTGTTCGTTCAAAATTGTATTTTTATACTGCACGAATATAGAACATCCTACTATTATAAAAGTTTCTGAGGATGTATGTACTTATGTATGTTTGTTACTCTTTCACGAAAAAACTACTGGACGGATTTGGATGAAACTTTACAGTAAAATAGGTTAGACATCAGAATAACACATGGGATACATTTTATCACGAAATTCCCGCGGGAACGGGTACAACATGGGTATAAAATATTGGAGAATCATTTTCATTTTCAATCTTCTCCTCTCTATGGAGTTAGTTCAAAACAAATTTGTAAACTGTAATAATATGTATTGTGACCAACTGGGGGCAAAACAGTAAAGTCTATCACGGTCGTTGCATCGTAGCCCATTATGCGTATATTACATTCGAATCGCAAAAAAATTATAAAATACGTTACTTTTAAAAACACACATGTGGCAAAAATACAGTGAAAATATATTTTTATGCTCTAAACTATCGATAAATCTTAATCCGACGACTGGCCAAACCAGAGATTAACCAACACAAAGTCCTCAGCATCCATATTCATTGAACCACGTTTTGTTGGGAGAAGATAAATCAATCGTGAAAAGCCTTTTTAAATCACTACATAGTATAATACCAAGCCGCTTTCCGCTGTCTGTCCCTATGTATGCTTTGATCTTTAAAACTACGCAACGGATTTTGACGCGGTTTTTTTTATATGCATAGAATGATTCAAGAGGAAGGTTTTTATGTATAAACATTCCCGAAATTCCCACGGGAACGGGCAAAACGTAGGTAAAACCGCGGGACGCTGCTAGTAAACAAATAAATTAAAATCTGTTCATTTCAATGGTAAAAACTAATAAAATTGGTAAGTTAACAAAAGTGTTTGTCTGTTAAAATTACAATTTTTATTTAAAGCACTAGCAGCGCCCTGCGGTGTTACCTGCGTTGTGCCCGCTCTCTTTTACATCACTCACTTCGGGATGTAAATAATATGATAATAATATTCCCGTTGAATGTGGCATCCATTACAAAAACCGGATTTGTAGATAAGCGAGTTCAAACAAACAAAAAATCAAACACTAAAGTATTAGCCTGTAATGTCCCACTATGGGGAAAGGCCTCTCGTCTCACTGAAGATATCAGTACAGATTTTATATTAGTATTGATTATTATTTTCAGGGCCAATGTCGGTTCATGGCATTTCATAATTATTCCCGCGTTCCTTCTAATATTATAAAAGCGTAATTATTAACTCTGTTTGTTTCGCTTTCACGGTAAGCCTCTGAATTTGATGGATTCTGGTATAAATATAGAACGAGAAGAAACGTGGACAAAATGATGAGTTAAGATACGTTTCCAATATAGTGGAGCGGAGCTCCAGGGTTTCTCCAAATATTGCCCAAAAAAACGACGTGCCTACCAGGTACTTGTTTTGCAGATTTTTGGGCCAAAAATACAACACAGGTGAATTTTCCAGATTTTTTCCCCAAAAAATGCTACGGGCGAAACCACTAAATAAATGAAAATTGAAGCTGGTGCCTCAGTGTGTGAAAGGACAATTGTTGTCATAGCCGTGCATCGTCCATTGTATTTTTAAGCATGACCAGCAGCGCCCCGCGGTTTTACCCGCGTTGTACCCGTTCCCTTGACAATTTCGGGAAGAAAAATAGCCTATAACCTTCCCGTTGAATGTCGCTAACTATTACAAAAATAATTATTCAAATTGGACTGATAATTCCTGAGATTAGCTCTAACATACAAACAAACTTACAAATTTGAACTCTTTATAATATTAGTATAGATTCATTTTGCAGCGTCGAACTTTGTGGTGATGTACAACTTTCAATTGTGGCGTTTTTAATACAAGAGTTTTATTTCTGTGACATTTTTGTGCTCCCAAAAAATAAAATATAGACACAAAAGAGACAAAACACATTGTATCAGTGTTTTAGTTAACACGACGTTCATTAATAAGGCAGCTAAAATAACGTTGACTACATCGACTAAGCAGTCTAAAAACTGTCTGGCTAGAATATAGTGTGCATTAGTCCTAAAATATTTATTGGTCAATCAATTTATGAACATTCATTTAATTAAAAATATGTTCTACAGTTTTCCCATATTAATAATTCCTTGTAAATCGTTTTTATCGAACAAAAGTGTTTTGATTGCAGTGTTACTATAATTAATTAACAAGCAAGTACTGTTAGCAAATTAAATTCTGTTGGTAATACTAAAATTTAAAAGGTTAATGGCGGTTGCACGAGTCGGTTTTATAAACAAAGAATAATTTAATTAAAATGGATAATTAATTCTACCTATATTATTTAATGCAGCCGGATTTGAGAGGTTCTCTTTGTATCTGATATTCGATACATTTATGAAGGAGATAAGATTGAATAGGGCACTTTTTGAACCCTTTCTACAGGAGAAAAACATTATTTTATAACTAAATAGCAGTGGAAGGGTTTTATGTCGGAATCGTGTTGTCCATTGGTGGAAACAACATTGAAAGTCTGGTTCACTACACCAAATTGAAGCAACTTATGTTTAAACTAAGACTTCTGATCGAACGCCTCTTTCATCGATGGTTCATTTCATCGAATGTTACTTTAACTATCAGATTAACCCCTCTATGCTAATAGCAATTACACTTAGCTCTATCAAATTATGGATAGCCAATTAATAGTGAAATTGTCACGACCTATTCCCATACCCATTACATGTTGATAGCAGCTATGCGAAGTGATTCCCATTTGTCTATATGAGCTGAAGTTTTCGGACATATAGACAGACACAGCAAAAAAAAATTATAAAGTTACTTATCAATGATATGACATTTACTTACCGCAGTACCATTATCTGGTGAATCGACTTCGACACTAAAGTCATCTATTTTTTCAACTATCTCATCTCTAACACTCACTGTAGTACTAGTCACGTCATAGACAAGCTCCTCGTTCGTCGTGTCTTTATAGAGTTCTACGTAGTCTATGATCGGATAGTCTGTGGTGTTATCGTCTAGGATATCGTAGTAGTTCTGGTTTTCAAGTTGAGGTATTTCGTTTATTTTTAAATTTGCTTTTTTGGGTTTGTTATTAGTTGTATTTGATTTGTTTTTTATTGTTGTAGTTTCGATTTTAATCGGTGATTCTGTGAGTATTCTTTTTTCGTCATTTTGGTCATTTTTGGTCAAAGGATTAAGTATTTTTTCTAAGTCGATGTTGTGATTGAAACCTTGAACGTATATTTTTGTGTTACCGTTAACTTTTTCCAAAATAGTTGAATCTGGCTCGTTTTTTATTCTATGAGCCGAATCACTGTTGATAAAACTCTGCAGCTCAGAGATCACTTTGCTCAAATCACTTTCCTGTATATCTTTGATCTGATCAAAATTTTCGGGTAAATTATCAGATTTAACATTTTCAATTTTCGACGAATTATTTTCGGCGAAAAAACTTTCAAAGAATTCGTTGAAACAGTCCACGTACGTGTCACAGTCACACTTAACATCACCCAAAGTTAAAATTAAGATTAAACAAAATATAAATCTGTTCATTTTTTGTACGTTTAACCTCTTGCTTAGTTTGTTAACGAATGCAAGATAGAAAAACATCTTGGCTATTGAGATTAAATCAATTAACTCTAAAAAGAACCTTATTTCATTATGTTAAGTGCGATATTCGTTTGGCGGCCTCTGTAATGATTTTCACCTTGGAAGTTCGTGTCTTAGGTGATGACCACAAACAATCACACTTTAATTGTCAATTATTTCTTCAAAAGCTCAAGTTGTAGTGTCAATTGACAGCCCCGAGCTTTACCCACGTTTCTAATTAAAGTTATTGTGCTTTTGTTCGGCGAAGGAGCTTTTTGCGCTTTGTGAGTTAGAATTTGTATCACATCTTTTGTGTGGAAATATAATAGTAGTAGTAATTGTAAATCTGTTCATTCATGTTGAATTACAAAGAATATAAAACATGTTTTTAGTTATTTTTTTCGATTACGTAGGTACTCCTAACTTTTTAAATCAAAAAATCACTTAGTATCACTCTGTTGGTTTACTTGCGTTGTTTACTCCAACGTTGGTTCACTCCCATAGGAATAACGGGATAAAAAATAATATTATTCACATTCCACGTTCAAAAGGAAGTCTATATGAATTCGAAATTCGCATGGAAACAGTTACAACGCGAGTTATACCGCGGGAAGATGCTATCAGTGTAATAAAATTTTAGTATATTCATAAAAATATTTTCAAAATAACAATGCAACTTCATACACGCCATTTTGACCCCCATTTCAATTAACCGATTACACCATATCAAAGGCGAATAACAATAATATTTTGGCTCCAAAAATGAATTTCGTAAAACTAATGTCAGAAGGTGTTGTTGAGCAATAATTTTATGGTTTGCACAGCTGGTAATATACTTGAAGATTAATAAAAACAATTGATTGTGTGCAGTGGGTACGTTTTACAAAAGTTTGTAGGAAAATTAAATAAAAAATGTATCCTACAAATATTATACATGTGAAACTTCGTGTGGATGGATGTTTGTATATTTGTTACTCTTTCACGCAAAAACTACTGAACGGATTTGGATGAAACTTCACAATAATATAAGGTTATACATCAGAATACCACATGGGATACATTTCATCCCGAATTCCCGTGGGGTCGGGTACAACGCGGGTAACACCGCGGGGCGCGGCTAGTACTTCATAAGTATCATAAATGGACTTGTAGCGTCCCCCAATTCCACTCGCATTTAACTAAAGCCAGTTAAATTACAAAGTTAATTAATTACATTTAACAATACTGTGGGAACATTACCCACTACAGATTCATATCAAATGCGTCGCAATCACTACATACGAGTATAAAACAAAGTCGCTTTCCGCTGTCTGTCTGTCCCTATGTATGCTTAGATCTTTAAAAGTACGCAACGGATTTTGACGCGGTTTTATTAAATAGATAGAGTGATTCAAGAGGAAGGTTTATATGTATAAAAATTCCCGAAATTCCCACGGGAACGGGCATACCGCGGGTAAAACCGCGGAGCACTGCTAGTTAAATATATAAAATTGAATTTTATTGTCGTTTATTTCATTAATGCTGCGAGTTACTATTATTTGTTTGACCGACTTTCAAAATAGCGTTACATATAGTTTTGCACAATTATCTGTTAATAAATTGTGGTTTAAAGTTAATGAGTCGGAAACTTTTAATATCATTGTGCATGGCAATCAATTAATAGGCCTAAAGGCCTCCGACATGGTCTGACGATACAACCAGGACCGACAATTTAACGTGCCCTCCGAAGCACGATATCGCTCAGACAGAAATGCCACTATCGGCCACCCATCCAAGTAGGTCGAGCTGCACGTTGCTTAACAATCGCAATCAACTAACATCGCTTAGTCCTACGCCAAGTACCTATAGAAAACCATCATTCGTCGAAATCCTTCCTTCATAAACTAGCTCGGTAATCGCATTAAACGAATGGCTCAAACTCGACGACTATACTTTACTATCGTGAAGCTTCAAGCATAGTATAAAACAAAGTCGCTTTCCGCTGTCTGTCTGTCCCTATGTATGCTTATATCTTTAAAACTACGCAACAGATATTGACGCGATTTATTAAAATAGATAGAGTGATTCAAAAGGAAGGTTTATATGTATAAACATTCTTACGGGAACGAGCACAACGCGGGAAAAACCGCGGGGCGCTGCTACTGAGACATAAAGTATAGTCTAATTAAATAATTGATATAAAGTGTACTTATTGTCTAATTAAATATTGTATTTGAACTTACCATTTCTCCTCTCGGTATTTCATTCAAACTGTCCATAATTTCAACATCTCCAATATTTTTTGGCACCAATTTACTTTCATCAATCAAATCCTTTACAATTGTAGTGCCAACAAAATCATTTTCAACAATTGTTGGTTTATCATCTGTATCTTCATTTTCAACAATGGTTTCCGCAACAATTTTTTCTGTTGTTGTTTCGACTTTTGTTGTTGACTCACCAACAATACCAAAATCAACAAAAACATAATCAACAATATGCTTCTTAGGTAGTTCTACAAAATCGTTTTCAAACGTTTCAATTGGAACATCTCTTTTCCTTTTCCCAGTCTTAAGTTCTTCGATTCGAGTGAATTCTTCGAAATCGATATCCAAATCGTCTCCTGTAACCGATTCGGTGTAATCGGTAAAGCCGTTTTCGGTTGTAAAGTCTATGTTTTCAACGTGTATCACTGTTAGATTTAGTTCTGATAGTGTGGGTATTCGTTTTATCGTTATATTTGCGTGTAAGTAATTGTGAATATCTGGCCAATACTGAACACTATAGAATACACACGCTAATATAAAAAGTACAATACATAGAATTAATAGAATCAACATTCTGATAACCATTTTCATTAAAGATAGATTGTTGAGATTCATTTTCATTTTGTTGTTGTTGTTCTAAATTCAAATTATTGTAAGTACAATTATTTTCAGATTTCGAACACAATTGAATTGTTGAAATTTTGTTGTGTCGTTGTTGTTCTGAATTTAAATTACACTTATTCACTTTTAAAATATGAATTTCGTTCTTCAATTGTTTTTAGTGTAACTGCACACTTTGATTTTCAACTATTTTAATTAGGTACTTTTAATTATACCAAACTATTTACGATTATTCTTTTATCAGCTAATCTAAGAGATGTTGTTTGCAAAACACCTATGGCTGTACTGAATTTGATGAGTAATAATGTCATAGGTTTTCCTTATAGATCTGTAAAGGGTCCCAATATGGCAGACTGTATGTGTTATGACAATAGGTAATCCCGAGAGTGGAGTATTTTAATGTGTCTATTCAATTCAATGTTAATGGGTGATTGTGGGTTTTATATAGAATCATATGTATTAATAACTTAAGAATATGTGGCGTAAGTTTTCTTTGAAATATGTTTAATAGCAGCGCCCCGCGGTTTTACCCGCGTTGTGTCCATTCCTGTGGGAATTTCGGGATGAAAAATAGCCTATGTTACTCGTAGATAATGTAGCTTTCCAATGGTGAAAGAATTTTTAAAAACGGTCCAGTATTTTTGAGCCTATTCATTACAACCAAACAAACAAAGTTTTCTCTTTATAATATTAGTGTAGATGAATACTCTTTGAACAAGTTTATAGTCTACACACCAACCAATAAAAGAGGAAATGCAAACGAGGGTGACGAAACAAAACCTATTATGTTTAAACTAGCAGCGTCCCGCGGTTTTACCCGCTTCGTACCGGTACCGCGGGAATTTTGGGATAAAATGTATCCCATGTATAATTCTGATGTATAACCTTTATGCCTGCAAATTTTCATTCAAATCTGTTTTGTAGTTTTTGCGTGAGAGTAACAAACATACATCCATCCATCCTCACAAACTTTGGCATAATATAATATTAGAAGGACTATGGTACTTTAATTTATTTCTTGCTTGCCGCGCCGTGTCAGTGAGTGTGGCATCGCCCAATTTTTTATTTAAACCCATAAATTACCAGGTGTAAATAGCATCACACATTAAGACGCTATTACAGAAAGACGTTCGCCGCATGAAACATGCGGTGACTGCTACAGTGTATAAATAATATGTTAATCGGCTGCATTCGACAATCGACTGCAGCTGTCAAATAATTAGGTATTGCAGTCAGTGGACCTATTGTGAAGATATTTATTCATTCATCATTTTGGAAGTAAGTGGCCATCTCTGGTGTCGGAGATTTATACCGCCCAAAGACCTCTGACATGGTCTAAGGATACGTTCGTTGAACACATAATTACTTATTTGTTAGTACTCGTATGTTAGCTCATTGCGATTGTTAAGCAACGTGTTGCTCGACCCCTACTTGGATGGGTGGCCGATAGTGGCATTTCTATCTGAGCGCGACTATGTTTGTTAGGGACGTTAAATTGTCGGTCCCGGTTGTTGCAATCGTTAGACCATGTTGGAGGTCTTTGGGCGGTCTAAAGTCTCCGACTCCAGGGTTGGCCACTTACCTACTCGATCTTACTACTTAGAAGTATAATTTAATAACTGTTTTGTTACCAACATATTAACACGGTAACCGTATTAGGTGAACGCAATAGTGTAATTGAAGTATTACGAATACATTAGAATCAAGATGTCCATTAAGGAAGTTGTTAACAATAGTTCGAAGGACACTTAACTAATTATGCTTTATGATTCGTGAATTGTTCGTACACACACATACAAAAAGGGAAGATTTGTTTGTGTGTTTGACTAGCGATGCTCTCGGTTTTACTTGTATGTTAGAAACAGACATAAATGTAATCTTAAGCTGACGATGATAAAACGATTGTATTGAACTCAAGTTTTGCTTTAACTGTAGAGTAACGTTTTTTTAGTTGTCAGAGTCGCGGAGGCCTTAAGGCGGTCTAATCCGAGGGTTGCACAGGGGTAAATACTAATTTACACAAACTTTCTTACTCTTGTAAGTCTTTTTTACAATTTTTTGTAAATTTTTGGTATTTGTATACTTACACGATCGTTATTCCAAATCAATGATTTGTTAATTTGCATTCGTTAATTTAAACATACATATATACCGAAAATGTGACTAAATAAATGAACTCACAATCTGCAAATATACTTTATTCGTGATATTATTCTACAAAACAAACAAGATATATGTATGTATAGGTATTACAAATAGTTGGAGCTGAAAATTAAACATATTCCCAATTGTAACAAATATTTAATATTTCATGGAGAGTGCCACGGGAGCGTCGGCGACGGCTACTAGCGATTTCGTTCACAAAACAAAATTGAACATTAGCTCTTCTCTTACACTATAATTTTGAGTCCTTTTCGATTCGCCGTCGCATTTCAGTACCGTGGCATTTTGCTTTGAACAAAATGACCGATTTTAATCTTCTTCTTATCGAGTGGATGGTCAACTTGACCAATCCTGGTGTCAGAGTTATAGAGCCGCCAAAGGCCTCTGACATGGCTCATGTAACGACTACTATCCGTAGAAAGTAACCGGGACCGACGGCTTAACGTGCCCTCCGAAGCACGGAATCATCTTACTTTTCGGGCAATCAGGTGATTCAGCCTGCAATGCCCTAACCAAACTGAGGACAGTCTCACAAAGTGATTTTTGTGAGATATCCCCACCGGGAATCGAACCCGGAACCTCCGGATCGTGAGCCGAGCGCTCAAACCACTAGACCACGGAGGCTGTTACCGATTTTAATTGAAACAAGTAAAATAATTTCGGTTTATTATATATATTTAGATAATTCTTTAAATTGTTTTATGTGACTACAGTGCTACAGGTACTACAGTACTTCACATTTGCATTGCCTGACTGAAAAGTAAAGTATTAGCCTGTAATGTCCCACTGCTGGGCAAAGGCCTCTCATCTCACTGAAGATATCAGTGAGGATGTCGTAATCACCACGCTTGCCTACTGCGGGCTGGTGATCTCAAACGAGCCATGTTTGAAAAGTAGGAAACATGTTTTCGCTGACTGTACAACTTGTTCTACTAAAGTGCTAACTACATTATAAGTAGGTACAATCAAGTATAATTTTGTTCATTTTAAATCTGTGATTGGCTCAAAATTGTGTAATAGCTGTAGGCGCCTTTTAGGATCTGAAAAAACAAACATATTTTTACAATTTTGAAATATTTTTTTGTAAATCTAGTGTTAAAAAATTTTTCTTTGTTACTAACACTTATAAAAGTAGCCACAGTCAGTTTGGTGAACGGGCCCGCCGAGAAGACTACTATCTTTTTAAACTGTGCCGTCAAAATGTGCACATCTTTCCTGATCTTCACCTCTTGGGACCACCAGGTGCTTTCGTAAGGACCCATCATCAACTGTTGACTCTGAAAATATTAAATGTATTGACTCGCCATGCCTTGTAAAACAATTACAACCCGCGTTGTAATTGTTGCATTGTTTTTGTGTAACTATCCTTTGTCTCTTTGTTTGTTTGAAGATAGGCCTTATGTTATGTTTAAAAGAGCCTCATTGTGTCAAAACTGAATAAAAATATTGGACTATGACTTATCAGTTTTATCAAAGACCTCCTTCAAAAAGAAACACTTATCAAACTATTCCTCCGCCATCGTTCACACAAGCCACAAGTCCGACACGCGCGGCAACGTCATAAAGACCCGACTCACAGCGTACAGCACGTCGTTGCTGTGCCAGCAGTACATGAACAACTGCGCGACCCCGAACACGAGGTACTCCGTCGTCAGGAACCTTTCCATCGCGCCTGTTTCTATCTGGAACGTAGAAAATAACAGCATTTTAGCTATCAAATGGTTTGTCCCTTTCCCACTTACGCTATTGTCTCAAGAGCAAAAGAGACAAAACACTTACTACTTTTTGGGGAATTTTTGGGGCATTAACTTGCCCAGGATTACCGAATATAACAATACTAGCAGCGCCCCGCGGTTTTACCCGCGTTGTACCCGTTCCCGTAGGAATTTCGGGATGAAAAATAGCCTATAACCTTCCCGTTGAATGTGGCTATCTATTACAAAAAGAATTATTCAAATCGGTTCAGTAGTTTCTGAGATTAGCGCGTTTAAACAAACAAACAAACAAACAAACAAAACAAACTCTTCAGCTTTATAATATTAGTATAGATTATAATATTAGTATAGATAAAAGCGAGCATACATTACATTAAAAATAATTTAACAAACTTTTATCTATATCCAAAAATGTCTCATCATAAAGTATGGAAATGTATTTTTCGTGATAACACACAAAATTCGGTACAAAAAATAAAGAAATCATATATAAGCACAATAGAGGTATCTACTACCCATCTGTAATCAGTTCAATAACTCGTACCAATAGTTTAATTAAACCCATCGGTTTGCTTATAACGGAAATAAATTACAAATCAATGCAATTAGTCAGAATGAGCGAACTGTTCTACAAATAAATGAATGCATAGCTATCCCACGACAATTCGAGGTGCCTTCAATGCCATTTAAAAACGATACGAATTTCGTAAGAAAATCACAATAAGTATCTTTAAAAAATTAAGTATTAGCCTGTAATGTCCCACAGCTGGGCAAAGGCCTCTCATCTCACTGAAGATATCAGTACAGTGAGGAGGAGGTCGTAATCACCACGCTTGCCTACTGTAGATTGGTGATCTCAAACCCAAGCAATGTTTAAAAAGTAGACAACATTATTTATTTAAACGGGAACTTACGTACGACGGAGACTACTGTCGAGCGAGAGTTCCTCGACACGTTTCGGTCACATACGGTGACCTTAAATAAATAATAATGACATTAACGTATGTTTCAATAATTAGTAAAGTAGACAACATATTTATTGTTACTGTTAGTCTGTATCATCCCATGGTTAGGCAAAGGCCTCCCCCCATTTCCCCCACTCTTTTTGATTCGAAGGCACCAGTTGTTAGTCCCTATTATTTAAAAAATGAAATGAAAATAATTCTTTTTCGGATAACAACGATCTATAAAACGAAATTCAATTAAAGTAAATTTAAATCGTCATAATTAAATGGGCATTACGAATATTAATTAAAAGTTCTCGGAAACATAAATAAATAATAATAATAACATTTGCCATACTGTTCTAAATACATCACACAAAAGGTTATCGATTTAGGATCGTGGTACGATAGAATTGGGATCGTTTTGAATTCAGACTGGATCGTGTATAGGAAGCCCGCAGTCTAGGCTCCTAATTAGGTTATAGGTAGTTTAATTAGTGCTCCCACATTTCCAGGAGCTACGCAAACAGATTTAGTACTATTACAATCATATCATGACGTGTAATTTGTGGACCGTAACTTTCGATAAATTGATTTGAAATCTCATTTGCGCTCGTACTCAGAGACGTCAAATCCTTCATACATTAGTAGAGGTTTAATGAGTGATTTTGATTTGTATGAAAAATAACGTCAATTAATGTATATTATACGCCACAATATGTTTGTAATTAACAAGCCCGTCGGCACAGCGGCAGTGAGAGCGCTTACTGTTATGGGGGTTGCGGGTTCGATTACCGCCCGGAGTCAATGATATGTGATGACATAATTGACGTCTGGGTGTCAATTATGTATTCTTATAAAGTATTTGTGTATGTATATCATATATGTAGTAGTATCAGTGAGTTAGATTCCACAATACAAGCTTGCAGCTTAGTTTTAATCTAATTAACCGTGAGCGAACTTGTCCTGTAAATATTTATTTAATTTATTTATACTTACCGTTATCTGATACGCAGTGACACACAACATGACAGAGCATACGAACATGTATAGCAACATTATTGGTGAAAGACACGAGTCGAATAGATGTCCGAACCTGGAAAAAATATACATCTTTACTTCTCTAGGAATTTATTTAATCCTACTAATCCTACCACTTAACTTATATAATATTATAAATGCGAAAGTTTGTGAGGATGGATGTATGTATGGATGGATGTATGGATGTATGTTTGTTTGTTGCTCTTTAACGCGAAAACTACTGAACGGATTTGGATGAAACTTTACAGTAATATAGGTTATCCATCAGAATAACACATGCGATACATTTTATCCCGGAATTCCCACGGGAACGGGCACAACGCGGGTAACACCGCGGGGCGCTGCTAGTTAATTATAATAAAGCTGAAGAGATTTATTTTATTTTTTTTGAACGGTCATCTCTGCAAATACCAGTTCGATTCGAATAATTCTATTTGTGTTGGATAGCTACATTCAAGAGGAAGGTTACATTTTAATCCCAAATTCTCACAGGAATGGAACAACGCGGGTAAAACCATGCGCGGCTATCAATTGATAGTGGGTTGGTGTGTAAATTATGAATGAAATCTTTAAATGGTACATTAAAATCCGTGTTTCAAAAATAATTTGGAAACACTCGACTCTTGAATTGAACCCGAGACCTCAGTCAGACGAGAGCACGCGCCAGTACACTAAAACATTAGATCGATCATTAAAATTAATTAATAACATGTAAAGTAATACGTTAATTCGTGCCTACAGACAATAACCGGCAGCCATCTTTAAAGTTCGCAAGTTAATACCTACTTCAACTTATACAACTTCGTAACATGTACACTGAATAAGGAATTCATGGATAGGCCGTAATAAAACAACCAACAAATAATCAGCAACCAGGCTTGGCCACAAACCCATACGAACTTACTTACTTGTAATCTTTACTTATAAGATATGAAATTAACATAATTTGATTTTTAAGCTATTGCATAGCTTCTATCGCGGGCCTTGAGCGCGGGGACCGAATCCAGAAATTCCGTAACGAAAAAACCTCACGCTCTCCACTAACGCCATCTAGTGATACAAAAAATAACTATGCAATAGCTTTACCGCGGCAGTCCCCGAGTGCCACACGTCTTTTTTTTTAAACGTGATTATCTCAGAAACTGCCAACCCGATTTGGATAATTCTTTTTGTAATGCATAGCCACATTCAACGGGAAGATTACAAGCTACTTTTCATCCCGAAATTCCCACGGGAATTGGTACAACGCGAGTAATACCGCGGAGCACTGCTAGTAAAACACAGAATAAAATAAAAATGTTAATAAAAATTAAATAAGTTCCAAAATATTAGTATTAACATAAGCTATTAATTAGGTTGAAAAGCCACATCTATGTATTTCCAATTCCGCGGCAGTGTGTGAAAGAGTTATCTCCGCAACTTAGATTGACTTCTAGTTGTAATGTCGAGTTACTTATGTGTTCGCAAACTCGCGCCCATTAAGATAAGAATCTTGTTTTAAATTGACTTCGTTTATTATGTTTACATTTAAATCATTTCATTTTAAACCTCTTTATTTACGTGTGACGTTGCTTTGAAATTAGAAGACGCTTTTCGGTAACAATGAAGTCGCAATTGAGATTCGGAAAGAGTAACTAAGATATTTTGGTATTTATACGTATTTCCACGGAATACCGAAGGACTGAGAAAACCTAATGTGTGACAATTGAGTTTCAACCGTATCTCAATAGAATAGTTTCATACATTTTCTATATTACCTATATATTCATATCAAGTATTTGTGTATGCAAATGTATTAGAATCAGTTAGTTTGATTCCATAATATAAGCCTGGAGCTTAGTTTGGGTCTCGTGTGAATTTGTCGGGGTGTATTAATTTATCGAAGCGGAGGTGGCCGATAGTGGCATTTCTATCTGAGCGCTACCGTGCGTCAATTTTCAGACCATGTCGGAGGCCTTTAGGCGGTCTAAAAACTTCGACACCAGGGTTGGCCACTAACCTACTTGAAATGAATGAATGAGTGAGGAGTTAGGACCGAGTATACCTGATCAGCTCCACATGCCGTCTCTGACAGTCCTTCAGCCTCTCAACCACCTTCTCCTCCGACTCCGCATCGAAAATATTACTCGCATCTATCCTGAGAAGCTCTAACTCTGCTCTGAAGAATACCATGATGACGATGGCGTTGGTGTCAAAGGAGGTGATCCAGCCGCCGCCGTAGATGGCAGCGTACGACTGGTACACGGAGGCTATGAGGTAGCTGGTGGAAAGGAATGATTAAGTGGAAATCATTGATCCTGGTTGTTTAAAGCATCAGACCACGGCGGAGGCATTTAGGCGGTCTAAAGACTCCGGCACCAGGGGGCATTAACCTACTCGAAATTAATGAATGAATTTATGCTAGCAAGAATAAATAAAAAATAATAGATAAAAATATAGCTTATTTTCAGTTGGCCGGTTTTTAAACGAACCCATAGCACATTTGATTGTTGATTTTTTCTCACGGTTACTGTTGATTCTACTTTAGGTTCTATTTGAATAATTTACTGTAGCAGTAATAAAATACATAATATAATCAACGTACTTACCCCAAAACGGTGCGCTTATCGAAAGGCACCCAAGAGCTAACCACTTCCAAGTACACTTCCGTACCATTCCTAACACCATGCCTATAGTTTTCCGACAAAAAATACTTGAAAATCGGTTGAAAAATTACAATAACTACTGTAGTATACATCAAAAACCAGTAGAAATAAGTTATCTTCCTACTGTACTTAGTAAAGCCTTCAATCTTTCGAAGTTTCTCGTAATTATTTGTCATTCGCTGATTCAAGTCAGCTCTGGTAACGTAGTCTATGATGCTTCTCCAATGTTTTTGCCAGAATATGAAGGTGGAGATCTTACAGACACTCATGGTAGCTAACATGGTGATCTTCAAATTGTTTAACAACAAATTGATATCCGATTTCACGAACCAAACGTCGACGTATTCTGTGAACGTGAACAGTGTGACAGCAAAATGCATGAACAGATAGAAGGACTTTTTGAAAATGTTGTCAGGCAGGTACAGGCCCCAAAATTTTAGGGCTTTTACATTTGGACCTAGAAGAGGTCTGGCAGGGTCTTCTAGTCTGTTTAATATGGACAACATTTTGAGGTGTGCCCTCTTATTTTTGGGTGAGAATTTTGATTGATCCTCTGATGACTTGAAATAAATATTTTTCTGTTGGAAAGCAAGAGAAAGAATCCTCTTGCTTTTCGAAACAATACTTCGATTTGATTGTAAATCAGTGCTGTAGTGATTTATATTAAGTTTGTCGGTTATTATGTGTTAATTACTGTCAATAGGGATGGGGTCTGTCGGGGGTTGAATCGGGAGCTGTAAATTATGTTCATTGTTATTAATTGTGCGGGTATTTTAGTGTCTGGCTGTGGCATTATAAACTCACGCACGTTGCGTTGCATCTAGTAAACGAGTTTACAAGCTACGAGTCAGAAAGTTTCAAAGCAAAGTTTGAATCATTCATTCCATTTAGTCAACCCTGGTGTCAGAGCTTTTAGACCGCCTAAAGGCTTTCAACATGTTCTGACGAATGAAACAACCCAAGTTTGTATGTCTCTATGTAGCTCGTCTTCTATTGAACCTACTAGCTAGCAACTTGTAATTTAATGAATACAAACGACGCGTCGTACAACAAAGAATTTTTATTTTGTTTGTTTGTTTAATCAAACTTTGTTTGTAAAATCTCTGGGACAGCCCTATTGAAATCTTTTACGCTCATACTCAGAGACGTCAAATGCTTCCTTAGTGATTTTGACATACGTAATGTATGAAAAGTTACGTCAGTTAAGTGTCGATCTGTTGGCGTCTCTGAGTCTAATGGACTGCTTTTTATTCTCACTTCCTTTTTACTTTTTTGTTCTTCCCAACAACATTATCTTATATCTGTTTTCGTACTGAGCAACGGATGATTAACTGTGATCCTTTAGACATGTGAACAGCCGTGCCCCACGACCAATTTACACTGAATCAGGTCAAGCGAGTAAAACACGCGGTTTTACTCGCTTTACCTTATACCTACCTTTTAATGTAACTTTGAAAAAAAAATTAAAATTCAAAATAAGCAGTAAAAATATCACACCCCATCCCTAATGACAAATTAAATCCAACATAATATATCGAATCAGAGGTGTTATTCCACCACCACCCCATTTAATACGACAAAGTTCCAAGTAACATGCAATGAACCATCGCATAGAACTTTGTCGCAGTTAGAACTATGATTTACGATTATATTTAATAACAGTCACTGTTCTGTGTCACATTGAACCTATAATTAATTTCATTAGACAAGAAATAATTATAGTTTAGATTATTCATATGTAATAACTAATCTTCATGATACCTAGAATTAATATACATAACTTGTATTAATAGTAGATACATAATACAATACAGCGTTCCCGGTTTTACCCACATTGCACCGGGTCCCGTGGGAATTTTGGGATAAAAAATAACCTATAACCTTTCTATTGAATGTAGCTATCTATTACAAAAAGAATTATCCAAATCGGACAGGGTGTTTCGGTCCAAGATTGAGAAACAAAAAACAAAAAATCAAACTCTGCATCTTTATTAGATTTGTACAGATTACCTAAAGTTAAGAATGCGCGAGCGCAATTTGAACAGATCACTTTGCGCTAGTTTAGGTGAATGAATGAAATGAAAGCCCGCGGTGTGACGTCACGCGTGAACAAATAGAGTGTTTCTCATTACAATCGTTCGTTAAAGTCAGATTTTGGTAGAATTAATTTATATCACTATCCCTACATATTATAAAACAAAGTCCCCGGCCGCGTCTATATGTCTGTCTGTCTGTGCGCGATAAACTCAAATACTGCTGCACGGGTTCTGATGCGGTTTTTTTAAATACAAAGAGTGATTCAAGAGGCAGGTTTATATGTATAAAAATTCCCGTAATTCCCACGGGAACGGGCACAACGCGGGTAAAACCGCGGGGCGCTGTTAGTCTATTCATACATTCCTTTACATTTTAATTGTGATATAAGCGAAGGGAAGCAAATACAGTGCTATTTTCATTTTATATGGGGAACTGATTTTTCAGTGATCAAGTGAATTTTACCCTGGATCTTATCATTCATTCATTCGTTTCAAGTAGGTTAGTGACCAAATCTAGCGTCGGAGAATTTAGACCGCCTAAAGACCTTCGACATGGTCTGAAGATTGACGTACGGTAGCGCTCAGATAGAAATACCACTATCGGCTACATCACCGCTCCAACAAATAATACACCCCGACAAATTCATACACGCCTGAAGGCTTTCGACATAGTCTGACGATTGAAACAACCGGGAATGCTTTACATACCCTTCGAAATACGGTAGCGCTCAGATAAAAATATTACTATCGGCCACCCATCTAAGTAAGTCGAACTGTACGTGCTGTACGGAAAGAAGCGTTATTCTAGAATGTGTAGTCTATTACCCTTTTTTGAAAAAAAGCATAGACATTACCGTTTCTTCGCAAGCTTAGGAATGTTGTTACGTACACAAACAAACGAAGTCTTACACACAATCACTCATTTATACTCTGTTATGTCATAGCGCCATGCACCTTTTACCGGAAGTATGTGTGTAGGGCGACCATTAGATATGCCTTAATTGGGACACTAGTAATACGTTCCGGTGGGAAACATGTATATATCCCTTTCTCTTTCTATAAACTCCGCCCAGGGTTGGCCACTAACTTACTCGAATTTATATTACTTAACTTTTGTCTTTTGGCTATACAATACAAAACTAATTATTTGAAAAAGGCTGATACGCTGAACAAATAAAAACTCTTGAGTTTTATTATACTCGAACTTACTTAAGGTATACTCGTATTTGTTGTTTTATTGGCGTATCTCTCTGTCTATGTATACAAATGGACCTAAAAACAGATAAGTAACCACATAAGTTCTAATGCGAGTAGGTCAATGGCCACCCTGGTGTTGGTGTTTTCAGACCGCCTCAAGGCCTCCGACATGGTCTAACGTGACCACCGAAGCACGGCAGCGCTCAGATTGAAATGCCACCATCGGAACTGAGGGATGAGCTGAACTACGTCATGAGCTGAGCACTACAAAAAAGAAGAAAAAGTGTGTCTCCAAATACTTGTTAATCTCAGGAAAGATAACGAAATATGTTATGAATTATTTTTCGCTAATTAATAGTCTAAAAAGCTCTTAATTTTATTTTTTTTCCCAAAAATATGATAGAATCGTTGGTTGTTAAAAAAAATGTAACCCTACTCGTACGTTTCAATATTTTTCAAGTAAATAAAGTAAAAAGTGCAAGGTTCGTTTGGTGCTGTTCATATTATTGGTTATTGCAATCCTGAAATATTGAAAATATAAAATTTTGAATATTTTTTACCCTTTTGTTTTTATATTTCTTTGAATGTTTGCTTGAATCACAAAGTTTATATTTTTATTTACTACTACCCGCTGGGTTGTCCGTGTCAACTAGGACATGACATGAGCCATACCCTTAAATTGCCCTGTCAACTGAGACATGACATGGTAGCCACGGACGAAGTAGTCTTGTATTTTTGTTAAATACATCGGTCCTTGCTTGCTAATTGTTTGTTCGAACTATTCTAATAAGATCTGTGTAAAATTGTCTATGCAATGAATGCAAAACATTACTCTGTGGCATTTAAATATTGAACGAAAGAATATGTTGAAGTTGTCAATGTCGCGAAGTTTTGTTTGCGTCAGCTGCGGGTGACATTGTGACTTTTCATTTCAATAATTTTAATACTGTCGGTGGTTAGATTTACGTAGTGTTTTGTTATTTAATAAGTTAAATTCAGTGACTAATACATAGAAACAAAGGTTTCAGCGTTAAACACAAAATTTAGCCTTTTCTAAACCATATACATTTTGAAGTACATGTTGGTGTTTACTTTGCTCGGTGACTAATTTTAATCTCATTTTTTTTATATATTTTGGCTGTTTTATGATACCAAGTGCGATTAATATGTTAGATCAATGTAATCTCCAAACGGGATGGTAAAAACATGAAGCCTAACAGTGGTATTTGTGCATCAGTGATATGTTAAAAAAGTTGAGCGACGCCGACGGCTGCCATTTTGGCCCGCGCCGCCCGAGTTTTGCGCCGAATTAAATAGCTGTAAGTACATTATTTTGTATGGGCAGGTGTATGGTTTTATGTTTTATCCTAATCTATTTAAAATAAACATTGTAATTTAAAATAAAAAACCATATGTCATCGATTTAATTTTTGAGATATTATCGTCTAAACACAAGTCGCGCTTGAATTCGAGAGCTATATTTGTGTTCAGCGACTCGTAATTCTACACCGTAGTTGAATACTAATAAACAAAATACATAAATAAACAGCTTCATTCATACTTAATATAAAAAACATAACACTTATAGTGTTTTAGTTACAAATTGAGCCACAATTAATGTTTTTGTGAAACCCGAGCCGCGCGGGGCAACGGGGCGGTAACTACAATTCAAAACGGGACATAGTGATTAGCAACAAAATGGCGGCCGGGGCAACCGAGCGGCTACTCAAGAAAATATTTTTTTACATGAAAACGTCCCACAATACTAAAAAAATATAGTCACCCTACTCCTATAGTGTGATACAATTCACATAACTTGGTCATACTTGTTTATTTTAGACAATAGACTAACTCAGGACATCTAGATACAAACCTAGATATTATATCAATTGTCATTACATATTAATACAAGCTTCTATTTGGTTACCTAATAACTATAATCACGTCAATATTTCCAAGCTAAAAACCGACTTAAAAACAGGTTTTTACGAGAAACCTTTTTTAAATCGGTTAGAAACGGGACCAATCTGTAAGCATACCCTTTCATATACTGTAAACAAAATCGGTTCATATCCAGGTAACAATATCAAAAAGAACATTGAGAACCACTTCTGGATTGAGTCGGTTAGAATTGTACCGGAACTAACAGTACCCCGCGGATTTACCGGCGCAGTACCCGTTCCTTTGGGAATAGGTATTAGCATGAAAATTAAATAAATAAATAAAAATAAATGTATTGCAAAAAATATAAGGTACACATAGATAAATACAAGGCAATAAACAAAAGTCTGTGTCTCTGCTGTTGTTGTGCGGGACGGTCCCGCACGCCGCTGTTCAGTAGCCGCCTGCTCCCCAAGGTGGAGGGCGGGAGCTGTGACAGATAGATGGCCGAGCATTAACTTAACTTAATTATAAATTGAGATCAAAACAAGCACTTGTAATCCTCCCTCTTAAATCTATACTAATACTAGCTGTGCCCTGCGGTTTCATCTGCATTTTTTTCCTCACTGCTTACCGTTTAAACTTTCCTGGACTTTCATGAATATTCCAAGACCAAAATTAGCTAAATCGGTTCAGCCGTTCTCGAGTTTTAAGCAGACTAACGAACAGCAATTCATTTTTATTTATATAGATAGATTATAAAGAGGTAAAGTTTTAAACTTTGTATGTTTGTTTGTAGGGGCTAATCTCAGAAATTCAATCTGAATTGAATAATTCTTTTTGTAATGGATAGCCACATTCAACGGGAAGGTTATAGGCTACTTTTCATCCTTAAATCCCCACGGGAACGAACACAACAGGGGTAAAACCACTGGATACTGCTAGTAATTCTTTATTTTGATGAAAACCGCATGCAAATGTCTTTGAGAAAGTCAATTACTGACAGACAGCTTTTAGGGAAATCGCGATGCAGCTAGTCTATGGGGAGTGGGCTGACAAGTGTCACAGAGAATAGACAATTTGTGTTCTCCAAACTATTTTGTGCAACAATGTAGATTCGACAATTAGTAATTCCCTGGGGTTTGAGATGATCAACCCGCATTAGGCAAGCGTGGTGAATAATCCTAATCCTCACTGAACTGATATCTTCAGTGAGACGAGAGGCTTTTGCCCAGCTGTGGGACATAACAGACTATTACTTTTATACATTTTCATAAGAAGTAGATACATATCTAAGTTGTAAAAGGTACATTGATCAACTAACAAGATATTAAATTAAGTAACACAATTAAACCGTTCGTCCAAATTCAACCTTTCTATAAACCTTTCAATATTTCCTACGTACTCGAAATTTACTTCGACTCAATCAAAAACAACCAAAAGAACATCATTTCAATAAATAATCTCAACAAATCACACAATTTACGATACATCGCTTCTCCTCGGAGCTTTACGAACAAATATTTAGATTTCCTTCGAATAAATGAGGCAATGTATCTTGTACAATCCAATACAATCGTAATAGATAGACAATAGTAAAAGTGGAATAGTGATATAATCGACCAGTTTTTGTAGAGCTTTGGTGGGTAGGATATTGGAATGGGTGAGAGGTCTAGTCAAATTTGTGCCAATGTGGAGCACAAAATAAACGAATTGATTCGCATAGGAGTGTTCGGTACTGTTACGGGTTCTGTATGAATAAATAAATTATATATTTTATAATATACGTTGACAAGCCCGTTGGTGCAGTGGCATGTGTTCACGCTTACAGTGCAGGGGTTGCGGGTTCGATTCAACGGAGTCAACAATATGTGCAGGCATAATTGTTGGCGAAGAACATCTGGGTGTCAATTATATATTCTTACAAAGTATTTGTGTATGTGTATGTATCTATAGGTATGTATTTTATATTTAATACACTGGCCACCAAAAGAAAGTTGGCATTTTGGCAATTGCTCCTGAACAGGAGAAGTTACAGTTTTGAAATAAAAAGCAGTTTGTAGAAAAATTCAATAGCTTTCTCTTAAGCTATAGTTTTTTATACCTTGGTATTATTTTCAAAATTAAAAATAATAAAAACAAAAAACACCCGTAAACGTAGTATCATAGTTAATCATAGAAAAAGTATCCGTAAACGTAGTTTCAATTTAAAAAGTGCAGAGTTAGCTTCAATTAGACACCAGTAAACATCATAACCGTTTTGCCCCTACTCCCGCGGACCCCTAAAACTGCACAGTGCATTAAAACAGCCAGTCGCCTGAGTATAAAAACTGCCTCTACTACAATTGTGCCATCACTCCTCCCTGTACTTTTCTCGGATTACGTCGAAATGTGTTTAGCCATTACTTCCGTGAGTTCCACTTTCCTTATTAGTCGGTTAATTTTGGATTTTTTGAAAATTTATGTGTGTTCGATTTTGTCAATGTGTGTGTGTGTGTTGTGTTTCTGATGTAGAAACATCACTAAAGTGTGTTAAAAATTATGTTTTGCCCTGTAATGTCCCACAGCTGGGCAAATACCTTTTCATAAGTAAAATATTACTGGTAATGGGCCAATGTGTGTTTACAAAAACTACGTATACTCTTTTACCTACGCAGTCGGGAAATTCAGTGCAATATTTTACATTTTATCTTCCATCATCCTCATTTGCTCCGCACTGGGGCATTACAGGCTAATATATTCTTTCATAATCATTCAATATAAAAGTTTTAATATTAAACATATATTTTTGTGTATATATTTACTCATTGTATAAAATAAATTAACCTCAGTGAGTAATAAGCCTTTATCCTGCAGTATGATTTACAGGCCACTTATAATAGGTTTTACTTTACGAAACAAAATAATTCCCACTCTCTAAAAATTCGTTGTAACTATTCTCAACAGTAAAGTGAACAACAAAACTGTAACGCCTGAGTTTTTATAATAGCAATAAAATAGATGGTCGTTGAAATAGCTCACACAATTTTGGCAGGCGCTTTTGTGGACAGTTCTATACGCAGAGTATTTTTGCCGTTGTTCGATTGTGTGCTAAACTTTTGTTTGCTTTTGAATTCAAACAATTTATTTAAAGTATCGATAAATGATTTTATTTTAAACGATTTTTATAGATTTTATTAAATGATTCGACTGTCGATTTTAATGATCGATTACTGATTAATGAAACTTTCTAAAATTCATTGGGACTTCAGTGTTTCAGAGGCTTCCATTGATGAGTTGTCATTTCATTGATATTATAATAATTTATGTATAAACAATTTTAAACTTATTAGTGGAATTTTGAAGCAATATTCGGGAAAATTCTGAGTAACTATTTTGAAATATAGCCTTTGTACACTAAACTTTATTAAACACCTACAAACTATAATAAAATAGAAGTATAATTTATAGTAGCTGAACTACAAGTATAAAAATTATAGTAACGAGGGGGCCGCTCGCAATAACGTCCACTCAAAATAATATATATCTCGTGGCAACAGGGGCATAACTCAAAAATATAACGCACTAGTAGGGTCACCATGGCGGGACGGATTTGGGGACAATTTGGGAAATTAATCTATATCTATACTTCTATACTAATATTATAAAGAGGAAAGGTTTGATTTTTTGTTTGTTTGTTTCGAATAGGCTCTGAAACTACTGCACCGAATTAAAAAATTCTTTCACCATTCGAAAGCTACACTATCCCTGAGTGACATAGGCTATATTTATTCCCGAAATTCCCACGGGAACGGGCACAACGCGGGTATATGTAACCCAAGGTATGAAAAACATGCCTAAAAAATTGGTTATTGGCGTGCGCTACTAAATCTATTGATGATACACAAAAACAATGTTCTACACAATCAAAGTACATATTATCATTGCGAACAAATAAGTTCGCGAGGGCATATGTCTAACTATTATAGTTAAGACACAATAACCGTTTTAAGTTAAAATTAATTAGTTAAAAAAGGAGTGTAATTTTAAGTTGATGATATTCATATGATGATATGAATCTACATCAAAATAAATGGCTCTACAATCAAGGTTAATTATGTTTCTTTGTGTACCTCTTTAAATTATTAAAATCGGACAGTTAGTTTCAGAGTTATGATGAGAAATATCACTACATAGTATAAAATAAAGTCGTCTCTGTTTCGTGTCTGTTTGTCTGTATGCTTAAATCTTTAAAATTACGCAACGGATTTTGATGCGGTTTTTTTGTAATAGGTAGAGTGATTCAAGAGGAAGGTTTTTATGTAAAAAAATTCCCGAAATTCCCACGGGAACGGCCACAACGCGGGTAAAACCGCGGGGCGCTGCTTACAAAATAGTAATGCTCGATGGCGGGTCTCTTATGGCTACTTACTGTTTCGTGCGGTCAAAGCGCGCGGGGATATACCTACCTACGAACTACGAACGACGAAGACGTGCTATGTAGGTATTATCCCGAATTCTTCCTCACATGAAATCTTGATTGTGTATACATATATACTCGCGCGAGACATGTAATATTTTATCCCCAATTTCCCACTTGAAATTTTGATTGTGTATATTCCTGCGGGAGACACGCAATGTTTTATCCCGATTTTCCTACATGAAATCTTGATTACCCGAAGCGAAGCGAGGGCGGGTCGCTAGTATAATATAAAAATGAAACCCGTTTTCCTTGGTCAAGGCATCACGCGTGAAAGGCTGGACCGATTTCCACGGTTTTGCATTCGTTGGAAAGGTCTCGGGCTCCGTGAGGTTTATAGGGAATAAAAATCTCAAAATTCCCACGGGAACGGGGGCGCTGCGGGTGAAACCGCGGGGCACAGCTAGTCAGAAATAATTGTATATTGTAATTTATAAATATTTCTGATTAATTTCCCAAATCGTTAAATATTAAACATTTTGACTCGAAAATGAAGTTAGGTTTAACTGAAAACATAACAAGTACTTCTAGGGGACCAAAGCCTCTCATTGAAATACTAACCGACAAGATTGAAAGTGCTTTGTCGATGGCGCCTGTCTCACGCAAATATACGAGCACTCAATTTGAAAATAACTTCAACAATAATTTATTGTAGTTGAAATTGAACTTACAACGAACGAACGCTATTGTAGTCATCCACAAATTCGTTTGAAAAATGGTCCTTTAGATAAACTCTGTATGTCATAAATGATGAATGAATATCAAGAACTTTCTTCGAAAAATTCATGAAGTTAAAGAATTTTAAGGTTTTAGTTTTTACTAGCAGCGTCCTGTAGTGTCACCCCAGTTGTAGTAGTTCCGGGAAGAATAATAGAGGAAACAAACGCCCATTTTTGATCTCGTGTCTTAATAAATCTCCATATCAAATCTCTGTATCAATCAGTTTAGCGATTTCGCCATGAAATCGTTATAGACGATACGCTTTTATTTTATTTATTTTATTTTATTTTATTACAGCACAAAACACATTACAACCACATAAAAATCTTACTTACTAAAACTCGAATTTGATCTTGATTGTAACATAAACACATGTGCTACATCTAGTTAAAATATAAATTATGCTAAACTTACTACAAATAAATACTTAGGTTAAATATAAAAAAGTTAGAAAGAAAATATAAAAATAATAAGGTTATAAATAAAGAATTTTCCTTACTTGGTGGATAAACTTACAAATTTTTTGCTCGAAAATATCTAGCTCACAGTTAATTTTAGCTAATTCATTATATTGACGGGCCATTCTAATTAGGGGATTGTAATACGAAATATTATTTCTGTAGGTCTGTAATATGAAGATATTGCATTTATTTTGATCTCGTGTTCTAAATCTAGTGTTAAAAGATATTTGAGATAATAAATCCGGTGAATCGACAACAGAATGAATGATTTTATAAAATTGAATGAAATCAAAATAACGTCGCCGGATTTTTAAGGATTGAACCTTAAATTTACTGAGCCTCTCCTCATAACTCATGCTTGAACGTCCAGGTAAGAGCCGGTAGCACAGCAACCTAAGACATTTACGTTGCACCCTTTCAATATTGTTGCTGTGAACCTCGTAATAAGGAGACCATATGACACTGCCGTATTCAAGAACACTTCTGACAAGCGAGTTAAACAAGTACAACAGGCATTTTGATTTTTTAAAACCTTTTGTCGATCTTAGAATAAATCCTAAAAGTCGACTTGCTTTGGCAGTGATATTTAGGTAATGGTCACGAAATGAAAGTTTCTCATCAAAAAGAATGCCTAGATCCTTAACGACCGTACGCCGGTTGAGTGTTTTGCCTTCAATGGTATAATCGTAGGAAATCTTGTGAAACTTATTAGTGAAGGAGATTGTACAGCATTTGTCAATATTTAAAGACATACGGTTATCTTTACACCAGACAGCCAACGTATTTAGGTCCTTCTGTATTAAGTCACAGTCGGCGGTCGTTAACACTTCCTTAAAAATTTTCAAGTCATCAGCATACAATAAACAGGGACAAGACAATCGCTGGACCAGGTCGTTAATGAAGATAACGAAGAGGAGAGGGCCCAATTTAGAGCCCTGCGGCACCCCAGAGGTAATGAATACAGGGCTTGAGATGAAGCCTTTTAAGGTTACTAATTGAGACCTATTGTCAAGATAGGAACAAATCCAACGGTAGAGACTACCATGAATTCCATAAGACTGTAATTTGGCACATAGGATACGGTGACACAATCTATCAAACGCTTTGGCGAAGTCTGTGTAAACCGAATCAACTTGGCTACGTTTGGCAAAGGCTTGGCAAAGATAGTTTTTATATGCTAATAGATTTGTTATTGTTGATCTGTTTTTTACGAATCCGTGTTGCATCTCAGAAAGCATTGGCTTTATAAAAGAGTATAAGTAGTTGTAAACTATCGATTCAAGTAATTTTGAAAAACAACACAATATACTAATGGGCCGATAATTTTCACATCGTGATTTGTCTCCTGCTTTGTAAATTGGAACAATGTGAGCACATTTCCACCGGTTCGGGAAAACACCTCGACTAAGCGACAAATTAAACAAAATACAAAGTGGGATGGAGAGTTCATCGCCACAAGATTTGACAAAGAACGCGGGAAGCTCATCCGGACCGGGGCCTTTATTTTTGTCTAACTTGTCTATGTTACATTTTATTTCCTTTTCCGTGATACTAATATGTGACAAAGAGTTTGACATGTTGGTTTCTGTGGGTTCTGTGGAGTCCTCATTATCACGGCCACTATTGCTATTTAGGTCTTTATCTATTGCAAAAACGGAGCCGAAGTATTCTGAAAACAATTCACAAATACCTTGGCCATTAGAAGAAGACTTACTACCGAAGGACATGTTGTTCGGCACAGATACCTTACCCTTTTTGTTATTAACAAACCTCCAGAAATATTTTATGTCTTGCTCTACAGAGTCCTCGACTATAGACTGATACTGTGAGTAACATTCGTCATGTAGAATCTTACACCTGTCACGCAACAATGAGAATGTGTCATAGTCTCTTTTATTTCCATACGTTTTAAAAAGTATGTGGTATTTATTTTTCTCCATAATGCACTTGATTAAAGGCTTATTATACCATATGGGATACGATGAATATTTCAAGGACTTAAAAGGTGTGTACTTGTTAATAGTTTTAAATAATAAATCATAGAAAATATCAACACAGGTGTCGACGTCTGGGGATGTCAGAGTATTAAACCAATCAATGGACTTTAACTCAGATTTTATTAGGTTTATGTTACATTTAGAGAAATCTAAAACCTTTGTAGTATTACGCTTAAGACTCTTAGAAAACTTTAATGCGTTTATATCTATCAATAAGGCAGGATGATGCTTATCCAAACGACTGAGAGAATGTGCCTCACTCACCATTATATTATCTCGATTAGATAATACTAGATCAAGAAGACGTCCGTTTTTGTTATGAATTGTGTTATATTGAGTTAAATTGCAAAGGGAAAGAAGTTCTGATAACATTTGAGATATTTTACTAGGTGCTTGAGTTATTGCATCATTAGTCGGTAGAGAAGTAGGACAGTAGTCCGGGGTATTAAAGTCACCAATAATTAAAAAGTAATCGTCAGGAAAATCGTGCAAAATCAAACGTTGACAATACGTGTAGAATATTTTTCTCTTATCAACTGTGATATCTGGAGGTAAATAACAGACGCAAATGTGTAAGCGTGGCTGATCACGAGAAAACGGTATAACTGTGAGCCAAATATCCTCTATAGAGCTATCCCACGACACTTGTCTAATCACTTCATATTTTTTAAGGATTGCAATTAACACCCCTCCACCTTCTGTCTTCGTGGAGCTAGATTCGATTCTATCTCGCCTAAACAAGTTATAACGGTCATCTACAACTTCCCCATCATATACACTTTTATTTAGGTTTGTTTCAGTAAGGCATATAATATCATAATTAGTATTTAGAATATTCAAGTAAAATTCAGATAGTTTGCTACGGAATCTATTGACGTTTTGATAAAATAGGTTAACCATTTAAAGTACAAATCAAGACAAAAATAAAACAAATATTAATTAAACTGTAAACAATAAAGGTATGTAACTATAGTATATAATAAACAAAAGTGGACAGTAACAATGATATTACTCGCGTTTTAGATTATGTAATATTTCATGAGATTTAATAAGAACGGCCGGACTTTTTTCGTCCTTACGCACGTACACTTGGCCGAAACGGACCCACACATATTTAAAATTATTGTCTTTACAAAATTTTCTCGACAAATTATGAATCACCTTCACTTCAGGAGACAAATGTTCGGACAAATAAATCCTAGTTTTGCCTTCACCGAGTCCAATATGAGAAGAGTTAAGCCTGTCATTAGCATGTACCTTATTGAAACGGGTAACCGCGGATAGTACGTCATCACGCAGGCGCTGTGAGGAGAGTGTTACTAATATGTTCCTGGGTCTTTTCGAACTTTGGTTCATTTTAGCTACACGTCGACACGCCTTGACATCGCTCTCTGACACCACAACACGCAGACAGTCACATAGCTTGTGAAACATTGCCATAAGATCCTCAGTTTTGTTCTCAGGTACCTCATGAATCTCTATGTTTAGATCACGCGAGATTTTTTCGACTGTAGAAAGGCGATTATGAAGTTTGGATAAAGTCTCTTGTGATTTAACTAATTTTGTTTCAAGGTCCTTAATCTTATTGTCCTTCGCAGTTATATCCGATCGCAGATCGTTTTGTTGCTTTTATATTATGTTACTGTTACTGTTAGCCTGTATCATCCCACTGTTGGGCAAAGGCCTCCCCCCATTTCCGCCACTCTTCTCGATTTGAAGCCACCAGTTGCCAGTCCCTCTTGTAGGCGATAAATTATGTAATGTAGATTATAACAATTATGTAAAGTCTATAACTTGAGATTCAGGAGGAAATTATTGAAACGACCACCATTATACAAAATATAAAGTAAAGTATTAGCCTGTATTGTCCCACTGCTGGGCAAAGGCCTCTCATCTCACTGAAGATATCAGTACAGTGAGGAGGATTACACATAATCATCATCAGCTTGCCAAATGTGGTTTGGTGATCTCAAACCCGAGCCATTTTTGAAAAGTAGGAATCATGTTTTCGCTCCACTCGGGAATTGAACCTGGTACCTCAGTCTTGGCAGGCGAGTGCACATACCATTAGACCACCGAGGCGTAACAAAATATATTTACCAATATTTTTAATGAACAATGTGGACATAGTCTATCTCAATTTCATAACGATCTAATTACATTACTCTGGTCTCGAGTAAGGGTCGTTTGCATCGATAAAATAGTAATTGAATTTTCTTCAGGGAATCACTACTACATAGTATAAAACAAAGTCGCTTTCCGCTGTCTGTCCCTATGTATGCTTAGATCTTTAAAACTACGCAACGGATTTTGATGCAGTTTTTTTAATAGATAGAGTGATTTAAGAGGGAGGTTTATAAGTATAAAAATTCCTGAAATTCCCACGGGAACGGGCACAACGCGGGTAACACTGCGGGTTGCTGCTAGTAAGTTATAAGAATTACTGTACTTATAACCTTAGCTCGAGACCTTTGCCCTGTTCGGGCAGGCCGATAGTTCAATTTTATATTTGTTTCAATTAGTTTTGTGTTTTATTAGACTTTACATCAATATTGACTTTGTTTAGAACATTGTAAATGAAAAAGTTGGTAATTATATTTATTGATTGAAACATTGTCTGAAGTTTTATACAAATTACCTTAATGGATTTAGATTGGTGTAACGAGAGGATAACGTTATAGCTAACTAGCTGCGCCCCGCGGTTTCACCCGCATTGTATGTATCCGTCCCATCGGGAATTTCGGGATAAAATGTATCCCACATGAGGGTGAATAATATGTTTGTTACTCTTTCACGAAAAAACTATTGGACGGATTTGGATGAAACTGTACAGTAATATAGGTTATACATCAGAATAACACATTTGAGAGACCTTTAGCGACTCAATAACTCTGACACCAGGATTGGTCAGGTTGACCATCCGCACGATGAAGACGAAGACCCCGAATATCCCGCGGGAACGGGTACAACGCGGGTAACACTGCGGGTCGTGTCGTGGCTAGTATATAAATACATATATCCCACAATATCCGTCCCCCATGGCCTCCCTACTCAACTAATGGTGGTGTAACCGGCTGAGCGGCGTCGTATATTAAATGTCGCGCAGCTTATCAGCTCGCCACATGGATGGTGTTAGGTCAGCCTCCGTATCACCGGAAAAATATATACCTTTAGGAAGAACAAGAAAAAATATATATTGACTAACACTTTTGAGAGTAGGATGGAGAACTGAAATAGGTCAAAATTGAAAATGTGGTCTGGTTGAAATGTAATTAAAACACACACAGACTCACACACACACACACACACAAAATCACCACACGTAGTACCTACTGCGGGTTATAGTGATCTCAAATTCGAGCCATGTTTGAAAAGTAGGAAACATGTATTCGCTCGACCTGAGAATTGAATCCAGGACCTCAGTCTTGGCAGGCGAGTGCACATACCACTAGACTACCAAGGCGATTAAAACTAAATAAAACGATTTTCCTTCCAAAATGTTTTTATTCCTCTCCTTCTTGCAGTTTTTATCAGCTGTGCTGCTGTCAGTGGCTGCTTCAGACCTTCAATGGAACCCCTACGCGCAACCCCAAATGATAAACTTCGGGCAGGATCAACAAGTAAGTCGGGGATATTTAAAAAATTAGTATGTAAGGATAGCAAATAACTTGAGTGACCCATGTATTAATTTTCTCATATATCTATACTAATATTATAAAGCTGCAGAGTTTGTTTGTACGCGCTAATCTCAGAAACTACTGGTCTTATTTGAAAAATACTTTCAGTGTTGGATAGTGCACTTATCAAGGAAGGCTATAGGCTATTTTTTATCTCGAAAATCCCAAAGGAACGGGCACAACGCGGGTAAAACCGCGGGGCGCTGCTAGTGTTTTCACAAGTGGATTATATACTCGTATAATAAAGCATTTGAGAGAGTAAGCTCAGTGACCGCCATCTATTTAATTCCCACCCTCTGAAATGCAATAAGCATTTTAATAAGTACTTGCGGTAAAGAAGACTATATTAAAAGAATCAGCCGGCATATAAATAGGCCTGACTTAATAACTGACGTTATGAAATATCAAATTATATGACATTGGGTTCCGTACGATTTAAGATACATTTAAAAAATATCAAAAAAAAAAAAAACATTTTTGACACTGAATGACAATTCAGTGTCCTTCTTTGAATCATATTGATATTGTCTCTAACACTGTCATTCAGTGTCCTTCTTTGAATCATATCGCTAATGGTCATCGCCTCGCTATACCGTGGCACCTTTAACCATGTTATAAGTAAAATATACTTTTCTTATCTAGAAATCAGTTTTTTAGCTATAAATAAAGTCAAACCCTCATAATTGAAATACGAATTTTAAAAGCTGAATACAGATCTAAATAAAACTAGAAAAAATAACTTTAACTAAATCCATTTGTAGAAAAATATTTAACGTAAAATTCTAAAAATACTTTAAAAAATGTGGCTCGTATATTTTAGTTTTTAATTAACATTTGTACATCAAAAGCTAACACTCTTTGAGTTTTGAAATGAGCTTTTCGTTTTAATATTCTTTAGTAAATACTAGCAGCGCCCCGCGGTGTTACCCGCGTTGTGCCCGTTCACGTGGGAATTTCGGGATGAAAAATAGCCTATAATTTACCCGTTGAATGTGGCTATCTATTACAAAAGTATTATTCAAATCGGACTGATAATTTTTGAGATTACCTTGAACATACTAACAAACAAACAAACTTACCTCTTTATAGGTAATATTAGTATAGATAACTCTCAACTTCTGCTGTATAGTTATTTATTTGAAATTAGGTACTAAATTCCTATTTATGTTACAAAATTGATATTATTTATGGGGCTTCATATTTATGTCCAGTTCAATCACTTACGCCCTACGCAGAGACATCAAATGTTTCCTCAGTAGAGATTGAATGAGTGATTTTAAAATGTTGTACGGGTCACCGTACAGTTCATTGCACTAACGAAACGCTGTGTTAGCGTATTTCGTTTATTCACTTAATTAATTATTTTTACCATCAGTTCACATATCATCGTTGTGCCGCGTACACATCATAATCATACAGTGAATTCAATAAATTATAACTTATACCAGCAATCATTATATCTTATCATTTAACTTAACTAAGGTGTTAGGCTCTACAAGCCCCAACATCTTATGGTCCTTCGAGCCTCCGAATAGGCGGGATCTACTCACGCGAGTGTCTTACAAATACCACGTGGGTTGGTAACCAGTCTTCGGTGAGTCCACTTATATTATATACCCATAAAACTTCAAAATGGAAGACCTTCTATCAAAGCAGCAGCAGAACATGGGAGCCATGGAACGGCTCCTAAGCAACTTTAAAAAGGATGGTCCAAATCGTAGAGATTTTTTGTATATTAAGAAGCGCATTAGCGATTTAGATAGTCTCTTTCAAGATTTTCAAAGCAACCATATAAAACTGTGTGAATTTGACGATAAAAAACATGAGTATTTTCTCACTGATTGTTATAAGCAAGCGTCAGATTTTTATCAGGAAGCTAGAGCATTCATAATGAAACATTTACCCCCTGAACCGTTTCTTAGGCCAGCTACTCCCCTAGGGTCCCCAAACGTCCTAGCCCAGCAATCAACCAGCAAGCACGACGGCGAGACGGCAGCAGTCAAGGATCAAGGGACAAGTAGCAAGCTAGAAGAAATGTTAAGGAAGCAAAAGAGTTATTTCAAGGCGTTACATCATACTTTGAAGAACATTGACCTTGAAGCGAGTTTGGAAACTTCAGAGTATCAAGAACTGTTAAGCGTATTGAAGTCGCGGTGGTCTCTCATCGACACTCTTCATTGGGAGATCGACAGCGAGCTCATTGAGGATAATGAGGAGTACGAGCAAGCGTTTGGTGCGTATGAGGTCAAATATCAACAGATGAAGAAGGCTATCACGGAAAAATTGCGGTCACAGAGTTTTCAAGAAAAATCGACTCCAGTAACAGAGATCCCAATTTTCAGCGGTAGTTATCTACATTGGGTTACTTTCAAGGATTTGTTCACCGGATCTATACACAACAATCGGTCCATAACAGGTGGACAAAAGATGCAAATTCTTAAGGGGAAACTCCGAGGTGAAGCCGAAAAATTGATTCACCACCTGAACATCAACTGTGAGAACTATGAAGCTGCCTGGGAAATCCTTAACGACCGCTACAACAATAAGAAACTAATATTGAACACCTACCTTCAGAACCTCATGAACCTACCTACACTCCATCATCAAACCGCAGCAGCCATTAAGAAGTTACATGACACCACTAACGAGTCTCTAAACGGAATCCGGAACTTAGGAGTTGAAATTAGCCACTGGGATTCGATCATAGTCTATATCCTAACACAAAAACTGGATATTGAAACCCATGACGGTTACGTTGAATCGCTCAAAGGATCGCGTGAGATTCCTGTTTTAGCGGAGTTAATGTCTTATTTAAAGACGAAGTTCACTAATCTCGAGAGCTCTAAACGCAAACAAGAAACGCCTAAACCTCAACATAGTCAAGTGAAGGACAGAGAGGTCTATAAGCAATCACCGGAGAACAAAAAGACTCCTTTCTTCAAATCATTCAATATTAACAAGAAAACATTTAATTCAAATAAAATTCAAACATGTCCTATTTGCAATGAGGCACATGGTATTTACAATTGTGAAACATTTCTCAAGTTTACACCGGAAAGAAAATGTAGAACAATAACCGATTTGTCGTTATGCAAAAATTGCCTTTATGATCATGATGGTAGAGATTGCTTTTCCACCAAAAGGTGTAGAACTTGCCAAGGCCAGCATAATACATTACTGCACGACAGTTTCGCAAAATCAACAATAAGCATAAAATCAAATGCAATTAAAGAACACAAAATTAATACTAATATTTTACAAGAAAATATTAGTGAAATATTGCTAGCTACAGCGAATATCAAGGTACAGGCTTCTGACGGGTCATTCCATACCATGAGGGCTCTCATTGACCAAGGGTCACAGACCTCGCTGATATCCGAGAATGCCGCACAAATATTAGGGTTGCCCCGCAAACAATGTAAGGGCATAATCTTTGGCGTTGGGGCACGAGAACAAAATTGTAAAGGAGTTGTCAACATACGGATGACGTCATCATACAATGATTCATTTACATTCGACACCGATGCGTTGATAATGAAACATTTAGTCAACAATTTGCCGAATAGATCATTTTCAAAACCTTCCTGGACTTATTTAGAACATCTGCAACTTGCTGATCCAGAGTTTTATGTCAGTCGCCCGATAGATATTCTGTTAGGCGCTGAAATATACTCTTACATCATTCAATCAGGGATCGTCAAGGATACAGAATGCGTGCCAGTCGCTCAACAAACACGTTTAGGTTGGATATTATGTGGAAATGTCGTTTCGTTTCAATGCAACGTGGTCAACATCAATGTAAAGGACATTCAACAATTTTGGGCAATAGAAGATTTAGCTGACGATTCAAACATCTCCAATGAAGATCAACAGTGCGTTCAGCTGTACGAGTCCACAACAACGCGCCAGGAGGACGGTAAATACGTCGTGCGCCTCCCTATGTTGCCCGGCCGGCCGGCCGCGCATCGCGCGCGGGCATGGGCATCGCGCAACCTTTCACGGAGGGGCCCGCCTAACATTAGCATGGTTGAGAAAACAATATTGGATTGTCGGTGGCAACAGAACAGTCAAGAAACGTCTACGTCAATGCGTAACTTGCAGAAAACACAATCCAGCCAAATTACATCAAATTATGGGTGACTTACCGGAACCAAGGACCAATCCTACGAGACCCTTCTATCATACCGGCGTGGATTACACTGGAGCGGTCGAGATTAAATTTAACAAAGGCCGAGGAGCAAAAACAACGAAGGGATACATAGCAGTTTTTGTCTGTATGGTCACCAAAGCGATTCATATAGAACTGGTATCAGACATGACATCGTCAGCATTTTTAGCAGCTCTAAGACGATTGTCAGCCAGAAGAGGTTCTCCGTCACATATGTACAGTGATAACGGGACCAACTTCGTAGGAGCAAATAAAATCTTGGCAAAGGAGTACATAGATATTAAAGCTATCTTAACTGAAAGTTTTCACTCATACCTCAGCGAGATGCAGATACAGTGGCACTTCAATGCACCATCGTGGCCCTCAGCAGGAGGACTATGGGAAGCATCTGTCAAAAGCTTAAAGTACCACCTTCGTAGAGTAATCGGCGAGCAAAAACTTACCTTTGAAGAGTACTCGACTATTTTAGCACAATTAGAAGCTTGCCTCAACTCGAGACCACTTTGCGCTCTTTCGGAAGACCCAGATGACTTGGATTATTTAACACCGTCTCACTTTTTAGCCAGTGGTCCAGTTTTAACTATTTACGAAACCGAAAGAGATGCCAGAACTAGATGGCGGCTGGCTCAGAAAACCTTCCATGATATTTGGAGGAAATGGCAAACAGAATATCTCAGTCAACTATCATTGCGAGGCAAGTGGCAACAAGCACAGGATAACATCAACCTCAACGATATCGTTATCATCCACGAAGCTAATTTACCCGCGGGTAAATGGGCATTAGGTCGAATCGTTGATTTGCACCCCGGCCAAGATGGATACGTCAGAGTAGTATCAATTAAGACAAAAAACGGCATAATAAGGAGACCTATTGTTAAACTTTCGCTTTTACCTGTCAACTTCGAATACCAAGATACCATTAACAGCAAACAACAAACAACTACACAAGGCGAGATTAACAAAAAGCCCCCAATAACTAGAGGACCAAGCATCAATATCATTACAAAACTATTTCTGTTGTTTATGATGCTATTCGTTTCCTCGGCAAGTGGCGCTTACAACATTTCATCAGTTCCAGCCTATAAAGGACTCTACTTCGATAAGCTATCTGACATGCGTTTAATACAGGATCAATGGAAAGTAGTAGTGTATTATAAAATGGATGCATACTGGAACGGAATAGGAACATTCAAGTCATACACGGATCGACTGGAAACAATATGCGATCAAATGGATATTAAAACTCAATGTACAATTATATTATTGCAACAAAATCATGACTTTAATGAATTAGAATATTACAATGACATGTTGCTCAATCAGCAGTTTAGAGTGCAGTCACCCGAGGCAGCGCGTCAGCGTCAGCGCACGCGCCGCGGCCTTGTTAACGGTGTCGGTTACATCGCTAATAGCCTTTTCGGTGTATTGGATGAGCACTTCGCCGAACAATATCAAAAGGATATCGCGCTAGTTAGATTTAACCAAAAGCATCTGTTGTCTCTAGCGAGGAATCAAACGTCTATCATAGAAGCCGAAAATAGTGTTTTGAAGAGAATAGAAGCGGGCTTACAAAAACAATCCAAAATGTTTAACCAACACCTGAGTAGTCTGGACAAGACGTCCCTTTCCATCAGAAAGGAGGTTCTGAAGGCCAGAACCAGTGAAGACTTTGTATTGACCAGTATTATAGCAAATAATCTTCTTAATAGCCTAAAGAATATTCAAGGAACGTTATTGGACACTTTAACGCACATTCAGCAACTTAACATCCACCTCATACCACCAACGCAACTTCGCGATGAGCTCTATACTATATCAAATCAGATATCAAGAGAACTCTCTTTGCCTATTGAAAACATAGCAACGGACTTATATATACTGTATCAAATAATGCAAGTCAAGGCACGCATGTCCTATCAGTACTTTATTTTTGAAATAAAAATTCCGCTAGTATCGCGAGACAGTTATGAAATCTACCGACCTATTCCTATCTCACAACAAATCAAGAAAACCATGGTAAAAATAGCACCTATCGCAGATTACTTAGCCTTAAACATAAGACAAAATACACACTTGCCATTGACACAGTTTGAACTACAGCAGTGTATTCATATTACTACCACAAGTTTGTGTAAGGTCCAGAAACCGATTTACCAACTAGACTCCGACAATAATCTATGCATCAAGAGCGACCAAGGAAACTCCTGCAGGACAACCACCACGGTTTGTGAAACTACATGGACGGAGCTGTTTACAAATAATCACTTTTTATTATCATGTTGCGGTCTGTGTAAACTTCGTTTTATATGTGGGAGTCAGGTTACCGACGAACAGCTCACCGGGGTAAATGTTGTTGCTCTAGCAAAAGATTGTGTCATAAAAGGGGACACTTTTACAATAATATCACACGCAGAACTGACAAATAACATTAGCATCAAATCGGACCTTTTGAATATAAAGTTAGCACCCGTCAATAACATAATAAATGTTTCGATACCGGTTGCCGATTACCAACAGCCGGACAATTTGACGTTATCATTTCAAAACATAAACGATCAGATAGATCGTTTGAAAGCATCTTCATCGGACGAGGAGTCGGGAGAGGTGTCTCTCCACGACGTACACCACTACGTGGCCATCTACTGCGTAGCATCTCAATCACTACTAATCAATCATTACACTCATCCCTCAGCCTCCAGCTTTCTAGCCCCGGAGCATGTACGGGTCACCGTACAGTTCATTGCACTAACGAAACGCTGTGTTAGCGTATTTCGTTTATTCACTTAATTAATTATTTTTACCATCAGTTCACATATCATCGTTGTGCCGCGTACACATCATAATCATACAGTGAATTCAATAAATTATAACTTATACCAGCAATCATTATATCTTATCATTTAACTTAACTAAGGTGTTAGGCTCTACAAGCCCCAACAAATGTAATGTATGTAAAACAAGCCGCACCCCGCGGTGTAACCCGCATTGCACCCGTTCCCGCGGGAATTTCGGGATTAAATGCATCCCGTGTGATATTCTGATGACCTACATTACTGTAAGGTTTCATCCAAATCCGTCCGTAAAAAACATCCATACATACATCCGTCCTCATAAACTTTCGCATTTATAATATTAGTAGGATTACTTCCATGTTTAACTGGACGTCTCTAAGTGCGACTGTTAACAATATTCAGTCACTTTTTTACCGAAATTATTTTTTATTAACCTTTTACTACTGTTTTCCCGAACAACTGCGGACCCCTAAACAAATAAAATATTATTATTTTTTCGGTAAAGAGAATATATATAGGGCCATAAAGCTATGTAACGAGTATTCCTGGTACAGCGTCAGCTTTTTATTGTTTACATCAGGTGCTTCGGTACACATATTGTGCCCTAAAGTAAATATACTTGCGTAATACTATAATTGTTAATACGGTCGTGGCGTACTTTGACTAAGCGATGTGAACTCATTGCTATACTTCAGCAACGTGCAGCTCGGTATCTACTGGTGGCCGTTAGAGCGTTTGTCCACCGCCGCCGGCACCGGACCGTTCACCGGGAACGAGATTATTTCGGCCCAAGTTTATTATGACGTGACGGATGTGCGGTGGACACGCGGCTAAAGCAAAACGCTCAATGTATCTACCGCTACTTCGGCGCCGTCATCTCTTTCCCGGTGACGATGACGGTCCGGTGCCGGCGGCGGTGGACAAACGCTCTTAGTGGCATTTCTATCTGAGCGCTACCGTGCTTTAGTAGGCACGTTAAATTATCGGTCCCGGTTGTTTCATCGCTAAACCACCTCGACTCTTGTCTTCAGTGTGTTTACAATTTTACGAAAAACAAGGCAGCACACGTAACACCGTAACTAATAAATACCGGTCCAACCCAATATATCATTCAACCGTGAAAATTGAATATCGTTCGTCGCCTGGCTTGAAAAAACGTTAAAAAATATACGGAAATATAAGTAAAAGGCCACGTCAGTTGAGGCGAGGAACGGTTTTTACGCGTTTTTTTTACGCTTTTTTAATAGAGTAGTTGAGTAACCGTTATTTCATTATTATGTAACGGTATTTAGGTCAAACCGATGTCGGTACTTTTAGTATTATTTGTGTCTCATTATTATGAGTGGTAAAGTTTGGATATAGTTGCCGGAAGTTTGTCATTTTGTCATTATTTTCTATACAATTGTGTATTGAAGATGAATATAAATGAATTGTACATAGTTACACTGTACTTGGCTAATATACTTACTTTCTTTATTCCAGTTCCAAGCAAGCGACTTTAGCAACTACGATTTCGGAGGTCAAAGTGATGAAGGTCACTCCGACGACGGAGGTCAATTCGAAGGTCACTCCGACGGCGGAGGTCACTTCGGAGGTCATGACCTCAAAGCCCACTCGTACCCCGTCCATCAACATGTCCACGAAGAAACGCCAGAACCCATCAAACATTACAAAGAAATTGTAGTCCCTGTGCATAAGAACATAGAGTTCAAAATTAACCAACCGATATTAATACCCGTTCCTCACCCAGTACCGATCCAAGTACCCGTTCCAAAAGCAATCGTTATTCCCGTTATTAAAGAAGTAACGATACCTGTTGAGAAGTCGGTACCGTACCCCGTACACAGAGAGGTACACGTCCCCAAAATCAAGGAGGTACCTTTTGAAGTAGTGAAACATATTATCGTACCGGTAGAAAAACCGGTACCGTTCAAAGTACCGGTATACGAAACTATTATTCATACTAAGAAGGGATCGCATAAGATTTAAAATTATACTTGAGTATCTTGTTTACCCTCCGAAATAATTATTAATTCGAAAACCGGTATTGGTACTTATTGAATTTTGAAGACTTTTTGTTAATGTACTAAATTATACTATGTTGTTAGGTACACTTTACCCTTAGTTTGGGGGTAAAAAGTACCCTAAATGATGTGAACTGTGCCAATTTTAATTCATATATTGTTGACCCCTAGTGTAAAAATGCAACAATCATTATTCATTTTTACAAGCTATATTTGTAATACATATAATAAGATCTGAAACCATTTGTTTTCATATATTTGTTGATCTGTTAAATTGTTGACTCATTCCTGTTCAATTGTTGATCCGTGACTGTTAATTGTTAACTCATAATTGTTAAATTGTTGTTCTTTGTTGTTACTTGTTCCATATTGTTGAGTTTGTTGTTGCTGCATGTTGTTGAGAGCTGACTTTGTAAATATTGTTATTTAGTTTTTAAGTTTAATAAATAATTGTTTTATATACATACTTATATATTTATTTACATCATTTCATTTTTAAACTTACAGTCATAGCGAGCGTAGTAATTCTATGCTTACAGTTTTAAACATTCAGTTTTCAGTGGACATTTATTTACACCTTACAAACTTATGTACACATTTATGTAACATACTAACAGCGCCCTTAGATTTTACCCGAATTGTACTCGTTCCCACGGGAATTTCGGAATGAAACACAAACTCCTCCTAACCTATCCATTACAAAAATAATTATTCAAATCGGATTGGTGGTTTCCGAGATTAAGTAAGACATGTCAAGATATATGTCACTGTCAAAGTAGCAGGTCAGATGTGTGGAACCTTCGGGTAATTTAATTTAAAAATAATAATATTATTCATTTATAAAAAATATATAAATATTTCTGTATGAACTGTTAAGGCTTGTTTTTATTATTTAATACAACAGAAAAAAATCGAAATCAGGATATTAAAAACACTGCAAGTTCATTATATAAATGTATTCACTATCCGAAGAGATATTCAGTTAAGATTCTGCATCTGAGTCATTCACATTTATAATAAAACTATCACTAACTTCAAAAAAAAAGATTAAAAAATGCATTGAGTTATATGTACTACGAACTAGAGAGGCTACGTCGAACAAAAATCGTGAAGAGATTTTTCTAATGACATTGACGGATAGGTCTAGTTGAATGACATTACTCGGGATTTAACAATAGAGATTATGAAAATCATCGTAGACCGGACTCTTAGTAGAAATATGTACCTATACTCGGAATTTTTATTAGATTCCAGATTTGACATTAGCTACTGTCATTTTGTGAAATAATGATACCACATTATAATAGTGTAGTGTAGTGATACGAATATCTTATTTCATTGCGAATCGATATTTTGTATCCGAGATGTATCCGATGTATTTTCTCATTGTTTTTTACTTATTATTAAACTAGATTATATAAGCTTTTTTTTGACACCAATATATAATTACTTGGAATGAACAGTCTAGCTAGTTAATGTGCTAGACTCTAGCACATTAACCAAAACAAACAACGTTTTTTTTTCTGTTTTATTTGTCATGTTCCTTCATGATCACATTTTTTTATTTATTTCACACACAATTATAAAAGAAAAGTCCCAGATCGTTAATTAATCGTCAAAACTAAATTATCGGTTCAGAAATATTTAATTTCCTGATATACTTAGTTTACGAGAGTAAAATTATAAACGAGAAGAATCGATCCGGAAATATTCCATTTCCATATCGAATAATTTTCGCAACGTCACTATTTAGTATTTGTCATAATGTTGCAACACTGAAATTGTCAAATCTGGAATCTAATTAAAATTTTTAGTATAGTCTTTTTTTTCTCAATAATCTCAGAAGTAAATTTTTATTTTTATTTAACAAACAAAAAAGTATAATATGAAGAATAATAGCATAAGGTTTTTTAACCGACTTAAAAAAGGAGGAAGTTTCTCAATTTGTCCGTATATACATGAGTTTTTTTGTGCGCTCGGGGATGTTTTTTCATGTTTTTTTTAAAGATATTTTGAGGTATCTCATGATGGCATCCCAGTGAAATGGAGAGAAACTTTTGAAAATCATAGGAGCGACTAGAGCATTTGTTATTTTTTTGACAAATCGAATCTATCTTTCTCTTGTTTCATGAAACTGCCGAGGAAACCTTTTTCAGCCAAATGAAAAAAAAAATATTATATAAAAAACTATTAACTCAGACTGGTAATATAAATGCTTGACTTTTAATTGGAGTCGAAAGTAATAGATCCATTCCTGGGGCATCCCTTTAATGCCAAAGATTTTTTTCAAGTCCGTTGTTTTTTGAAAACGTTTAGTGAAAGCCCTTGTTTACATACTCAATCAAATAATAATCAAACGAAAATGCATAGCCTCGTTTTTGAAGCCTTCTATAAACTTAGGGTCGAACTAACCTCCTTTTTGAAGTCGGTTAATATAAAAAGATGGTTGATGTATAATATCAATCGGAATTAGGAATTTATCAATGCTCGTCGATAGTGTCCACTCTGTATCTCATATCTCATATACTCTATGTAATATGACCGTTTGTTGATGTAAAAATATTTATTTTTAAATATTAATTATTTTAATTGTTTTCGGAGTATAAAATTATACTTGTGAGTGAAAGGTCACTCCTTTACTTCTATTTGTGTTTCTTGAAGTGTTTTTGCAATAACGCAATGCACATGAAGGCATATTTTATTTGAAAAAACAATAGCTGTAACACATGTAGTTCTGGCCCTCTATGTTCTGGCCAGAGCTGGCCATCGACTAAGTGAACGGTGGACACCTGTCCGGTGCGAATCTCTCACGAAGCTTGTTTGAAGTGACTTCTCTAGTACGTAGTACATATAACTCAATGAAAAAATGAGTTTGTCACGATTTTCAGAAAAACAGTAAGTTTATCATAAAAATACCTCAAACAAATTGTAGATAAAAAAATTATATACAAAAAAATTATAAAATACTTTTTTCCCACGAGCCACTCTTTTCTCACGCCACCTATGACGTAGTATACTTAGCGCGTTTTTTTTAGAGTCCGAAATACGAAGCACGAATTAAAAAAAATCTAAAAAAAATCCGCGTCTCTGTAGTGTTCCAAGTATACATGAATAAACTGCACAAAAATAGAAAATGAAAATGAAAATTTAAAAATTACATAGGTATTCAATGGCTCCCGCACTAGGGCTAGCCTGTATCGCGGGTAGCCGTTAAACAGTTTAGTATTAAGGAAAAAGAAACACTGACAGAACAAACATACGAGAAATCAAACTAACATTAAAGCGCTGATTTAAATTATTTGAGATTAGATTTTACAAGCCAGTTTATCAAAATAACAGAGCCGCAGCAGATTATAGGTATATACAATACAATGCTAGTGTACAATATAATGTCATTGTTAGGAAAATCCTACGTACCAAAATATATTAAGTAATGTTAATAAAAATACACTTTTTAGGAAACAATTTTTTAGTTAACAATTTTCAAAATATTTTCAGTTTCATAATAGTCAAAGGTCAATATAATAGCTTTAGATAATTTTAATTTTTTTGAGAATAACAATCGTATAAAAGTCGATACTGCATAATCGTTTGAATAATTACAGCTATCCACTTATTTTTATAAGAATGAATACCGTGAAATCGTCAAATTAACGACTGCACGTGACTGACTGACGACTCGACCTACTAACCTATCGGGCACGGTAAACTCAATGGCAAAATTTACGTCTAATAGTATACCTAGTTAGTATTATTCACTGACCTCTAGTGTGAATAATTTACTAACCAAAACACTAGACAATAAAATAATTATTAGCGTTTCATGGCATCGATTGGCACTTGTGTACATATTGGTAATAGGTAGGTACTCAATGATAACGAGCAAATCTGGTCAGCAAGCCTGTTGGCACAGTGGCATGAGATCGCGCTCACTGTGTCGGTAGCTGTAGTACTTATTATTCTGTGGTAGCGGGTTCGATTCAACGGAGTCACAGAATAATAAGTACTACAAGTAGTAAGTCACAGTAAAGTATAAGTAATAAGTACTGACGGAGTCAACAATATGTGCATTCTCTCACGGTTTGCTATGAAAACTTATGAACTTACAAAAAATTATGCTGTTAATTGTACATGTTTAGCAGAGTTCACAATCCTTCCGCAGTTATAACCTTCCCGTTGAATGTGGCTATCCATTAAAAAAACAATTATTCAAATCGTAGTAGTAGTTTCTAAGATAACACGTTTCAAAAAAACAAACTCTTCAGCTTATACTTATTAGTACTAGCAGCGCCCCGCGGTTTCACCCGCGTTGTACCCGTTCCCGCAGGAATTTCGCGATAAAAAGTAGCCTATGTCCTTTCTCAGGCTCTGGACTAACTGTATACCAAATTTCATTCAAATCGGTTCAGTAGTTTTGGCGTGAAAGCGTTACAGACAGATAGACAGAGTTATTTTCGCATTTATAATTATTAGTTAGGATAGCAATGCAATGCTTATGTCACAGAATAATAAGTACTACAAGTAGTACAGAAGCACCACTTCCCGTAACAATTCATAGAAATAGAGACTCTTGCCACTAAGCAACAAAGTTCAATTCAGCTCGCATAAGCGCTCAGTACCTAACGAGATATTCACCTAAGTATTGCCGCTCTCTTCTAACGCGTAGCTCTGTCGCTGTCTGGCGCTGGGTGACGCGATACCTATGTCGCTAGGGTTGTCGGCTCGCCGATGTTGATGCGTATGATTGATTACTCAGTCAATTAGGTAGATACTAAAACGCATTTTACAGTCTCTCATTTGTAATAAAAAAATGAAAACAAACCTTTACTCAACTCTAGTAGAAAGATACTCATTGAAATAAAAATAAGTTTTGAAGTAGGGACTGTTTTTATTTAATTTACAAGATAAACACAGATAATAATACCTAATTAGTAGTCTGCGATTAGAAACTCGTAATTGTAGGGAATTTGAAGATAGTACAGTTAACAAAAAAAAAGAAAATAGTACAGTAAAATTTAAAAAGTAAATAATTTGGTAGACGCGCGAGCGACACCCGTCAGTCGGAGTGGCGCCGGCGCCTCGCGAATTTGTAGGCATTTATCGCTGTAGGTACGGCCGAGTGGTGGTGCCCTGCTTATGTCACCGTCATAATTTATAATCCAACTAATATGATAACTGTCGACAGATTGTGAACTGTACAAACCATGTACCTAGAGATTATCTCGAACAAACAAACAAGCAGAATTAAAATTTTACCTCTTTATAATATACACACACATTGCCATTTTTATAAGTGCGTGTACGGTCGTATGCCAAAACCACTTGACGCTTTAAAAAAGCGCCGGTCTGAGCGGTCCTAACAAGATATCATTAATGATGAACATACTTATTTGATATGTACATATGTACATTTTTCAGTCTCAAGTCGTGTTTCGTGGTTAATAGTCGAAATTATGAATTCAATTTTTTATACGATTTCGTTAGTTTTCTTGTTGAGTGCAGGTGAATAATTATATTATTTTTAACCCAGGCATAACAATTATAAGTTTCTCTCCCTTAAAATATGGGTGTCCGTTATTCCGAACTTTTAACCCCCGACGCAATAGGGGTGTTATATCATATATGCTATCTGTCTGTGGCATCGTAGCTATAAATGTTAATTTTAAATTTTCGTGTAACTTAATAATTTAAAATGACGTTAACGAACGAACTCGTCACAAAATTTAATTTTGTGCTTGAATTCACTTAAATTCGACGTGGATTTATCTACAAGTGTTTAGTGTGTGAAAAATAGCCAACAACTTTCCCGTTGAATGTTATTCATTAAAAAAATATTATTCAAATCGGAGAAGCGGTTTATGAGATAAATTCGTTCAAATAGACAATAGAACAAAAAATCAAGCCCTTTATTATAATAGAACTAGCAGCGCCCCGCGGCTTTGCCCGCGTTGAGCCCGTTCCCGTAGCAATTTTTGAACATCCTTTCTTAGTGTGCACTTACGTCACTTGAAGAACCTTCCTGCCAAATTTCATGTTTCTATTCTAGGTGTAGCGGTTGAGGCTGTGCGTTGATTATCAGTCAGTCAGTCAGTCAGGACTTTGAATTTTATATATATAGATACATAGATCCGTAACCAAGTAATTTAACTATAATTTAATTTCAGTTTTATCGTCATGTCAACGAACTTTGCTAGTGGTGGATGCTTTAATTACAAGACTCGGTGAAGAGAAATGGTCTTCTCATGAGGAGACTTGCTTGAGGGATACTCTAGAGATGCTGTGGGGAGTCAAGAATGGAACACTATGGGCCACCTGGGGTAAGCATTATCTAGTCTAGTCCGTTGGCGCAGTGGCATGTGAGAGCGCTTACTGTGTCGGTTGTGGGCTCAATTCAACGGAGTAACAATATGTGCAGACATAGTTGTTGACGACGTCTGGGTTTCAATAATGTATTCGACAAAGTGTTTATGTATGTATATGTAATAGTATCAGTTAGTTAGATTCCCTAATACAAGCCAAGAACTTAAATTGGGTCTAATTTAAATTAACCGTGTGTGAATTTATCCGAAAGGTTAGTCGTGATTGGTAGATTGAACTCCTCCACACTCCGCTCCACTCCGCTTCGCTCAATGGAAACCCACAATTGGGGATAATCGGATTGGCAGTTTTTGAGATTAGCACGTTGAAACTAACAAGAAATAACAAAACAAAATATCAAGTTCTTTTGCTCTATTATATTAGTATATGTTGAGATAAATTTGAATTAAATCGTTAAACCATCTAATCTCAAGGCCAAGGTAACCCAACGAACTCAAATCAAATGAATGAATTTTAATTTTAAATAGACGTCATTGTTTATATTGATAATATATCATCACTATTTATAGAACATAAAATGACGATAATATAAACAATACATTTTATTGTAGATGTTCGTTCAAGATTAATTAATTAGGGAATAATTAACAAAAAGCTAGACGAAAGTGAAAGTTAACGCGTAGGGACGTGATAAGCGCGCGGGTGCAGGGTGCTCTCCCTGCGGTAAAGCTGGAAAAGTAGGGTAAGATAGTGAGTTACGCGGTTGTACACCAAAAACAGTATCGCCGGTAAAACTGAGGACTCTCCGAGAGCTGACATTGCACGGTGCACTGATACCGGTCGGCTCTCACCCCTTTCCTTACCATGACCAAGCCGACGTCCGTACCCCCTGAGGCGGGTCATCTAATCTTAGTTTTAAGACACGAGGGGTCTTAGGTCTCGCCGCCTCCTCGATGAGTGATGAAGGAGCTAAGAGCTGTACTGATATCTTCAGTGAGTTGAGATGCCTTTGCGCAGCAGTGAGACATTACAGGCTTACTTTTTTAATTACTGTCCTTAATAGTACACATATAATAGTACACATAATCAACAGCCTCCGTGGTCTAGTGGTTTTGAGCGCTCGGCTCACGATCCGGAGGTTCCGGGTTCGATTCCCGGTGGGGATATCTCACAAAAATCACTTTATGAGACTGTCCTCAGTTTGGTTAGGGCATTGCAGGCTGAATCACCTGATTGCCCGAAAAGTAAGATGATTCCGTGCTTCGGAGGGCACGTTAAGCCGTCGGTCCCGGTTACTTTCTACGGATAGTAGTCGTTACATGAGCCATGTCAGAGGCCTTTGGCGGCTCTATAACTCTGACACCAGGAATGGTCAGGTTGACCATCCACTCGATGAAGAAGAAGAAGAAGTTCACATAAATGGAGGTTTTTTTGATGAAATGAAATTTTAAATGTGATTACAGGCCTTTGCCCGGTAGTGGGACATTACATATTTACTTTTCTTTCAGCATGGGACTCGATGCAACTTCCAACTGGTGTGTTCTACGGCACGAGGTACCATCTGGGGAACTTCGGTCAATGTATGAGCACTCCATCGGAAGTAGGAGTTATGTACTGCTTGGTGGATGTGAAGGCGGCGGAGCCTGGGCCGTGGAGGCAGCTGGGGCCAAGTGACGATGCTGGAGAGTATCTGAAGGTTGGTGGAACATTAGTTAAGTTACTAACGGTTGTTCTTCTTGTTCTTCTTCATCGAGTGGATGGTCAACCTGACTAATCCTAGTGTCAGAGTTATTGAGCCGCCAAAGGCCTCTGACATGGCCTCTGACCTCATGTAACGACTACTATCCGTATACCGCCTAAAGGCCTCCGACTGGTCTGACGATTGAAACAACCCGGACCGACTGCTTAACGTGCTCTAGAAGTATTTAAAATACCCTTAAGGGTTTCTATAGAAGCGTATTTACGAAGTTTCTTTAGAAGTGGTGCCAATACTCCCGTGGTGTTCCCGTTAAGAAAATCGGGACAAATAATAACTTATTACCTGAACGTGGCTCCTTAACACATACATAATTATTCTAACTGGTTCTCTTTATATCTCGTTAAAACAAACATACGTCAAACTTTTCAGCTGTATAAATATTAGTATAGTATTGCGATATTTTTAGAACATTATATTTAAACCAATGTTAACTTATAAATAACATAAATTATTTATAGTGATACCTATTAATTATTGTCATACCGTCTTTTGTGACCACGGTTCCTGTAAAAGAAAAGGTTCCTGGAATCCGACGCTTGTTGAAATCTTTATAACACTAGCTGCGCCCCGCGGTTTCGCACGCGTTGTGCCCGTTCCCGTGGGAATGGAAATCCAAGTGGGTAAGAACCACTCGACTGATATTGTGCAAACTTCACATACCTAAACCATCTACTAAATAGTCCGAACAAAGCCTCAACATTTGGTTGGATAAGTGAGCCCGTTCTTGAGTTATAAAATTACAACGGAAAATGGCATTGATTTTTATATTTATAGATATAAGGCATTTTTTTTTCGAATATTTCTAGACCAAAACCCGTCTAGGCCGTTCAATAAACAAATGGTCGATCGGTGTCTGCGTCCCCTCCAGCTGCCACCCTGACTCCATCGTCAAGATATACCGTCAGCTGCACCTCCTATCCCACCTGCCAGGTGGTGACGTCACCCTGGACCCGAGGGACTGCCAGGACCCCAGGAACAAGGAGGAATGGCACTGGCTGTTTAAGCCTTATTGGTGAGATGATTGACGTTTAAAGGTGAACTAGCCTTGCCCTGTGGATTTTGATTTACCCGCGTTGTGCCCGTTCTCATGGGCATTTCGGGATGAAAAATAACCTATAGCTTTCCCGTTGAATGCAGTCATCGATTACAAGAAGAATTATTCAAATCGGATTCGAAATTCCATTCATTTTCATGAATGAATTCAATGCATGAATGAAATGGTAGTTCCAGAGTTTATCCCTTACAAACAAACAAACCGAATTAGAAACTTAACCTCTTTATAATATTAATATAGATAAAGACATTTACATCCCCAGAGGCTCCCAGAGGCTTCCAGTGGTCTTAAGTGGGAGTTGAAGTGAGAAAGGGGTCAGTTCACCGATCCAAATCCTAACTAATATTATAAATGCGAAAGTAACTTTGTATGTCTGTCTGTTACGATTTCACGCCAAAACTACTGAACCGATTTGAATGAAATTTGGTACACAGTTAGTCCAGAGCCTGAGAAAGGACATAGGCTACTTTTTATCGCGAAATTCCTGCGGGATTGGGTACAACGCGGGTGAAACCGCGGGGCGCTGCTAGTTCTAAATAAAAAATCCAAACTGCGTGTTTGTCTATGCGTGTTGTGTGTGTGTGTGTGTGTGTGTGTGTGTGTGTGTGTGTGTGTGTGTAGTGACAAACACGGAAGAGCGAAGAACCTTCTCTATTACGTGGTGGCAACACTGTTGTATCCTTCAACTGAAGTGTTCCTATTAATTAAATTAAAATATGCTAGAAAAATACTTTATTATATTTATAATTTATTGTTTCAAAGCGATTATATAGTTTAATTCTGCGTTACCGATTACATAAATTACAGCTTTAATTATTCCTTAATGATATAATTCATGGCCGAGAAATCTTCAATATTATTTACGAAATTTTATTTTAGTCTCTTTGTTCTGTTATTGCCTTTGTTTACAAAATCTATCTTGAATGTAGGAATGACGTAAATATAAAAATTGTTATTCATCAATTATACTAAAATTCTATTCTAATATAATCAAGCTGTTTTTCTTTTGTTTGTTTGAACGATCTAATTTCAGAAACTACCATTCCAATTGGAATGATTATTTTTGTAATAGATAGTCACGTTCAACGAGAAGATCATAGGCATAAGGAAGGTATATTTTTCATCCCGAAATTCCTACGGGAACAGCACAACGCGGGTAAATCCGCTGGGTGTGTTTTACACTCTGAATTACTTTTTACAAGTAATTCTGTAAATCATTTTGGCACATCGTTATATCAAAGATTTTCTAAAAATAAATTTCAATTCATACTTCATGAAAAAGAAAATTAATTATCTAGTATTTTGAATTATCTATTGAAAAGCTCAATGATAAATCACATCAATCTATGAGACTTTTGGAACTTTTAAAACTGACTAACAGCGCCCCGCGGTTTTACGGTTTGCGGCCATAATTGTTCAAAATCTTCCTCTACAATCTTCTTCATCGAGTGGATGGTCAACCTGACCAATCCTGGTGTCAGAGTTTTTAAGCCGCCAAAGGCCTCTGACCGGGACCGACGGCTTAACGTGCCCTCCGAAGCACGGAATCATCTTACTTTTCGGGCAATCAGGTGATTCAGCCTGCAATGCCCTACCCAAACTGAGAGCAGTCTCACAAAGAGATTTTTGTGAGACATTATCCCCACCGGGAATCGAACCCGGAACCTCCGGATCATGAGCCGAGCGCTCAAACCACTAGACCACGGAGGCTGTTACTTGTTGGCTTGTTTCCTCTACAATTTAATATAGATAGATTATGTATATACAAACTTAGATAGCTAACTAATTATGCAAGCGTGGTGATTACGCCTAATCCTCCTCACTGTACTGATCTTCAGTGAGATAAGAGGCCTTTGCCCAGCAGTGGGACATTACAGGCCCATACGACTCACATCTGGCGCACCATGCTGGTCCGGAACACGGGCACGCCGCAGTACAAGCCTGCGCCCGCGCACTCGATGCGCGACCCGTTCATTACTCGCACGTTGTTCGCGTCGGTCTTCAGAGCGAACACGCCGGCTTCTTGGCGAGTCTGCTCACTGTACTGATCTTCAGTGAGATAAGAGGCCTTTGCCCAGGAGTGGGACATTACAGGCTAATACTTACTTTACTTTTGATTTGTTTACAGGACTGCCATGTTTTTGATAACTATCATAGTAGTTACCTCTTCCGGATACAGTGCGATAGTTGAAAGAAAATATCCTGTTTTAGGTAAGCAATTAATATCGCGTATAACAATATACATATGTACTAAATCGCTAATCAACTAAAACACTGTTTTAAAGTGGTTTGTCTCTTTTACTCTTTAGCAAATAGCGTATGTCGGAAAGGGGTAAAATCATTTGAAAGCTAACATGCTGTTAATAAGAGTATATGAGTAAGGTCCTAACCGGTGCACTAAGAGACGTCCATTAGAAAGACACTTACCTAATTGACGATATGTTTACAGATGTAGTGTATAATCCTTTCCTATCGGCAAAACTCGGAACAACGATAACACCCGAATGGTGCCGATGTGTCTATGAATTACTGTATTATTAAATTACGTGTAGGTATCATAAATCGCATACTTTATTTATCAATGTCAAATGTCAAACTGCCCGTTTGACGTTGTCTCGATGGGTACTGAGTGCGAGTGAAGAAGTAAGACAAAAACGAACATTTCCGAGAAAATACGAAAGGAAAGGATTATTCACTACATCTGTAATACATTATATTTCAGAAGCACTCATTGAATCTCTTCTAAGCATTTCACGTCTCTGAGTACGGGCGTAAAACTTTAACCGCCTTTTAACCATTTGGTAGCTAAAATGTTCTAATTAATATGGCCCTAAAATTTAATGGGTTTTGTTGATCTGAATAAAAATCCGAATGGTCTAATTTCGGCTGTATGGTTTTGTCTTTTTGTTACGTCATATATTTATATTTTCGTCTTAAGGGCCAACACTGGGTTAAGCGTGCGCCCGCCGCGTGTGCACGCGGCGGGCGCACGCTTTTGTATGAAGCCACACGCGGCGGGCGCCGCGACGGTTCACTTTTGTATGAAACCACAGTATCGACCCTTAATGAACTTGATATCATATGAAAGGATACGCTTACAGAATCATTTTAATTTTAAATTATTTAAAAAAAGGTGATACCTAGTTTAAAAAAACGTTTATTTTGAGGCTCGGGGTTCATATGTAGTAACGTAAGTTCAAAGTCGGTATTTGGCTTAAAAAACTAATCTTGTTCTAGATTCTCTAACGAAACCGTTTTGCCTCCGCCGGAACTACAACGAGTTGTTCAAATCAAGCGCCAGCGACTTTAAATGCCTCCACGGGCTTCGGTTCCTCACGGCATGTCTGATGGTCACCACGCATCAGTGTCTGTTCATGAGCGCATCACCCATAATTAACACTACTGAGATGGACAAGGTATGATTATCTACCTATACATCTATACATCTAAATAAAATTGTAGTGTCTGTTTGTAATATTAAAATAACCGCCCTTTACTACATAATCCTACTAATATTATAAATGCGAAAGTTTGTGAGGATGGATTTGAAACTTTACAGTAATATAGGTTATACATCAGAATAACACATGGGATACATTTTATCCCGAAATTCCCGCGGGAACGTGTACAACGCGGGTAACACCGCGGGGCGCGGCTCGTTATGAATATATACGGTACGGATACCAAAATAACCTTTTAAAAAAAATCTGTCAACTGTATTTATGTTTGTTCTGGCTAATCGCTGTAACGGCTGGACCGATTTTGACGGGACTTTTTCTGGCTGGTAGCTGATGTAACTAAGGCTACTTTTATGTTAGAAAAAACATATATTTTCTGCAGGAATGGGCACTTGCAGTTACCCGTTTTTAAGTAGTATATTAGACGGAGTTAAAGTAGATTCAACTATAGATAAAGGGCTCTATCAAACTAATCTTTTTCAACCGTCCTGCGTCGGCTGTTTTGTATGAAAAACAGCCGACGATTGTCTGAAAGCCCGACCACCAGCGGCTTTCCATTACAACTACAGAGACGGTGCTCTAACGTGTCCCCAGTGCGCGCGTATTCACCAACAAGTCGGCTACGGGAGTCATGTTAGAGCACATGCAAGACGAGGAAGCTAGGAGTAGAAGCGGTCGCCGTGGCCGAAATCGGTTGGAGGACTATTAATTCATGAAAAACAACTCTGACGTCTGCGCACTACAACGATTAATTGAAAGAACTGGAAATGTTTACTTTACCGATTTTATTATTTCACCAAACAGAACACAGTTTGTGTTAAAACAGAAATATTACATTTTTATTTAACTTTATCGGTATTTATCTATATTTGAACAGCTGAACAAATTTCAGTGAAAACTAATAATTAATACAATAAAAAGGACTAAATATTAGTTTATATTCATTACTTATCCACTTGCCAGCCAGGGTTATTAAGGTTTATTCTTCAATTTGTTGTTGCTACCGAAAACAGACCTTCAGTTTAACACCCATACAGTTGTTAATAGTCTTATAATTTACTAGCAGCGCCCCGCGGTTTTACCCGCGTTGTGCCCGTTTCCGTGGGAATTTCGGGATTTTTTTTACATAATAACCTTCCTCTTGAATCACTCTATCTATTACAAAAACCGCATCAAAATCGTTGCGTAATTTTAAAGATTTAAGCATACAGACAAACAGACAAACAAACAAACAGACAAATAGCGACTTTGTTTTATACTATGTAGTGATTCACTTCTTTTTAGGGTTCCGTATCCAAAGGGTAAAAACGGGACCCTATTACTGAGACTTCGCTGTCCGTCCGTCCGTTTGTCACCAGGCTGTATCTTAAGAACGGTGACAATTGAAATTTTCACAGATGAAGTTGATGATATTGCCGCTATAACAACAAATACTAAATATAAAATTAAAAACATATTCAAGGGGGGCTCCCATACAACAAACGTGATTTTTTGCCGTTTTTTATAGTACAGAACCCTCCGTGCGCGAGTCTGACTCGCACTTGGCCTGTTTTTTTCTACTTTCCAAACACGGGTTTGAGATCACAAACCTCCATTAGGCAAACATGGTGATTACGCCTAATCCTCCTAACTGCACTGATATCTTCAGTGAGCTGAGAATCCTTTGCCCAGCAGTGGGATATTACAGGCTAATACTGTTGTTTCAGACGGTGGACTATTTCTTAGGTAAATTTGTGATGCATGTCGACTTAATCGTGGACACATTTTTCGTCATCTCCGGCCTGCTGTTAGCTAACACCTCTTTAACTAAGAACAGAAACATTTTCGTGGTTTTACTGAAGCGGTATATCAGGTGAGTGTGAATTATCAAAATTGATCCACACATTTGATCTTCAGAGTTCCCATGCACCTCATATTACGGCATACATAGACATTTTCTGTACAAAATTAAAACATCTCTCTAGTCTACGCACCGCTCCACTCCGCTTCAATGAAAATGCATTCTAAGGGCTTTTTCCACCAAAACAGAGAGGAAAGGAGAAGAGAGTAGGTTTAGAATAACCAATCACATTTGGTGATTTCCACATTTCGTCTCCGCTTAGCTTCGGCGAGCACGCATCAAGTAGAGAGATGTGTTATTTTGCTATAGTAATTTGTGTCGCAATTTGAGCTGCGAATAAGCGGCGCAGAAAAGCGGAGATGTGTAAAGCTGGAGATATATTACAATATTCATCTCCAAGATGGTATAGCGAATCGAGCGAGCGAACGTGCAGCTCGACCCCTACTTGGATGGGTGGCCGATAATGGCATTTCATCTGAGCGCTAGCATACTTCGGAGAGCACGTTAGCCAGTCCCGGTTGTTTCAATCATTAGACCATGTCGGTAGCCTTTAGGCGGTCTAAAAACTCCTACACAAAGTTTGTCCACTAACCTACTCGAACTTAATTACTGCGTCGTGTTCTCACAGGTACATAGGCCCGTATGCCGCCGTGCTGCTGTTCGTACAGTCCACGTCTCATCAGCTCGGTTCTGGCCCGGCCGCGCCGCGCCTGTACCGCCCCGAGGCAGAAGTCTGTGAGACACACATGTGGGGGAACTTGTTGTTCGTAGCCAATGAAGATATGACATCGGTCAGTTGACAAGTGTTAACTAGATAAGTTTATGATCAAGCGGTTTTTTTAAATGAAACTGCCTTTTTACAGGATCCGTGGTTTTAAACTTATATCTTTCCAAACCCCATATCTTCGAAGTTAAGGAACTGATTACTGAAAACTTCAGCGAAGTCTATCCTAACTGACCGTGTATGAATTAGGGTAGGTTTCCATTAAAGCGGGTTGGAAGCTCAATCGACGCATTACAAGATTTTATCAGTACCTTATTTTACTATTAATTGAAACGTATTAATGTCATTATTATTTGTTTAAACGTTTAAACTCTCAACAGCAGCCTCCGACGTATGTTAGTTCCCGTTTAACCAAATAATAGTGCCTTATTTGACAATTTTAATGCGTTGTGATTGGTCCATTGAGTTCCACACAGCTCTGCTCCGGTTAAGCGGAAACGCACGCTTACTCCTGTACATATTTATCTTTGTATAGTGTTTCAAATGATGCTGTTCTTCCAGTGTCTCCCGATATCCTGGTACATACACACTGAGTACCGACTGGCGGCCCTCGGCCTCGTCCTAATGTACATCTACAGGAGAAACAAGAAGATAGGAATACTCTCCTCCGTAGCCATCGTGTTGATACACTATCTGCAAGTCGGATACATTGTATATAAGAACAGATTAGGAGTCATACCTATGGAGAGATTTCAGTAAGTTGGAGAGCGATAAGATCGTCACTCAAAACACTTAAAACACTTAAAACCCTTGAATAACTTAAAACACTTAAAGAACTTAAATCACTCAAAGAACTTCAAACACTCAAAGAACCTAAACACTCAAAGAACTTCAAACACTTAAAGAACTTAAAACACTTAAAGAACTTTATGACACTTAAATAACTTTAAACACTTAATGCACTTAAAGCACTTTTTAACAAGTAATTCGCGCAGCATGTTCCAGGACATAGTGTGGGGCCGCGCGCCGGCGTGGGACGCGGTGTACGGCGGCGCGAGCGCGCGCTCCGCCCCCTACTGCGTCGGCATGCTCATGGGAGGCCTCATGGCTAAATACAAGCCGGCAGTTTACAGGAATGCCATGAATATGGTAAGGGTTTATTATAGGTCGGTTTTATAATGACTATATCCTACTAATATTATACGTAAGTGTGCGGATGAGGAGGATGGATGTATGTTTGTTACTCTGTCACGCAAAAACTGATGAATAGATTTATTAATTTTGTTTTTTAAATTAAATTTTTGTAAAAATTACATAATTTTTTGATAAATGTTAGTCGTAATTTTAATTGGCGTTTTTCGTTTTTCTAATAACAATTTATATATTTTTTACTCAATTAAATATTAAGTATTTTAAGCTTTTCCAAAATATACAATCAAGGAAGTTAATTTCTAGTTTTAGCCTTATTAACCAATGGTAATTGTAATGCGTTGAGCAGTTAAACACAGATAAAACCACGGTATGCACCAAGTATACGTATAGGTATACATAACACTTAAAACACACTTAAAAGTCCCATTTATTTATGAATATCACTTAACATTAATTATGAAAGCAGTTAAACGCATTTTCGTATTATCTTGATTTCCGATCCATTAATATTTATTAAAAGCTTATTTTTGATTCATGATACTGGAAAGCTTATATCTGAATAACAGTCCGCAATTAAAAATTATTTTTGTATGAGTTTTATATTCTTATGTTAAAGCCTCATCTCACTATAGTCACAACAGTAAACTCGACGCGAACAAAATTGTCTAACATTGATAGCTAACAACAGTAGGTACTAATTCTATGTAACCCAATTTCTTTTGCATAAATGATAAAAAAAGTATGTGACTGAGCATTTAATGCATAACATTTTAAATCTTCCTTCAGTTTGCTCGCGTCTCGGTGGTCTAGTGCGAAAACTACAGCGAAAACATGTTTCTTACTTTTCAATCATGGCTCGGGTTTGAGATCACCAACCCGCATTTGGGAAGCGTGGTGACTATGCCTAATCCTTCTCACTGTACTGATATCTTCAGTGAGATGAGAGGCCTTTGCCCAGTGGATCATTATAGGGTCAATACTTCACTTCAATTTGCTATGTTTATCACTGTACTTTAATCTTTAATCTATGTCTCCTTCTGTTCCAGTGGCAGTCATTCCTCACCTTCCTCGTCACGTTGCTCACCTTGTTTGGCACCATGTCGGTGTATCTGATATTCGCTCACCGAGAGTACAGCGGGCTAGAGGTCGCCACTGTCGCGGCGTTGAACAGAACCGTGTGGGCGGTTGGTATTTGTAGTGTCATAGCGTGGTGCGAATACGGGAACTTGCGTAAGTATTTAATATTTTTTTGCAGAATGTCCCTTACTCATGGTGCTTTTAGCTTCAAGCGGACCTCCACTCCCCTTCAATGGTAACATACCTTTAGCTCCAATTTCACCGTTTCAACTGAACTCGGTCAGTTCAACATAATCCTAATTTTCGGGTTAAACTAAGATCAGAGCTTCAAAATTAACTCGCTAAAACCAGTTCAGTTGACCGTGGTTCTAGATAGAAACGGTAAATTTGGCCTTTAAATAGGTCGATATTGACATTAATATCTGAGCGCTACCGTGCTTCGGAGGGCACGTTAAGCAGTCGGTCCTGGTTGTTTCAATTGTTAAACCATGTCGAAGGCTTACAGGCGGTCTAAAAACTCCGATATCGGAGTTGGCCTGACCTATTCGAATATAATGATGAATGTTTTAGATAGAGTGTAAGGGGGTGCATAGCGGAGCTCGCCTAACCAATCACAACGCATTTCGTGAAGATTTCGACACTGTCAATGCATTGTTATTGGTCGATTGAGCTCCGCACAACTCCACTCCGCTTAGATAGAAAAGCACCCAAAAACTTGTGTCACATGTAACCGCTATACATTTCAGCAATCCTGGCGTATTTCTTCAAGCACCCCGTATTCGTGCCACTGTCCAAGCTGTCATACATCGTATACCTGATCCATGTGACGGTGTTGAGCCAACACTTGTACACGACCAAGTCTAATATTGAAATGGACATTTATAATATTGTAAGTATATCCGCTTTTCATAAAAGCTCTTTAAATAAAACACTGTTAAGTGTTTTGTCTCTATTGCTTTTCGGAAAATAGCGTATGTCAGAAAGGGACAAAGTATTTGATAGCTAAAATCTTTATGATTATGGCCCTATGAACGTAGGGCGTGCCACGGGCAAAGCGACGGTGACTACCGAATTTTGAAAAAAGTAAAGTGGAGAGTATTAGCTTGTAATGATATAAAATGAAAAAATGAAATAAATTTTCTGGGCAAAGGACTCCCCCAATTCCTTCCATTTATCTCTTCCCAGTGCCAACTCCTTCCAATCCTTATCAAAATCGTCCATCTCTTATCTCTTTCGGCAATGAATTATATTATTATTGTATATTCTATTTATAACTAGCTGACCCCGTAAACATTGCTTTGCCATGTAAAAATTAAGGGGTGAACTACCCTAATCACTATAAATTGATATGTAAGCTATCCTATCTTTCAAGTTGGATCAAATTGCACACGGTGTGCAAATCAAATTTAAAATCGGTTCAGTAGTTTGTGAGTCCATCGCGGACAAAGAAAGTGGCACTTTTTTTTATAGATAAAGAGTAATTAATTAATTTTACATATAAAATGGTCTATTTATTTTCAGATACTATATATTCTTGGTAACCTCGTGATTACTATCAGTATTGCTTTCGTGTTATATCTCTTGGTGGAAGCCCCTATGAACAACATAGCGAACAATCTATTCAGTGACAGGTACGTTTAATAATAAATGCATACAACACTAGCACTGCCCTGCGGTTTTACCCGCATTTGACCCATTTCTGTAGGAATTTTCAAGTGGTTTATATGTATAAAAGTTCCCGAAATTCCCACGGGAACGGGCACAACGCGGGTAAAACCGCGGAGCGCTGCTAGTCATACAAAAACTAGATACTTACTCATGTAATTCAATTATTAATTTTTACAGGAAATCAAGTAATGACGAAATCAAAATGGAAACTGAATCCCGAACTGGTAAAACGAAAACCCAATAAAAGTCAAGTGAAATTGTACCTTTTTACTTCGCGGTCGGTTGAACGACTGATTTGGTAAATAAGGAATCAATTAATAATTTATTAAACAAAACTTTAAACAAAAAATTTAAGAATACTAGTTTCAATTAAACAAGAAAAATACTAGTAACTTCAAACAGAAATACATTATTTCAGTCGACTGCTTGACATTATAAAGTTGTATAAATTAAAGTCGGTGTCTCAGGAAGGTCTGTTTACTTTCGAGCCTCTGGAGGTTTGGCTAAGGAGTTGATGGTAGCATACATTAAAAAAAGCATAATATACGTTCGTATTGAGAAACCTCCTCCTTTTCTGAATTCAGTTAAGTAGAGCACGTCCCTTTCACTAAGCGTGTATACCACACCTCACCCTTAAAAACTATCCCTTTGATATTAAAATCCAAGGTTCACCTCGACAGTATTAAGATCCTATCTCCGTGTCCGCGGATGAATAAAAACCCACCAAAGAGGGTACATTACAGGCCGGAAGCCTGCCCCGTCTGCGTCACTTCCTGTGATTAACGATGCTAACCCAATTTCCTTTAAAGTTAAGAAGAAAATGTAAGGTGTGGTGCAAGGTGGGAGAGGGGAGAGTTTCACATGACTTGCGGAAATATACAATGGACTTGTACTGGTTCCTTAGGTTTGAGCGAACACTAAGCCGTCGGTCCCGGTTACTTTCTACGGATAGTAGTCGTTACATGAGCCATGTCAGAGGCCTTTGGCGGCTCAATAACTCTGACACCAGGATTGGTCAGTTTGACCATTCACTCGATGAAGAAGAAGAAGCGAACACTACTCATTTTGAATTGAAACTACGTTAACGGATACGCTTCGCTTTTATTTAACATTTTTATGTGACGTTTCGAAGAGAGAAAGACTCTAAATTGATGAGTATGTATAACGTGTGTAAGGGTGCGTTTCCATTGAAGCGGAGTGGAGCTGTGTAGAGCTTAATCGACTAATCAGAACGCAATGAAATTGTCAAACAAGGCATGACATTGTCAAAATATTTTCGTATTGCGTGGTGATTGTTTGATTGAGCTAGCTACAACTCCCGAATTTGAAGGACGAAACTATATGGACCATTTTTAGATTATCTAAAACAAAATTGCCTTGAAAACCGCTATAATCTCTTCCCTTACAACCAATAGATGAATCATAGATCGAGCGCAGTTGTTATGATTTATTATCCATTGATCGGCCTGCCTCTGATATTCATTCAAAATATACTATTGTCGGCGACAATGCCTTCCGTAGAATGACGACACAAGTGAATTAAATCGTACTAGGGAGTAGGTATTAGGGTATTTTCTATTGGAGCTGTGCGGAGCTCAATTGATTAATCACAAAGCACTTTTTCAAACAAGACATTGAGATTGATAAAATCTTTTCGTAATCATTGGGATTAGCCACTTGAGCTCCGGTTCGCTTAGATGGAAACAAATCCTAATAGTGCTTCGAGAGCTCTATCAAATGATATCAATAACATTTTAACTGTAACTATATCAATTATGAAAACATAATAATGTTACAGTACGTTTTAGTACGTTCGAGTAGGTTAGTGAAAAACCCTAGCGCCGGAGTTTTTAGACCGCCTAAAGGCCTCCGACATGGTCTAACAACTGAAGTATATTTTCCATGATTAATTGAATATATTTACAGCATATCTTTATATACATCCACACAATTTAAATTGAATCGACCCAAATAAATGTTATCCGGATTTGAATCCAGTTCAGAACGCAACGCGAAATCAGTGCGGACGATCTATTGGCGATAGATTGAAATCGCCAATATTTATGTCCTTTACTTGTAGGACACTGAAAAAGTACAGACGATACATGAAAATATTAAACACCTTTTATAACCTTATCCTATTCAAACGTCTTTAATAATTGTATGTATTTGTGTAGGTTCATAATCGAGACATAGATTAATAACCGAACTGTACCTTTAAATACACCCGGACAAATTCACACACGTTTAATTAGACCTTAACTAAGCTCTAAGCTTGCATTTTCTTCTTCTTATCGAGTGGATGGTCAATCTGACCAATCCTGGTGTCAGAGTTATTGAGCCGCCAAAGGTCTCTGACATGGCTTGGCAAGCTTGCATTATAGAATCTTACTAACTGATACTAATACATATACATACAAAAATACTTTATATCAATATATAATTGACTCCCAGATGAAATAGATGTTAGGTTAGGTTTATGATCAACTGTGTCGGATATATTATATAGACCGCTTTACACATAGTGTAACGATTAAAAAACCAAGCCACACATAAATCTTACCCTCAGGGCCGAAACTGCGTAAGCGAGCGCACACGACGGTTCACTTGTATGAAACCGCACGCGACGGGCGCAAGCGACGGTTCACTTTTATATCGGGCGCACGCGACGACCGCACGCCACGGTTCACTTTAGTATGAAACCACACGCGACGGGCGCACGCGACGGTTCACTTTAGTTTCGGGCGCACGCGACGGTTCACTATTGTATGAAACCGCACGCGACGGGCGCACGCGACGGTACACGTTTGTATGAACCGCGCGGGCACCCGCTTAACGTAGTGTCAAGTAAAAATGCTGTAGAAACCACGACCTAAACTGAAAATTACAGTAACCGAGTCGTCACACATTTCATTTACTTGCTCTGCCTAAAAGTTCGTCTCCCTATTTCCATTATCTTACAACATCTGAATAAGCTGAAAGTGAAAAATATCCAGGATTTCAGTCTCCTAGGGCTTATGTACCGAGTTAGCATTTCAAGTACAAGTACTTACCTAGCAACGACAAAATTCCCGACAAAAACCTTCCGGATTTATCGCGTTATTTCATTTTCTTCGTCAAATGGAGTTTGTTCTAACGTTACTAACACCTGACAAGCTCGGAAGCTTAAATAAAGATAAAGTGTGGACAATATTGGTAAAGGTGCAAGCATTTGTTTACTATACATACTTTTATTGGAATTGGAAACGATATTTTCAAAATCGTCTTTTGATTTCAATATGTCTCTAACTGTCGCACTCAGAGATATTCATTAAAATGACGCTTAATAACTTAATTGACGTAATTTTTCATACTTTACGAAAAATATGACAAAAAAATATTACATCGAAAGACAAAAATAAAACTCCAGCCTAAAATGACATTAGTATATTTACATAGAAAGCTCGCTTAATCTGAACTATTATTTATGGGAAGTGCACAAACAAAGATTATACTAAATACATGTTGTACTAATTTTACAAAGTATGTGTCTCATAAGCTAAGAGCGGGCTGGTTAGATGTTGTGATAAAATAATTTCCATACATTTTAAAGTGTGAGATTATCCACAAATGTTGCTTAAACGTGTGAACTGAATACAAAATATATTTTTCAAAAATTCTCTCGGTATTTTTGCGAGGGATCGTTGCTGGGTAGGGTGACCATAGTTTTCGATTTTCTTAACCGGATTTTAAATAATTTAAATAAATTAATAATTAAAGTCTATCTATAACATAGTAACTTCATGAAAAAAAATATCTTGATAAGATAAACTGTTCGGGAGTAAAACTTAAAGAATACATTCTATAAAATGTTCTAAACTTATTTCACCCAAAAATACTAAATAACGTAAATAACATATAATATCTAATAGAGTGCCTTGAATCTTTTTTGGTCTATCATTTGAAACAGCCGGGACCGACAATTTAACATGCCGTCCACGCTGGGTATCGCTGAAATAGAAATGCCACTATCGGCCACCCATTCAAGTAGTGACCGAACTGCACGCACGTCTCTTAGTCAAACTACGCCCCGTCCGCTACTATTCCCTAGGACACTTAAAGCATAGAGTCCCTACAGGTTAAGACCTATATCCGTTATAGTACAGACACGTCCGTTGCTTTGCATATTTTAACAAACGTTTTGTTTCGCAAGTCCCCGCAATATAACCATGCTTCATGCTTTACTAGATATATGGGGGAATTTAAACTTTAAACCGATTTGAAAAAGACAGTAATGTAGACATTGAAGTAAGTTCCAGTAGATTAGTGACCAACACTGGTGTCAAAGTTTTTAGACCTCCCAAATGTAAAAAAGAGAGGTAAGTCAAACGAACTGTCCCCGTAGGAATTCCGGGATAAAAAGTACCTTATCTTCAAAGTCTAATCTATTTATATAGGTTAGTAGGTGAACGGGCAAACGTTGTTTTGCATTATAAAAAATTGGAGCTGGACTACCCTTAATATTTAGGGGGATGAAAAAAAGATGTTGTCCGATTCTCGGACCTACCCGATATGTACACAAAATTTCATGAGAATCGGGCAAGCCGTTTCGGAGTAGTTTAAATACAAACACCGCGACACGAGAATTTTATATACAGGGTGAGCAATCCAAATGGGTCAGTATGGAGGTTTTGGAAACCATAACAGATAGCGAAATCTTGGCTTAGGAACCATGACGTTGATTTTAGTTAAAAGAAAAACTGCATTCATATACTTACAAAAATACGTGTACTCGGCCCAGGAATCGAACCTGGACTTTTTGAAAAATTAAATTTCGTTATTTTCCTTTGAATATCGGTTATGTAGCTCTTAAATAGTAAATGTTACTAAGGAACATGATATCTAAAACTAATAAAATGCATTGTTTTTAAACAGCGAAGTTTTATTTTTCAATACTTCAGTGCCGCCGCCCGGTCCTTTGACTTTGTATGGGGAAGTTTTAATATTGTTTAAGTAATTGAACAAAAACACAACAAAAAGATAATTATTTTATTTCATTAAATGTTCAAAATGGTAACCATTTTCCTGGATGCAAAGATTAATTCTATTGTTGTGTTTTTGTTCAATTACTTAAACAATATTAAAACTTCCCCATACAAAGTCGAAGGACCGGCGGCGGCACTGAAGTATTGAAAAATAAAACTTCGTTGTTTAAAAACAATGCATTTTATTAGTTTTAGATATCATGTTTCTTAGTAACATTTACTATTTAAGAGCTACATAACCGATATTCAAAGGAAAATAACGAAATTTAATTTTTCAAAAAGTCCAGGTTCGATTCCTGGGCCGAGTACACGTATTTTTGTAAGTATATGAATGCAGTTTTTCTTTTAACTAAAATCAACGTCATGGTTCCTAAGCCAAGATTTCGCTATCTGTTATGGTTTCCAAAACCTCCATACTGACCCATTTGGATTGCTCCCCCTGTATAAAGATTTCTTCATCAGAATTCCCAAGAAAATCTGCAGAACGTGTGTAAAACCGCAGGGCACTGTTAAGTAGTAAGATAAATAAATACAAGTGCCCAATAAATAAGAAAAAACTTGTATTGTAGATAGTCTTTTGGCATCAAAGCGAGGGAAGTAAAGACTCCTTCCGTTCCGGAAATCGGCGGTTCGGTTCCGACCAAATCAGGAGATAGACCGATACATTCGTTCTGAGTAAAAAGTAAAACTATAAGGGTGCGTTTCCATTGAAGCTGTGCGGAGCCCGATTCACCAATCGCAACGCATTGACATTGTTAAAATCTTTTCATAATGCAGAGTCTAAAAATCAGACGAACCGGTGAAATCTATTCTTAGTCCAACAAAGACAGTACAGCTTCAATAATAAATGTTTGAGACGTACCCAAAAGATCAAATACCAGCTGCCATACCATGACCTCTTAGATGGCGTCTCAAGATCCAAGCAGATCAGTTTAGGTTTGCGTTTCAATTCGTACTGTGACATTATTTAAACAATATCGCGCTTGAATTGCCATCGCTTTGAATGAATGAACAAACCATTTTGCTGATTGGCTAATTGCGTCACTTCCACTTAGAGACTTCCTCTCTCGTCACTTCCTCTCTCCTCACTGACCTATAGTAAATGGACTGGCTGCAGTCATAATAATGTTATGTCTATTTGAGTGTCGCCATTTTGGCGCTGTAGGCAGATACGAATTTCCATGGAACTAAAATTAGGGATGTTCATAAGTCGACAAATATATCGATGATTATAAATAACACTACCTACCGTAACTCTAAAAATTTGCCAAAGAAAAAACTGTTTTGTCAAAACGGGGTAGCTTATTATTATTATGTTATTTTTATACAATGTATATCTCTCCCAAGGGAGGTTATGTAGAGAGCACGGGCCGAAGCCAAGTGCCATAATTATAAATTGAGAAACTTGCGGACAAGTCTGCAAGTATTGAGGATGACGGCTTTTTGTAATAGTTTATATACATTGGGGTTCATATTGAGTGTTTCTAGGCTGCTGTGTAGGGTCTTGGGTATGACGCCTGTGCTGGAGATAACAATAGGGATGGTGCGGACTTGATTTACCTGCCATTGTGTTTTTATTTCTATCGCTAGGTCTACATATTTCGCTATTTTTTCTGTATGTGTGGTTTGGAGGTTATGTGTATTGCAAACTGCTATATCTATTAATATTATTAATTAGCCATAAATGTCCCACTGCAGGGCAAAGGCCTCCCTACCCTGCTTCCACTGATCTCTATCCTGAGCTATTGTAGGCCAGTTATGTTGGCGGGACGAACTAGACCAACACAATAATAACTGGGTAGCTTAGACAAAATAAAAAACAAAAATACTTTCACATTTTTATTGTAAAAAATATTTATTATATAAAATATATCAAAATATTTGGAACAGAGATAATCTGTTTTCTTCGGGGTCCAGTTTAAGGCATTCATATTTTGTAACCACACGTTTCTTAGCGTCAACTCGGAAGGAAATCTGCAAAAATATAATTGATAACTTAATACATAACATAAATAAGATGTACAATTATGTACATGCTGAGTAATGAGACACACCAAAAGATTTATTTCTAAAACCACGACTATTTTTCTGCATACGTATTATAAGACTCGAATTTCAGTCGTCGAATCGACCTCGCATAGCGTGTGAGGCTGACCCAGGCTTTTTTTTAATTTTTCACAATGCCGAAATACGGGTGTATAACAATTACTTCCAATTAGCCTGAGCTTATACTAAGTACCTATGTCAACTTTTAGTATTGAATATCGATATTTTATCGATAAGAATTTGTCAATCCCTAGTGCATAAACAAAACTAATTTTTACATCAATTCTCACGAAATTCATCATTATATCATCATTATTTTGTTAAGATATCATTGCTAACAATTTTCAGATAGTAATCATTGCTATAAACACAATTTCAAGACAAATTTGCATAAAAACAACAATAAAATACACGTACCTGTGAAATGACGTTTTACTCCCTTTTCCGTAGCGAGCTTTACAAAACACACATTTTATCATGTTTATTTAGCTCAACTTTCACAATTAAATATGAAATCTCACTTAAATACCACGAAATAAAATTATATTACACAAAAAACTCGCCGTAGCCGCTGTTACCATCTCATACGGGGGCCATTTGCTTGCAATGTACGTCAAAATTAGTTAGTTCTCGGGAAACTCATAGGGGCGCTTCAAATTGCCACACATATTAGCTGTCATTTGTATGGTGCAGCCAGTCCATATACAGTATGTATACTACAGGTCAGTGTCTCTCCTAGAGAAGTGATTAAGGAGCGTTCGAAAACCTCAATAATTAAAATGACGGAAAGTTACGGTTTTTAAGAGAACCTCATAAAAATGATAAGTATTATTCAAAACAAACATTGGTTTGTTTATACACACGATAATTATTTTTATATAATTTGTAATCATAAAATGTTTGAACTATAAAGTTTTTGTTGCTCCAGAAACCAATGGTATTTTTAATTTTAAACAGACATCCAAAATAAAATTACGATTTAAGTGTTCGGAACGTCACTGAAAGTGGCATTTCATTTTTGGCAAAGATCATAAAATTCATAGAATATAAAATAGACATAGATTAAAATATAGACATAGATTAAATATATTATTATAGGTATATTTTTTAAGCATGTAAATTATTACCTTCAAGCTCGTTTGATATAAATAGCGATTGTTAAAGATTTATTTCTATTATGGATTAACCAGGAATATAAGTTAAGTCTCAGAATTCTAGAGCCTTGTGCCTTGTCGCTCTCGCTTCATTGGGGAAATTCGGGATAAAACAAAGCATATCCTACATGTTTATATTGATAGTCATGTTTACCCTCGTAAATACCTACCTACCTACTCGTACATCCCCTGCACTCGATCCACACTATACAGTACTACAACCCGTCCGCGCTCGTATTTTATTTTGTGTAAGTTCTCGTACATTTACTTCTCATCATAACTCAGAAAAGAAATGTCCAATTTTAATAATGTAAAGGTCTGTTGATTTTATTGGTGTCTTTAAACAGTGGTCTCAGTGGTCTCAGTGGTCTCAGTTTTCACCAATTGTTTGGTGAGGCTATATCGTGTAATAACTAATAAATTCTTCACTCTCTAATCATTCAACGGGTTCGACTTAACCTTAGTGGACATCGCCTCAAACGTCGATTAACTTTTTCTTCGTTAATCTCCAAAAGCTCAAAAGTTCCTAATTTAATATAATTAATTTAATTTTTAAATGCAAACTCGCACATTTTAATCAATTCTTTCAGTGGAATATCATTAAGTTATTTGCACAAATGCATTGTTTATAGTAAGGAACAATTAAACATTAATAGTTAACTAAAGTACATACTTATTGTTGTTAAAAATATCAACAAAGGTTCAATTTATGTTAGAAAAATGTATCTTTTATTGAATTGCTAATTTTGACAGCTGAGACGCTTTACCAAAGCCGCAATAGACGCTCATGGTACCAAATCTCAGAATACAGAAAGTACAATGTACCAAATGAATGAATGAAAACATCTTTAGTATGACAAATAGCGAATCAGTTTAGGTAATCTGCAAAGCAACTAGAATTCTGTCACGCATTGATGTCATGGTACGAAAACTGACAGCGAATCAGTTTAGGTCCGCATTTGTATCGCGCTAAGAGGTCATGGTATGGCTCCAGGATAGTGTTAGTGTTGTGTCAGTGCAATGTCAACGCGCTGTCAAATTGTAACATTGATCAAGTGAGGGTAGTTCCATCACATTTTCCGCGTCACAGCTGTATCGCCAATGTCTTCAGTGTGCCAGCGTCCACGAGAGGTGCGATCGTTTCGAAACGAGAAATAAATAGTTAGTGTTTTACTTGGATTACAAAGAGTTTTGCCGCGAAAAAAACCGTGTGTGTACGTTAATGCTATGTGTTGTTATGGTGAACGTTTAAAAAGACGATTCCTTTTGTTTTATACATATCTAAATGCAGGGTATATACGAGCGTAGATATATCATCATACTTCAGAAGGTGAGTCGTGTCTTAATTATTACTACAACTATTTTAATTGTTAACGGACTTCAAATAAAAGGTTCAACAACTCAATTCAACTATAGGTTTTTTGTATGTTTATTAGCCGACTAGCAGCGCCCCGCGGTTATCCGGTCACCCGCATTGTGTCCTATGGGAATTTCGGGACGTAAATAGACTATAACTTTCCCGTTGAATGTGGCTATCCATTACAAAAAGAATTATTCGAATCGGATCGGTAATTTCTGAGATAAGCACGTTCAAAGTAACAGATAATGCAGTAATAGATAGTACAGTGTCTGCATATAACAGGGTATGCTTACGGAATGGTGACATATTAAAAACATTATGGTAGTTCTCATAAAAACTTAGTTTAAAGGTTGTTTAAACTTTCAAATATATTATAACTTTTCACAGTTGAATTTGCATAAACGATTGATGGTTGTTTACACTGCGGATCATAAAAAATGCGAAACGGGACATTCATTTTATTTAGATACCCATAGCTAACAAGAACAAAATATACCATTATTATTTGTTAAAACGGGAACTTACGTACGACGGAGGTTACTGTTGAGTGTCCCTCAACAGGTACTAATAATGACATCAACGTACGTTTCAATTAATAGTAGAATAACATATAACATGTCTAATTTTGCGTCGGGAATTAATATGCGAACATTAAGTATTGAATAAACAAACACATACCAAATGAGTCTCCCTAATATCACAAACAAACATGTATTCAACAAATCGAACTCTAATTAGCGCAACACTATATTGATGAATACAACTAATTGAACTGAATGGGCTATTAATACGGTAGCGCCACCTAAGTATTATGTATAACTTGACTACGTAAAGCTTGCGCGATGTTGACTGTGTAAAGGATGGATAATAGTTGTATAAACGTGTATATGTGGCGTAAAGTGATACTGGCAATCCGCACGATTATTAATGCGAAAGTTACTTTAGTTTTCAACCGATTTTGATGATGATAGATACAATAGTGCGGGTGCGGGCCGGTTGCGGGTCGCGTGATATTTTGACTTAATTTGGCAAAAAAAATTTACCATCAGCTATTAGAAACATTAAATAACGTTTCATAAAAGTAATATTTTTTAATAAAAAATATATTTATAAAACTCTTCTAATGTGAGATGACGAATATTTACGTTGTATTATGTCAGTTCCACTGCTGGACAAAAGCCTCTCATCTCACTGAAGATATCAGTACAGCGAGAAGGATTAGACGTAATCACCACGCTTACCTAATGCCCTTATTGTATGTTTACAAAATTACTGTAATAGTAATTTATAGTAATACTCGTATTACACTAATGACTTCATGTAAGTAATATGTTCGCGCCACCTTCTGATACCCGTGCTATACCGGCGCTGTGTACACGCAGCGGTACAAAACGTTCCGTTCTTCCGGTCGGCACGTCACCTGTTAAGCTCCTAATAATTCACCGGGAGCATAGCTTAGTGGGGATGCGTTTATACGGGTGTGTAATGCATTACATATTGAGTTAAATACTCATTCAATTTTCTTCTTAGGACGGATTGCACGATAACTTAAATCTATTTCGTCCTTAAATATGTTTAGAAACAAAAGCTCTCCGTTCAAAATTGTATTTTACTAAGCACCAAATAGAACACAATTTAAAACGAACGTCATTTGTTTTTTAAACATATTTAAGCGCTATATTATATTATATTTTAAGAGTTTTGGTGCAATCCGCCCTTAGTGGCTTTTGCTAACTTGTGACAATTCCGCCAATCAATCAAGTCAAGTGACCATTAGGGTGCATTTGTATGAATCGGAGCAAAGCTAGACGGAGCTCAATCAAACCAATTACAACACATTAACATTGTCTAAATCTTTTCGTAATAAAAAACGCATATTAACAGCATTAAACCTACTAAATTGTCAGTCCCTTTCCGACATTAGCTATTTTATAATAGGCAAAAGAGACAAAAAAAAAAGTGTAAACAGAGTTTTGTTTATGAATAAGACGGTCAATGTTTTAATTTAAGTAAGGAACTAAACACAAATGTTACGTTACGGTGTAAACGCGTCCGAGCTAAGCCCAGTTTTACCGTTCGCTCGCTAATCCGCGGTTGGTTCGCTGCTCGTCGATTTATTACACTATGTGTAGGCTATTCAATTACCGCTCCAGTGTGTACGGCGCTCATTAAAGCCCCAAATTGAGCGGTGTAAATGAGCCCTTAAACGGGCGCTATAAAAAGGGCTTTGTTGTTTTGAGTTCATTAAATAGATGTTTTAAGAACATTTGTTTAATTGCCGTGTAACATAGTGAATCGAGCATGGTGTTGACAAAACCTTATCGAAATACCTCGAAAGAGGAGTACCTCATACGTGCCATCTTTATATATAAAAATTACGTGTCACGTTGTTTGTCCGCGATGGACTCCTAAACTATTAAAACGATTTTAAATATGATTTGCCCACCGTGGGCAATTTGATGCAAATTGGAAGATAGGATAGCTTACATCTCAATTTATAGTGATTAGGGTGGGTCCCCACTTAATTTTTATTATTTTTATTTAATTTAATTTGAATTTTTATTATTCTTAATTTTTATTTAATTTAATTTGAATTTTTATTATTCTTAATTTTTATTATGCAAAACAGCGTTTGCCAATCAGCTAGTTATAACTATATCATTTGAACATCTATACTAATCTATACTAATATTATAAAGCTGAAGAGTTTGTTTTGTTTGTTTAAACGCGCTAATCTCAGAAACTACTGAACCGATTTGAATAATTCTTTCACTGTTAGATAGTCTATTTATCGAGGAAGGCTATAGGCTACATTTTATCCCGGATTTCCTACGGGAACGGGCTCAACGCGGGTAAAACCGCGGGGCGCTGCTAGTTACTAATACTTAGTACTTATTATGATCTCTGAAAGTCTGAACTTTTGTAGTTACCAGACAGTTTAAACAGCGTTAAAAGTCGTGCACTTTTTAACAAACGTATTAAATCTAATTAGAACCGTAAATCTCAAAGCATATTTGCAAATAACTTTAATAAGCACTCTTAAAGCTATCTTCTCATCATTTAAACGACAGTAACTTCTTCATTTTACACTGTGATTACCGTTAAGACTAGACCGACTCTAGTTCTAATCTAAAACACTAAGAAAACTTAACCTCTACTAACACAAGCAAGCAAAAATCACCTCTAAACTACTAGAAATAAAGTCTACGAACCCTGCAGTGTTAGCCTTGTTTCCCTGTTTCATCACATCGTGTTTACAAAATTATTTTATTATTGTGTTAGGGGAAAATAGGTCTTATGGAGAAGTTGTTAAGGTTTAGTGGAAGTGTAAAATAAAGGTTGTTTGCCACAACAAAGAAGCTGAAGGGCTTCTAATGAAAGTTCCTTAGATGTATCTCCAAGCTTCGTGTTTCACTTTCTAAGCTTATGTTAATTTTTGTTTGGAACTTAAATTATAAAACTTTTTGATTTGTCGTATTTTTGTGTGCGATTAAAATTGATTTATGTTGTAATATTTTAATGTTAAGATGGATAGGTAAAGTTGTGCAGGGCAGGTAATTGTGATTCCTGTTCGAAGACCCGACGCGGGTTGGGAGGGTTATACGTTGGCGAGTAGTGGTGAGAAACCTAGGTTTAATCATTGAGTTATATGTACCACGTACTAGAGAAGCCACTTCAAACAACCTTCGTGAGAGATTCGCACCGGACAGGTGTCCAGTGTTCACTTAGTCGATGGCCAGCTCTGGCCAGAACTACATGTGTTACAGCTATTGTTTTTTCAAATAAAATATGCCCTCATGTGCATTGCGTTATTGCAAAAATACTTTAAGAAACACAAATAGAAGTAAAGAAGTGACCTTTCACTCGTAGGTATAATTTTCTACTCCGAAAACAATTTTAAATAAATATTTAAAAATAAATATTTTTACATCAACAAACGGTCATATTACAAAGAGTATATGAGATATGAGATACAGAGTGGACACTATCGACAAGCATTGATAAATTCCTAATTCCGATTGATATTATATATCAACCATCTTTTTATATTAACCGACTTCAAAAAGGAGGTTTGTTCGACCCTAAGTTTTAAAAACATAGTTCTATTTTTTGTCTTCTCTTCAAAATATCTTCAAAAAAAAACATGACAATCGGTTCATATAGTTACAACGGATTATACATCCGCGAGCGCACAAAAAAAAACTCATGTATATACGGACAAATTGAGAAACTTCCTCCTTTTTTAAGTCGGTTAAAAAACATTTTGCTATTATTCTTCATATTATACTTTTTATAAAAATAAAAAATTACTTCCGAGATTATTGAAAAAAAGACTAGGTACATATTTCTACTAAGAGTCCGGTCTACGATGTTTTTTATAATCTCTATTGTTAAATTCCGAGTAATGTCATTCAACTAGACCTATCCGTCAATGTCATTAGAAAAATCTCTTCACGATTTTTGTTCGACGTAGCCTCTCTAGTACGTAGTACATATAACTCAATGGGTTTAATATACTTTTTGAATTAAATTTACGATTACCCTTCGCTTTTCAACTGACTTCAAAAACTATTAAACCTACCTACATTAACGATTGAGTTCGCTGTTTACCCGACTTCAAAGACAGGAGGAGGTTTCTCAATTCGACCGTATATTATATACTTTTTTATTTTTTTTATTTATGTTCTCGGATAGCTTCGTTGTTTATGAACCGATTTTGATGATTCTTTTTGACGACGGGGAGGTGGGAGTGTGCTACGATGCGGAGTGCTAAGCTAATTTTTTTAAAGGAAAGGTTATGGGCTATATTTTAGAGAGGAACGAGCAATACGCGGCTAAAACAGCGGGGCGCTGCTAGTATCTTATACATAACGTAACAACTAATTATTAATAACAGTTAATTTTTACAACACCAGACACCGCAAAGTATTGATAAAAATTAATGGTCTAGAATATTTTGAGATAACCTAAAGTGTAAGACCTAATACTGTATAATGGATAATGTGATAATGGAATTATATCATTTTGTTCGTGTTCCATTAAGACTTACTAACTTATTTGCAATCTACTTTGTGATTCTGACCTGGTTTTATTTGGTATACCTTGCTTTTAGTCGACTTATCTTAACTCTCTAAGCTTATTACTTTAATAATGGCGCTAGTGTTAACAAATATAGTTATTTTAGTTAATGTATCTACGAATGCGACGAAAATGTCCTGTGTTTTCTGTTTGGTATTTAGGAAAGAGGTTATACTCGTAGTAAGTTGTCGTGATTGCATGTAGTATAGACACTTTTCGAGTGTATGTTACTTATTGCGGTTTTTTGAAATTCAGACAAGTTTAAAATAACAAATTTCAGTGGAAATACCAAATGGAAAAATGTGATCGAAGTATTACGTGACGCTAACGTACTTTCCCGGTTTTTTTCAATAATTAGATCATAAAGGAAGCTTGGCAGTTGGAAAACTTCGATATCAGGGTTGACCCCTAACCTACTCGAACTAAGTAAACTCACTAAGTGATTAACTTAACTTATTTATAACTTACTATCCGCGCCCGTGGTTATCCCCCCCCCCCCCGTTCCAATGATAATTATGGTAAAAAAAATAGCTTATTTTCTTCCTCTCGAATGCCCCTATCCCATACAAGAATAATAATTCGTATCGCACTGTTAGTTCCTAAGATAAGCGCGTTGAAACAAACAAAACATGAAACTCTTCAGATTATATTAGTATAGAACTATACTGAATAGATTTCCCATCAACATGTTACAATTGTCAATGTTTGTGTATCAAGAGTATATAAATTGAGGCTGCCGGGAACAGACAGCGCCCTGAAGGCGGCTAACAATTAATGGTGCTACCGGTGTCTTCAGATTTCATTACTGTTACACGATGAGGTGACGGCTGTTTACACCGTACGACATCCTACTAATATTATAAATGCGAAACCATACTACAAACTTTAATTTATTTATGTATTGGTTGAATGGTCCAAACCGTTTTGGTTATTACAACACTTTACGTTAAAATTTAATTTAAGTTAATTCTTTCATTATTTATTACGAAAATGGTCTAATAGTAATTCTAAGGCTGTCATCACATGCGTTAAGTAGTACTATAGATTATTGGGTGGTCGATATTGGCTTGAGTACGTGCTTCGGAGGGCGCGTTAAATTGTCGTTCCCGGTTGTTCCAATCGTTAGACCATGTCGAAGTTCTAAAAACTCCGACACCAGAGTTGGCCACTAACCTACTCGAACTTAATTTTTTATAGATTACCAGCAGCGCCCCGCGGTATTACCCGCGTTGTACCCGTTCCTGTAAGAATTTCGGGATGAAAAATAGCCTATAACCTTCCCGTTGAATGTGGCTATCTATTACAAAAAGAATTATTCAAATCGGTTCAGTAGTTTCTGAGATTAGCGCGTTTAAACAAACACAAACAAAACAAACTCTTCAGCTTTATAATATTAGTATAGATAGATTATTGGAAAACCCCGACGTCGGATTAAAGCTTATTATTTTATTAGTGGGAAGTTTATATACTATTTTTTATCCCGAATTTCCCAGAGGAACCGGCACAACGCAGGTAAAACCGCAATGCGCTGCTAGTGTTTAATTTCAAGATAGTATTCGCAATAAATCGGAAGGTAATCGCATCGCACCTTATAAATTCATTAGGAGACCGACAATGGGTGTTTCAGACTTCCGGGAAAAACATTAATTAAATCCCCCGGGAATTAGAAGTGGTGGGCTTCCCTTACCTATTGCTGAATATAACAGCCCCGTTATCTGGAGGTGAGTGAATATTATGGTCGGTGTTAATTAATTTGTTTGTTATTCACACGTTGTGTGGACGTTGCATTAGCGATGGATAATGAGGTAGGATGTAGGTTTAATAGAACCTGATATTGACAATGCTTATATATTTTTCCCTTGGTTCTATTAAGAGTAGTATTATAAATTAATTTTGGTTAATATAATACCAATATTAGGCATACTTGTAGCACATCATAATCACGTAGAAACGTACACTTTTTTCATTAATGACATTCAGTCGAATTGAGAACCTTCTCCTTTTTTTAAGTCGGTTAAAAATCAGTTAGACAATAATATAACGAATGATGTCACGAGATCACCCGGATATGTTTACGACGTTACCCGGGTAAAGATCCTGATGTTACATGGGTAATGTTGCAGACGTTCCTGATATCACACCAATATGTGCCCGATGTCACTCGGATAACGTCACGAGGTCACCCGGATAATGTCGCGAGGTCATCCGGGTAATGTCGCGAGGTCACCGGGTAATGTCACCCGGGTGTGATTATAGGTCATTGACCCTGTTATTCAGGGTCAGAAAATATAAAGGTCATTGACCGCGATAGTGAGGGGACGGTTTAAATATGAAAGGTCAATGACCCGTCATATTCTTAGAGAAGGATTTTAATAAAACAACAATAATTTTTAATACTTCACATTTTATTGAAATAACTATGTACAGGCAATCCTTAGAACTATCTATATTAAATCAGAAGTGGTCTGTCAGTCTGTCTATTTCATAGAGATCCGCCGTTATCTCGTCCACCTTCGTGCCTATTTTTTTGGCGATCTGAAACAAATAAAAAACATATATTATGTGATTTAATTTAAATAAAAATAAATTAAATTAAAATAATGCATGCATGTATTTATATGCGTGCATGCCTGTATGTGTTCTGAATGATTGAAATCATTTTGATTAAAAATCAATGCCCTGCGGTTTTACCCACGTTGTGCCCGTTCCCGTGGGAATTTAGGGATGAAACCGCGGGTGCTGTTAGTGTGTAGTGTGTGTGTGGTGTGTGTGGTGTACACTCACATCGCGCTGCTCGAGGTCGGGCAGGCTGAGGAAGGTGTAGACGAGGTCTCCGTCGAGCACGCCGCGCGCCGCGCCGCCGCCCGCGCCGCGCCGCGCCGACTTGTACGTCCTGCCCACACACATCATATTTATTACACTTTTTAAACTCACACGATTTGCACTCATTATACTAAATGAAACGGACGGGTCCGCACGAGCGATGTAATTCGCTCGAATCGTCGGGTACGTAAAGTAAAATAAAGTATGAGCCTGTAATGACCCACTGCTAAGCAAAGGCCTCTCATCTCCCTGAAGATATCAGAACAGTGAGGAAGATTAGGCATAATCACCAAATGCGTGCCTACTGCAGATTGGTGATCTCAAACCCGAGCCATATTTGAAAATCTCTGTACTATAAGCCACCGTTCTGGTGGGCACATCCAAACCAACATACACCTACACATTTTATTAGTAGAATCTAATCATAAACAAGTTATCCTGTATATATAAAAATTGTAAATCTAATATTTTAAGCGCTTGAATCACAGAGAACATCTGAACTTTGTTTTTCAAACATATAGTATTACATATTCTATGACAGATGGCGCTACTAGTTTGTAATATTGTGTGATATTCTCGATATAAAATAGACATAAAATAACAGTAAATACAAGGACATTGTTGGTTGTACCTGAAGGCGCGCGGGTTGAGGCCGGCGATGTGGCAGCAGTAGTTGTTGATGACGTTCTGCAGCATCAGCAGCCGCCGGTACATCTTCTCGGGCAGCGGCAGCAGGTAGCCCAGCCCGCCGTCCAGAGACGCTGCGATACGTTCACAGTGTGATAGTCAGTAATTAGACCATATTCAACTTTGATTAAAGTAAAATAGCGGAAGATAGGTGACGCGCCACTTGAACGTGGCTCGCTTAAAATCAGCTTAAAATCAGCTCCCCGTCGCCTAATTGCCCTCAGTTGCAATCGGGGGTGCGTGCGCAGGTGACATTTGTGAGACGTGTGACGGCTCAAAGCGCGCGTTTGTTTCGCTCGCACTACCGTCGTAAGAAATCGGTTTGTCTCTGTCGTTCAGTAGCTTAAAGTTACAGAGCTGTGTGTGTCTGCTTGTATGTCTTGTAGTGCCATTTTTTAGCTGACAATTAGTGCCGTATCTTCCGCTATTTTACTTTAATCAAAAAGCCCTAAAGGCGGTCTAAAACTCCGACATCAAGTAGATAACAAATCTCAATTGATATTTTTAAAACTTCTTGCATTGTGATTGGCCAATTGAACTCCTCTCCACTCTTCTTCGCTTCTACGGAAACCCACGCTTAAGTTGTTAGTTAGTAATACGAGTATTAGGGCGGATTGCACATAAAGTCTTAATTTTATTTAGCGCATAAATATCTATACTAATATTATAAAGAGGTAAAATTTGTAAGTTTGTTTGTTTGTTTGTATGTTCGAGCTAATCTCTAGAATCATCCGATTTCAATAATTCTTTTTGTAATAGATAGCCACATTCAACGGGAAGGTTATAGGCTATTTTTCATCCCAAAATTCCCATGGGAACGGGCACAACGCGGCTAAAACCGCGGGGCATTGCTAGTGTGTAATAAACAAATGACGTCAGTTTTAAATAGTATTCTATATCGTGCGACATAAAATACAATTTTGAACGAACAACTTTTGTTTCTTAAACATATTTAGGTACTGAACAGATTTAAGAGTTGTTGTGCAAGCCGCCCTGAGTGTGGTGTACTCACTGAACATCGTAACGTGTCGTCTGGGGTCGTCTTTGGCCGCTATCCTGAACATGGCGTGCACTTGTTGACCCAAATGGTAGTCCGATTTCTTTATTAAACGTTGACCTGAAACAGTTAATAAAACATAAAACTTTTTGTTTGTATGTTCGAACTAATCTCGGGAATTACCAGTCCGATTTGAATAATTCTTTTTGTAATAGATAACCACATTTAACGAAAAGGCTACTTTTTATCTCGAAATTCCCAATGGAACGGGCACAGCGCGGGTAAAACCGCAGGGCGCTGCTAGTTTCTAATATAAAGAAATATAATGTACTAGCGACCCGCCCTCGCTTCGCTTCGGGTAATCAAGATTTCATGTAGGAAAATCGGGATAAAACATTGCGTGTCTCCCGCAGGAATATACACAATCAAAATTTCAAGTGGGAAATTGGGGATAAAATATTACATGTCTCGCGCGAGTATATATGTATACACAATCAAGATTTCATGTGAGGAAGAATTCGGGATAATACCTACATAGCACGTCTTCGTCGTTCGTAGTTCTTAGGTAGGTATATCCCCGCGCGCTTTGACCGCACGAAACAGTAAGTAGCCATAAGAGACCCGCCATCGAGCATTACTATTTTGTAAGCAGCGCCCCGCGGTTTTACCCGCGTTGTGGCCGTTCCCGTGGGAATTTCGGGAATTTTTTTACATAAAAAAAGACGTGTGGCACTCGGGGACTGCCGCGGTGAAGCTATTGCATAGCATTTTGTATCAACTTATGCAATTACATTTGATATATTTGATATCTCTTTTCTCTCACCCCACCCGCCTCCTCTCTCTCACCCCTCCCGCCTCCTCTCTCTCACCCCTCCCGCCTCCTCTCTCTCACCCCTCCCGCCTCCTATCTTTCTCACCCCTCCCGACTCCTCTCTCTCTCACTCACCCCACCCGACTCCTCTCTCTCTCTCTCTCTCACCCCTCCCGCATCCTCTCTCTCTCACCCCTCCCGCCTCATCTCTCCCCTCCCGCCTCCTCTCTCACCGCTCCCGCCTCTTCTCTCTCACCCCTCCCACCTCCTCTCTCACCTCTCCCGCCTCTTCTCTCTCACCGCTCCCGCCTCTTCTCTCTCACCCCTCCCGCCTCCTCTCTCTCTCTCACCCCACCCGCCTCCTCTCTCTCTCTCACCCCTCACGCCTCCTCTCTCTCTCTCACCCCTCTCTCTAACCCCCCTCTCTCACCCCTCTCTCTCACCCCTCTCTCACCCCTCTCACTAACCCCTCTTTCTCACCCCTCTATCTCACCCCTCTCCCTCACCACCCTCTCTCACCCCCTCTCTCATCCCCCGTCTCATCTCTCACCCCTCTCTCTCACCCCTCTCTCACCCATCTCTCTCACCCCTCTCTCTCACCCCTCTCTCTCACCCCTCTCTCTAACCCCTCTCTCTTACCCCTCTCCCTCACCCCCCTCTCTCACCCCCCGTCTTATCTCTCTCTCTCTCCCCTCTCTCACCCCCCTCTCTCACCCCGCTCTCTCACCCCTCTCTCTCACCCCTCTCTCTCACCCCTCTCTCTCACCCCTCTCTCTCACCCCTCTCTCTCACCCCTCTCTCCCACCCTTCTCTCCCACCCCTCTCTCTCACCCCTCTCTCTCACCCCTCTCTCTCACCCCTCTCTCTCACCCCTCTCTCTCACCCCTCTCTCTCACCCCTCTCTCTCACCCCCCTCTCTCACCCCCCGTCTCATCTCTCTCTCTCACCCCCAACGCACAATCGCACACAACGCCGTGTCGAAGACTGCCGAACTGAAACGACGTTAGACGATGCACGGCCTTCAAGCCACACCTCCTTGCCCGTCGGAGTGGGGAGCGTGAGGTTTTTTCGTTACGGAATTTTTGGATTCGGTCCCCGCGCTCAAGGCCCGCGATAGAAGCTATGCAATAGCTTAAAACCTTCCTCTTGAATCACTCTACCTATTACAAAAAACCGCATCAAAATCCGTTGCGTAATTTTAAAGATTTAAGCATACAGACAAACAGACAAACAGACACGAAACAGAGACGACCTTATTTTATACTATGTAGTGATATTTCTCATCATAACTCTGAAACTAACTGTTCGATTTTAATAATTTAAAGAGGTACACAAAGAAACATAATTAACCTTGATTGTAGAGCCATTTATTTTGATGTAGATTCATATCATCATATGAATATCATCAACTTAAAATTACACTCATTTTTTAACTAATTAATTTTAACTTAAAACGGTTATTGTGTCTTAACTATAATAGTTAGACATATGCCCTCGCGAACTTATTTGTTCGCAATGATATGTACTTTGATTGTGTAGAACATTGTTTTTGTGTATCATCAATAGATTTAGTAGCGCACGCCAATAACCAATTTTTTTAGGCATGTTTTTCATACCTTGGGTTACATATACCCGCGTTGTGCCCGTTCCCGTGGGAATTTTGGGAATAAATATAGCCTATGTCACTCAGGGATAGTGTAGCTTTCGAATGGTGAAAGAATTTTTTAATTCGGTGCAGTAGTTTCAGAGCCTATTCGAAACAAACAAACAAACAAAAAATCAAACCTTTCCTCTTTATAATATTATAGTATATAGTATATAGTATAGAAGTATAGATAATAGTTAGACATATGCCCTCGCGAACTTATTTGTTCGCAATGATATGTACTTTGATTGTGTAGAACATTGTTTTTGTGTATCATCAATAGATTTAGTAGCGCACGCCAATAACCAATTTTTTTAGGCATGTTTTTCATACCTTGGGTTACATATACCCGCGTTGTGCCCGTTCCCGTGGGAATTTCGGGAATAAATATAGCCTATGTCACTCAGGGATAGTGTAGCTTTCGAATGGTGAAAGAATTTTTTAATTCGGTGCAGTAGTTTCAGAGCCTATTCGAAACAAACAAACAAACAAAAAATCAAACCTTTCCTCTTTATAATATTAGTATAGACAACATACCTCCATAGCTCTCTCTGGCTTGCGGTTGATACATGAACAAAGCGAAGTTCCCTTCAGCTTCACTCACTAAGAATCCAAGGTTTGTGTTGTCTACCATGAATTCGATGTCGTATATCTGAAAATAATACAAAAGTACTTTTTAATTAGGCCTTATTGACCCAAATCTCTGAACAAATTGGTATCAAAGTTAAAGTTCCCGAGGTCACACATAATATAATGTTTCATAGGTCACTGACCCGGTCAATAAAAAGGTCACTAAAGTCAAAGTCAAAGTCAAAGTCAAATATTTTTATTCAGTTTTGGCCCCATAGAGGCTCTTTTGAACGTACCACCCATTCGGAAGAACATCAGCAGAGAAGAATGGGCAAGAAACTCTGCTGGTTATTTTTTTTAAGTCAAGGTATAATACAATTTAATACTTATAAGTATAGATTACATGTCAAAATCAGCTTGACTTGCTGGTGCAGGAATTTGACTCCAGACATATTTGTCCTCAATGTAATCAGTAACGCTATAGTATGCTTTAGTCAATAAAACGTCTTTAACGTATGATTTGAATTTACCTTCACTAAGCCCAGTTACCTCCTTGGGAATTTTATTATAAAATTGAATACATCTACCAATGAAAGACTTCCCGGTTCGCGCTAACCTGGACTTAACAACAGCAAGCTTATTTCTATTTCGCGTATTAAAACTGTGGTGATCTCCGCGCACCTTAAGGTTACTCAAGTTTCGGCGGGCATACATTATATTTTCAAATATATATAACGAAGGAACGGTAAGAATTCGACTGGATTTAAAACGTTCCCTTAGTGACTCACGTGACCCCAATTTATAAATCGCGCGAAAAGCTCTCTTTTGGAGTAAAAAAATTGATTGAACATCGGCGGCACCTCCCCACAATAGTATACCATAGGATAGTATACTATGAAAATAGGCAAAGTAAACAATTCTTGCCGTTTCTTCATTCGTTATTTGCCTAATCTTATGGACCGCAAAAGATGCTGAGCTTAGCCTACCCGAAAGTGAATTTATATGAGAACCCCATTGTAATTTTGAATCTATGTCTAATCCTAAGAATTTAGTGCTACTGTCAAGAGTTAATCGAGTACCCCCCAATTTGACGCAAGAATCTACTACTGGGACATTCGGTAATGAAAATTTAATGCATTTAGTTTTTGCCTCATTAAGAAGTAGGTTGTTAGTGGAAAACCAATCTAGGAGAATAGCCAAAGCTTTGTTAACCTGCACAAGGTCCCTATCCTTCCTATCTACTTTAAAAATTAACGAGGTATCATCGGCGAATAATACCGTGTCGCATAGGCTTTCCATTAGATACGAGAGGTCATTTATGTAGACTAGAAACAAAAACGGACCTAAAATTGACCCCTGAGGCACGCCTAACTCAATATTAGACCCTTCCGAAAGGTTATCGTTAACGTTTACTTTTTGTCGCCGACCGCCTAAGTAAGATTTCATGAGTTCAAGGGCAGGACCACGGATGCCGTAACATTCTAACTTCAAAATTAACGTTAAATAATCTACACAGTCAAAAGCCTTGGAAAGATCACAAAATACTCCAAGAGCATCCTGCAAACCTTCCCAGGCGTCAAAAATATGAGAAACTAACTTAGTCCCAGCATCTATGGTTGACTTACCCTTTGTAAAGCCGAACTGATTTTTATGTAGAATCTTATGCTCATCAAAATGGGACATTAACTGATCTAGGATTAATTTTTCAAAAATTTTGCTAAGAGCTGGAAGAACTGAAATAGGTCTATAATTATTGGGATCATCCTTACTACCGGATTTGAAAATTGGAGTGACTTTACTATGTTTCATTAGATCTGGAAAAGTACCTGCTTTTAGGCATAGATTGAAGAGATTCGTAAGTTCAGGAGCAATAGTGTTAATAACAGAATCTAACATTTTTACAGAAATACCCCATAGATCTTCCGTGTTTTTCATGTTCAGTGATTTAAAAGCTTTTTTAAGCTGCGAAATAGAGACTGGTTTAAAACCAAATCCAGGAATTGACCGTTTAAAATTTTCCTTAAGAAGAATTTCAGCTTTAACTGAAGAAGAAGCTAGATTCTTGGTGGTTTCTTTGGGTATACTACTGAAAAACACATCAAAATGGTTGGCCACAGAAATAGGTTCAGTAATTAGTGTTCCGTCATTGCACTTCAAAGTGCAAGGGGTATCCTTGGAAGAAGTTCTTCCAGTCTCTTTGTTAACCGTTTTCCAAATCGTCTTTATTTTATTATTTGATTGTTTTATTTTGCGAGCGGTATGGTTTGCTTTTGCTAAAAGACAAACTTTCTTAAACATTTTTGAGTAATTTCTAACATACGCATGAAAAGCTTCATCGTTGGTGTAAGACCTTTTAAAGTATAATTCAAATAAAACATCTCGACTTTTCCTAATACCTACAGTAGCCCAATCACTAAAACTGATTTTATCTTTAACCGTAAACTGTCTTTTTGGAAACACGGCGTTAACATTTCGCGATATAATCGAAAATAAGTTTTTACAAATCTCATTTGGGTCTTTAGGGTTGGGGCGGTTTAGAGCTAAACTAACTTCAATGCAATCATTCAGGTGTTGTCGTCTCTTTTGAGAACAGTTTAACAACGGTCTACAACCTATGACACACGGTTTGTGTAGTACGGCGTTTTCAAGTTTTATATTGAGACCCAAATGATCCGACCTAACTCCGTTAACTATACATTTATCAAGAATTTTACAATTTGAAAATATATTGTCAATGCATGTTTGAGAGGAAAAAGTAACTCTGGTGGGCTCATTAAAGTTACAATTCAAACCATAAGACAAGAAAAGTGAAACTAAGTTTCCCGCGTCAGAACTATTTACTAGTAAATCAACATTAAAATCACCGCATACTATAACGGACTTCTTACCTTTAGATAATTTACTCAACACCTCCTCCATGACATTTAAAAAAGAAGAAAAAACAGAAGACGGAGGCCTATAGACACAAACTAAGATATAACCGTCAATTTCTGCACAAGCAATCTCACAAGTGCGCTCAAGAGAATATTTAGTGATATCGACCCGTTCTTTGAATTTAATACAATTTCGTAATAAAATGATGCAACCGCCCCCCTCAGCCGATATTCTATTGAACGCACTGGCGACTCTAAAACAATTGATATTAAATTGCATTCTATCATCTTTCAACCAAGTCTCACTAAAACATAAAATGTCGAAGTTATATAAATCTAGTAGTAATTCTACATCCAATATTTTGCCAGAGAAGCGATTTATATTTTGATAATAAAAAGACAAACAACTAGCTTCTGTTGGCTTCCCTGTTGTCACACTTAAATGTTTAAAGACACAGTATTCGCGTTAGTACTAGTACTAACTACTGTGTGGTCACTACCAGACGTTATACTACCTATAACGCTATCAATACAATAACCTACCAAAGTAGATAACTTAATACGAGTTTTCCGAGGGACATGTAAAGTGTCCTCCGTCAAAGTCAAATGTGTAATAAACTTGTTATTATCAAAAAATAATAACCTGTCACTATGACGACATGTCACATTATAAAGCACATTGTTAAGTGCATGGATGTGCTTATTCCTAGTTTCAGAAAGAAACCGGGAGTACGGGAATGCTCCCAACATTATCCTACTAGCTTTCAGCCCTAAGAGTAGGCTAATACTACTAACTAACTCCTTTCTACCTACACCACCACTTGTACCTGCCATAATCAATATAAAAGTCGACCTATCAATTTGATCTTGTAAGCTGATAATTCTATCCATAATATCTTTAAATGTGGCATCAGGCATACAATGGTTAATAACCTTACAGTCTAACTTATTACTTAATTACACTGATTACACTGACCCGGATATCTTAAAGCTAGAAATATATTTTACCTGAGCATTCCTTAAATCTCTCGAAACCAGAGACAATGTCCTGTGTTGATGTTGGTACCTCAATAGAGACACAGATTTGTACACGTCACAGACAACAATCAAATTCTTCAGAGCTAATAGTCTATGGACGTAGATTCCGGTGTCTATGAACGCTATGCCGACGAGATCGTTGTCTTTTAATTGCCAGATGTAGATCTGTAAAAATAATTTAGATATTAATTATTTGTATCAATATAAAACGGTATTATTTTCTTGTTTAGTAAAGTTGAAAATATTTTAGAGTGCCTTTTCATTATAGCGGAGCGGAGCAGTGCGGAGGTGAACTGACCAATCACAACGCATTACGGAAAGATTTTGACAATGTCAATGCGTTGTTTGATCATCCCAATGCGCTGTGATCACATAGGCTTATTGGAACGAAGTTCCTTATCGCGCGTTGCGAAAGGGGGCTAGACGGAAAAAATTAAGACGAAAAGTTGTAACGACACTTTTTACGTTAGAGAGAGACAGACAAAGAAACATGCGCACGCGCAAATTCTCTGTCTGTCTCTCTCTCTCTCTTATAGAAAGCAAGCCGGATATTTTCGTTTCGTCTTTCTATTTCGCATTGAACTTCGTTCCATCCAGGTGTAGTGTATGTACACCTTTATCAAGTTACATCCTCAGAGTTACATCTATAAAACCCAGTGTATTCTTTACAATAGATGAGTCTTATACCAGCATTCAGTTGTTTAAGTTCTCTCCTAAAATCCCCTCCTTACATGGCGACCCTGCCAGCGCGTACCGAGCGCGTTATTTGAGATATAGCATTCCATTGCTCAAATATGGAATAGTCATTATACTTTGACAGAAAACAGATTTTTATTAATAAAATAAATTCAGTGAATAAAACACCAATATGCAAAAGAAGATTTTGAAAATAAGAATCACATTTAGCTAAGGGAGAAAGAGAAAATGGACCCATCAGTGAAGTTCAAAATGAAGAATAAAGCAAATCAAATCTATACAACTTCTACTTCACCGCGTGTTTGAGTAGTAGGAAAAGGAAATGAATAAAAAAATAAAGAAGAAGAAAAGACAGGAGAGAGGGACCAGCCAACCAGCTAGACTTGGAGAGGATGTGGCCACCATACTACATCAACGAGCCACGAGCTGCGAACGAGAACAGCACGTCGTAAAAAAAAAAAAAAAAAGAAGATAGAAAGTTATGAAGTGCGGAAACAATGTGTTATAATAAGTGTTGTGAAGTGAAAAAACAAAGTGCGGAAAGATAAGTAAAGACTATTTAAAGACATTATAAAGGGTTAGTAAGACAAAAATAAAAGTTAACATGTAATCCAAAAAAATATCTTAATCATTTAATTAATAAAATTTAAAAAAAAAAAAAAAAAACTTAATGTTAATTTCAAAATATAATCTTTGCTTAGCCAAAATATATAAAGTTGGTAAAATGTTAGTAAAAAAAAAAATATGTAATCAAATCAAATGTTAGTATGAATATAAATTTTATGTAATGTTACGTACGGAAAGCATTCTTAGACAACATTTTAAATATTGAATAGGTACAAACATTTATGAAACTTTTTTGTATTTTTTTAGAGATTTAGTACACGATGTACACACTGAGAAGGAGGTAAGTAGTTTTATTTTTTTTTATACAAGGAATCCGGTAGATGTCAGCAGAAATAAAATGGTACGTACATAATTTATTATTTATTTTATGAAAATGTTAGACAGAGCGGATAAATAGTATATTTATATGTTTCATTTATTAAATCAAAATCATTAATTTTTATTTGGAATCATTTCTATAATTAATTTGATATGGTATCTATGTTTAATTATATTGCGAGATATATTATTTTATCAGTTTCTTAATAAGTAATTGGTTAATGTTACCGATGATGCGACATAATTGTTGCTAATGCAACTTATGGTTAAGTACTGCATTCCATACCATATAGGGAGAGTTTGGATAGGAGTAAGATGATAGTGTGCTAATTATGGTATGATATTGTTGTTTGTTTGGAATGTTTGAAAGTTTTTAATTCAAATGAATAATACTTTGAATGATTTATAAAGGCTTATGTATGATAATAGGAGAAAATAAGATGATATGAAATATAAGTAAAAATAAAGTTGATGTTAGGAATTAACGATAGGATAGAAGAAAGATTTGGATTAGGATTTGTTACTTGTTTGGTTTACAATGTTTCGATAAATCAATGGCTTGATCACCCTGAGATAGTTGAAATATTTGGAAACGAAGTGCTATGAATTAGTTCAGTTAAAAGTTGTTGATTAATATTGATACGTTTCTCGATCATGATCCATGCGAGACGTAGTCGTGAGGGATTTCGATTTTATTGAATGAATAACGGAAGGGAATAATGAATATAAAATAAATAAAGGATAAAGATAAAATTATTCGTATCCTCGATTATGATTAACGCGAGACGTTTTCGTAAGAGATATGAAATTATGAAGTGAAAATATATAATGAAGTTACAAATGATATAAAAAAAAAGAGTATTAATGATAATTATGAGAATATCATGAAATATAATATGAAATAAAGGAAGAAGAGTTATTCGTATTCTCGATTATGATTCACGCGAGCCGTTTTCGTAAGAGATATGAAATTATGAAGTGAAAATATGTATATGATGAAGTTACATATGATATATAATATGAAATAAAGGAAGAAGAGTTATTCGTATTCTCGATTATGATTCACGCGAGCCGTTTTCGTAAGAGATATGAAATTATGAAGTGATAATGAAGATATATTATGATGAAGAATATAATAATGAGGTAAATAAAATGATATAATGAGGTAATTATAATGATATAATGAGGTAAATAAAATGATATAATGAAGTGAATAAATGATAATAATGAAGTATTATGAATAAAATGTGACAAGAAAAAAAAAAACATGTCCTATAACATGATTTATTTTTAGATATAACGTGACAAGTGAGTGTAGGAGATGATTTAAAAAATAATGACGATGACTAAAAGTACCTATAGTTAAAAAAAAAAAGTATTGAAAAATACGTTGACAAAGAATGGTAATGAAAAGAAATCAAAGTTAAAGATACAAAAGTAGGTATTTAGTTTCAGAAAACTATGAAATGTATGCAGTATAAAACAGGTAAGATTTCTTTTGAATTTTTGTATTACAATGTATCTGCATGTGTACAGATTTCGCCTTGGCAATGACATAGAGGTACGTATAAATGGAAATTATAGTACATACTATTAAAGTATATCTATAAAAAAAAAAAAAAAAAAAACTGTGAGTGCTTTCCCTACACTAGTATTTTGTATTGGCTAGAATAAGATTTTATAGCCTTAATTTTCAATATTATTATTATTGTGTTTACTGTTTTAACTAATTGATGATTTTAGAAATATTTCCATTTATTTTATTTTTTGACATAATGTAAACTTTTAACTTTATACATTATTAGTATGTATTAAGTATTAATTATTTTTTTCTAAAAATTTAATTGTGTATTCTTTTGTTTAAATCTAAGGTATATTTTTTAAAATATTTTCCAAATTTTAATTTTCATATATTGTAATTGTTTTATAATAACCATATTTCATTTATTTTTATTTGTTTGCAGAAAAAAAAATTTCAATGTAATTTTTTTTAGTTTTTTGGGAAGGAGATGTAGTGTATGTACACCTTTATCAAGTTACATCCTCAGAGTTACATCTATAAAACCCAGTGTATTCTTTACAATAGATGAGTCTTATACCAGCATTCAGTTGTTTAAGTTCTCTCCTAAAATCCCCTCCTTACACAGGTGTCCCTTGACACCTCTCAAGTTTTTTTTTATCCCAAATTCTTGTAGGAACGGGTACAAAGAAGGTATGGCAAGTTTTATCAGTACTATAATAAATGATTTTTTATTTTTATTTTATTTTTATTTTTTACTAATAACAATATTTTTATATGAATTAGTGGGAATTAAAGTAGAATTCTCGTATTTACGCCTTGCAATCTACTGCCTGTTAAGCTGAACCACTCAATCGATTTTGATAAAATTTTGTATGAAGGCAGTTAATAAACTAAGCTTCATCCCAGGGTAGTTCCCACCCCTCATTTCCGTATCCCCCTTACCTTCTGCCCCACGGCGCTCACGAGATAGCCCAGCACCTGCGTGAGCGCGGTGACGGGCCCCTTCTGTTCCTTGCAGTATAACTCCTTGAATTTGTTCTTCGTCAACGGCTGCCCCGGCTCGGGCACCACGTCTATTATATCGTAGATTATTATCTGGGGAAGATGTTTTAAGTTTCATTGTGGGTGGGTGAAGTTGGAAATCAATAAAGCTTAGTTTGCGTTGACCATTTTTAAAAAAACAATAATAAGTATGTACAGGACTAATTGTCATACTTGGCGTAAACTAAGCCTTAAAATGTTGTTAATAATTATTATTATTAGGTTGGCTTAAATAAGATTTCTTTAATATATTGAGTACTTAAATATGTGTAAAAATTATATTTTATATCGCTCAATATAGAACACCATAAAAATTAACGTATTTTTTTATTAGTTAATATATTTATGGGCTGAATAAAATTAAGAATGCTTGTTCAATCCACCAGTAACTCTATCAGTCTTTATTGTCTTTCCTGCCTCAACCGCTAAGCCGATTTCGATGAATTTAAGCATAGAGATAGATCACATTTTAGAGATATCATAGATTTAATATCCCGTGATTCCCACAGGAACGGGTTACCGCGGGGAACAGTTTGCGTCTTATAAATCTTATTGACAACTCACCCTCCCTCGAGACGTGATATCCTCGCTGTAGTTGTAATTAGTTCCTATAGCTATGTACCCTCGGAGACCAGATCTGAAATAACACACCCAGACAAATTCACTCACGGTTAATTAGACCCAAACTAAGCTCTAAGCTTGTGTTATGGAATCTAACTCACTGATACTACTACACATACATACACAAATACTTTATATGAATATATAATTGACACCCAAACGTCGTCGCCAACAACTATGTCTGCACATATTGGTAACTCTGTTGAATCGAACCCGCAACCCCCGACACGACACATGCCATTTTGCTAACGGGCTTTCCTTGTCTTGAACGGTTGACCAATAATGGCATTTCTATCTGAGCGCTACAATGCTTGGAAGGACACAATAAGCAGTCGGTCCCGGTTATTTCAATAGTTAATAGTCGGAGGTCTTAATGCGGTCTAAAAACCAAGACACCAGGGTTGGTTATGGTAACTCGAGATTAGTGAAATTTAACTATAGGTACTTAATTTTTTTTTACTTCCTCCTCACTGATATCTTCAGTACGGTGAGAGGCTTTTGCCCAAAAGTGAGAAATATAACAGAAATCCTTAAATATAAAATCATACATACCTAGTTCCCTCATAAGAAAGCGAGACGTTTTTCAAACATGTGACGTGTTCCCATTCGTCCAACTCTATCTTGGTGTTGGGAATAATTTCCCACGAGATCGGAGAGAAGAGCATCACGGAGAACTGATCCTGCATCGGGTACGGGAACCTGAAATAAATGTTTATATGATTTTGGATCGAAAATGGGTATTTTAAACATCCAGGATCTAGGATCATCTGAAGGCGAACAGTTTAACCTCAAATAAGTCACTGACACATCGGGGTCCAACTAGTCGGAAGCACAGTCACGTTGGAGTAAGACACGTTGGAGTAAGACACGTTGGAGTAAGACACGTTGGAGTAAGACACGTTGGAGTGACAGACACGTCGGAGTGACCGGGCCCGAGTCCGACACGTGGGAGTGCCACACGTCGCAGTGACGTGACTCACCTGTCGCCCTTGTTCTCGGTGGTCCTCTCCTTGTCCTCCCCGTTGAACTTGTAGTAGGTGGTGGTGGGCCCGAGTCCGACACGTGGGAGTGCCACACGTCGCAGTGACGTGACTCACCTGTCGCCCTTGTTCTCGGTGGTCCTCTCCTTGTCCTCCCCGTTGAACTTGTAGTAGGTGGTGGTGGGCCCGAGTCCGACACGTGGGAGTGCCACACGTCGCAGTGACGTGACTCACCTGTCGCCCTTGTTCTCGGTGGTCCTCTCCTTGTCCTCCCCGTTGAACTTGTAGTAGGTGGTGGTGGGCCCGAGTCCGACACGTGGGAGTGCCACACGTCGCAGTGACGTGACTCACCTGTCGCCCTTGTTCTCGGTGGTCCTCTCCTTGTCCTCCCCGTTGAACTTGTAGTAGGTGGTGGTGGGCCCGAGTCCGACACGTGGGAGTGCCACACGTCGCAGTGACGTGACTCACCTGTCGCCCTTGTTCTCGGTGGTCCTCTCCTTGTCCTCCCCGTTGAACTTGTAGTAGGTGGTGGTGGGCCCGAGTCCGACACGTGGGAGTGCCACACGTCGCAGTGACGTGACTCACCTGTCGCCCTTGTTCTCGGTGGTCCTCTCCTTGTCCTCCCCGTTGAACTTGTAGTAGGTGGTGGTGGGCCCGAGTCCGACACGTGGGAGTGCCACACGTCGCAGTGACGTGACTCACCTGTCGCCCTTGTTCTCGGTGGTCCTCTCCTTGTCCTCCCCGTTGAACTTGTAGTAGGTGGTGGTGGGCCCGAGTCCGACACGTGGGAGTGCCACACGTCGCAGTCACGTGACTCACCTGTCGCCCTTGTTCTCGGTGGTCCTCTCCTTGTCCTCCCCGTTGAACTTGTAGTAGGTGGTGGTGGGCCCGAGTCCGACACGTGGGAGTGCCACACGTCGCAGTCACGTGACTCACCTGTCGCCCTTGTTCTCGGTGGTCCTCTCCTTGTCCTCCCCGTTGAACTTGTAGTAGGTGGTGGTGGGCCCGAGTCCGACACGTGGGAGTGCCACACGTCGCAGTGACGTGACTCACCTGTCGCCCTTGTTCTCGGTGGTCCTCTCCTTGTCCTCCCCGTTGAACTTGTAGTAGGTGGTGGTGGGCCCGAGTCCGACACGTGGGAGTGCCACACGTCGCAGTGACGTGACTCACCTGTCGCCCTTGTTCTCGGTGGTCCTCTCCTTGTCCTCCCCGTTGAACTTGTAGTAGGTGGTGGTGGGCCCGAGTCCGACACGTGGGAGTGCCACACGTCGCAGTGACGTGACTCACCTGTCGCCCTTGTTCTCGGTGGTCCTCTCCTTGTCCTCCCCGTTGAACTTGTAGTAGGTGGTGGTGGGCCCGAGTCCGACACGTGGGAGTGCCACACGTCGCAGTGACGTGACTCACCTGTCGCCCTTGTTCTCGGTGGTCCTCTCCTTGTCCTCCCCGTTGAACTTGTAGTAGGTGGTGGTGGGCCCGAGTCCGACACGTGGGAGTGCCACACGTCGCAGTGACGTGACTCACCTGTCGCCCTTGTTCTCGGTGGTCCTCTCCTTGTCCTCCCCGTTGAACTTGTAGTAGGTGGTGGTGGGCCCGAGTCCGACACGTGGGAGTGCCACACGTCGCAGTGACGTGACTCACCTGTCGCCCTTGTTCTCGGTGGTCCTCTCCTTGTCCTCCCCGTTGAACTTGTAGTAGGTGGTGGTGGGCCCGAGTCCGACACGTGGGAGTGCCACACGTCGCAGTGACGTGACTCACCTGTCGCCCTTGTTCTCGGTGGTCCTCTCCTTGTCCTCCCCGTTGAACTTGTAGTAGGTGGTGGTGGGGCGGCGCGCGCTGGCCACGAGGCAGTAGGTCTTGGACTCGAGGTGGTAGGTGACGTGGTGCGGCGTCATGCGCAGCGGCACCTTGCGCGCGCCCCACGCCGCCTCATACGACAGGTGGCCCGCCGCCACGCAGATGCGGAGGGACCACTGTGCGGGAGATGGTTTGCACTCAATGTGACAGTCGTACATATGAGTTCATTCAACTCGAATAAACCCCTACGCACATAGCGTCGTAGCGTAAGCGTATCCGCGCGTACCACGAGAGGAATACGAGCAAGAACATATTCAAACAAGTCCGCATACGAATTGTAGAAGTTGTCGTAACATGCAAAGTTGACATAACGTTAGTCGTAGCGTACTGGCGTAAAAACACAAGTGTAAAAAGATAACTTTTAATTTTTTTCTCTATATGACTGAAAATGAATTGAATTCGTCAAAACGGTTGAAGACTACACTTGTATTTATAATAATTCATTAAGCGAATATTCAAGAAAAAATGTAAGAGACAAAACAAATCGTCTTCGCCTGAAGAGAAAGTAAGAGCCTCAACATCCAAATCTACTGGTGCCGTTGACGCCATGATTTTAACTGATATTCTAAACGATACGTCTACGCAACGCTTCTGCAACACTGCAAATCTCGTACGCGTAGTGTCGTAACGATACGCTTACACACGTACAACCCGTGTGTGAAGGGATTAAGTTAGTGGCCAGCTCTGGTATAGGAGTTTTCAGACCGCCTAAGGCTTCTGCCATGGTCTAATGGTTGAAACAACTGTGGCCGACTGATACATAATATAAAATGACTCATTCTGACCATCAAATACTCGTATACTTAGGATGATCGGTAGGATTAGAGTCAATGTGACTGTGATGGTCACAGTAAAAAGAGATTAGATTCAAATAGTGTTCCGAATCACGATTTGAGCTTTGTCAACGATAATCACTGTCCGAATCAAAGACAGCACTTAAATCGATTGCAGCGTTATTAGTATCTCCTTCGGTATAGTTCATCGACCTCTAGCGGTTACAATGATAAACAACAAAAAGGTCAATGGACTCAACAAATGGATCTCATATGTGATTTGATTTTCACACAAATCATTGAGCAAGTTACGCTACACAACAAATGCAATAGGCTTGTTTCCACTAAGAATGAATCGGATGGCTTTTAGTTTCTAATGATTAACCATGATAATTAGTAAATAAATAATCAACTTTGCTATTAAAATAATAAAAGATTAATAATATTTTTGGAAAATAAAATCGACAAAATGAGGCGTTTAATCACGTGACATTAAACACCAATCAGAGAAGCGTGACGTCATATTTCGGATAAAACTACGATGTATAGTAGATTTCTAATTTTTTGGCAATTCATGTTAACAAACCTTTGATTTTACGACATTCACGTATTTATCATAAACTACACACTCAATAGTTTGCCACACACTATACACTTTTTCCTAAGTTCTAAACACGGAATTCATGAATTTTATTAATTTTCAACATCATATTTTAACAAAAAGAAAAAAAGTGAGGTTGTGAAAATACAGATAGTAAAATGCTATTTTTTTGACTATGGCTATAGTGATGAGCAAAGCAAGCAAAAAAATATAACAGAGTATGAAATCAACTAAGTGATTGAACTTTTTCAACTCACAAAAAGGCAAATTAAAATAAATCATCGTATTACTTTGAAAACTCACGACATTATTTTTAATTTAATATACTAGCAACGTACGTTAATATACTAGCGCTAAAGCGATTATATTTTTGTTGTATGTTCAGTTTTGAGATAATTAAGCGGTATTGCCACTGTCGGTTAACTAAGAACTGTCATTATGCTGGCAAGACAGGCCGATACCTAGTCAGCCGCCATGCTTCGTTCGTCATTCGTCTCGTTTGCTTGATGTCGTACGTTACGGGTGCTCCTCTATGTTCGATTTCCTAAAAAACTTGGCTTTCTCTCTGGACTTCGATCTGTTTAGTGATTTGGTGTGTTATTTATTAGTAGGATAGGATGGGATATGATAGTAGGATATTATACGACTGACAGCAATTCGCGGTTTTTTATCAGCGTTGTATCTGCGTGATTAAAAGAAAAACTTAAAAACCCGACTGATTAACTTAATTAATGTATAAACCAATGAACAGATACTATGTCAGCCATTAAGCAACTTCTGAATTTATATCAGTCATATTTTAATATTTTAATATAGAATATAACTAGGTATCACTGCTATAAAAATTATTATGAACTCCTACCTCCGTGGCTAATGTATCAATCTTTACCTCTATATTATCTTTGTTCAGAAAATCGGCCATATTTATTTGTACATACGTCTCGCCAATGCGAAAGAAATCGACTATACATTGTGGAATTAGTTGATAATGACTTTCTTCGTATTTTTTATTGTTTGGAACGTATATGAATTATTTGTCGTTGTACTTTTACATTGGGGCACTATACAGTATTTATAATACGAGATATTCATTATTTATTAAAAAACACAATTGACTTTCATACACAAACACGGCTGTTCTGCGAAATGTGACGTCATTCAAGACGGCATGACAGTCTTGGCCTTTTTCGCGGTCAATTTCAATTTCATTTCTTAAAACTCAAAATACAAACGTAAAAAAACTATTTTTCTTAAAATAATATATTTTTGGGGTGAAATAGATGCTAAGCTATAGTTTTAAACTAATTTCCAAATTTTGTCAACTAGCCTATTCTAAGTGTCAACTGTGAAGTTTGACATTTAGCTCAAAGTTAACTGTGAGCTACATGTCAAACTAGTCAACATGGCGGCAGTAACAACGTCATTCATAACGCCACACTGGTCTGTCGATACCGCGATCACGGCGATTCGGAACGGCTCTGTGTGCGATAATATTTGCGTGATTCGGAACGCAGTGTAATATTATAATGGCGACATTTTATAAGATTGATAAATGTTTCTAACAATTTCATGCAAATAGTAATGACGTGATTTGGTGATTTGTAGTGATCTGTACTAGTAATAATTTTTTTGTTGTTATTACATTGTTTGAATGCGCTAATCTATGAAACTAACAATCCGAATTCTATATTTTTTTGTAACAGATCGACACATTCATCGAAAGGGTCATAGGCTATTTCCAAAGGAACGGGCACAACACAGGTATCACCGCGGGGCGCTGTTAGTAGACATCACTGCGACACTTACCTTGCTAGTCAAATACATGAATCCGTTCCGACAGTTGGTGTTGTTGAATGTGGCGAAGGCCCTCGCCCCGCCGGCGCCTCTCACTGAATGTACTCGCAGCTCGCCGCGAGCGGAGACGAGGAGAAACGCGCCGCAAGCGAATACACCGCTGTAGCCAGACACGTTGCCTGGCGGAAATTTTGAGTTAAATAAGTAAGTTTAAGAAGGTTAGTGGCCAACTCTACATTCATGGTGAAGGTTATAGGTTATTTTCCATTCTGAAATTCCTAAGGGAACGAGCACAACACGGGTAAAACTGCAGGGCGCTGCTAGTTAATAATATAATCAATAATATTATAAAATTGGTCAGAAATATAATTGTAATGAAACTTGAATCGTTTGTTAAAATATTGTTTTAAAAATCCTCAGATATCGCAAAGATAGACCGCTTAAAGGACCACATGGTCTGACGATTGCAAACATCAGGGACCGTCAATTTAACGTGCCCTCCGAAGCACGGTAGCGCTCAGATAGAAACGCCACTATCGGCCACCCATCCAGGTAGTGGCGGAGCTGTAACAATCGCGTATGTATACTTACTGAAGTACCGCAGCTGCCTCACTGGATATTGATCAGGGTTGCTGCTTACGTTTTGGTTCATGTACATTCCGAACGGGAAGGAAACTTGCACGCGCGAAAAGCGGAGTTTTAGGTTACCGCGGGGGTATTTGAAAGCCTGAAACAAGGTAAGTGATTGGCTAAAAAAATCTTTGCCAAACACAGTAAGGATGCGTTTCGGTTGAACGGATCAAAATGTATTACGAAAAGATTTTGACAATGTCAATGAGTTGTTTGATCATCCCAATGCGCTGTGTTTGGTGAATTGAGCTCTGACTAGCTCCGCTCGACTTCAATGGAAACGCATCGTCAAGATTATATTGCTTGTGTCGCAATAATTGACAAAAAATATTGGGCATAATCAACAAAGCATCAAACGAGATAGCATCTTAATGAAAGGATCTGTTCTCTCTGCTATGCAAAAAAAGGTTGCATGAAAATTTCGCATTCTGTATGTAATTATTATGTGTATGTAAGTATTCCGAATATAAGTATATAGGGTGTAATCGTTAAGTGTGCACATGCGATTATTCCGTAACTATTGCAGATATCAAAAAACTTTAAACTGATATCGAAAGTACTTTACCTAATGAGTAAAATGACATTAATAACTTTTTAAAAATAAAACGAGAAATATCCAAAAAAAATACATTAATCACTCCCATACATTTTATTTCTTAGTAAGTACAAAATTGACCTTACATTGACATAATTATTGACTAGCCAATTGCAATAGACCAGCCGACGAGCAGGATCATCATTGTGCAGCGTTTGAGTAGGTTTTATCTTAAATGCTTTGAAGTTGTGCTTTTTTAATAACTTGTGTACATAATTGTGGGACACTGGAAATGATCGGGCCACTGAACGCGTTGATTCTTGTGGATTATCTACTACGTAGTTAATAATATTGTTATCTAAGTCATTATCAAATTCCGGAGCTCTTGTTCTCGAACCTTTTTTTCTGTTCCGTTCAGTGGCCCGATCATTTCCAGTGTCCCACAATTATGTACACAAGTTATTAAAAAAGCACAACTTCAAAGCATTTAAGATAAAACCTACTCAAACGCTGCACAATGATGATCCTGCTCGTCGGCTGGTCTATTGCAATTGGCTAGTCAATAATTATGTCAATGTAAGGTCAATTTTGTACTTACTAAGAAATAAAATGTATGGGAGTGATTAATGTTTTTTTTTTGGATATTTCTCGTTTTATTTTGAAAAAGTTATTAATGTCATTTTACTCATTAGGTAAAGTACTTTCGATATCAGTTTAAAGTTTTTTGATATCTGCAATAGTTACGGAATAATCGCCTGTGCACACTTAACGATTACACCCTGTATATGTAATTACGTATTCATAGCTTAATATATTTTTGTATCTGCATAAGCGAATGAAACATTTTAAATCCGGCAAAACTGTCGAACGGACTACCGCCAACGGGAACAAGAGCAGAATTAATTACGATTCCAGCACTTTCGCAAAAAATGTCTAACCACGATAATGCTGATCTCTTTGTCAGATACATTTGAAAAAATCTGATTGACATTTTAGTATAGAAATTTCAATATTATAGTCGAATTTTTATTATTTTACCTATACTAATATTATAAAGAGGTACCATTTGTAAGTTTGTTTGTATGTACGTTCGAGGTAATCTCAGGAATTATCAGTCCGATTTGAATAATTGTAATAGATAGCCTCATTCAACGGGAAGGTTATAGGATATTTTTTAACCCGAAATTCCCACGGGAACGGGTACAACGCGGGTAAAACCGCGGGATGCTGCTAGTCTATTATAATGATGTCAGTACAGTACAGTCGTCGACAGTACTGTATTCAATATCTTTATTTAAACCGACTGTATAGGAACTGATCAATAAATGACTGATTAAATTCCTGTACAGTCGGCGCCACACACCTTTATACAAATAATTCTCGGCCCCCGATCATTTTATGACAGGACCCGTACAAAAATAAGTCTCTAAAAGCTTTATGTACTATTTTATTACATACATTGACATATTATATACATTAATTAAAGCTAACATAATTGCAGTTACCGGTGAGATGCCACTATTATTGAGAAAATAACGTTATCGTGTTTTAATTCCGTACAGTGACATCTAGCGAGTGGCGGTGGAAGCTTATGTTCATATTGTGCTCCACTAGATGGCGTAACGATAGTTTGAAGGTTTGCAAAGAGAACTTAATTTGATTTTAGAGTAGATTTTGGTAAGAATTATTACGGATTATAGAGCGGTGGCGCAGTTCGGGGAAGACATTTGCCCACCTATGGGACGACATTAAACGAAAGCGCTGACCTCGTAGACGAGCACGTCCCTGTCCCGGGCGGCGAGCAGCAGCACGCGGCCCTGCTTGTGTCCGAGCCCGACGACGAGCAGCTCGCGCACGCCGCCCTCCGCCGCCGCGCCCTCCTCCTCCGCCTCCTCGCCCGCGCCCGCCGACGACATCGACTCCAAGCTGTCTGCCAGCACCTGCAATCGTAATGGGTAAGTTGGCTATGAAGCAGTAATAATACTACGAAGACGTCTACGAAACGGAAATTTTGCTACGCGGTTGGCTACGAGCCCGTACCTATGCTACGGACATGGCTATGAACCGGTCTTTTGGCGACGAAGTTGACTATGATCCCGTAGCTATGCTACGGAGATGGCTACGAACCCGTAACTATGCTACGAAGATGGCTACGAACCGGTGTTTTGGAGACGAAGTTGACTACGATCCCGTAGCTATGCTACGAAATTGGCTACGAACAGGTAATTATGCTAGTTAGTTGGCTACGATCGGTAGTATTGCTACGAATCTGTCATTCTGCAACAAACGGAGTTTCATGTCGGGCAGCGAGAACACGTCGAGCCGGCATTATCTATAGGGGACGTGTGGACACAGTAGTACAGTGGCACGGTGTACACAGCACTCACCCGGGCCCCGTGCGCCAGCTCGGTGTACACGGCGGTGAGCTTCATGTCGGGCAGCGAGTACACGTCGAGCCGGCATTATCTATAGGGGACGTGTGGACACAGTAGTACAGTGGCACGGTGTACACAGCACTCACCCGGGCCCCGTGCGCCAGCTCGGTGTACACGGCGGTGAGCTTCATGTCGGGCAGCGAGTACACGTCGAGCCGGCATTATCTATAGGGGACGTGTGGACACAGTAGTACAGTGGCACGGTGTACACAGCACTCACCCGGGCCCCGTGCGCCAGCTCGGTGTACACGGCGGTGAGCTTCATGTCGGGCAGCGAGTACACGTCGAGCCGGCATTATCTATAGGGGACGTGTGGACACAGTAGTACAGTGGCACGGTGTACACAGCACTCACCCGGGCCCCGTGCGCCAGCTCGGTGTACACGGCGGTGAGCTTCATGTCGGGCAGCGAGTACACGTCGAGCCGGCATTATCTATAGGGGACGTGTGGACACAGTAGTACAGTGGCACGGTGTACACAGCACTCACCCGGGCCCCGTGCGCCAGCTCGGTGTACACGGCGGTGAGCTTCATGTCGGGCAGCGAGTACACGTCGAGCCGGCATTATCTATAGGGGACGTGTGGACACAGTAGTACAGTGGCACGGTGTACACAGCACTCACCCGGGCCCCGTGCGCCAGCTCGGTGTACACGGCGGTGAGCTTCATGTCGGGCAGCGAGTACACGTCGAGCCGGCATTATCTATAGGGGACGTGTGGACACAGTAGTACAGTGGCACGGTGTACACAGCACTCACCCGGGCCCCGTGCGCCAGCTCGGTGTACACGGCGGTGAGCTTCATGTCGGGCAGCGAGTACACGTCGAGCCGGCATTATCTATAGGGGACGTGTGGACACAGTAGTACAGTGGCACGGTGTACACAGCACTCACCCGGGCCCCGTGCGCCAGCTCGGTGTACACGGCGGTGAGCTTCATGTCGGGCAGCGAGTACACGTCGAGCCGGCATTATCTATAGGGGACGTGTGGACACAGTAGTACAGTGGCACGGTGTACACAGCACTCACCCGGGCCCCGTGCGCCAGCTCGGTGTACACGGCGGTGAGCTTCATGTCGGGCAGCGAGTACACGTCGAGCCGGCATTATCTATAGGGGACGTGTGGACACAGTAGTACAGTGGCACGGTGTACACAGCACTCACCCGGGCCCCGTGCGCCAGCTCGGTGTACACGGCGGTGAGCTTCATGTCGGGCAGCGAGTACACGTCGAGCCGGCATTATCTATAGGGGACGTGTGGACACAGTAGTACAGTGGCACGGTGTACACAGCACTCACCCGGGCCCCGTGCGCCAGCTCGGTGTACACGGCGGTGAGCTTCATGTCGGGCAGCGAGTACACGTCGAGCCGGCATTATCTATAGGGGACGTGTGGACACAGTAGTACAGTGGCACGGTGTACACAGCACTCACCCGGGCCCCGTGCGCCAGCTCGGTGTACACGGCGGTGAGCTTCATGTCGGGCAGCGAGTACACGTCGAGCCGGCATTATCTATAGGGGACGTGTGGACACAGTAGTACAGTGGCACGGTGTACACAGCACTCACCCGGGCCCCGTGCGCCAGCTCGGTGTACACGGCGGTGAGCTTCATGTCGGGCAGCGAGTACACGTCGAGCCGGCATTATCTATAGGGGACGTGTGGACACAGTAGTACAGTGGCACGGTGTACACAGCACTCACCCGGGCCCCGTGCGCCAGCTCGGTGTACACGGCGGTGAGCTTCATGTCGGGCAGCGAGTACACGTCGAGCCCGGCGCCGCGCGCGACGCACACCCAGCTGCTGCTGCGCCGCTCGCCGCGCCGCGCCCACCAGCGCGACACGCGCCGCGGCGCCGCCGTGCCCGACAGCGCGCGCTCCGCCAGCATTATCTAAATATATCAAAACATAAATATGTACTAATATGCTCTAGCATTATCTAAATTAATGCAGATTTTGCTACCAAGTCGCCTATCAAATTATGACCTTGCTACGAAGTTTGCTACGAATCGGAGATTTTGCTTCGAAGTCGCCTATCAAATTATGGCATAGCTACGAAGTAGCCTACCAAATCATGACCTTGCTACGATATTTGCTAAGGAGCGGAGATGTTGCGACAAAGTCGCCCTCTCAAATCATGACTTCGCTACGAAGTTTGCTACGGACCGGAGACTTTGCTACGAAGTCGCCTATTAAATCTTGATTTTGATACGAAGCCACCAATTAAATCATGATTTTGCTACCAAGATGCCTTCCAAATTTTAACCATCCAAATCAAAGTTTGACCTTGCTACGATGATTGCTACGAACCGGAGATACAGAGTTTGTCTTGGCTTCGTAGACAAACTCAAGATTGCTACGGACCAGCACGGGTAGCATGACAAGTAGACATAAAATATGTCTACCATCTATGGCGCAAGTATGACGTCATCGCGATTTTGTCTACAGTAGCTACCACGAGCATCGCGCGACATAGGTAGATTTGTCTTGTCTCGTACGTCATTTGTATACAAATGTCTACGCCCTTGAGCATGACGACCATATTATGTCTACGTCAGAGACTAATTTGACATTTCAAAGTATACAAATATGTATGCTACCCTCCAAGGTGCATACAAAGCTAGTCTTCGACTATTGGTGCTCTTGATTTAGTGATTTCGAAGCCGAAAAAATGTCCCGGGCGTATAGAAATTATTTATTGATTATTTGAATTTGAATCCGTAAACGTAGTTTCAATTCAAAATGAGAAGTGTTCGCTTAAACATAAGAAACCAGTAAAATTTTTATTATAGAATTAAATAAAAATATATTTTTTAACATGTGTGAATAAAACAATTGTTAAAATTAAAAATCAGTCTTCTTATTGTTTTTTTCTTATTACACATTATTATTACACATTAATATTACAAAATACAATATTTTTGAAACAAAAACGAAAACATAATGAAGTTTGGTGGAGTAGATTCATCGGCCATCCCATAGAGATCGTTTTCCGACATTGACTTGTTTAAATTGCTCATTATTATTGTTAAGTCGCCGCCTGAGTTCAAATCTTCGCGCCAGTCTTATGTTGTGCGAGATAGCAATTATGGCAACCGTCTCGTTCTGGCTCCGCTGATTGCGTTCGCGAACGCAGCAAGCGATGCGGGAAAGAGACAGGTAGTCACTTCGTCACAAATTTACACTAGCGGGGGAGGATTTTAAGTAAAGATTATACGATTATGAACCTTATAGCTGGTCGAACGCACACACCGCGCCATAACCCGTAGACAAGACAAAAGTTTAAACCCTATAGAGATATATGACTACCAAGAGATATATGTCTACCAGTGTTCATGCTACCCGTGCTGAGACGCAGTTTTAGCTTGCTACGAAGATTGCTACGGAACAGAGATTCGGTTTTACCTTGCTACGAAGATTGCTACGGAATAGAGATTCAGTTTTACCTTGCTACGAAGATTGCTACGGAACAGAGATTCAGTTTTACCTTGCTACGAAGATTGCTACGGACCAGAGATTCAGTTTTACCTTGCTACGAGGATTGCTACGGAATGAAGATTCAGTTTTACCTTGCTACGAAGATTGCTACGGAATGGAGATTCAGTTTTACCTTGCTGCGAAGATTGCTACGGAGCAGAGATTCAGTTTTACCTTGCTACGAAGATTGCTACGCAACAGAGATTCAGTTTTACCTTGCTACGAGGATTGCTACGGACCAGAGATTCAATTTGACCTTGCTACGAGGATTGCTACGGAACAGAGATTCAGTTTGACCTTGCTACGAGGATTGCTACGGCAGATTCAGTTTGCCCTTGCTACGAGGATTGCTACGGAAAAGAGATTCAGTTTTACCTTGCTACGAAGATTGCTACGGAGCAGAGATTCAGTTTTACCTTGCTACGAAGATTGCTACGCAACAGAGATTCAGTTTGACCTTGCTACGAGGAATGCTACGGACCAGAGATTCAATTTTTGCTACGAGGATTGCTACGGAACAGAGATTCAGTTTGACCTTGCTACGAGGATTGCTACGACACAGATTCAGTTTGACCTTGCTACGAGGATTGCTACGGACTAGATATTTAGTTTGACGTTTTACATTATTAATATTTGTATACTGTTTTAAATACATTGCAATATTGAAATTTAATTATCACTAATTTATACATATTAGCAATACACTGAGTTTCTTGTTAGTTCTTCAATTCATTCAATTCATTTATTTATATAAAATGTAATTACATTATATTTGGCTCAGTTATCAAGACATCACCTCCCATACTAGTATAAACTGTGTCACGGAAAGGTGATACCTCTCAAACCGAGCAACAATAAAATATAGCTTACATTCTACTTTATATAAATACCTTACAAACTAACATATATACATTTATAACTATAACTATGGTCAGGGTTTATTCATCGATCGATTTGCTTCCCTGAAGCGGCGATATACGACTCCTGTGGGCCAAAAGTCTGGAGAGAAAAACATTGTCTTGTACTTCGCAGGCACTTGAAGAACATACGACTTGAATGTCGTTTCTCTCGTTGACTCCAGGCGCCGCAGGTTGAGCCGTATAGTATCCTTTGTCCAGAAACAGACCCTCTGCTGCACATATTTTAGGACGTCTTCGCCTGCGGTGTTAGAGTCCAATCTTGAAATGTACAGCGAAACAGTTGGCTCCACAACACGGAGAGTGACCTCTGTTGCTGAAGCCGCGGCGGTACCTCTTCGGTTGCGAGACGGTTTCGGTCGTCGTTTCTTCTCCACCAGGGTGAAGCCGTCCACGTCGACTTTTCTCGCTCCGTTTCCCTTCGACGCAACCACACAGTTATCCTCAGCAGCGGATACCTGCCAAGGTTTTGGTAGCGGCTGGCGGAACGCTTGCGCATAACTCTTCAGGACACGTGGAGCAGACGAAGGCGCAGCAGGCACGTGTGTCGGTAGAGGTGCCGGGGGGGCCGACGTCATCGGGGCCAGGCGGTCGTTCACTTGTGCATCGGTGTTGTTGACCGCGTTGATTGTGCTGACCGGCGAATTTTGCATATTCTTTGCACCGCGTCGCACGTTCACGTTACGTGCTGACTGCGGTGATATCGACGTCATTGGCTTATGTCGCAATGCCGCTAGCTCGGTCCTTAATTCGGCGACCACGCGTTCTGACACCTCCAGCTTGCCTTGAATGGCGGTGACCTCAGCTCTAAGGAGCGAAAAATCTCGCACTAAGTCCTTAAGATCAATCTCACCCAGAGCCACGGAGTGCAGGAAATCTGTCTGATAAGTAATTGCCATTTTAAAGGTGGCAAAAACGTTAATTCACTCTAACATCGAGTCAGCAGTTGCGACACGACTGCTCGTGTTGACGGCGCAAACGCGAATGAGTTCTTCTCAGCAGGTGGCGAGTTGCGAAGTAACATAAACTTAATTTGAAGCTGACGATTATTTGTAATGATCTGGTTTCATAAAGAGATTCGAATTAGAATTTGACATACATATTGAGTCATTATTATCGACTAAGCCTGCGGTCAGCGTCACAGGAAAATCAGACTAAGTGTTCTTGCTATAAAGGTAAATTTTATAAAACCGTATTACTCACGCTCGCCATAGACGCTGGTGTTTGATCGCCTCCGTACAACAGTTCGTCTTCGTCGTTCAATTCGTACACGGTGTCCGGTTTGAATCCCTCGGCTTTCACGTTACTTTTCACTTTGCCGGTGAATTCACCTTTCACCTACAACAAACATTATTTTTCTTTACATCCTACTAATATTATAAACTAGCAGCTCCTTTCGGTTTTACCCGCACTGTGCCCGACTACGTTGAAATTTTGGTATAAGAAGTAGCATTTAACCATCCCGTTGAATGTGGCTATCCGATACAAAAATAATTATTTGAATCGGACAGGTAATTCCCGAGATATGTTGACGGTAACCTCAAAAACTACTGATACTGAAAAAGAGTGCCTCAAGAGGAATATTGGCCTTGAAGTTTTTAAGTTTTGTCCAGAATTTGTGGGTTGCTGGTTCAGTAATAAAGTCAGCTTATTGTATGCTAAAAGAATGATTTCTGAAGTAAGAACTACAAGTGTTTTGACTTGGTATTTGGACAGTTGTTTCACCTGCATATTGTCCCCGTCCCCCGCGAACAGTCCGCTGGTATCCTTGAAGACGGTCGCGGCGATGATCGGAGTCCGACTGCTCACACTCTGACGAGTCGGCGCCAGGCGGCCCGTCTGGAGACAATGGTAACTCCATTTGATAATATTTCAAGCGAAAAACGGATCTTAAACTGCCTGCTTTTTTAAAACGGTTAGGCCATATTAATAATCGCGTATTAAGAACAGTTTAACTATCAAATAGTTTAACATATTATTGACTATTTGAATCGAACCCGCAACCCCCGACACAGTAAGCGCTCACTGCGACTGTGCCAACGGGCTTGTCAAAGAGTAGGAGTAGGTTACTATGGCGCTCGCCCTCACCACGCCAGCACTGGTGCGGTGCTCGCGCAGCGCCAGCACGAGCAGGCGCCCGCACGCGGACGTGACGCACACGTACGGGTCGGCCGCGCTCGCCGCTCGGGCTGTCCACTCGAACGAGATCGATTGGACTTGCGTGCCGTCTGGAACCAAACGGAAACCATTTTGAATTGAAACTTTGTTTACGGATGTAACTATGTACAGATGTAGTGAATAATCCTTTCCTTTCGTATTTTCTCGGAAATGTTCGTTTTTGTCTTACTACTTCACTCGCACTCAGTACCCATCGAGACAACGTCAAACGGGCAGTTTGACATTTGACATTGATAAATAAAGTATGCGATTTATTTGATACCTACACGCAACCTACACGTAATTTAATAATACAGTAATTCATAGACACATCGGCACCATTCGGGTGTTATCGTTGTTCCGAGTTTTGCCGATAGGAAAGGATTATTAACTACATCTGTATTCTATGACCACGGTGCCGAGATAAAAATGTAAAATAAAAGCGAAGTGTACCCGTAAACGTAGTTTCAATTCAAAATGAATAGTGGTCGCTTAAACATAATGACATTACATAAAAAAATTCGAAAAATATCCATAAAATCCAACTTACTCTTCAACAGCCGTATCGCCACAGTGGTAACTTGCACCATAAACTTGTTGTTGCCTAGGTTACAAGCGAATATAGTCGGGGATCCTGTCAAGAAGCCCGAGTTATCAACCTCGTTGATTTCTTGGCCTGTTTGTAGTACCTGTGGATACAACGGGTGGTGAAAAGGACAGTTTGAAGAATGAATGTAATGATCGGGATAGAATTGAAGTTAATAGAAAAATTTGAGTATTATATTACAAGATTGCAAGAGAGAAAAATTCAATACAACAGTAAGTTCTATATAAGTACAATAATTAAAAATGTACAATAAAATTTGTGAATCAAAAAATAAAATATTTTGGCAACTCGGAGACCATTGTCACACTTTTTTGTAAGAAAAGGAACTAGCGAATTTAAAGTTATCTTTATGGATCCAAAATTTCACTCATATTTCGAAAAGATGAACTTACAATTTAAAACTTAGCTTTGAATTAAATCATTTATATATTTTAATATGTCTTGTCTTGTCGTGTCACTTACCATAGTAGAATCTTCCTGCGACAGTAGCAGATAAGCATGTTCCGGCTCGGCATCTCTCTCGCCAGAGTCACCGTATACTGACCACATGTCGATACAACCTGTGGGCGAGTGGCAAGATATTGATCAAGTGTTGATGAGACAAGAAAAATGTATTGGTCACCTTAGTGCTGGATGAGTAATGTTATTGATCAACATGTTGATTTATGTCACGTTATTTCGTGTTTTGGGCAATTTTATTTCATCAAAAATTTAGTATTTATATTGGCAATTTTGTACTAAAATACTCATATTAGTTACTATGATTGGTGTAATATTGTTGTTGACGACATAATAGTTGAAAATATTGACATTAGCTACTTTATATTAAAAACTACTACTTAATTATCGACGAAACAATTACACACTAAAAATACATTATATATAAAAATAGTGTAAATTGGGCACACGGTCCATATTGAGGCCACGGTCCACATGAGGCCCGCACGCACCCGGCAGGTCGAAGGCGGTGAGGGTGAGCGGCGTGAGCGCGCGCTGCAGCACGGTGAGCGCGCCGTTCTTGTCGCGGCCCGAGCACGCGACCAGCTCCAGGCGCGAGCCGGCCGCGCCCTCGCCCGGCGCCTCGCCCAGCGACACCGACCCGATCGGGCAGATGTTCAGCAGCGAGTCGCACACCTAAATAATACATACTAAATAATATAACTAGCTGTACCCTACTTTGTACCCGTTCCCGCGGAAATTTCGGGTTAAAATGTATCCCATGCGGTATTATTCTGATGTATTAGAGTCTATAGATCTCTTGAGTCGGTTATATAATGATCAATAGTGTTAAGGTCAGAGGTCCCCATAGTGGGAGTGAAGTGAATAATATAAGGGTCAATGACCCCGATAGTGTAAAGTCAGTGACCCAGTGACCACGATATGTTAAGTTCAATGACCTCGATAGTGTGAAGTCAGAAGGTCAGTGACCGTTATGTTTAAATCAGATACCTTGATAGTATAATTAAGATCAATACCTAATATCTGTAAGCTTAGTAAAATAAACTAAATTAGAGTAAATTTATTCCATCATTCACGTACCTCAAACACGTAGCTAGTAAGTTGTGTCGACGTCCTAATATCGCTGCCATAGACTTCCAACTCATCTTGATCGCTGATATCGATCACGTTAGTGGGCGGGCACTCGGTCAGGTCGATGCGACGTCGTTTTGATGCGTCGGGTTGGGACTCTTTTTCTTTGGCCGCTTGTTCCTTTTGGGATTCTAATGCTGCAAGGAAATAAGACACTCACTATGTTGTTTCAGTCGTTAGACCATGTCGGAGGCCTCGAGGCGGTCTTAAAACTCCGACACAGGGTTGGATACTAACCTACTCGAACTTATTTACTGTCATTGAATAATTTATCTAAAATCACTACATAGTATAAAACAAAGTCGCGTCTGTTTGTCTGTTTGTCTGTATGCTTAAATCTTTAAAATTACGCAACGGATTTTGATGCGGTTTTTTGTAATAGGTAGAGTGATTCAAGAGGAAGGTTTTTATGTTAAAAAATTCCCGAAATTCCCACGGGAACGGGCACAACGCGGGTAAAACCGCGGGGCCCTGCTAGTCTGGATATAAACTAACATTAATCCGGTTAATAACACCATTTTAAACCTGAATATAAACATTATCTACAAAATTACACATGTTCTTACCAGATTCCGACTCAGTCAAGTCAATAGTGGCCTCCAAAGGCTTGTCGACAGAGAAGATCATCCTGTTCTCTCTCTCTGTCACTCTCAGTAAGAGAGAGTTTCCTAAACGAGAGCCGAGGAAGAGGAAGTCCTCTTCTATCACACACATCTGGAAGGTAGAATAAGTTTTTGTATTTCAACAGGTGTTACCCGCTTTGTACCCGTTCCCGCTGGTATTTTCGGGATAAAATGTATCCTATGTGTTATTCTGATGTATAATCTATATTACTGTAAAGTTTCATTTAAATCCGTCCAGTAGTTTTTTCGTGAATGAGTAACAAACAAATATACCTACGTACTTACATACATACATACATACATACATACATTTCACATTGTGCTACAAAGAAATTCAGACATCTGCTAATAGTTAAGAGTCATGTTGTATGGAACTGATACTCGATCAAGCGGTCAGTCTGGTTGCGACGTGTTGCATTGCGTAACACTTGTTCGTAAGGTTCAAAATCGTATTTCGCTTTGCCGCTGCAACGCGTAGCATCCCGGTTAATAGTTAAGTGCCGCACGTTATTTGGATATGTAAGTGTAAATGTATTGTACTGTCGTATATGAAGTATACTCACACACGACGTGAGCACGGAGGCGGCGGCGCGGTCGAGGTGGAAGGCGCGCACGGAGCGCACGGAGTCGGCCAGCAGCGTCAGCACGTACAGCTGGCCGCCGCGCAGCGACAGCGCCAGCCGCGCCTCGCCCAGCGGCGCCACGCACGCGCCGTCCAGCGTCACACACACGCCCTCCTGGATCCCTGCGCGACCGTACCACATCACACGCGACACACAGACAGAGACAACACACGTACAGCTGGCCGCCGCGCAGCGACAGCGCCAGCCGCGCCTCGCCCAGCGGCGCCACGCACGCGCCGTCCAGCGTCACACACACGCCCTCCTGGATCCCTGCGCGACCGTACCACATCACACGCGACACACAGACAGAGACAACACACGTACAGCTGGCCGCCGCGCAGCGACAGCGCCAGCCGCGCCTCGCCCAGCGGCGCCACGCACGCGCCGTCCAGCGTCACACACACGCCCTCCTGGATCCCTGCGCGACCGTACCACATCACACGCGACACACAGACAGAGACAACACACGTACAGCTGGCCGCCGCGCAGCGACAGCGCCAGCCGCGCCTCGCCCAGCGGCGCCACGCACGCGCCGTCCAGCGTCACACACACGCCCTCCTGGATCCCTGCGCGACCGTACCACATCACACGCGACACACAGACAGAGACAACACACGTACAGCTGGCCGCCGCGCAGCGACAGCGCCAGCCGCGCCTCGCCCAGCGGCGCCACGCACGCGCCGTCCAGCGTCACACACACGCCCTCCTGGATCCCTGCGCGACCGTACCACATCACACGCGACACACAGACAGAGACAACACACGTACAGCTGGCCGCCGCGCAGCGACAGCGCCAGCCGCGCCTCGCCCAGCGGCGCCACGCACGCGCCGTCCAGCGTCACACACACGCCCTCCTGGATCCCTGCGCGACCGTACCACATCACACGCGACACACAGACAGAGACAACACACGTACAGCTGGCCGCCGCGCAGCGACAGCGCCAGCCGCGCCTCGCCCAGCGGCGCCACGCACGCGCCGTCCAGCGTCACACACACGCCCTCCTGGATCCCTGCGCGACCGTACCACATCACACAGAGAGAGACAACACATCGCGACCACTCCTTCGAGAGTGAGACAAGACATAAGTAACGCAGGAGACAAAAGACGGAAAGGGGTAATCAAAATAACAGAGACGAAAGATCGCAATCACTCCTTAAAAATATACTTACTCAGCGGAAAGTTAGTGGTGTGCGTAGCGATACTATTCAAAGATACTCCGTACGGCGGCACGGACTGGTTCAGGTATATTAAGGAATTCACTGCCATGATCAGACAGCCACCTGGAATAGACAGACAAGACACTATACATATATACTAGCCGTCCCACGCGGTCGTTCCACTAGCGACCCATTAGATGTCGCTAATCTCCGCTCCTCACTAATGACCCCTCATTAGCTAACCACCACTCTTCACTAATGACCCTCATTAGCTAATCACCACTCCTCACTAATGACCCCTCATTAGCTAATCACCACTCTTCACTAATGACCCCTCATTGGCTAATCACCACTCTTCACTAATGACCCCTCATTAGCTAATCACCACTCTTCACTAATGACCCCTCATTAGCTAATCACCACTCTTCACTAATGACCCCTCATTAGCTAATCACCACTCTTCACTAATGACCCCTCATTAGCTAATCACCACTCTTCACTAATGACGCCTCATTAGCTAATCACCGCTCCTCACTAATGACCCCTCATTAGCTAATCACCACTCTTCACTAATGACCCCTCATTAGCTAATCACCAATTCTTCACTAATGACCCTCATTAGCTAATCACCACTCTTCACTAATGACCCCTCATTAGCTAATCACCACTCTTCACTAATGACCCCTCATTAGCTTATCACCACTCTTCACTAATGACCCCTCATTAGCTAATCACCACTACTCACTAATGACCCCTCATTATCTAATCACCACTCTTCACTAATGACCCCTCATTAGCTAATCACCACTCTTCACTAATGACCCCTCATTAGCTAATCACCACTCCTCACTAATGACCCCTCATTAGCTAATCACCACTCTTCACTAATGACCCTCATTAGCTAATCACCACTCTTCACTAATGACCCCTCATTGGCTAATCACCACTACTCACTAATGACCCCTCATTAGCTAATCACCACTCTTCACTAATGACCCCTCATTAGTTAATCACCACTCTTCACTAATGACCCTCATTAGCTAATCACCACTCTTCACTTATGACCCCTCATTAATTAATCACCACTCTTCACTAATGACCCCTCATTGGCTAATCACCACTACTCACTAATGACCCCTCATTAGCTAATCACCACTCTTCACTAATGACCCCTCATTAGTTAATCACCACTCTTCACTAATGACCCTCATTAGCTAATCACCACTCTTCACTAATGACCCCTCATTAGCTAATCACCACTCTTCACTAATGACCCTCATTAGCTAATCACCACTCTTCACTAATGACCCCTCATTAGCTAATCACCACTCCTCACTAATGACCCCTCATTAGCTAATCACCACTCTTCACTAATGACCCTCATTAGCTAATCACCACTCTTCACTAATGACCCCTCATTGGCTAATCACCACTACTCACTAATGACCCCTCATTAGCTAATCACCACTCTTCACTAATGACCCCTCATTATCTAATCACCACTCTTCACTAATGCACATCATTAGCTCATTCATCATCTCTCTCATTCATCTCACACATCATTAGCTCATAAGCGCTCTCACTGCCACTGTGCCAATAGGCTTGTCAAATTATTTAATTTATTGACATTAGTGTTTTGTCCGTATAGAGATCTGTAGTTTTATCTAAGGGGCGCTTGTGACATAAAAGTACTATAAGGTAATAAAATTATCGTACAAATATTTTCCATGCATTACTTACCCAACGGTTTATGTATAGGCACTGCTTTCAGACAGTCAAACGGCAACCCAGCAGTTTGCCAAATCACCGGATGCACGCGAGCGCTCATGTTCAATGATACGCCCGCCATTGCGCACGTGTCGCTACGGACTGCCGTGCGGCTAGAAATAAAGAAAATCTACGTTAATGGTATGAGATGACAGGGAATGTACTGTTACTGTTAGCTTAGCCCGTATCGGTCCACTGTTGGGCAAAGGCCTTCATCCCCGCCACTCTTTTCGATTTAGGACCATCATTGCCATTCCCTCTTGAAGGCATCAATTTCGGGACAAATAGTTGAATATACCACTTGTGATTGTTTGATCACAAGTGACTACCTGATACATCAATTGAATATATAAAATTAGTGTCTCTCGTTGAGACTGAGATTTTGTGTTAACGTTTACGGTGCGCTTTTATTGAAGTTGAGCGAAGCTCAACTCTGCTCAGCTCTGCTGACCAATCACAATGCATAACGAAAAGATTGTGACAATGTCAATGAGTTGTTTGACAATACCAATGCGCTGTGATTGGTGAATCGGGCACCGCACCGCCCCCGCTACATTGATCCACTCCTCAACTCCTCAAGCAACCCTTAATCATTACACTTACCCGGCAAAAGTCCTGACGGGCTCGTACAGCAGCAGCAGCGTGGGCTCGTAGTATCCGTGCAGGAACTGGATGTCGAGGATGTTGTCGATCTTCTCGTCGAGGTCCTTCAGCACTATCACGTACGACGCCAGCGTGGGGGCGCGCGCCATTTGTTGAGGGGGCTGGTGAAGGGGATGGGGTGAAGTGAGAGAGAAAATAATGTAATGGTAAAGCAAGATAGTTACTGTTTGTTTATTTTGTGGGATAAAAAAAGAAAGTGTAATGATAGAATAGACAATAATGTTAGAATAAGAAACTACGTTTACAGATACACTTCGCTTTTATTTTACATTAGTATCTGATATTTCGGTTCCTTTACAGGAACCGTGCTCACAGAATACTTGTCGTATTGAAATGCGTTGCGATACGTACAAACTTCTTGTTGTCCGAGGGCTTGGAGTCGAGCGGGTCGCCGTCCTCGGCCGCGAGGTCCTTGCGGAAGGGCAGCACGGCGAGCTTCTTCCCGTACAGCAACATCACGGCGCAGCGCGCCTCGGGGTCCACGCGCAGCCACGGGATGTGCGGGTGCACCGTCCAGCCGCCCTGCCGGAAACAACACCCACTAATAGTTTCAATTCCTAAGAAATTCACTTAAACCTAAAAATCAATTACGATCGAGTAGGTTAGTGGCCAACCCTGGTGTAGGAGATTTTAGACCGCTGAAGAGCCCAAAATGTAGGGTCTAGAGATATATTTCTGGCTACAAATATAAATAGGCTAACTTCTACTGGAAAGGCTACATCGAAGGTAAAGCCGGAAAACTGATACACAGTACAAATTTTAAATGATTTACAAATGGGGGCAGAGATTTCATACAATATATAAATAAAGAAATATTTTTTATCTATTAATATTAAAAGTCATTTTATATATCTTTGGCAGCACAAAGAATTAATTGACCCGTATTTCTTGCACAAACTTTTACTACATCTAATTTAGATCATTTGTTGTTCACACAACACTACAGTGGATACAACCATAAATTGTGCTTAAATAATTAAAAATTTATGTATATTCACATCTTATTTACCTTCATGTCATCCTCTTCGAAGTAATGCATACTCAGCGTAACCAAGTTATTAGTATGTATGTCATATTGCAACACCGAGAGCTTCGCCTCCTTGAACGAGACCAGCAGTAAGTCCCTCCCAGCACTGGGACACTTGACTGAAGCTATCGACATCACGTTGCCCCAGAGGGTGTATGTGGCTAGACATTCGAGCTTCATTTTTGGCGGGATTGGCTGGCCGGCTGTGAAATAAATAATTAGACCCATTAATTTAAAGAATCTAGCGACATTCGGCCCAATTACAATATGTTGAAAGTGAAGTGCAAAGTTATTGTAAAAGTTGTACTTCATAATAAAGTCTATTAACCTGTTATGTCCCACAGCTGGGCAAAGGTCTCTAAAGTCACTGAAGATATCAGTACAGAAATATAAGAGTTGTAAATGTTGGGAAAAACATTTTAAATAATAATATAATTCGAAATTCTTACCGGCATTGACTTCTTTCGTAAGTCCTTCGGGAACCAACCGAAATACTTTGATAATATTAGCGCCAGCGGTGACCAGACACACGTCGTCATTATTGAAGAAACAGCAGCTCACGGCGTGCTCAATGCCCGTCGCGGGATGCGTTTGACGGCAAATTGAAAACATTTTGTTTTCGTTTAGTCAACAAAACTGTTTACACCGAGAGGTTATGTTAATATTAATTAATGATTGTGGTAACTATAGTCTTAAGTCTATAAGTCTTACAAGTTACAGAGTTAATTAGCGTTCGAACAATACATTTTAGCTACATTTATTACACTGTTTCACAAATAATTCTATTTATAATACACCACAACAACACATCGTAAACCAAACCAAACGACGAAAGCAAAGCAAACGAAACGAATGAATTGAATTATCAATGTCATGTCAAAATGACAATCAAAAAAAATTCGTTCGGAAACGCTAATTCCTGTCCTGCCAGTTTTTTGTGAACGAATCCAAAAGTCGACCATAGACAAAATTTCAAAAGTTTTTGATCATTTCTTTCTCCAACAAAACAAACATGTCCGACGTGTGACTTTGTTTTGTGGTCTGTAATCATTACAAAACAATCTCATTTTAAACGATATGATATCGTTTTTCTCTAAACTCTCTCTAAACAGTGCTCAAAAACATCCTATTGAAGTCGCAAAACCAGCGTATATGGACAAAAGTGCTACGTTACAGGAACTCGGGTACAAAGACGAGAATGACCTGAGAGAAACAATATATGGTTTGTTTTCGTAAAATAATGTGTTTTTGTTGTGCTTCTGGTTGATTTAGCTGTGTTTAACTTGTGCTGTGGTGTGTTTTAGACTTTTTGCGGACGATACGGGACCCTGAAAAACCTAGTACTCTCGAGGACTTGAAGGTGGTATATGAAGAAGGAATATTCGTCAAGGAACCCACTGCGGACAAAGTACCAGTGATTCGCGTGGAATACAACCCCACAGTGCCCCACTGTTCACTAGCAACCCTTATTGGCTTGTGTATAAGGATTAAAATCCAACGTTCAATACACCATCCAGTGAAGTTGGACATCTTTATAAAAAAAGGCGCACATACTACGGAAGATGAAAGTAAGTGGAACTCTTTCGACCTTGAAAAGAATGTAGAGGTTGAGATAATTGTCTATTTTAACATATAAATAGGGTAATCAGTAACAAGTCTCTATTTATAGTTACTTTGTTGTTTATCATACATGTTACTAATGTTATGGAATGTGCACTTTGCCCTTTACTTTATACCTACACAATGTTTTCCTTGTTGTCCAACATTCCTTTCATATATGAAACACTTGAGAATTTGCAATAATACTTAACTATAGTTACTGTGAATGAGAAAACTAAATTTTACAAAATGTTGAATAGTTTTCACAAACTTTTACATCATACAGTACTGTTGTACAGATGCTCTCACTATTGCCATTATGCCCAAGTCGTTATATATAACGGGCTTGCTTATAAAGTAAGCACTGGCCTGTAATGTCAACTACAGGGTTAAGGCCTCTCATATCACTGAAGATATCAGTACAGTGAGAATTAGGCTTAATCACTAATAGTCTTGGGCACTGCAGCTGATCATATCCTGAGAATAAAACCTGATACCCCTGTTGAGTAAGATGCACACTAACAGTCATATCTATTATTAGCAACGCCTTGTGGTTTTACCCGCGTTGTTCCCGTTCCTGTGGGAATTTCAGGATGAAAAGTAGCCTATAACCTTCCCGTTGAATGTGTACAAAAATAATTATTCAAATCGGATTGGTAGTTTCTGAGATTAGTCCTTACAAACAAACGAAATTAGAAACTTTACCTCTTTATAATATTAGTATAGATATTTTCTGTTCATAAAGAAATAGAATGACAGAAACGTTACAAAGAGAAGATTGAAGACTATAATATTAACCTTTGTTTTGTTGCACAAGTCTTCATATATGCAGAATTATTGAATCATAATTAACAACCTGTTTTAATTAATTCCTTTATTGTAATACATAATTCAATTATTATATTGTTAATTTATGTCTGAGCTACACTATTATCAACACAACAAGTCACTCGTTAACCTATTATCTTACAATGTTTTGCAATAACTAGTTGTGAACTAAATATTTTATTATCAGAGAGTATTAAAAATTATTCCATGTACGTATTTATAGATTTGTGTGTAATGAGTGATGTTTAAACTAATGTGTCTCTTTCAAGGTGCCCTTTCAACTATGCTTTGCTTAGTGTGATTTTAAATATTTTATTATCCTACCTACTAATATTATAATATACGTAAGTTTGTGAGGATGTATGTGTATGTATGTGAATGTAATAAGTATGTTTGTTACGCTTTCACGAAAAAACTACTGGATTTGGATGAAACTTTACACTTTTAAAGGTAGCAGCTTTACTAGCAGCGTCCCGCGGTTTTACTCACATTGTGGCCGTTCCAATAGGAGTTTCAGGATGAAAGTAGCCTAACCTTCCCGTTGAATGTGACTATCTATTACAAAAAGAATTATCCAAATCTGACTGGTAATTCCGAAAATTAGCTCGAACATACAAACTTACAAATTTTACCTCTTTTTAATATTGGTAAAGATACATCAGAATCACACATGGGATACATTTTATCCTGAAATTCCCGTGGGAACTGCCACAACACGGGTTAAACCGCGGGGAGCTGCTAGTTACATACTAGTACCATTACGATGTTATGATGCTATGCTACTTTTTATATTATTTATTAGTGGATACCAAATACAATATGGCTCTAGGCGAGCAAGCTAAAAGTAAATTATCTTTCGAACCTAGCTATTAAAGAGGTAATAATAATAAATGAGTCTAAAAATACTAAATAGTAAATACCTACTATATCTTATTTATTGATAACAATATACCATTCATTCTTATCACGATATATCTATTTGTTACCACAATACAATAATAGCTTTTATCTGTTACAGTCAACAAACAAATCAATGACAAAGAACGTATTGCAGCAGCTATGGAGAACCCTAATCTAAGGAATTTAGTCGAAAACTGCATCGCCGACGAAGAGTAACAAAATGGCACCCGATATAGCCTTCTCAAATATTACAGACAAGAATGAATTCACAAAGTTTGCCAAATTCTTGGCCTACAAAGGAGTACAAGTCATCGTAGAGTCCAGAAAGGGCATCAAAATAGAACCTTTCAGCAAACCCGTTACAAATGACACCGACTGGTTCAACTTACAAATACCGGACTCTACGGAAGTCAATTTGGCTACCAAAAACGCTTTGCCGTCAGATAAAGTGTTGGAAACAATACGATCTCGACTTAATGTAGAGATTTCGGTACAAACTGAAGATGGAGATGAAATGGTACTTGAGCTGTGGACCTTGGAACTCGATGAGACGCAATTTGATACCTCTTTGAAAGCAATGAACACGGTATACTTTCGGATGGGGATTTTGTTGAAGTCCCTCATTACTATAACTAGGATCACACCAGCTTATCATTTGTCGAGGAAGCAAAGGACAGAATCGTTTACTATTTTCTATAGAGTTTACAACGGTGAACCTAAACTGAAAACTTTAGGTGAATCAGTTAAAAAAGTACAAGCGGGCACGTTAAAAACGCCTCTCGGAGGTATTTGCTTCTCAGTAACTTACCGAACAAACTTCTCAATTTCTCCCAATAAATCAGAAAAAAGCAAGTTACTTCTACTGAAGAGCGATCATTTTGAACTGAGCCCTAAACATGTGATATTTGAGTCGAAAAAAAAGAAGGAACATAAGGAAAAAGAATCGAAGCCCGTTAGACCAGTCGATTTGAACAAACCGCTGCGTTTTGCCGCGTTTGTCGACGAGTTGATCATACAGAGAACCATTGAGAACTTTCTCAAACAGATGCCTATACCTAAATGTCGATATTACCCTAAGAAGGCGGAAGTAACCTCTATAACAAAAAGCACACAAAATCCGGATGTGGTATTGTCCAAAAGTCCAACACTGTCCGAAATGCCGCCAAAAAGATTCGCTGGCAATAGGAACCAGGATGAACCACTGAAATTGCTACATTTCCCCTTTGCTGATAACCATCCTATAAGAGAGCTCGCAGAGTTTTTCAAGGACTTCTTCAACGCACCTCATTTGAAACTATCAGACGATTTAGCGAAACCAAACAAGAGTATAGAGTCTCTGAAGGAAGAGATCGAATTGGCGAACGATTTGTCAAAAGATCTCGAGATTTATGAGAATTCTGTGTCTGAATTTGATGAGCTTTTGGCTGATATGTGCCGTTCTGCCGAATGGAGCGGGAATTAAGGGAACAAAGCTAAGGTTCTTATAATAAAGTCCATTTTTCTTCAAATTGCCACCATAACTGATGGACATGCCAATCAGATTGCATTTATCATCAAGATGTCACCTGATTGGTGTTCAGACAAGATTTGGTAACCAATCGGAGAGCTCGTATAAAAAATGGACTTTAAATTAAGATGGTAGGTAAAGAAAGACTGATTTGAATACTTTGGTAACCGGACTGTGTCACTGTAATATAGACTTTGTGGTCAACAAGTTATAGATTTATTTACAATGTTGTGTTTGGTGTTGTTGCGAAATGTAAAGGACATTGCGTTTTCGATGTTAATGTGTTTCGCGTTACTATATTTTGCCAATTTTGTTAAATACTTTGTTTACATATTGTAAATACATGTTAAATATAAATCTTACGAATATTCCCCTATATTGCAATTCGATTCTTTAATAATTATGTTATTTGAATATTTTACTTTGTAGTTAGTTTTAAACTGGTCTGAATATTTATTAATTATTGTATTTTCACTTTGGTTTGGATGTTAATATTATGTTTTGCTCATCTTCAATGTATGTAGTTAAATTGAAAATAAAATTGTTCTTAGAATTTTAGACATATAAACGGTTATTTATTTAAATTGAGTCGTTATTTTATCATTACATCTTTCATACGAAAAATTAATTGAAAATATTATGGTGATAGTAATGGTAACACTATCAGATTTTCATAGTATACCGCGGGATACACATGAGGACCAAATGATTATCAACATGACCTGCACTGCAACACTGAATCTACGTGACGATGGTGATTGTTGGTACTAGGGGCACAAGATGGTAATTCCGGGATGAAAAATAGCCTATAACCTTCCTGCTGAATGTGACTATCTATTCCAAAAATAATTATTCAAATCGGACTGGTAATTCCTGAGATTAGCTCGAACATACAAACAAATTTTACCTCTGTAATATTAGTATAGATAATAATTGTTTGTTTTTATTAGAGTTTTTTTCTGGATTTAATTTAAAAATACAAAGCATATTTTTCAAAAAATTTGAACGTGCTATTATTTTAATAGACAAAAGATTAAGGCAATTTCTTTGAATTAGTTTGATAGCTTACTAATAGATGGCGCTTTACCAATCTTAGTTTACCTGACTACAAACAGACAGACCAGTTTTACATTTACACCACATCCACTGTGAAGTTAGAATTATAGTTTAAAAAAACTAAAAAACACGCTTTTATTGCAAATTGAACTAAAAACTAGAAAATAATTTTTCACCTCAAATCAAAATTATAATAAAATTTAAGTTATTTACACAATGATTCAATTCAGAGTAAAAAGCGTGGGGTGCTTAATATTTTTTTTTAATATTACAATCATCATTGGTATCTATGAGAGGATAGTTATGAACTACAGTAAAATGCACCCCACGCTTTTTTACTCTGAATTGAATCATTGTGTTAATAACTTAAATTTTATTATAATTTTGATTTGAGGTGAAAAATTATTTTCTAGTTTTTAGTTCAATTTGCAATAAAAGCGTGTTTTTTAGTTTTTTTAAACTATAATTTTATTTTTTATTTTTTAGTAAATCTGGCAAATCCATATAACATTATATGCAACTTTTCATCCCGTAATTCCCACGGGAACGGGCCCATCACGGGACGCTGTTAGTGTCTAGTACCATTTAGTAAAATAAAACAGAACTCCCGTTCCGTCCCACAGCGAGCGCCCGTTGATGTCTTTTATATGAAGTAATATTTTTTTAGTAAATCTGGCAAATCCATTAAGGATAATGGGAAACTGTTATTAAATTATTGCATTGTCATCCGTCCTTGATACGTATGCAAAGTTTCAAATTAATCAGACTTCTAGAAGTTGGTGAAAATGATGTTCAAAGATTCCATTACATACGTTCGTACCTACGTACGTACATACAGGCCAAGCTAATAAAAGCGTGTTAATAATGGGAAACTGTTATTAAATTATTGCATTGTCATCGGTCCTTGATACGTATGCAAAGTTTCAAATTAATCAGACTTCTGGAAGTTGGTGAAAATGATGTTCAAAGATTTCATTACATACGTACATACATACATACATACAGGCCAAGCTAATAAAAGCGTGTTAAAAATAGATAATTCGTTTGAATATGAACTATCCTGTAGCAAATCAAAATCAGTTCAGCAGTTTAGCGGATACAATAAATGGTGCCATGGAGGACACGGAAAAGCGTTAGGCATTTTCCTAACTAAATCAAGTCCTTGTTTTCCTTGCTAAACCAGTTACCGCTAGTGTTAACCCTTGCTGCCGTCACTCCAACTCAATCTTAAACCCTCTAGTCTACCTTCATTCACCTCAATCTCCCAAACCAAAATCCCACATACGCAATACATACGTCATACTCTAGTCAGAACTCATAAGAGCCATCAAGTACTACAGTACTTGATGGCTCTTTCATTACAATGTTTGTATACACATGGCCATTGACTTATATAATGTGCTAACAAATTAATCACGGATATTTTAAGAGATGATACATTATATTAAAACAATTAACTTTTAACTGTAATTTAAGGAACCTTTGTACCTATATCATTTTTTTGTTTTAATTTACCGATAAAAAAAAAACGAGTACTATCAGCTGTAAAAATATCCGTTACTAATTTGTTAGCACCTTGTATTATAATGTACTAACGTACAATGCGATTAAAATAAGAATAGGACGGGCTCTCGGCTAACTTCACTCATATAAGTACGGTCAGCAGAACAAACTTAAAAATATTTATTTTAATTTATTAATTTTAAATGAATGACTAAAAATCGTTCATTTTATAAAATTTATATATTTATAAGGTTTTTCCCGATTTTTGAATTATCATCTAATGTAAAATAATATTCATAAATAAACATGGAAAATAATATTCTTCATACGGCAAAACTAAAAGATCTTGAATAAATGAATATATTATTAACATAAAATACTCTTGTTTTATTCCGAATAAAAATCTCCCGATTTTTAAATGGCAAATTGAACGAATTTAATTTTTTAATTTTGCAATATTTTTTAACATTGCTTTTTTTGCACATTATACTATACCAAGTTCCCGTTGTGACGTCACAACATGGCGCTAGGCCGGTCCTATTCTTATTTTAATCGCATTGTACACTCAATGAACGCTCTATCGAGGCGCGGGCGAGGCACTTTAAAGAGGTATACACGGTATACAATACAAATGAAGTCACAAGGAAGAATACAAATACTGTTTGAAGTAAAGCAGTGATGCTGCTAGTCTGGTGTTGGATGGCTCTAATGAGCTATGACTTAACAGTGTGGAGACACTAACCCGCAGATCCCTAAGTTAATAATAAAACAACTAACTACTTATAACATAAGTTTATTTAGAACTTTCTGAAGGATTTCTTGGAGCCCTTGCCCTTGGAAACCTTGAGTACGTTGAATCTGACGGTCTTCGATAGAGGCCTGCACTCGCCGATGGTCACAATGTCGCCTAATTCAACGTCCCTGGAATACAGAAAAGTTTATGGTCAAAAGACGTCAAATATAGCGGATTTTTAAGTGAAAAGAGGTTTGTAATCAGATTGCATTGGGTTAGAAAACACGTCTTTCGTCAAATGGTGTTCGGAAGACCGTCGTGTAGGTATCATCATGATAAAGCTTTAACGAGCCCTGGTTATGTCATCGTTCAAAAACTAGTAAATATTTAGATTTTGTATCAAAATTGTACTTTGTCTTAGGTCACATACAGAACGAAAAAAACGCTAATAACCTGCGTCCTGATTGATACCAGAAAGCGTTGAAGACCAGGGTAAGTTACCTACTTTCTATAGTGCGGTTTTAAATATGGTAAGACTCTTCAGGGAAGCCATTTTCATAAGAATTTTGAAAATCTGTTGACCTGTTTTAGGTCTTCTACTAGACACTAGATATCAGTTAATAACCAATATTTTGCTTCTGCAGTTATAACCTAACCAGACCAACATCTTAATTTGTAAGATTAGTATGAAGATACCAACCTGAAGCACGGAGATAAATGCACAGACATATTTCTGTGTCTCTTCTCGAATCTGTTGTATTTGGGGAGGTAGTGCAAGTAATCGCGGCGGATCACAATGGTGCGCTGCATCTTCATCTTTTGGACTACACCAGTCAGAATACGTCCACGAATGGAAACGTTGCCGGTGAACGGGCACTTCTTGTCAATGTAAGTGCCTTCGATGGCCTGGAACAGATTCGGTGAAGTTTGAGACAGGGAAAAGGTAGGTAGGAGTGTTAGTGTAAGTGTAGTATGTTCAGATTTTGGGTTAGAACACGTTCTTCGTTCATTTGGTGTGTCAGAAGACCGTCGTGTGGATTTCATCATGTTGAATTTTGTTAATATACATATTTTGAGATTGGTAATTTTACTATACCTATTAAACCCAGTGGCATAAAATAATTTTGCATTTTAATCTGTTAGGTCAAATTAAATACAGACATTAATGTAAGTTTAATAACAGATTAGCATTTAATATCAGATAATGTTAATGTAGTGTGTGTTGTGTAATTTTCACCTTATTCCCAAGCCCATTATATTACAAAATGATACCAATGAATTTGGTCCCTTATACCCATGATACAGTTAGCATTTTCAATACAAAAGTTAGTAAAATGTTCCAATAGGGTCATTTCGCCGGTTAGCGACCAGTTAGCTGGGTTGCCCACTTCAGATCAGTAAAAAAAAATGTTGTCTATACACGAAATAGTATACGTTAACGTAAATACGTCCTAAACATAGTCTAGTTTGGATAAAACATATAAAATAAAATACATACAAATATATTTTTTTATAAAAAGCTGAAAAACCGAAAATATAGCGAAATCGTTGGTTTACGACCACTTTTATCAGTTAATGACCACCAGTGAACTGGTTTGCGACCGCTATTTTAGTATGAAAAATATTAGGCCAATCAAACATTTATAATCAATTTAAACATATTTTTATTGCTTTTTAATAATAACAAATATGTAATCATTTGGTGTAATGTTATTTTTATTCATAATCATTAAGTATTATATATTTCTTCATTAATATATTATTAAAAATAATCAACTTCAGTCATTTGTAATTATCTGGTGTAGTATTTTTCATGTCTTCATTTTCTCTCTTCCTTTTACTGGACAGTCTTTTTCTTTTTTGGGAGCTCCATCCAGCTATTGTTTGAAACAGAGAAATAGTATAATTAGTTTTCGTCAGATTACGGTACAACCACATTTTCTTACCTCCGACGTTTCGATCATGTTACAATGATCTACCGCGGGTAAGAGAATTAAAAATAATACGCGATTAAGACCCGGTAAAATGTAAATATGTTAACAAATCGTGTGAGCTTAACAAGTTTAAAATAATTATTATACGGACATTTCAATAACCAAACAAATTCAAATAATCATTCGTGGTCGCATACTCAATGACCTTTCATACTTATTTCTGTTTGCGGCCGTTATTTCTGTCATACTAAATTATGGTGGCCGGAAACCAATAACCTTATTTCGATTATTTTGGTTTGCGACCACCTCTAGCACCTAATGTTTGTACGTAAAATAAACAAAGTTCTTTCAAAGAAACTGGTGGTCGTTTACCAAAGGACTATAAAGAGAAACGTATAGAATGCCGCAGCCAAAAATTTAATAGTCTTGTATGAAGCATTAGGGTCATTTTAATTATAACAAAATACTGCAGCATTCGTCGGTTTGCGACCATGTGGTCGCTATCTAACGTTTTTGATAAATACGCATTTCGGTTACCGACCACTGGATTTTATCTTACAATTAAGTTTAAAAATAGCAAATTACAACTAAATCATGACGAAAATTTATCGATTGTACAATTTAACATCTAACTTGTGTCTAAAACATGAAATAAGTAATAAAAACTTACCTTTGAGCGCCGCGCCCCGCGTTATTTTTTTTTCAACTCGCGACACTTCCACACTCCTCTGAATAAAGATGCGCATTGAGCAATTTTTTTTCGGCTCTGGGTTAACCTAATTGTTTCAAACTGTGTAAATTCTTATTTCATAATTATTTATTAATTACGTAAAATTTATTTTTTATTTACATTACCTCTACAAATACTATTATCTTGATTTAAAGAAACTTAGCCCGTCAAATGGTCGCCTACTAAAGGTGGTCGCGAAACCGGCGAAATGACCCTACCATAATTAAAAATGATTGGTTGATAAATGTTAGTATGTTCTAGCATAAGTGATGTGAAGACCGTATTAGCAATCTCTTTGCTACAAACAGAGCTCCTTATACCTTCCATTTAAAGTTTCTATTAGATTAGAGCTTTCACCACTCAAAAATAACATGAAATGGTAGGTATTAGGAGATATAAGTATGTCACACTACTACAGTAGAACCCTGGCTTTTAAATAAGTAAAATCAGATAGCTTTAATAGTATATATTAATTAAATGTTGATAGTAGCTTAGAACTATAATGATGATGAATAAATATAGGTTTAATACAAGTTAATAAGGGTGTCTATTCACCAGAACAAAATCTGTTTTGCTATGCTACATTTCAACATCAATGATATCATAGCATAGCTCTAGTGAATAGGCACCTTATAAGTGTTATTAGTAACTATAACAGTGAATAAAGATAGATAATAATATGTACAAATAGACCCATATTTGCCACCTGAAGCTTTCTTAGCGCACCAAATAATAGATTACATATTACACCAATAGATTTGATATAGTAACAGAGAAGTATTAAAGGAATTTAATAGCATTAAAGCTGGAAAAATTAAGCAGTGTATTCTGCTTAATTTTGGAGTAAAATGGAGTATAATTTGTTTCCATACAAAAATATACCAAATAGTTAGTTAGTAGCAAGCAACCAAATTAGACAAGTGAACTATTAATTTGAAATTCTAGATTTTCTTGTATCTTGTAAAATACTAAAACCTTGTTTCGGTTGTTATTAATTTAAGGATCAATGTAAGTATTAGCCTGTGATGCCCATTGAATGGGAAAGGCTTATCTCACTCAAGATATAATTAACTACAGTAGTAGAATTAGAAACATCTAGAACATCATAAAGCAAATAGTCCACACCCATAGACAAGAGACCACCAAAGCTGCCCGTAGCCGTCACCAGACTGAAACCACTACCAAAAACAGACCTCGCGGGGAGTCTTGAAACCTAGTCCGACATTTTTATGATGTCGCATGTCCTTCCGTTTCATTCCCCCCTTTTTGTTGAGGAACACCGTCGCCTGCTTCTGGAACGCTTTCTCTGTCTAAAAGAAAAATGGACGGTTAGATATCACACTCCATGCTTCGTTACCTCTCTGGGTGTCTTGAAACCAAGCCCAACATCCTTGTGGTAACGCAAAGGTTTTCGGCTACGCTTCAAACCAATACCCTTTTTACGGTTCAGGAAAACAGTTGGCTGTTTTTGGAATGAACGTTCCGTCTGTAATGTTTAACATGTAGTTAGTTATTGTAGTTTGAAGTTAGAAATTATGTGGATACTGTAATTTTCTTGTAGCAGTTAAAAAGTTGACGATGTGAATTCGTAAACATAACCTATAAAATAATTTCAGTTTAGGTGTGAAATTTAAATTGCATTACATTAAATCGTACGAATAATGAGAGTAAACCCGAGATAACATTAGTATTGTACAGAAATACGTTAAAACCTAATGAAATATGCAAGTTTGTGATAACCTAGTGGTTATAACTTAGGTACACTTTTTTGGATACGATTTAGGTTGGAACACCATAAAATCAATTATAATTTTCAAAATAAATAGGTGTTTAAAATATTGTTATCATAATGAACACAACAATGCGCTAAATATCGCTAAAATCATACGAAATCCCTCGTTGAAGGCGAACATCCACGTGCACTATCATTGTGACCACATTTCACTTTTTCCACAATTAATTATCACAGAAATTCATTTTCATATATTTGCTGGACTAATTTTGAACACTTTGGAGCCTAAAATAGGCGTAACCATGTTGATTTAACATTATTTTTTCGTTAAAAACCGCACGTACCTGGTCCGCCATCTTGCTTGACAACGAAAAGAAGTACTTAGTGTTGTCAAGCTAACATTAAAATTGCTACTAATATTTATTGAAATTGTTGCCAATAGAGAAGTAGAGAAGTATTAATATAATGCCTTCTGTGGCCATTGAAATTAGTTATTTTATCCACAGAAAATATCACCCGGTGATTTTAACAGTGGTTTCGGTTCGGACTTACGAATGAAAAGTAGTTTAAATGTAGCTATTTCCACTTCTCTATTGGTCCTATAGTTTATTACCCCTTCTTCGCTTCGTTAATCAAAATTTCATGTGACAAATTTGGCATAAAATTATAGGGTTTTAGAGTTTTGTTAATATCATAATTAATGATATTCATGTTGATCCCCGTGAAGAGATTATTATTTAGTTTACAGTGGAACAAAATAATTTCCAACCGTGGTTCAATTCAATCAAAATCTTACTCTGCATGAGATGAAGAAAATGTATTGAAATAATTATTACTACTAAGTATAGTTGGGTAATTGCAGTAATTGATAAAAAAATAATAATATTTGTAGTTATAAATGAGAAAAACCACGTGTTTCCATGTGAAAACATGGAAAAACCTTTTAATTTTAAGTGATGCCAGTTTACATTTTGGCTGTTTCTACCAAATACTCGATCTTGAAAAGTTTTTAATTTCCAATCGATTGGTATGGTAACACCAGTCAGAAAAACGTCAAAAAGGCGAATTGTTATGAAAAATAGCTGTCGATTTTATTTTTCACATTTTCGCAATTATTTTAATTTTTCTCATCAATTTAGATAAATGGTTTTACATTCAGTTATTATTTGTTTATTGGTGATGTGAACTGTGTGTTGATTTGTGCGATTGGTCTTATATTGAGAAAATTTCTATAGTAATGAGATCAATCTATCTTGTGTTTTGTCATGGTCAAAAGTTTTTTAATTTTGGTTGATTTGTGATGGAAGAAGTGAGGCAGCTGGTGCAGGAAGAAGGCAGGGAAGCCAGGAACCTCATCGCCTTCCATGTTGCTGTGGATACACCAAGTAAATTGTATTTTATTGCGCTTTTATTGATATCGTGGGCGGTACGACCTAGCACCTACCCATTACAATTTTCTACGATATTTACTTTGCTAAATGACTTTGTGTTCATTATGTGTTAAACGTTCGTATATTAAGGCTTTGCTGATACTTATCTACCTTAATATTACAATATTCTATGAAATTAACAAAAACATATTGAAACCAGTCTTTACATAAACTACCTGACATTTTAATTGAATTTTGTATTAAATTAACAATGAATAGTCATGATTTTCTCATTTAAATTCATGCATATATATTTATTTAATGATATAGGTAATAAGTACTCACTTGAATTAAATTACTATACAGACTGTATCAAGATACAAAGAGGATTTAAGTAATGCTTTTTTCTAATAAGTGTATGAAAACTTATACCCTGAATCTACCTACTTGTAATAAAATAATACATCTCATAGGTAATACAAGATATGATTTCTATGTACAGGAAACAATAAATTTCTTTCAAACCGAGTTTCATGCTCTGATAATTCCATTGTGGCTTCGACAGTTTTATTGATTGAACAGATGGTGTTCAAAAACTGTAATTTTAAATTAAATTAACAGTGATCTATGAAGAAATCAATTTATTGGTAATCTAAGTTACCTATTTAATAAAATTGAAGAGGTTTTTTGCTTATTTGCTTATATTAGCACTCTTGAACTACCTGTAGGATTTAAACATTTTCTTTTGTGTATGACAGCCATATTTAAACCGAAGGTTATACTTATCATCCCAAACTTATCACAGGAATAGTTATAATATATGTAAAATAGTTAAATTGTGCCTGTTAGTAACATAAATGATTGTTTAGTTAACTCAACAACATTTGCTAAATCATCTGTAAATTAATTTTTAATTTTGGTAGCCAAACAGATAACTAAAGTAATTTCGAGTACGTTAGGTGCTAACCCTGGTGTCTATGATTAAAATTGGACATTTATTTACGTAGAAAAAATATCAAAAACTTGTTTTTTAATCTTTGACTGCAGATTGAGTTTAGGTATTGCAACTAGCTCAATCTCGTTAGTTCTCTCTCTTAAGAGCTAGGCTCTTGTAACTGGAGTTCTTCCTATTTTTCTCTTATCTTCTGCCATCCACTTCAGCTGTTCGTACGACATTACCTTTTTGCTTTTTTGCAACCTTGTTAGTTACTTAAGATAAATAAATGTCTGCAACATGTGTACATTTAAGTCATTGGCTAAAAATAGCATTGTTATGAATCAGCTGAGGTTATGATGTTTAATTCATTTTGTTTAAAGTGTTTCTTATAGCAATGCCCAGCGATTTTATTAATAAATGTTATCAGAGACGATGTTTCTCCGAATCGAATTCCAAGTTGCAGAGATAAGTGTGTTCAAATACAACGTTCAGCTTTGTTAGCGTTACCTGACCAATCAATTGATTGGCAATCAATTCTATCAATCACCGTCGATCAATTACACAGGTAGCTTCAATTGATCGATGGATACCAACTAACCAATCATTTGAGTGCCTGTCCCTTTTTATTTAGTATAATAAAAAAGAGCTTGCTCGAAAAGCTTTTTAATGAAATATCTACTTGTAAACAAGAAATCGTTACGCAATGTAACTTCTTCCCTCTCCCAGGGAGCGTATCCCGCAAGCCCCCCAGAGTGGGTGCTCCGCCCCCGAGGCGGGCGGCGCCCCGCTGCGCCGGCGCGGCTCGGCTGCGTTCGGCCTCCGCTGGTCGCGACAAGCGCTCCGAGCTACGGGCGCGGTATTGGGCCTTGCTTTTCGGAGATTTGCAGCGAGCGGTGAGTGATCTACACTTGCCTAGTACCTATTACGCCTGCTAATGGTCTAGTTATAATGATCAGTTTAAACGGCGTACGTTAAATGATTCTTCAGGAGAGTATCAATGTCTATACTTCTATCTATCTATCTATACAAATTTAATAAAGCTGAATAGTTTGATTTTTGTTTGAACACGCTAATCTCAGAAACTACTTATCCGATTTGAATAATTATTATTGTAATGGATAGCCACATTCAACAACGGGAAGGTTATAGGCTATTTTTATTCCGAAATTCCCACGGGAATGTGTACAATACGAGTAAAACCGCGGGGCGCTGCTAATAAAATGTATTTTTTCATATAGTTAGTACCTAATGTATGATAAACTCAATCGAGATCGACGGTAGCTTTCTCAAATGAAGTTTTGACATTGTTTCGATGTAAATAAATGTGGAATTCAGAGGCTTAAATAAGTGCAAAGGCCACTAAAATACTAGAGTTTAACCGTCATTACGCGACTCACGACTCCAAAATTACGCCCGTCTGGCTTCACCCTTAGGATGCGCGTCCATTGAAGTGAGTGTTCAGTATGGAGCCCGAATCACCAATCACAGCGCACTGGGATTGTCAAACAACACATTGATATTGTCTTAATCTTTCGTCCTGCATTGTGATTGGTCAGTTGAGCTCCGCACAGCTCCGCTCCGCTTCAATAGAAAGGCGCCCTTCTTCTTCTTCGCGACTCGAGATGGTTGTATGTATCACTACATAGTATAAAACAAAGTCGCTTTCCGCTGTCTGTCTGTCCCTATGTATGCTTTCATCTTTAAAAGCAACGGATTTTGACATGGTTTTTTGAAATAGACAGAGTGATTCAAGAGGAAGGTTTATATGTATAAAAATTCCCGAAATTCCTACGGGAACGGGCACAACGCGGGTAAAACCAGGGGCTGGTAGTATTGTATATAACGCACCCTTATTGTCGCGACATTCCCTATGCGCCGCTGCATATTTCAAGTGTAAAAATAGTCTCAAGGTCGAAGCCGTCGATAACATTTTCAATTTTCCAACACCAAAGAAATCGATATATTGCCGTGACATTCACTTGTAACTCTACGCAAAAGAGTTATAACTTTTGAAACTTGTGCTCGTGATTGCGTAGTTCTGTATAAATGCACTGATTCAGGAGGAGTTTTTTAGTTTCTGGAGAAAGTGCGGTTTGAAATTGATTGGAAAAGTAGGTAAGGGTAGGCATGATTCCCTAAGCTTGTTATAATTACGAATATCGTTTTAATAAAGAAATAAAATGCTCTGTAAATCTGAGATTTTGGTACAAGCATTTCTATAAATAAAATTCCATTTAGCCTATATTTTTGATCTTAATGTCCATCTTTTGGTCTTGTCGCCTCAAGAAGATTGGTAAGTCATCTTTAACTATACTAATTGTAATCTTTTAACGTTCACAGATCGGTGAAATTTACAACACAGTAGAAGCCCACGAGAACCTAAACGAGTGCCAAGAAGTAATACTAGTTTTAGAGAATTACACGCGAGATTTTAAAGCTCTAGGAGAGTGGTTTAGACTGAAATGGGAGTACGATAACACTCCGCCCCCGCAAAGACCGCAGAGCTTAGCTTGGGAGATCAGAAAAACTGACTTCGTTAGACCCGAATCCAGACGAACCCATTCTGTGAAGAGCTCGCCCTCTGTGTCCGGGAAAAACAGCCCGTGTCTCTCTGGACACAACACTCCAAGCGGCAAAAACAGCCCAAATCTAACCGGCAAAGCTAGCCCCGGCAGCGGCAAAATTAGCCCGCGAATATCCGGACACGCCAGCACTAGTCCCAAAGGTACCATCGAGTTCTTCAGCTCCAAAATTTCGGCCAAAATTACAACCAAACCTGAACCTAAGAAGGAAACCAGGCTTTCGGATATTAAAGAGAAGGATTTGAACGTTGAAGAAGCAGATAAGAAAAATAACCCGAAGAACGAAGAAAGTAAAGTTATGGAAACAAAAGCTATTGAAACAGGGAAAGTTAATTCGAATGCCGTGCCTAAACAAGTAGTGATCAAATCACCTAAACGCGCGGCCATTGATGAAAAAGTGAACGATCTCTCGGAACAAGCGAAGGCAACTATAGCTAAACTAGACGCCATGGAAAACGAATTTCTTGCCAAACAATTGACTGAAAATGCAGCTAAGAACGATAATATGATAAACGACGATATGGAGAAAGATAATTTCAAAGCTGTTTCGGTTACAGTGACTGATTTGGAATTAAATGATAAAGAGAGCGTTTCAACGGAATCACCAGCGAAATCTGAAGATAATTTTGGTGATGTTTCCAATGATAGTTCAAAATCGACTGATGACAAATGTTTGGTTCCGAAAGGTGATTCTGATAAAGCCAATGAAGCTAAGAGTTTACCAAATGGGACGGAAATCAAGAAAGATGAAGATGATCCCATGCCATCGGACAAAAATACTCAAAAAGACAAACAAACTAAAGAACCTAAGGATTCTAAGTCAAATGCTAAACCTGTACTTGAAAATCATGTGACTGCTAAAGCAGTTACGAATGAAACATCAAATAAGGATGAAAAATCAAACAGTACTTTAGAGAACGGCAATACTAGTAATTCGCCTATTGATATGGACAGTAATGATTTTAAAAAAGATCCTAAAAAGCCTGAATCTAAACCACTAACAGATCAGAACAAAGAAACTGATAATGCGAAAAAAGAAGACACAAAGAAGCAGGAACCAAAAGCAACTGAAGTCAAAACTCCTGTTAAACCGGCGTATTCGCAAGCCGCCGCTAAACCAAAACAAGTGACAGCAAAAACAGAAGTTAAACCTCCAGCTAAAACTACCCTACTGCGCAGTAAAACTGTCGTCGAAATACGACCAAGCGTGGCTTCTAAAACGCGTCAATTTGTCAACAGAAACCCTAAAAACAAATGCAGTTATCCTTTCAACCTAACTACTGGTCGGACTAGCCTCTTCGACGCTCCAGGCAACAAAGTCGTAACTGCAAAGAAACCAATAATAAAACCCCAAATGGCGTCCGGTGATTCTCGAAATCAGACAAAAGATATCAAAATAAGACCTCCACGCCCCATGTCCTTGAAAATAAACGAAAAAGGCGATGAAAAAGATAAAGTAAACCCTGGCTTTGAAAAAGTTAAAGACATCGATGATTATAGCAGCTCGGATACTATAGTTGCGCAATTAAACATGTCTAGGATTGAATCCAGTGAGAGTCTTAAGACTTTAGTGCCAGAAAACGGTCAAGATGTTGCCAATTCTATTGAAGTTCTGAATATTGATGGTGACAGTAAGAATGATAACGAAGGATGGTTGACTGTCAAATCTAGACGTCTTAGTCGAGAGTCTAAGAAGTCTAAGTCACATTGGGCCAACAGATTCAGGCAGCCATCAGCTACAACAAGTCTGCCTACTCTAAACATGATAGAGTCACCGAAATCGGAAACAAATCCTATAGATACATCAAAACTGGATCGTGCCAAATCTGAGCAACCGCAGAACGTTCTAGAGCCACCTGTCAAAGTAGCAGTGCAGCCTAAAATAGAGAAGATTCGAGATACTTCCATGATAAGACAAAAGTCTGACGTCACCGGTCTAAGAACACGATCATCAAGAACCAAAGCTTTGAAGAAAGACAAGAAAGATAAAAAAGGATCAGAACTGACTAAAAACCGCCTACATTCATCTCTAGAAAGTCTGACGACAGGCTTAGCCCGTTCCCAAGAAAGCACTGAAGACGCGTTTGATTTCGACAAATGGAAATCTGAATTTAAATCTACATTCAGATACTTAGAAGACGATGATCAGATTTCAAATCATAATGAAATATTACGAACGGCTGATCCTTCAGAAATGTCTGAAATTGCTGAAATGACGTCCCAAATTGAAGAGAATGAAAGGAAAATCAGCTTGGCGTTAGATTTCCAGTCGGAGGTGGACCAGAGGAAGCTGTCTGAAGAAGAAGAATTGTTGAATAGACAGATAATGGAGCTGCAACAGAATTCAGATGTTGATTTGGACACGGAAACCGATGATACAGAAGTACGTATGTTTTAATACAATATGAGCTTTTTAACATAATATTTCAGCTCTCTTGTTTCTTGAAATTACTAGATTCCATTGAGATTCGTTTTTACCCAATCTATATATATAAAGTTCAAAGTCCTGACTGATTGACTGACTGATAATCAACGCACAGCCTCAACCGCTACACCTAGAAATATGATATTTGGCAGGAAGGTTCTTCAAGTGACGTAAGTGCACACTAAGAAAGGATTTTCGAAAATTCCTACGAAAACGGGCTTAACGCGGGCAAGGCCGCGGGGCGCTGCTAGTCTATCATATAAATACATGTCCTGATAAACACTTTACGTTCCCTAGTTCCCTCTCATCTCTCGTATATAGTCTGAATACTGACGTAGAAATACTCTGCAAATATTACCTCTTTCAGTCTACAAATCCTCATTGAGCTTATTGACGTAGGCGAGACTTAGTTCTTTAATATTGAAATACTAGCTGTGCCCCGCGGTTTCACCCGCAGCGCCCCCGTTCCCGTGGGAATTTTGAGATTTTTATTCCCTATAAACCTCACGGAGCCCGAGACCTTTCCAACGAATGCAAAACCGTGGAAATCGGTCCAGCCATTCACGCGTGATGCCTTGACCAAGGAAAACGGGTTTCATCTTATATATAAAATTCTCGTGTCACAGTGTTCGTTCGCATACTCCTCCGAAACAACTCGACCAATTCTCATGAAATTTTGTGAGCATATTGAGTAGGTCTGAGAATCGGCCGACGTCTATTTTTCATCCCGAAATTCCCGCGGGAACGGGTACAACGCGGGTGAAACCGCGGGGCGCAGCTAGTTTTTATATATATAGATAAAACAATTTACATTTTTCGGTAGAGTAAGTAAGTTCGTGTACTCACAGGTTAGTGGCCAACCCTGGTGTAGGAGTTTTAGACCGCCTTAAGTTCTCTGATATGGTCTAATGATTGAAACAACAGGGACTAAAAAATACAGTGATGTAATGAGGTTCTGTGTGTTTGTGTTAAATACGAGTAGATTAGTGGTTGATCAACCCTGTCGGGGATTTTAACATGCTCTTTGAAGCACGGTAGCGCTCAGATAGACATGCTATATCGTAGATTTTTTGGTTAAAATGAGATAAGGTTCCATGAACAATTTATGCTTGGGAGGACGTTAATCAGTCGGTCCCGGTTGTTGCAATTGTCAGACCATATCGGAGGCTTTTAGGCAGTCTAGAAACTAGCACCAGGATTGGCCACTAACTTACTCACGAAATGTGGGTGAGTGCCATGAAGAGTATGTATTGTGTGGTGCAGACGGACGCGGAGATCCCGTGCGAGTGCGAGGAGGGCGGCGCGGGCGCGGGGGGGGCGGGCGGGGCGGGGGCGGAGGCGCTGTCGTCGCTGGCGGCCCGTCTGGAGCACCAGTACGAGACGGCGCTGGCCGGCATGTCGTGGGCCGAGCGCGTCGACACGCTCGGCGCGCTCGAGGCGCTCGTCGCACGGGACCCCGGTGAGCTAGCACGCGTCATCCCGCGGGACTGTCGGGATTCAATGTATCGGTCAGTTATCATAAACTTTCCCCGCCATTGTACCCGATCCTGCAGGAGTTTCGGGATAAAATGTATCCCATGTGTTATTCTGATGTATAACTTATATTAGTGTAAAGTTTCAACCAAATCCGTTCAGTAATTTTTGCGTGAAAGAGAATCAAATATACATACATCTTAACAAACTTTCGTTAATGCTAGTGGAATTAGTTTCCATGATACACCTTAATGGTTTGATGATATGTGCATTAGCTTACAAAAACTGGGGTCCCGGATTCAATTTCCGGGCCCAGAGAAGCATGTTTCCAATTTCCTTTCCAGTTATAGCTAAGGTTTAAAATCACCAAACCGCATTAAACAAACGTGATGATTATGACTAATCCTCCTCACTGTAATTCTCTTTTCAGTGAGGTCACAGGTCTTTTTCCCTGCCAGTAGGACTGTTGTTTTATTTAAATCCATATCAATCAGGTCGCGCCATGCAACTCCACGCTAAACTGTCAGCTGGTCTCCGTCGCCGAGGATCATTAACAGATGCCTTGCGCAGACTTCAGGCCAAACAAGCAAGGGCCGATACTCAGAGAAACACACTCGCCACTCAGAGGAAGAGGAGGATACACGCGCTGTTGGCACGGGTTGAGGAGGTCAAGGTGAGATAGTATAGGAAAGGATAGGATAGGAAAGGATAAGATAGGAAAGGATAGGATAGAAAAGGATAGGATAGAAAAGGAAATGATAGGATAGGAAAGGAGACAGGAATTGCGAGGTCTGAAAGAAAGGATAAGGTAGTACGAGACAGGACAGTATCAAGGTGAGATGGGATAGGAATTGATAGGATAGGATTTAATGGATAGGACATAATTTGACTGAGGATCTAAACTTAAGTCACGGTAAGATGGAATTTAAGAAAGATAGGATAAAAGAGGACATATAATGCAGAACGTGACTGAATTATGGTGTTATTAAGACTGAGCAATTGAGGACTGATAAACAGAACAAATAGTTAGGGACTCAGCGCAAGAGAAGGATAGTGGGGGGCAGGGCATGACTGGAGCTCATATATTAGACCGAGATAGGATAGTACATAGGATACGATAAGATTGAGTTCTTTTATTTGATTGAAACGTTGCAAATTATTTATTAACAGGTAGCAAAGAATCAACTGATCGAAGAGAAGAGGATCAGGATGGAGAGACGGTTGCAGAAGGCTGCGGAAAACCGAGATCAGCACCTTAAGGTACAGTACCTAGTTTAAGAAGTTTCAACTTACGCGTTGATTCGTTTTCGGTACACTGGTTTCTTAAGTCTACTATAACAGTCTTCTATAGTCTACTTATAGTCTTCTGTGACCACGGTTCCTGTAACGGGGCCGAAACGTCACATAAAAATTCACGATTTGCACTCATTATACTAAATGAAAATATCAGGTACGTATTTCAATAAATACGTTATACATTGTACCGCGATACGGACCCGTTTCATTTAGTATAATAACCTTTTTCCTTTCCAAAACAGGATATAGTCCGCAAGGCCCATGACGAGGAGGAGAAACTCCGCGAGATCGCGTTCATCAAGCAGCTGGAGGCTGAGAACAGACGCCACGAGTTCCTGGACCAGTGCCGCTCGCACACCACGCGCCTGCGCGAGATGAGGCGCGAGAGACTCGACAAACTGGTCAGTGGGGGGTTTAGTAAATAGTGGGGGTATTCAGTTTTGGCAACAAAGAGGCTCTTTCGAACGTATCAGTATTTGAGCTTTGAGTTATGTAATGCTAATGAAGTTCGATATGGATGGTGGATACCACCATCAGTATGGTATGGTGCTATGGTTGATATGATGGATACCAAACGGAGCATGAGATGTGAATGAGAGGGTTGTGAGAAATTTGAGAAACTATTTTATAAAAGAGATCTAAAACTTGTTATTTTGTCTTAAAAATAGATTTTCTTTTTAAATTAGCGTAATGAACAAAAAAGCGGCCAAGTGCGAGTCGGACTCGCCCATGAAGGGTTCCGTAGCAGCGAGTAACATAATAAAGAAGTTCTTGAAATAAATGTTTTTTTATTTACATTTGAGTTATTGAATGAATAATCAGTATTTTTTTGCGGTTTACGATTTATGTCGTAAAAAAAAAACTACTAACTAGACCTCGTTCAAACCAATTTTCGGTGTTAGATTACATTGTTATGTACATCATATATTTTTTTTAGTTTTATCATTCTCTTATTTTAGAAGTTACAGGGGGGGGGACACACATTTTACCACTTTGGAAGAGTCTCTCGCGCAAACTATTCAGTTTAGAAAAAAATGATATTAGAAACCTCAATACCATTTTTGAAGACCTATCCATAGATACCCCACACGTATGGGTTTGATGAAAAAAAAATATTTTTTTCATTTCTAAGTATGGGAGACCCCCCTAAAATTTTATTTTTTTTCTATTTTAGTGTGAAAATATTAATGCGGTTCACAGAATACATCTACACACTAAGTTTCAACAACATAGCTCTTATAGTTTCGGAGAAAAAAGGCTGTGACATACGGACAGACAGACAGACAGACGGACGGACAGACAGACAGACAGACATGACGAATCTATAAGGGTTCCGTTTTTGCCATTTGGCTACGGAACCCTAAAAAGGATATTGGCATCAGAAATAAATTATATTAAATTCAACCACTCCAAGAAATCATTTTGATTTCAAACACAACAAAATACAAATTTGGTAACATCACTGTCATCGTAAACAGTACTAGACGGGACTTAATCCAAGTCCCGTAGATTAGTGTTAACAATGTGTTGATATCGTGATAGTTTAAATAGTGTAGTGAGTGTCATGATCCACGTGTGTGCGGCAGGCGGCGGCGGCGGCGCGCGAGGCGGCCGTGGGCGCGCGGCGCGCCGCGCTCGAGCAGGCGCGCTCGCACCGCGTGGCGCTGCTGCTGCAGCGCCGCCAGCTGCAGCACGACCGCCAGCAGCGCCTGCAGCAGCAGCGCCAGCAGCAGCACAAGCACGCCAACAGGGAGAAGGTGCGCCCAGCCTGTACACTATATATTTTAATTTATTTACTATAGCATCGACAATGAGACTCGTAACTTATTTGCAAACTCAAAATTAAATCGAGTTGTCCAGACTATATACCATCGTCAATGAAGATCAGCGGGCAACTTCCTTTGCAAGGGAACCGAGCATTACTATAGCATAGTTTATAATTAACATTTTCTGAAGTGTTTTATTCGAGTAATACGAAAACATATGGTTTCTTTCTGTTTTAGGCAAGTTAAGTTTTGATGGAGACTATGTATGTATTCTTACGTTCTGTATATTACAGGCGGAAGGCGTCCGCTCCCGCCTGTCGGCGCTGGCACGCGCGGCGGAAGCGGAAGCGGCTGCTTTACGAACCAGGATTACTAGCAAGGAAGCTGCCTCCACACAACGCCTGCAGCATCACCTGCAGGCCATCCGGGAACGGGCCACCACGCGGACACAGGTACCGACGGGGATACCCGTACGGGTACACTAGTGGGAAAACTTACAACATTATTGTTATTGACATTATAAAAGACTAGCCGCGCCCTACAGTTTTACCTGATTTGTAATCCGTTCCCGCGGGAATTTCGGGATAAAATGTATCCCATGTGTTATTCTGATGTATAACCTATATTACTGTAAAGTTTCATCCAAATCCGATCATTAGTTCCTTCGTGAAAAAGTAACAAACATACATACATCCATCCTCACAAACTTTCGCATTTATAATATTAGTAGGATAGGATTATATATACAACTTTACCTTTTTCAGACAACATCCGAGAGCCATCAGGAAGATCAGGAATCGAGAGAGGAAGAACAGGCTGCTGCGAGAATAGAGCAGGAACGGAAGGACAGAGACAAGCAGAAGAGTATCCGGAAGAAGGCGAGGAAGATGAAGCAGAAGCTGATGGAGACGTGAGTTTTATGAATATTAAATACATAGAGAATTATCAAGAAAATTTAAGTTATTAACCACTATTTAACTAAAGTACTGTTAAAAAGTGTTTTGTCTCTTTCGCTCTCTGGAAAATAGCATATGTCGGTAAGGGACAAACCATATGATAGCTAAACTTCTGTTATATGTGCGTTATATATGCGTGTTATATGTGTTATATGTGCGTATATAAATAAGGCCCTAAGTGTCCAAACTACTGTCCTTGTTTTAACTTCAGGGAGCGTGTAACTATTATCAAATCGTTTAGGCTTAATTAAATAATGTTTTGTTCAAACTCTTGAATCATATTGTATGAGTGTCATACAGGAAAATACACTTATTTATCTATCTCATACAACGTTTTGTTCTTATGCTTAGTATAGAGAAATCAGTCTCGAAGTATTCCTTACTTTATCGGACTATATCTTGACTGAAATCGACGGTTTTATTAATAAGACTATTATTTTTGATATTTTATTGAATTCGTACAAAAACTATTTCCTCCACAGAAGCAAAGACCCGAGATTACCCGAATCGGCAAGCAACAGGCTAACCTTCCCGCCAGCCATCAAACTACACAAAGTAATAACACAGCTATCAAACATCATTGAACCTCTCATACAAACAGAAACGCCCATCCAAAACGGTCTAGTCAACGAAGAAGATAAACCGGAGAAGAAGAAGAAAAACAAAGTCAAAAATGATGAAAACGATAACAATAACCATGAAGTTAAAACTGAAGAAGTTGTAGAGAAAGTTGAAGAAGTCAGCGAAGTCAAGACTGGAGAAGTCAAGGAAGGGAAGAAGAAGAAGAAGAAGAATAAGTCTAGTGATGGACCGAAGTTGAGTAAATCGAACTCTATTTGTAGTTCTCTGAGTGATATGAGTAGGACGAGCGTGAGGAGTGAGAAGGTGAACGCGGTGGCTGATGTGCAGACTGTGGAGAAGCTCTTGAATGAGTTGCATCGGATCTTGATGGCTAATGATGTGAGTATATGTTATACTATTAGATGTTATTTCTTTATATACTAATATTACCCGCGTTGTTAAAGATTACAAAAGGAATTTCGGGAATTTTTTTACATAAAAACCTTCCTCTTGAATCACTCTACCTATTACAAAAAACCGCATCAAAATCCGTTGCGTAATTTTAAAGATTAAAGCATACAAACAGACAAACAGAAGACAAACAGACGCGACTTTGTTTTATACTATGTAATGATTTGTATCTTCCAGAAATGGCCGGAATCCTCACTACCCACCAAACAGTTCGCCATCAAGACGCTCGGTAACCTCGTGTCGTTAGCCGCCGAGAGAGATGACATCGTCACACAGTTTACTACCAAGTAAGTATGACAAACAAACTTATACACAGAGAGCCTTCTTCATATAAAAGCTTATTAACAGCACTTTACCTATCAAATGGTTTGTCCTTTTCCGACATACGCTATTTGTCAAAGAGCGAAAGAGACAAAACACTTTACAACACTGTTTAAGTTAAATATCGTTTATGAATAAGGCAGAGAGAGCCTTATTTATAAACGCTTATAACAGAATTGTAACGCCTCGGTGGTCTAGTGGTATGTGCACTCGCCTGTCAAGACTGAGGTCCCGGATACAATGCCGGGGTCGAGTGAAAATATGTTTTCTATTTTAAAAACATGGCTCGGGTTTGAGATCACCAACCCGCATTTAGAAAGAGTTGTGATTATGCTTAATACTCCTCACTGTACTGATATCTTCAGTGAGATGAGAGGCCTTTGCCCAGCAGTGCGACATTACTTACTACTATCATTAAAATATGCTCCTTCCCCAGGAGTATAACGACGTGCATCGTGTGCACGAGCCGGCTGATCTGCGCGAGCGCGGCGACGGCCGAGTGCTACGTGTGGTCGCCGCACGTCGCCAACACGGTGCTCTTACTGGCTAAGATATTGGTGAGTGTTACTTAGTATTTATATAATATTACTAGCTTTTGCCCGCGGCTTCGCTCGCGTGGAATTTAATTAAGTTTTGTTAAAGATCGTTTAAAACATTTGTTTATCGTAACACACTCTATACCTCCGCATCGTAACACACTCCCACCTCTTATTTCCTTATATATCTTCTATGTACAGACAGCGACCATTTACAATGTTATATGATTAGGTACTGACAGGTTCAAACTAATACATTTACATCTTCCATCATCTCTCATTTCATATGGGGGTTGAATTTATGAAAATTCTATTTATGCGGACGTCGTCATCATAGTAGCTCCAATCTTTAATTTCAGTTCAATCAGTCGAAAATCTAAGAAGATTAATACAAAATTTCATCCCCTATTTTATCCCCTTAGGGCTAGAATTTATCAAAATCCTTTCTTAGGGAATGCCTACGTCATAGTAGCTATATGCATGCAAAATCTCAGCCCGATCGGTTTAAAATTGACAAAGTTTCATACAAATTTTCATCCCCTATTTTATCCCCTTGGGAGTAGAATTTATCAAAATCCTTTCTTAGGGGATGCCTACGTCATAGTAGCTATATGCATGCAAAATCTCAGCCCAATCGGTTTAAAATTGACAAATTTTCATCCCCTATTTTATCCCCTTGGGAGTAGAATTTATCAAAATCCTTTCTTAGGGGATGCCTACGTCATAGTAGCTATATGCATGCAAAATCTCAGCCCAATCGGTTTAAAATTGACAAAGTTTCATACAAATTTTCATCCCCTATTTTATCCCCTTGGGAGTAGAATTTATCAAAATCCTTTCTTAGGGGATGCCTACGTCATAGTAGCTATATGCATGCAAAATCTCAGCCCGATCGGTTTAAAATTGACAAAGTTTCATACAAACTTTCATCCCGTATTTTATCCCCTTGGGGGTAGAATTTATCAAAATTCTTTCTTAAGGGATGCCCACGTCATAGTAGCTATATGCATGCAAAATCTCAGCCCAATCGGTTTAAAATTGACAAAGTTTCATACAAACTTTCAACCCCTATTTTATCCCCTTGGGGGTAGAATTTATCAAAATCCTATAGCAGCTATATACAAAGTCTCAGTCTGATCGGTTTAAAATTGACAAAGTTTCATATACATTTTCATCCCCTATTTTATCCCCTTGGGGGTAGAATTTTCGAAAATCTGTGCACTTACGTCACTTGAAGAATCTTCCTGCCAAATTTCATGCTTCTAGGTGTAGCGGTTGAGGCTGTACGTTGATTATCAGTCAGTCAGGACTTTGTATATATAGATTATTATATATATATAGATTATTTTATATATATAGATTATATCTATATATGAATATTAAAAAGCTAAAGAGATTATTGTTTGTTTGTTTGGCCGCGCTGATCTCAGAAACTAATAGACCGATTTGAATAATTCTTTCACTGTTAGATAGCCTATTTTTATCGACTGTATTTCTATTAAAGTTAGACCTGCCCGTGCCCGCTGAACGTTTGCTATGTGGCTGGTCCTTAAATAGCTGCACTATCTATTGGAATGCTTGGTAATATCTACTACTGCGTGAGTGAAACCGTAGTCGCCATGGGAAAAGCAGTATGGAGTCTAGGCCCACCCCTCAATAGTGACGTGTGATACACCGTTGGATAGGGCTTCGACTTTTAATTACGGAGTTCCTATGGCCACCTTCCGGTTCCATCACCAGACCTTGGTTACCATATAGTATCAAAGTACTCGTCAAAATGAATCAAATGAGCCCAAACTCGGTGGGGCTGCGTCGTTTATGTACGGATTTGCTAGAACCTACTTCCAACTCCATACAAACATTTATACCGCTAGTTTACCCTCTTAGGGGTTTTTATAATTCCTTTTAGTAATCCTTATCTACGATAAATAAAAAACTTACATGTAATATTTTAAGCAAATGCATCAAAGGAATAAAAAAGTCATAGAACAAACTGTCTACCCCTAAAATAACGTTTTAGGGGTGGATTTTCCAAAATGTTTTTCGCTGGTAGTTACTTTTGTTATATAGAGAACCTACATGCAAAATTTGAAGCAAATACATCAAAGAAATAAAAAGTTGCATGTAAGCGATCATCCCCTAATTTACGCTCTTAGGGGTGGAATTTCCAAAATTCCTTTTGCAATCCTTATCTACGTTAAATAAAGAACCTACATGCAAGATTTGAAGCAAATCCTTTAAAAAATTAAACAAATATTATAAATCTTTCAACCCCTAATTTACCCTCTTCGGGGTGGAATTTCCAAAATTCCTTTTGTAATCTTTAACTACGTTAAATAAAGAACCTACATGTAAAATTTGAAGCAAATACATTAAAGGAATTTAAAAAGTCATACAAACTTTCAACCCCTAAATTACCTTATTAGGGGTAGATTTTCCGAAACTTTTTTAATTAGTGGTTATTATCTTTGTATAAATAACCTACATGCAAAATTTGAAGCCAATACATCAAAGGAATAAAAAGTTGCATATAAGCGATCATCCCCTATTTTACGCTCTTAGGGGTGGAATTTCCAAAATTCCTTTTGTAATCTTTATCTACATTAAATAAAGAACCTACATGCAAAATTTGAAGCAAATCCATTAAAGAATTTTAAAAAATTGTAAAACTTTCAACCCCTAATTTACTCTCTTAGGGGTGGAATTTCAAAAAATCCTTTCTTAGCGGATGCTTACGTCATAGCATCTACCTGCATGCCAAATTTCAGCTCGATCCGTCCAGTAGTTTGGGCTGTGCGTTGATCCCTCACTAACCACTTTGAGTTTTATATATATAGATAAAGAGGTAAAATTTTTAAGTTTGTTTGTTTGTTTGTATGTTCGAGCTAATCTCAAAATTATGAGTCCGATTTGAATAATTCTTTTTGTAATAGATGGCCACATTCATGGGAAAGGTTATAGGTTACTTTTTATCCCGAAATACCCATGGGAACGGGCACAGCGAGGATAGTTATAGTAATTAATATATTATTTTGTAGAACCCAACAAAACTTCCTGATACTATCGTTTGAATTGAAAAGTGATAATGATGTAATTTAGAATAACGCCATCTATGAAACATGTAGGTAACTAAATGCTCAACTAACTTGTCATTTTCGTATTGCGTTGTGCAACGTTCCCAAAAGATGGCGTTAGTAGTTATCATTTCAACGTTTAATTATTTAAACTAGCCACCGGCCCTCGCTTCAGTTGATTGCTTAAGGTTCCCGCAGGAATTCTGGGTAGAAACCAAAAACTACCCTTTGAATCAATCCTTCCTTTAAGAATAAGAATATATATTTTTGATACACATTAGTTGTGATACTTGTGAGTATGTTCAGCCATCTTAACATACTCACAAAAGAAATATCCCACAAAAACATTTCATGTTAAATGTTGCCAAGACGAGACCATATAGCTCGCACTGTCAAAAAGTAATCAGATCCCGTGTAGAGCCAAGTTTCTAACCCTACATGCCCAGACCTAAATCGATAAGCCCTAATTTCACACTCAAGTTACGGGGAAATTCTACAGCCATAGCTCGTACTGCGTTGTTCGTAGCGCGTAGCAGAGTTTTTACGCTATAATCTCGTAGGCGTGCAAACCTTGGACGTAACTGGCGAGATGGCCGCACGGAAAGAGTTTAGAAGATTGAATAGATTTTTAAGCTCAAGCCCATATGACGAATAGCAAAAAGTCCGTGCGGCCGACTCGCCAGTTACGTCCAAGGTTTGCACGCCTACGAGATTATAGCGTAAAAACTCTGCTACGCGCTACGAACAACGCAGTACGAGCTATGGCTGTAGAATTTCCCCGTAACTTGAGTGTGAAATTAGGGCTTATCGATTTAGGTCTGGGCATGTAGGGTTAGAAACTTGGCTCTACACGGGATCTGATTACTTTTTGACAGTGCGAGCTATATGGTCTCGTCTTGGCAACATTTAACATGAAATGTTTTTGTGGGATTTCATTTCTTTTTGTAGGTTGCTTATGATAGAAAGATAAAATGAGCGACAAATACAAGTATTTTTTTGTCGCTCATTTTTTCTTTCTTTTTTTGGGGTATATTTCTTGTGCATCTGAGATGCCTTTTTTTATAGCCCATTCTCTATCTTTGCCTTTATTTTTCGTTGGCTTACTATTTACAATATGCGATAGTTCAGGGTGATACTTGGATCTTAGACGATTATATTCGACTATCGCAGTCTGTTGTGCCTTAATACTACTGAAGTCTATATTTATAAGGTGAACACCTTGTAAACTAGTCACTCTAGAGAGGGCTACATAAGCCTGCCCACAAGAGAATGTGGATGACCCGATATCAATGAGAGCATTATTTAAACTTAGCCCTTGACTTTTATGAATCGTGATAGCATACGCGACACATATTGGGAACTGTTCTCGGTGAACGAATGCTCTATTGATAATTTCAAATTTAGATTTTACAGGTGCTAGTTCGTGTCTTAAACCGTTATTAAAAATTATAATAACTCTTCTTGCTTTATTTTTGTCGTTTAAATCCCATTCTACTTTATCAACAATTCCTATAGCACCATTTACAAGACCCAAAGAAACATCTATATTTCGTTTCAACATTACTTTCACTCCTTTTTTAATAACTATAGTTTTTTCTAAACCTGCTGTCATAGAAGCATCTTCCTCATACTTTTCTATGGACTCGCGAGCCCTTTTCACAAGATATCTCGGACAATCGACACTATCTGTGGCTTTAAGTGTAATTTCCGGATTAGGATTAGCTTGCAGCATGGCATCATTTAGTTGCTGAGCCATATTTCTAGTTGGCAACAAACAAACTGTATCTGCAGGAAGGTGACTAAGAAATTCAGCTATTTCGTGTAATCTACCTTCGTTAGAACCTGATTTTAGTGTAATTAAACGTTGTGATAATATGCGGCGGTCTTCTTCTGTTGTGATTCCTATTCTAATTCTTAGAAGCATTTCAACGAACTTCATATCATTTAACTGCCGCATGTTCTGTGTTAACTCCTGATATTTAAAAAGTTCTTCCCACAGATTCGGAAAATTAAGAGCACCTATTAGCTTTGTTATTTCTCGAGGTGACAGTTTTACAAAAGGCGAATTTTCCCTCACAGGTGGAAGCTGTAAAAGATCTCCAAGTACCACAATATGTCGTTTTCCAAACCACCCGTTTTCTTCATCTATTGTATTAAATATTTCTGCCAGACGCATATGTATGTAAGCCAAAGTTATATTTGATATCATAGATACTTCATCGATGATAAATAAAACAACGTCTTTCAAATCCGACCGTAGAACTTGGAGAACCTCGTCAGAGAGTGGCCTGTATTTGGGTGTTTGTTTGTGTTCTACGGGCAATTGCAATAGCCTATGAATCGTCAATCCGTTAACATTAAAGGCTGCGATACCCGTTGGTGCAGCTACAGCTACTTTTTTATTTAAATGTTTTTGTACCCACACCTTAAGAATTTTGATAATAAAACTTTTACCTGTCCCACCGGTGCCACTTATAAAACAACGAAGAATTTCGCTTTCATTAGACATAGTTTCCGTCACCATATCGAACACACTCTTTTGATCTTTATTAAGTTTACTTATCAATTCATCTAAATTATTTTCATCTCTATCATTGTTCATATTATTAAAATCATCCATGGCATTAACCGCTTCACGTGCTTCAAAATCTAAGGGATTATCAGGACCTATATCGTCATCTTCATTTTCAATCTCTTCATTTAGTTCGGCTAATTTAGATTCCACTTTTTCGAAACCCTTTTGTAGCTGATTTTGTAATTCAATGCGTAAATTGACATGTCTCAGTTCATTTTTCATATCATCCTTTGCAAAGTTAAAAGCCTCAGTATATGTTTCAAATTCCAATTTCAAATCTTGTAGGTTACGCCATGGTTTAAACAATAAAAGCATCGAAAAATAATATTTTTCGGGCATTTGCTCAACATCATACAAGTAAAAGTTTATAAGATAAGGTCTGTCTCTTTTCTTTAAATAAGTCTTTTCTCCATCTAACGTATAATATTCTGCTTGTTTAGAAACCGGGCGTGTTTTCACGACATCATAGGATTTAGAAAAATTATACAAGTTAACATTTTCTAACTCTACTGGTCTAGCTGGATATTTATCGTCTATCCACGATTCGTAATAAATGTTTGTGGAATCGGGGTTCAGCATGGTCATTTCTGTTTTAGACTTGACTCTTCGATTACGGTTTATGTTCACATCTAGCCACCTAATTGTCGTTTGGGGATCAGTGGCATACAATGGGATACCCAATAACGTGTCACTGGCCTCTAATGCACCGCACTCGCGGTTTGACAACATTCTTAGCCCGATGTTAAATAATCGACTTCTTAAGCTTTTTGTAGAGTTTATGTCATCGAAATCAACGAGCGCATGTGTCTTTTCGGATTTTGTCGTATATTTAGTGACGTAGTAGTTCAGTATAGCAGTTTTTTCACCTACATATTGGATATCAATATTGCCGTTCCATGCGAGTAATACAGCTGGATTATAATCATTTATCATCTCAGATTCCTTCTTGCGTACAAGATTATATAAGCGTTTGTTTGGACAAAGAGCTTTTCTGGCCGCGACTGATTCAGCTGTATCTCTAATAGTAAGAGTATCACTAACGGGTCGTGGGAAACCAAATCGACACACTGATATAAATCCTTTCTTAGTTTTCTTTCGTCTCATACAATATTTATTATGCTTGTGAGTTTGGTATCCCACGACTCGTTGATGAAGAGTTGGTGCAAGATTTTTTTTAGGTACTTCACATGTAACATACTTAGAAATAAAAGCTGCTACCTCATCAATTGGCGAATCATGAAGCACAGGAGCTCCTTTCACCCATAACATTAAATGAAAATGTTGGGCTCCACGAGACTGATACTCACGCCTCCAAAAGTAATGCTCTATTTCTCCTAGTGGTTTACTGGCGGAAGTGAGAAAATCCAATGTTGCATGAAATTTATTATTAATGAAACGAGAAGTAGATACCGGATCTAGGGCTACTAGTTCACTTGTTGTCTTATTAGCCATCTCACTCGAGTTGACTTCCAGTAAGTATTCTCTTAGGTCATCCCACAACCACTCCGATGGGCTCATAGTGAGGAACCAAGTGGCTGGTCCATAGTGCTGCGTCATGCAATTCACGTCGTTCCTCGGTTTTTTCCAGTACTGCTCAGTGTTTCTCAATCTAGCAAATATAGCAGTCAGATCTCCTTCCAATTCATCATTACTTAACATCTGTAAGTATTGTTCAGCAGTTATTTTTTGTTTTTGGTTAACTGTATTCATTTTATAAAATATTCCCGAATTTAGCTGGCGGACATTCGTGTCGTGCAGTAAATAAAATAAATATTGTTGATCTAATCTAAATCGTGAATGTTTTGACATCAATCTGGCTTTAATATATTCACTTGACGTTAATTTCTGTGGTCGCGTATGAAACTGGCCGTATTTTCCATCTGGGTACAAATAAGGAAAACATTTTACATCTAGATCCTTGTCTGTAGAATATATAGGTACTGTATTAACTGTCTTCATTTGATAGAGATCTGAAATTAATGCGTTGCTTCTTTTTTCATATAATGGATATATGGTATATTGCTCGTAATCTATTAAATTTCTATCTTCCGTTATCTGTGTCAAAAGTGTATCTAAATTATTTATATTATTTTCATCCTGATTGTTATTACTTGTTTCGATTAAATGTTGTAAGTTATCATTAATTGTTTGAAGTAAATGATTAGGGACATTCGGTAATTTTATTTCAGAGTAAAGTGGGTTTACTTGTTTCAGGTAACAGAGTGCGGCATAGACTTTATTGATGTCAACTATATCTTCCCAAATAATTTTAGACTTTGTTGGTCGTCCTCGTACCATTATGTAAAGTTCTTGGTTTATGTTTAAAGGATCTTCTGGTTTTGGCAATTTATTCAATGTTTCTTCTAAAGGCAAAGGTAGATGAAAAGTTCTGCCTTTACATTTTTTCACCATTTCTCGGTTTGGCAAAGATTTGTTGGCTACTGGATTCATCGATACAACCACTTGGAAAGCTTTTGCTCGCTGTATTAACAGCTTTTCGTAATCATTTAACTGGCTTATCTCTGATGAAATTGTACCGACAAACAAATCATTAAGAACACATGTAGCTGGAGTTTGATTAGCACGAACCTTTGTAAGACATGTATGGCATATATGTGAGCTATGGTCTATGTTTTTAGAACTATAATATTCAATAAGCTGTATCCAAACATGTGTAGAAATAGGCTTTCGTAAACGATTTAGATTAGAAATATCCTTTGAACAGTAAAGTTTATTACAAGACATACATTCTAATTTAGGTGTATCTAAGCTTTTTTTAGAAAGTAATTTAAATCCATCTTTAAACTCTTTGATAATGGAATCTTCTATAATTTCTTGATGTTCCAAACTTTCAACAGCTACACTCCCAGGTACGTGATTTTCGCCTAATTCTTTTATTTTATCCACGTTCACAGTTTTTAATGCACTATCAATTTCTTTTAACGTATCGCAATCACTTTGTAACTGATACATTTCTCTGATCAAGGTTCTTAGTCGTGGAGAATGAGACTTTACATTGTTAATGTATGAAATATTAGCCTTGAGACGATTATTCAAATATAGCGGATACATCTCTGCTGGTGACTTACAGTTAAATTCTTCAAATATATTTTTTAGTTTCAAAAGTAACTGTTCATCCAATACACATATGGCGTCATTACAACTCCAGACTAAACTTTTGCCATCCTTTTCTGTTTTTTCAAAGACAGCTTTGCCTGTCTCATCAATAGCGATTGCCTTCTGATCATCAGTGTAAACTTTATATGCGTACTCTCCATAAAATGGCTCTTGATTATTCCGATGCTCAAGTTTTCCCAGAAACATTGCAAGTTTTTCATAAACAGTTACATCCGGACATTCTCTTAACTTTTCTAAAGCTGACACACATATATTCTTAATTTTTTCAGCCGTTTTTAAAAGACTACCTAATGTTTGTTGTCTATTGTAAAGAGACCATTTAACAAGTCTTTCTGCTTCCAGTCTATCGTTTATTTTAGAACTTAAACTTTTTATTATTTGCTCAACATTTTTTACCTTAAACTGTAATTTTTCGTTTAATCTTTTTCGACTAGCTGCTTCGCGATTAACATCTAGATGAGAGGCTGAGTATTTGGCAACCGCCTTACGGTTGACCTCTGGATGTGAAGCCGAGTAGCGTGCAACCGCCTCTCGGTTGACCTCCGGATGTGAAGCCGAGTATCGCGCAACGGATTCGCGATGTTGTTCAGCATGCGATAGAGTATAATTTAAAATTGTATTTTTCCGTTCTTCAGGATGATTTTTACGGTATTTGGCTGCGGCTTGTCGAAATTGCGCATTTCGTGTTAATTCAGAAGTTTTTGGTCTTCCACGTTTATTTTTTTTAGGTCTCCCTGCTTTTTTCGAAGCGGAAACTACGTCGTTTTCAGTATTCACATGTGTGTCGTTAAAAGAACTAACAGTATTATTATTTGATGTTTGAGAAACAAGCATCGGAACCAGGACGTCATAGTGACCACTTATAGAACTTCCACTGAATTGCAACCGTTTCACAGGTCCACCGATACGAGAAAAACTTCCTCTTAAAATATTATCTTGATAGACTTCAAAGGTGAATGGATAAATAGCTGCCGCTGCCATGAGTTCGGAGGTACCACCATAAGTAGCGCTATTCAACATATCCCGTGAATACGAATCGGAATCATGATAGGTGTCCCCATTGCCGGTACAAGTATACACTTGTAGTTCGTCCCAGTGGTCTACAACATATCGCACAATAGCAGTCCTGACTTGCAACGCCATCTCAACGTCTATTCGTTCATGCATTAAATATGTCAAGGAATGGAAGAGGCAGGAACCGTCTCCCGGCATATTAACCACACGATGGCGGCGGGGTCCCAGCTCCACTTCATGTAAAACTTTTACACTATCCATGTTCAGTATCTAAGTAACGAAATACCTATACCCTAGCTTAACCTAGTAACAAGGCTATGTAATGCCAAACTGTAAACTAAACCTCTCAATTAAATCTTAAAGTAAATTATACCTACCTACTGGACAAGTGTCAATGAAATGAGCGGTATAGGTACCTGTAGATAAGCCTATTAAACCTAGTTCTAAAATACCTACACAAAATTATTTTTAACACTAGATTAACAACTATCAATATCGTAATTTTCTACCTACTATACAATATTCAAACCGTACGTAATCCTAAACTACTTAAGTTAAACCTATTAACAATGAAAATTAAACAATGACCTACGTATCAAATTATTCTCACTAAGTCGTACCTACATAAACAACTATAAACATATTATACCTACTAACCTATACTACTTAATTGCAAATACCTACTTATTCAATCTTTGAATTTCTTCATTAAATTTGTGAGAAAATTGCAAACGTAATGCTAATACTTTTTATCAATGAAAAAAATTAAAACACTAGTATCTAAACCTTTACCTACTAAACTACTAACAATTAAATATTAGGCAAATGGTTTTTTTCTCCGCGATAGCAAACTTTTAAATCACCGAAATATTCCGAAAATTTTTCATTCAACGAGACAACCGTCAACGACGTCTGCCCTCGCGCGTCTGCCCGCGTTCGGGTGCCGCGCTCTGACGGGCCGATTATTTTTAGCTACTGCGCGGGGACGAGGGGGCAGGCGGCGGGCGTTGGCGCATACTATACTTACGATGCTTATGTTCAAAAGTATAGGTTGATTAATAAACACTTACCGAAGTGAAGTGTAGTAATATTATTCATATCTAAGTACTTATGGGTAGGATAATGTTTTGATTTGATGAAAAGTTTGTGTTCTATGTACTTGTGTATAATTTTCAGATCTCAAGCAGGAAATAGGGAATTAAGTTTCCCTATTTCAGATTTTTACCCCTCCGCGGCCGCATTCAGACCTCTAGCGTCAAAAGTTGCGGAAGTCTCGAACAAACTTTCACCCCCTAGTTTAAGGGGTTGGGGGGTAAAAGTTCCAAGTTTTAGGATTTTTTTGTTGTTTGGGTACTAATACTAGCTTACATACCAAATTTCAGTTTTCTAGGACTTCAGGAAGTACCTTAAGAATTTTGTTGATCATCAGTGAGTGAGTGACGAAATCGGGGTATTTTAGATATCAATAAAATCTAAAGTATAAGAGCTATGCAATTTAAACTTTAGAGGTTTATTAAGTCTACCACTGACATTATATCCTGAAAATTTTGTTTATCTGGTATAACCCAAACTCAAGTTATGAAGGTTCAAAAATACGACGAAGCGCTTCGAGAAAAGGTAGGTAGTGCCCTTGCGCTTGCGCTTCGCTTGGCTCGTCTTGGCGGGGGCACTACCGTGCCCCCAGATATAAATAAGAAATATAGGTATCAATTGAATGTTGAAAACGTCATGAAAATCCGTTTAGTAATTTTTGAGTTTATTGCGTAAGTTTACAAAGATACGCGACGCAATATTGCTTTTTACCCATCTCGTAATGTGAACCTATTTCTTTAAAGTGAATATTCAAAATATTTTTAACCAACTTCAACATTGGAGAAGGTTTCTCAATTAGACCGTATATATGTACGCTTTTATTCCAACCGTTATTTATTCACCCCTTTATTATACCCCTTTAATAGTAAATATTAAACTTACTTCGAAACCTCCCATCGCTGCAAAAAAGAAAATTGACTATAAAACGGTAAATATACTTTTATTGACAAAAATAAAGAAACTATACCCAAATTACGAAACACAATTTACCTAGCGAAACTATTCCTATCTCTCTTACTCACCATGTATTAGAGAGAGTGGTAAGATATCCGTAAACCGTTTTACCCGTAAAAGTTTCGGGTTGAAAGGGGTAAACAAAAATTTTTCCGGCCAGTTTGTTTTGATGCGCACATCAGTAGTTGCCAACCTTTGGTTAGATGTAATCAATGTAATGTATTGAATTTTTTATGTTTGTTTGTAAGTTTGTGAAATTGTTTGGCGTAGTTTTGCTTGAGTTATTTGAGATGTCATAAAGAGGTAATGGTTTTTCGGATAAAGTAATCTTGAAAATTATTCAAATCTAGGTATACTAATATAATAACCTAGGTAGAATAAAGAGATTGCTTTTTTGTTTTCAAGGTGAAAAATAGCCTATAACCTTCCCGTTGAATGACTCTGCCTATCCATTACAAAAATAACTATTTAAATCGAATTGGTACTTTCTGAGATTGTTGTCTTCAAACGAACAATATATCGAACTATTCAGCTTTGTTATATTAGTAAAAATAATAATTAATAATACATGAGTGACTATAATTAGATCACGAAAATTATAAGTACATACTATAATATCTTATCACATTAAAAAATCTGAAAATTTTGAGAGATTACATAATTTGAGATCTCCAACCCGGTCGCAATAGGCTAGCCTAGTGTCTACTTTCCTCTAACTACTTATATCTTCATTGAGATGAAATGCTTTTGCCCAGCTGTGGGACAATACAGGATGATACATTTTTCATTGATATATAAGTATAGAACTTCTCAAATGCTTAGATTTAATATCATATCACGATGTTACGGCTAATACCCGAAGTGCGGCTACACCTAGTTTTAGCCGGTTAGAACTAGGTGCATATATATGTCATTTTAATGAAAAGAGAGAGTTTAAACATGAAAAAAAAATAACCCTAACCTACCGAATAATATAGTAATTCGGTAGGTTAGGGTTATTTTTTTTTCATGTTTAAACTCTCTCTTTTCATTAAAATGACATACGGCTAATACCCGAAGTGCGGCTACACCTAGTTTTTACACCTAGACATTACAGGATGATACTTTTTCTCGTTGACATATTATAGAACTTCTAATTAGTTTCCAAGTTCGGTTAACCTTTTGATAGGCCGACTGTACGGTGCAGTCGGGGCGACTCAAAGCGCGTTATATTATAATAAAGGTACATCGCGCTGGCAAACAGTTGTGCGAGTGACGTATGAGACGGGGCGCCATGTTGGAATAGGGCTGGCGCGGGTTGGATATAGTATAGATTGAAGTATGGGGTTGTTATGTCCCAGTGCTGGGCAAATGTGTCTCATTACACTGATGATTTGAGTACAGTAGTGAAGAGGAGATATATAATGGAAAAATATTTTTAAAACTTACTTTTTGGTGATATGTAATATAGTTATGTATCAATAACATAATCAGGGAAACTAATAAAGTAATAATGTTGAACACTAATAAAAAATAGTGTATAAAACATACTCAAATAGGCAGTTTGATTGCAAGAATGTCCGATTGGATACTTTTGACAGCCTTCTAGTACTTTTAGAGCGTTAACTGCCTTAAACGGACGTTAATACGTACGTTAATTTACTTACATAAAAAACCGTGTCAACATTTTATCTTCTATCATAGATTATTTATTAGGCCGGCCACATATGTATCATCTGCAAACACAACGCCGAACTACATACACCAACATGAAACATAATAAATGTGCTCAGCACCAGCCCTACTAAGTGAGGTCGGTAGCGCGGTGAAGTGGGTGGCCGCCCTAAAAGCAACGCTAATGCATCTCCGGGCCTCGTTTGAACTGGCACCGCTACTCGACTCGACTACTAAACCGTCCAACTAACTTGTCACTGTGTAACTAATTTTAATTAACACAGTTAAGCTGTGTTCGTACTTAGTTACTGAATTACTCGCAACTTGACTGAAATACCAGATTAGTGGAACTTGACTTTAGTAATAACAAATCTTTCACCAAAGGTTCAAATAACTTACACAAAGTATTTTGTATTTTTATTTATTTATTTAATTCCTTTCATATTGGTTTTACTCCTTAGATGGGGTAAGAATGGAATAAAACAATTAAACCTTTTTCCTCTATAGAAGGAAATTAAAACGTTAGAAAATCAGCAGAAAATATCACTTCACATTTTTAATCTCTTGAGAAAAACAGATTATAATTTCGAGGAGTGATCCCTGGTGTCAGGGTTTCAAGAGCGCCGAAAGGCCTCCGATATGGGTAACAATTAAAACGATCGAGATCGACAATCTAACGTCCTGTAAAGTTGAGTTGAACTTTCTCTGACAGAAAATATAGCCTACTAGCAGTGCCCCGCGGTTTTACCCGCGTTATGCCCATACCCGTAAGAATTTCGGGATGAAAAATAGCCTATAACCTTCCCGTTGAATGTGGCTATCTATTACAAAAAGTATTATTCAAATCGGATTAGTAGTTTCTGAGATTAGCGCGTTCAATCGTTATGAGATTTCAAATAATTCAATATTTAATTAATAATTCGATATAATAATTAAATATAAGATTATAAACAAATTCTTCCGCTTTATAATATAATATTAGTGTGTAAATCTACTGTTGATCAAAAGCCTCTCACTGAAGATATCAGTAATACTTTTTTCTGCTACTGTTTTCAAAACGATTTCGTAACCTCAAATATTTTGATTGCTATATAAGTAGGTATCAAGTTCTTAACGATTATTTTATTTTTAATTAACACGAAGCTATTTAGTGATTGCTGTACTTAACTTACCAAAAAAGTTTAATATTGTTAATTTAAAACTAGTAACTCGACCTGACTTTGTTTGTTTCAATCAAAATATATAGCACATTAATAGGTAACCAAAACCATGCTCTTGGTTTAGACTATCTGTTGATTACAACCGCATGAAAATGTGTTCAGTAGTTTTTGAGATCAGCCCAAACAAACAGACAGACAGAAATATGCTACTTTGTTTTATACTACGTATCATTACATAGTATAAAACAAAGTCGCGTCTGTTTGTCTTCTGTTTGTCTGTCTGTATGCTTAAATCTTTAAAACTACGCAACGGATTTTGATGCGGTTTTTTATAATAGGTAGAGTGATTCAAGAGGAAGCTTTTTATGTAAAAAAAATCCCGAAATTCCCACGGGAACGGGCACAACGCGGGTAAAACCGCGGGGCGCTGCTAGTACCTAGATAAAGATTGTTTTTTAAAAGGCTGTATAGTTTAAAAGATAATATAAATACCTTTTAACATAGACATCTGCAAACTGGATCTGTTAATGAATGTATGTTTTACAAAATATTCATCATTCAAGTATACATACAGATTTATTAATTTCGTTATTTCATTCTTTAAACAAAGGTCAAAAACTTTGCGGAACTCCCAGTTTCAAATTGTTAATGTTATTTTTATCTGCTGCACCGGTTTTGATGAGACTTTTTATTGTCGTTCGAGCAGTTAACTTTTGGAATTAATCCTTTATATTTTTTGAAGGTGATCTCGAGATTTTTTTTATCATCTGTAACTGATACCGACATTATTTTAATAGGTGAAATTTTTTGATATTTTTTTGACTTCGTTATTACTGTTTATGAGATTAAGTGTGGACATTAGGTTTATGTAATGTGTTGTTTGGATCACTTTCTCCGATTTTATTCGTAACAAATTATTTACAGTGACTTTTGAAAAGTAATGGTGAAAGAAGAGTTTACTCCCACCTGTTCTGTTGAGTAGTTCTGTTGACAGAACTACTAAGACTTTTTTTACCATTAGTTTTGTCCACAAAACAATTGGGAATACAATTCTCACTTGTTCTGTTGAGTAGTTCTGTTGACAATACTAACTATTCCGTAGGTTAGGGTTATTTTTTTTTACTAGATAAAAGTCAGGTGTAAAGCATAGTCTTTTAAGTCACAGAACTAATGGTAAATAAAGTCCCAGTAGTTCTGTCAACAGAACAGGTGGGAGTAAACGGAAAGAAGACATTCAAATAAGATTCTAGCTCATTGAATGCAATGCAAAACCAATGTAAATAAATCGGTTCATTCAATCTACTAGGTATTATAAGTAAGTAAGTGGCCAACACTGGTGTTGGAGTAAAAAAAAAAAATTAAAAAGGGTACAGTTTCTAACTTTGTTTGTTCTTTTGTAATAACTAATCTCAAAAACTAGCGATCTGATTTAAATGATTATTTTAGTAATGCATAGCCACTTCAAACGGAAAGGTTATAGGATACTATTTATCCCGCAATTCCCAAGGAAACGGGCTCCACGCGGGTAATACCGCGGGGCGCTATTAGTTTGAACATTTTCGTACACGATAGCTATACCTATTCAAGAAGGTTGTACCACAGGCTACTTTTAATTCCAAAATTCCAACGGGAACCGATACAACGCTACAATTTTGTACACTATAAAATAATATAACCTTTAAGCCTCCGACACGATCCAACGATTGAAACAACCGGGACCGACAGTTTAACAAACACTTGAACATCCTAGAGACGGCATTCCGATACGAACAACAGATATAAATAAATGAAATAAGAAGGGAAAATATGCAAATGGACAAATGAAATGCGACGGTCGTGTAAAGAGGGCAATTTAGTGCCTTGTGACTTCTTGTTGTGGTCCCTTTGACGCTGCCGCGCACATACGAAAGATAAGCAAGTTCGAGTGGGTGAGTGGCCAACACTGGTGTCGGAGTTTTTAGACCGCCTAAAGGCCTCCGACATGGTTAAACGATTGTAATAACCGGGACTGACAATTTAACGTGCCCTCCGAAGTAGTTGTGTTACCGTCATTGTTTTGAAATTTTCCCTATGGGGAAAAAGAAGGATGGAATAATTTGACTAAGATGTTACTACAATGTTGGGCAAAGGCTTCCCCCCTTTTCCCACCCATTCTTCTCGATTTTGGGCCACCAATTGATATTTCCTCTTGTAGGCGTCCAACTCGGTTTAGAAGATGAACTGAAAAAATAATACAACACTAGCAGCGCCCCGCGGTTTTACCCGCGTTGTACCCGTTCCCGTAGGAATTTCGGGATGAAAAATAGCCTATAACCTTCCCGTTGAATGTGGCTATCTATTACAAAAAGAATTATTCAAATCGGTTCAGTAGTTTCTGAGATTAGCGCGTTTAAACAAACAAACAAAACAAACTCTTCAGCTTTATAATATTAGTATAGATGATTAAACTTAACTTCCGAGCAAAGTCGCATGTAACACAAACCATTCAATTATTTCGTGTAACGACCTCTGAATTTGTCCTAAAGACGGACTTAATGTCTAATTAGACGGTTTTATGTATATTTTTACAGCTCACAATAAAATGTTACCGTTTTTTTAATGTGCCAGCTTGGAATGGAATATTATTATATTCAATTGATTATATTTTGATGTTTAGATGGCGAATAATTAGTGAGAGAGGGTTAAAAAAGTGTTTAAATATTTATGTCTTAGCCAGTTAAATTCCACTGCATCTCAATGACATGTTGACAAGTAAGTGCGAGTAGGTTAGTGAACAACCCTGATTGCCCGAAAAGTAAGATGATTCCGTGCTTCGGAGGGCACGTTAAGCCGTCGGTCCCGGTTACTCTCTACGGATAGTAGTCGTTACATGAGCCATGTCAGAGGCCTTTGGCGGCTCTATAACTCTGACACCAGGATTGGTCAGGTTGACCATCCACTCGATAAGAAGAAGAAGTGACCAACCCTGGTGTCGGAGTTTTTAGACCGCCTAAAGGCCACAACATGGTCTCAACAGTTTGATTAGGTGATGTTTTCTCATCATCTCTATAGTTAAGCAACATGCAGATCGGCCTCTACTTGGATGGATGGCCGATAGTGGCATTGCTTTTTGAGCGCTACTGTACTTCGCAGGGCACGTTAAGCAGTTGGCCCTGGTTGCTTCAATCGTCAGACCATGTTGAAGGCTTTAAGCGGTCTAAAAACTTCGACGTCAGGGTTGACTACTAACCAACTTGAAATAAATGAATGAATGAATCTTCATCGAGTGGACGGTCACCCTGACCAATCCTGGTGTCAGAGTTATCGAGCGGCCAAAGGCCTCTGACATGGCTCATGTAACGACTACTTAACGTGCCCTCCGAAGCACGGAATCATCTTACTTTTCGGGCAATCAGGTGATTCAGCCTGTAATGCCCTAACCAAACTGAGGGCAGTCTCACAAAGAGATTTTTGTGAGATATTGTCCCCACCGGGAATGGAACCCGGAACCTCCGGATCGTGAGCCGAGCGCTCAAACCATAAGACCACGGAGGATATTATTTATTTATTTTGTTTTAATGAATAAATGATCCCGATCTACTAGATAGTTATTTAAGCAATGCAGTAGTTGTGTAGTAAATGATTGACCATGATTGGCCGACCGTTGCCGACATATGGACCGACACATTTGTTGCAGTATACTTTACTTCGTGTTATCTTTGGCGCGATCTCGTCGTTATACCTTTATTCAATCGTTAAGTCTACTTGTTTATGGGACGTTGGTCACTTCGGACGGTTGGCAGAAAAGGTAGACGCTGTAAATTGGTGCAATAAATATAAGTGGATTATTTAACACAAGTTGCTTGACCTAAACTAGGCTTGGATTAGTTCTTCAGAATCTATAGCTATATATAATAAAGCTAAAGAGTTTGTTTGTTTGTGGGCGCTGCTGGTGGGTAATATGTTTAAAAGAGATACACAATTGAATTTATTCTTAGTAAAATAATATTATGTGAGTGTATTTGCCAACGGTACAATAAAATGTAAAACGGTTTGATCCGCGCCGTGGTATTTCAGTACATATTTGAGAAAACATTTTGCGGTTTCCGCTTTGCAGTCCATTTTTTATTTAATTAGGCAACAGATTCCGATACATATAATTGTATCGGCCGCCGTTTCAATGCAGGTCAGAACAAATTGAATATTTTGCAATAAGCAGATGCAATATTGTATCCGGCAATATTGTAAGTGCTATACAAAATCAGTGATAGTGATTCTAATACATTAAAAAATTAAATAAACTACAATAAATATACGACTAAACTAAGAAATAAGATGCTCTCCACTCCTCGCAAGTTCCCAAACAAGTGCCCATGCCAGTAGCTCACCCTGTCAAACGCTCCCGTGTCCTAATGGGTGCGACTCTCGATATAGCCCGCTGGCACCCGCCTGTAATGCGACGCTCCTATGTACTGTGACGTAGGTTTATTACGTTTTTACACCTACAGTTACGTAAGCGACTTGCTCCTTCAACTTGTATAGTGTGGACATTTTGTTAAGTCAATTTTACTTTTAATTTTGGTCGGTAAACTATGTTATCATTTTGTAATGGTTATGGTTAACGATAACTTCAGTGGAATGAGAGGGCTTTGCCCAGCAGTGGGACATTACTGGCTAATACTTACTTATGGTTAACGCTTGGGTTGTAGAATCTAGGCTCTTAAGGCTTTATTCATAAACGCTTACTAGCAACATTTTAGCTATGAAATGTTTTGTCCTTTTCTGACATACGCCATTATCCATAGAGCAAAAGAGACAAAACACTCACTAACAGTGTTTTAGTTAGAGAGCATTTATGTATTAGGCCGTAAAGGTCTATGGTATAGACAATTCAGTACATTAACGGACAATTAAAAATAGGTAGATGATCTATAGGACATAAGAAGGTGGTGTCTTCATCCCCTCTCTGTGCTGATCTTCAGTGACCTAGATGCTTGCTCTGCAGTAATATCCTATATTACAATCGATCACTCCAGTTGTTATCTTATTAGAAGCAAGTCGCAAGCAATCTATACTAATATTATAAAGCTGCAGAGTTTCTTTGTTTGTTTGAACGCGCTAATCTCAGAAACTACCATTCCGATGCGAATAATTCTTTTTGTAATGGATAGACACATTCAACGGGAAGTTTATAGGCTACTTTTCATCCCGAAATTCTCATAGGAACGGGCACAGCGCGGGTAAAACCGCGGGGCGCTGCTAGTATAATATAAGGATTAGCATAGACGTAGTATTTCCAATCACCTTTGACCCAAAAGCGACCAAAACATGACACCTATTCATCTATACTATCTATACTAATATTATAAAGAGGAAAGGTTTGATTTTTTGTTTGTTTGTTTGTTTGTTTGTTTGTTTGTTTCGAATAGGCTCTGAAACTACTGCACCGAATTAAAAAATTCTTTCACCATTCGAAAGCTACACTATCCCTGAGTGACATAGGCTATATTTATTCCCGAAATTCCCACGGGAACGGGCACAACGCGGGTATATGTAACCCAAGGTATGAAAAACATGCCTAAAAAAATTGGTTATTGGCGTGCGCTACTAAATCTATTGATGATACACAAAAACAATGTTCTACACAATCAAAGTACATATCATTGCGAACAAATAAGTTCGCGAGGGCATATGTCTAACTATTATAGTTAAGACACAATAACCGTTTTAAGTTAAAATTAATTATTTAAAAAAGGAGTGTAATTTTAAGTTGATGATATTCATATGATGATATGAATCTACATCAAAATAAATGGCTCTACAATCAAGGTTAATTATGTTTCTTTGTGTACCTCTTTAAATTATTAAAATCGGACAGTTAGTTTCAGAGTTATGATGAGAAATATCACTACATAGTATAAAATAAAGTCGTCTCTGTTTCGTGTCTGTTTGTCTGTATGCTTAAATCTTTAAAATTACGCAACGGATTTTGATGCGGTTTTTTTGTAATAGGTAGAGTAATTCAAGAGGAAGGTTTTTATGTAAAAAAATTCCCAAAATTCCCACGGGAACGGCCACAACGCGGGTAAAACCGCGGGGCGCTGCTTACAAAATAGTAATGCTCGATGGCGGGTCTCTTATGGCTACTTACTGTTTCGTGCGGTCAAAGCGCGCGGGGATATAGGTATCTACCTACGAACTACGAACGACGAAGACGTGCTATGTAGGTATTATCCCGAATTCTTCCTCACATGAAATCTTGATTGTGTATACATATATACTCGCGCGAGACATGTAATATTTTATCCCCAATTTCCCACTTGAAATTTTGATTGTGTATATTCCTGCGGGAGACACGCAATGTTTTATCCCGATTTCATGTTTCTTTGTGTACCTCTTTAAATTATTAAAATCGGACAGTTAGTTTCAGAGTTATGATGAGAAATATCACTACATAGTATAAAATAAAGTCGTCTCTGTTTGTCTGTATGCTTAAATCTTTAAAATTACGCAACGGATTTTGATGCGGTTTTTTTGTAATAGGTAGAGTGATTCAAGAGGAAGGTTTTTATGTAAAAAAATTCCCAAAATTCCCACGGGAACGGCCACAACGCGGGTAAAACCGCGGGACGCTGCTTACAAAATAGTAATGCTCGATGGCGGGTCTCTTATGGCTACTTACTGTTTCGTGCGGTCAAAGCGCGCGGGGATATAGGTATCTACCTACGAACTACGAACGACGAAGACGTGCTATGTAGGTATTATCCCGAATTCTTCCTCACATGAAATCTTGATTGTGTATACATATATACTCGCGCGAGACATGTAATATTTTATCACCAATTTCCCACTTGAAATTTTGATTGTGTATATTCCTGCGGGAGACACGCAATGTTTTATCCCGATTTCATGTTTCTTTGTGTACCTCTTTAAATTATTAAAATCGGACAGTTAGTTTCAGAGTTATGATGAGAAATATCACTACATAGTATAAAATAAAGTCGTCTCTGTTTCGTGTCTGTTTGTTTGTATGCTTAAATCTTTAAAATTACGCAACGGATTCTGATGCGGTTTTTTTGTAATAGGTAGAGTGATTCAAGAGGAAGGTTTTTATGTAAAAAAATTCCCGAAATTCCCACGGGAACGGCCACAACGCGGGTAAAACCGCGGGGCGCTGCTTACAAAATAGTAATGCTCGATGGCGGGTCTCTTATGGCTACTTACTGTTTCGTGCGGTCAAAGCGCGCGGGGATATAGGTACCTACCTACGAACTACGAACGACGAAGACGTGCTATGTAGGTATTATCCCGAATTCTTCCTCACATGAAACCTTGATTGTGTATACACTCGCGGGAGACATGTAATATTTTATCCCCAATTTCCCACTTGAAATTTTGATTGTGTATATTCCTGCGGGAGACACGCAATGTTTTATCCCGATTTTCCTACATGAAATCTTGATTACCCGAAGCGAAGCGAGGGCGGGTCGCTAGTTACTTATAAGAACATGACGTGACTTCCTTTCCCCACAGGAGAAGGACATACAAGCCGACGCCAAAGACATGGAGCTAGCGAAACACACCAGCGACTGCCTGTCGGTGGGGCTCGACTCAGTGCTGTGCGCGACCAGACTGTTCACTGGACCCGAGGGCGGCAAGCAGCTGGCCGAGAACAGGGCGCGGGCGCACTCCATCATCAGGTTAGTTACGGCAGACTTGCTGCTATCGGCTATTTTGCAACTGCATCGCCTTGAAGCGCCGATCGTATTACGAGTATCATAGAGGCTATTTTGCCACAGCATCGATGCTGCATTGCGTCGTAGCGTCGTAGCGTAATACATACCCGAAGTTTGAGCGGATTACACCGCTCTTGGTCATGGGATGACGATGGTGAGTCATTACGTTATATACATATAGGTATAAAAATCTATCGTGGCTCGTTAGCTCGTGGCACCTCAGGGCTAGGCAGCCCAAGACCCGAGGCTGCCTCTAGAGGATAACCGGCTTTTGTGAACTTATATAATTTATTTTGAATTGAAGCTACGTTTGCATACACTTCGGTTTTAATTTACATTTTTATCTGACGTTTCGGCCCCTTTACAGGAACCAGTGTCCGTAAACGTAGTTTCAATTCAAATTGAGTAATGTTCGCTTAAACTTACCTCTACTTACCTCCCCTATCTCTTGTTCAGTCGTCATATGACGTCATAATAATAGTGTCAAAACAAAACCTGTTTGATATTAACGACAATAGACGCGCCAAGTCGAGTGCTTTATTTAGTTATGCAGACAGGGGCGTACTCGTAATTTAATTTGTTTAATGCATTTGCATCACTTAGTGCGACCCCGTGTTCTGAGGAGGTTGGGCGAATGTGGATGTTATGGTAGGAGCTTTTTTTGAATGTATTTTTTATGATTTTCGTAAGAACAGATAGGAGCTATGAACTTATTTAATAAAACTTAATTTCATTGAAGTTTTTCCAGTTATTAATTTCAAACATAAGTTTTTTTTTTTTTAAATTTATTTATTCATATAAGTATACATTTTATCAATTTACAAAAATCGCCAAACTGTTACCAGTTTGTTGGCGATAATGGCGCTCTTAAACATTAACTTATGTATACATATTATATTAATGATTAATTTTTAACTTCTACTGTATTATATGCTTATTATGCTAGTATTAATTACTTATTTACAGACAATGCCTGCTGGCGTAAATATTTTACTTATCTTATTATTATTAGTATTAGTTAACAATATTGATAGTTTTTTTATTAAGTACACAAATTATTACTTTAAGTATTTGTTTTTCAGTCTCTTTTTAAATGTTGCATGACTTACAGTATCTTTGGACAAGTTTCTTATAAAATCTATTTTATTAAATATAGTTGGAGTTAAATAATGTCTAGTTCTTTTACCATAATAATTGTTTATATGTGGGATTACAAATTTTCCCTGAGAAGCCTTCCTAGTTCTATATATGTGATTTATTGGATTTTTGAACTCATCTGTATTATATTGCTCTAGAGCTATGAGGTATTCCACCTTATCATGCACTGGTATTATATTACAAAACTTTAATAATTCCTCATAATTCTGTTTATATTTGAAACGGACTTTCTTGCTAACAAGGTACTTACAAAGCCTAATCTGTAATTGTTTAATTGAATCTAATTGTGTTTTGAAAGTGAGCCCATAACTACTTAATCCGTAACTAATTAATGAGTCTGCAAGTGCAAAATATAATACATACAACACTTTCTTACTAACAAAATTACTGAGGTGAAAGAATTTACCCAAGATCGATCGCAGCTTAGCACACACCTCATTAATATGTAATTTCCAATTCAAATTACTATCTACTATCAATCCCAAATATTTATATTTATCTACTATATCTATATTTGTACAACGGCATCTATATTTATTATTATGTAAGCATTCATATGTATGACCGGTTAAGTGTATCTGTAGGTTTTTATAGCTACTATTGGGGGAACATATATTCATTAATTTAGTTTTCGAACAATTCAATACTATACCATTATCGTGTGCCCATTTGGTAATATTTTCAAAGTCCCTCTGCATGTGGTGTTGTGCCTCTGCTGCGCTGTTAGAGGAGTATAGCAGACACATGTCATCTGCGTACATAACCATGGTGCAGTGTTGTATCACGTTGGCGACACTGTTCCCGTGCATGACGTACCCCACCGGACCGACCACCGAGCCGGTCGGGACCCCAAGGTCCACCCTCACCTGGTCACCGACGACGCCGTCTATGGATGTGCGTAGGGTTCTGTTCGCCAGGTAGCTTTTGAACCACCGGTTGACGGAGCCTCGTACACCACACTCGTCCATTGCACGCAGCAGCAAGTCGTGTTCCAGAGTGTCGAACGCTTTCTTGTAATCAATGAATAATGCTGTGACAAACTTACCTTGATTGAGGTTGTTGTTGACGTAGTCTGTAAATTTCGCGAGGGCAGTGGCAGTGCTGCGCCCGCGTCTGAAACCGTGCTGCGCATCTGATATAATATTGTATTCTTCCAAAAAGCTACTAACCTGATTGACAATGACTTTTTCTACCAATTTATTTATTACTGATAATATTGCGACTGGCCTATAGTTACTGTAGTCTAAGTGATTGCCTTGTTTAAATATAGGTCTTATTAGAGACTTTTTTAATAGGTCTGGGTAAACTCCTTCACTAACACACATATTAATAAACTTGGCTATGACTGGACTAATTTCTTTCTTAATTAGTTTTAAATCTTTTACCCTTATTCCATCTATCCCCGGTGCCTTACGACAACTTAACTTATTTATGTATTTTTCAACTGTACTAGCCCTTACTTTCTTAAAATAAAACGACTTGTCACTCGGTTTAACATAGGAACTTCTATCTAGAAACTTAATTTTACAAAAATGCTTAATTTTTTGTATTTCACCAGTAAACGTCTCCGAAAACTTATTACATATATTGTACATAGTATCTGTTGGGCCTAGATATTTTCTAATAACACCATCTAAGCTTATTTTAGGGTTACCTACCCATTTATTTACTTTTGCCCATATTTTTCTGAAATCATTATCACAGTTTTTTATCTCCTCCTGTCTATACTTATTTTTGGCAATATTTATTAATTTGTTAACTTTATTTCTGTATCTTGTGTATATTAATCTATTATTCATATTATTTGGCGATGATTTCCATATTCTAAAAAGCATGTCCCTACGTTCTATTTTAGTTCTTAATTCCACAGTAACCCACGGCTGTGTACTTCTCTTTCTTCTTACACTGATTTGTCTCATACTTTTAGTATAAATATTAGAAAAAATAGTATACAACCGTAGGTACAATAATAAAGGACAGGTTATTTGCATTAGAACTGACCAATCAGTTTGTTTCAAACTCTCACTAACAATTTTGTCATCAATAATATTTTGTACTTTATAATTATTACTACATTGGGACACGTCACCGCCCGGCGCCAGGCTAATTCCGACCATATAGTGATCCGATAAGGTGCAGGTTAGCAGGTGCGCGCGCGCGTCGCTCGGCCGTCCCCGGCCGGCTCGCACGCACACATGATCGAGGTTCGCGGAACTCAGCCGGCCGTCAACGACCGCCTCGCGCGTTATCTCCGCCATAGGTATTGCACACTGCATTCCATGTTGATACAGGATGTTTTTATACGCGGTGAGACTTGGGTTTGCGTCTTGTGATAAGTCTATGTTGATGTCGCCTATCAACACTAGTTCTTCCGTAGATGGTATGGTTTTCAGCATATCATCCAGTTCCGAGACGAATAACTGTTTATTTGTGTTTGGAGGTCTATATATGGATAGTATGTGTGTCGTCCTATTTCCATTTTTCAGTTTCCCATATGTTAACTCTGTCGTTTTAATTTGTAGCTTCGGTAGCTCTGTGGTGAAAAGTATATCTTCTTTTACATAGATGAGTATTCCTCCTCCTCTTCGAAGATTTCTCGTGTTTGGATAAATAACATAACCAGGAATTTTGTATAATGATACTTCTTCGCTTTTTATGTTAACTTCAGTGAGAATAATTACACTTGGTGTTCCGTTGGATAAGCATTGGCTTAAAATCACCATAAGTTGGTTAAAATGTTTCCGCATAGATCGGATATTTAAGTGCACAATATTGAGGTCATTGACCGAGAACTGCCGAGACCAGGTGTTCAGGTCTTGATATCTATTAAATTCAATGTCACTGTGATCCAAAGCGCTGTGATGATCGAACTTTAAGGTTTACATAATAACACATGAGTATTGTTATTGTCATTAAGTTGACGGGCTTGATTTGTTATCTAATAAACCTTTGATATCACTTTCATTTTTAATGCGTATAATCCTGTCCTTTTCATCTTTCTTGATCAAGATATGCGAGTTTTGAACCCAAATGTACTTAAAGCGATGCTTTAATTGAGTTCTAGCTTCCCAGAACAGTAATTTAGTCGTCCTAGGTAGGTCTTCGTTTAAGTACACAGGCATTTTATTGTCGTTGCGATATATGTCGCCATTAGTTATTTTAGTCTTGCGTTTTTGTAGCCATTGGTCGCGCGCTTGTTTTGAACGCAATTTAACGATGATCGGGCGGGGTACCCCCTCTTTCTGTTTATTCAGTGATCCTACCCTCTCGGCACTTTCTACATCTTCTGGGTTCAAACACAGCTTCACAGCGACTTGCTTAACAACTTCCTTAACGTTTTCATCATCTTTGTTTTTCATAAGACAGGCAATTTCAATGTTTTTTTCTTTCTCATTTCTTTCTAGATTGTTCACCCTTTCCTCCAGCGCACTGTTACACTTTTCCAGATACACATTCCTAATTAGGAGTAAGTATTTCTAATTAGGATTTTACTATACCAAAATTTGGTATAATTGTATATTTTCATGTAATTTCCTCTAGGTGGAAAAATACGCTAGTTTTTCCATCAACTGCTGCCCATAGCTTTTTCTTTCACATAACTGATACTTATTTCTTAATCAGACATAATATCTAACTGATTCAATTACCATACCAACAACTTTTACAAAAACAAAAAAAAAACAATTCACAACAAAAAAAGCGGCCAAGTGCGAGTCGGACTCGCCCATGAAGGGTTCCGTAGCAGCGAGTAACATAATAAAGAAGTTCTTGAAATAAATGTTTTTTTATTTACATTTGAGTTATTGAATGAATAATCAGTATTTTTTTGCGGTTTACGATTTATGTCGTAAAAAAAAAACTACTAACTAGACCTCGTTCAAACCAATTTTCGGTGTTAGATTACATTGTTATGTACATCATATATTTTTTTTAGTTTTATCATTCTCTTATTTTAGAAGTTACAGGGGGGGGGGACACACATTTTACCACTTTGGAAGAGTCTCTCGCGCAAACTATTCAGTTTAGAAAAAAATGATATTAGAAACCTCAATACCATTTTTGAAGACCTATCCATAGATACCCCACACGTATGGGTTTGATGAAAAAAAAAATATTTTTTTCATTTCTAAGTATGGGAGACCCCCCTAAAATTTTATTTTTTTTCTATTTTAGTGTGAAAATATTAATGCGGTTCACAGAATACATCTACACACTAAGTTTCAACAACATAGCTCTTATAGTTTCGGAGAAAAAAGGCTGTGACATACGGACAGACAGACGGACGGACAGACAGACAGACAGACATGACGAATCTATAAGGGTTCCGTTTTTGCCATTTGGCTACGGAACCCTAAAAAACAGGTCAGGTACACAAAGGCGGCAAAAACATGTCAGGTGTTACTAAAAACGTCAACACAAAAACAATACAAGCATTTCAACGCGACTTCACGTATGATTAACACATTGCCTTATTGTCCCGTCTGTTTGTTTGTTCGTTTTTAATTAGTGATATGCGTTTGAGCTTTGTACTGGATGCATGTTTAATAGCACGTTAGATGTATTGAGTGGACTTCCCTCCATTAGGCGATTAAACTGTTTTGACATAGTGGTGTTTTGTTTTTTATTGGCGTGGCGGGTTGGGATTGTATCCTACGCTTACTAATATTTAAATGCGAAATTATTCGAGGATGGATATATGTTTGTTACTCTTTAACGAAAATACTACAGGACGGATTTGGATGAAACTTTACAGTAATGTAGGTTATACTTTAGAATAACACATGACATTTTATCCCCAAATTACCGCGGGAACGGGTGAAAGCTTTTTAACGTGTTAAGGAAACTTTACAGCAATTTTGGTGTTCAATATTGGCATTTGATTAACGAAATTTACAATATTCAAATACCATCTTCAAAATAACTCATCAATTCTAAGCTTATACACCATTTTCTATGTAACATCCTTCAAAATTTTCACTTCATCATATAAAATAGACGTAGTAACATGTTTTCTTGCAATTATTTTACAAAAAACATCGAAAAGCGACACAAAACTCTCCTAACACAAACACCCATCTTACACAAAGCCCCGTGTCCCTTTGAGCCGTCACAAAGGACAAGCGGTGTATTGTGGACATATGTGCCGGACTCGCCCCGTCTCCCCTTTCAGTAATGTGATCACTGACTGTGAGATGTTTATATTTAGTTTTAGGTAAATAAGTGCTTTAAAAATAAAATTTTGATAAATATAAATAAAAAAATATTTTGTCAATTTTTTTAAAAATGGCAGCATTCGACTAACGCTTGATAAATGACGTAATTCTTTGTATAGGGTAACAAACATTCAAAAATGTATACTTATTCTGAACTAGCAGCGTCGGTTTGACCCGCATTGTACCCGTTCCCGTGGGAATATCGGGATAAAAAATAGCCTGTAACCTTCCCGTTGAACGTGGCTATCTATTCCAAAAAGAATTATTCGAATCGGACTGGTAAGTTCTGTAATTAGCCCGTACATACAAACAAACAAAATTACAAATTTTACCTCTTTATAATAGCATAGAAGAAGTGCACAAACCGAAGTAGATCCCTAAATAATAACATACACAGAATATTAAATTACTTATTTCGTGAAAAATCCCTTTATTTACAAAAGAGTACACTGGGTTAATCACGACCCTACAGTGAGTTGTCACATTGAAGGGTGATAGTTACTCGATTACAATGGATTATATCGATTTAATGGACTCGATTCAACAGTAAAGGGTGCGTCGGGGTATCTGTACTAATTAAATACAGTGACATTAATATTGTCCCTGGAGAGTCATATGGTTACTTTTCGTAAGCAAGCACTTACACACTTGTGTTTAATTTTATTTTCCTTTGTTTAGCGTTAAATTGGACCAGAGCTTGAGTAGAGTCAAAGCATCTCTTGTAACTCTTACTAAAACGTAACGCACTGCAGGTTTACTTGTGTTAGTTCCCGAGAAATTATTAGGTAAAGTGTGTCTTGTATGTTAATTTGTTTTTCCATGTAAAACGTGTTTGAATGGAACATGTAGGTATTTGTTGCGAAATAAATAAAGATATATCATTCATTCTAAATAGTATTTTGTTGATAAACTTGATTTTATTTTCATACTAGCCGCGTCCCGCGGTTTCACCCGCGTTGTACCAGTTCCTGCGGGAATTTCTCGATAAAAAATCCTATGTTCTTTCTTAGGCTCTGGACTAACTGTGTACCAAATTTCATTCAAACCGGTTCAGTAGTTTTGGCGTGAAAGCGTAACAGACAGACATACAAGAGTTACTTTCGCATTTATAATATTAGTTATGATTTGGCATAGAAATTAGGTTGTGTAGGTAGTAAAACAACCTATGCAAAACAAAATGGTGTACGCATAATCATATTTCTTGTTTAATTCTTCCGAGTAAGAGAAGGTAAACTTTACGCTTAAACTTCTAAGCAAACGGCGCGCGAGGTGTTCTGAGATCTAAGATGGCAAAAGTTTATAATAAGGAGAAGTGAAGAAACTAGTTATAAAGGACTTAGCACGTACATAGAGCGACATGGAAGGTGACTTGATTCTGTACATGATACCGTGAAGTAAACCCTTTCCGAAGAGCAGTCCGAGTATTATGAATACGAAAGTTTGTGAAGATTAATGTATGTTTGTTGCTCTTTCACGCAAAAACTACAGAACGGATTTGGATGAAACTTTACAGTAATATAGGTTATACATCAGAATAACACATGGGATACAACTTATCCCGAAATTCCCGTGCTAATTGGGTATTGTACCCATGGTGTGGCTAGTTTGGGATAAATATCCTGTGTCAATATAGTTGTCTTTTAGTATCATCTTCTGCATTAAAATGTACACTATATGTGATATGCAATACTGCAGCTTGAAACCCGGTTATGGAAGGAACTTGGGAAAAAGGTAAAAGGTATCATTTGTCCAAAATATTTGCCTAATTACTATATTTTAATGAATATAGACATATTTTACAAAATTGTACCTACTCTCTCTACCTGGCTATGTGTCCCACATGGTGATGGGGTCAGCCTTCCTTATTTTTCGTCTCCTCTCTCACTTACTGTTAAACCTCAATGCCTACCCACTGTCCTAAATTAACCTCTTTTTACCCTTTTACTACTGAATCGGTGTAATAATCGGTAACAATTGAATTAAACACTCGAAGGCGATGGCTCTCAACTCGATAATACAATTATGTGCTTGATATTCGATTCGGGATCGAGTGAATGATTGGATTGCTCTTTCTGAGATTTTTAATGGAAACTAAGGTAGGTTAGGTGGAATGTGGTAGACGGATTTCTGAAGAATATTTAATTGATAAAGATTAATATTGAAAAGTAATCAAAGGTCACTCGCTTACTGAAGATATTTGTATTTTTCAATTGTAATTTTTTGTAAGTTAACTGACAATAGACATTCACATGCTTGTAACTAACTTCATATCATGTTTATTTCATATTCTCTTAGTTCATTTTCTCTTGAGTATTAAAGCGTGACTTTTAGAATGCGGTTGTCTGCTTAAATTAGTAAGTAATATAGCTATATTTAGCTTGTTTGCATAACTACACAATGAGCTTGAAAAAAAATACTTGTCTTCAATAGCAAGACGGCCTCTATACTAAACCTTCTCCTAAACAGATCCGTCTACCCAACTCTAACACTTCTTTAAATCAAGTTTTACTTTCCAAGTGTAATTACTCCAGCCATCCATACTGCCCCGACTTCCTCTCTTTGAAGGTCATAATCGAAGTACTTTTTTTAATCGATTTGTAAGGTTTTAAAGAAGCTTATAATTGGAAATCCATTTTCATTATTATGTATAAGTGTTTAAAGCAGAGAGCCAAATTGAAAGCCTTTTTGTATCATGTTTGGTCCACATGTAATTTACATGGATGCTTCAAACTTATGTATAGAGTGCGTGGAAAATTACTGACTTAAAAAAGCTCTGGTTTACTGTACTGCACAGCTGGTTTGTCACATTGTACAAAAAAATGGGTAGCACTTCGGGAGTGCCGGCACAAGTGAAAACTTGAATATTAATCGTTAAATCTAAACGTAACGTCTTACGAATTTTCGATAAGGTCACGTGTCCTGACGCGAGTTATTTTTTTTAACTAACACAAAAAAAGTTTTCACTTCAAAAATTCCGCACAGGTTACCAGCGATTTTATTTTGTTTTATAAACGCAGCCATAGGTTGTATTCTTCGCGTTAAAAAGTCAAAACTGCCTCCGTCCCATGTTCCCCATTATAAAATCAGTGTCCCAGCTCGTCCCGGTCGACAAATCAATCGCTCCCGATCAGCCGCCTTATAATTAGACAGCATGTCGCCCTCTGGACACACCCACAATTAACGAAATTAAAAAGTCGTCGTTATATTGAAATTCATGCTGAGGGAACTTTTTGGGGTGTGGTCCTACTTATGGCGATATAGGACAATTATTATAAAAAATTAAAAAATCAAATAATCCTGTAGAGGAGCCGAAACGTCAGATAAAAATGTTAAATAAAGCGAAGTGTATGTAAGCGTAGTTTTAATTCAAAATGAGCAGTGCCCGCTTAAACTTAAGAAACCAGTAATCATAAGATAAATTAAAAAAAAATGGTGTAGTGATGTCTTCTGAAATTAGAATTCATATATGTAAATAATTTTCAAAATTATCAGCCAGAGTAGGTATCGAACCTCTTGCCTCGATCTTTAAAAAGGTATGAAGAAATGTTTATTTTTATTTTAATATGTTTACTTATCACAAAAAAATACAAAAAATCTTTTTACAAGTACTGAACCCAACCCGCCATAACTACCACCCTACACTGACGTCCCCATAATTGCAGGAGGACATTTTAATTTATTGTAAACCGCCCACAGCTCCGACATTATTTGATATTACGTCGATGTTTATTTATTATTATCTTCCGATGGTTCTACACATCTGGACGCTTTTTGAGCTTTTTGTCATTTGAAATAGACAAAGTTTATGATCCAACTGTTTGGCATAGCATAGTAAACTGTTATACCTTTTCGCTACGCTGTAGATAACTGGCGGTGTTACCCTCGTTGTACCTGTTCCCGCGGGAATTTCGGGATAAAATGTATTCCATGTATTATTCTGATGTATTTAAACCTATATTACTGTAATTTTTCATCCAAATCCGTCCGGTAGTTTTTTCATACATCTATACATACATCCATACTGACAAACTCGCAATCATAATATTATTAGGATACAGCTTTGGACCTAAAAAGGCAACTTCGAACACACCAAAAACTTTGATATATAAATCTGTCTAGCTTTAACCATATTGTTTCTGTTACTATCTTTTCCCCCAATAAACATTATTTTAATCATTTTTTTCACAAAACATTCCAACTCTTTGTAGACTTCCAACTTTCTCATTTAGACAGTCTAACGTCGTCAACTTTGTCTAACAGTCGACTGAACCGGGGCTCGACAATTTTACGTATAATAATAATAATTCAATCAATGTGTTCAGTCATAAAGGGGAGAGTCGGCCAAATAGGGTCGCAGTCAATTTGAGAGCGACTCTTTAAATCTCGCTTAATAACAGGTGACATGCTTTTGTACTTTATTTAGCACTTACAGTAGTTAACCGTCTATTTTGTTTGACTTTTGAATTTTTATTACCATCTGTAATGAATAATGATAGTTATAGAAATAACTGTATAGTTTGGACGGAAACTACATATATGAATGAATGGTCTGATGTCTGATGATCTAATGACAAATGATTTTGAAATAAGTGGCCGATAGCAGTATCTTTATCTGTGCTTCAGAGACTAAGCTAAATTATTAGTCTTCCAGAACTCTCGATAGTATGAAAGCATTAAGACGTTCTAGTAACTTCTACACCAGTAAGGCTAAGATTCTCGCCAAAGACAGAGGTATTGTCTTCGTGTTTGTAGTCTCTAAATCTTATCTCTTATCTATTTCTATATGAAGAAAAGGGACAAAAGATAGATGACATATTTTCTATGGCGTCTTAATAAGTACTATCCGCCTACCAATTTGTAATTGTAACATAAGCCATACCTAAATAACGGTTATTGAACTAAACTAAAATTCGTTGTCTCTAGTGGATTAAACACTTTTGAAAAAACTTTGCCAAAAAAAATGCACACGTGCCGTAACGGTCCGCACGCTCTTGGGACATTCCTGTATAAATATTTTGAAAAAATATCACAGAAAAACATACATCCTATACCAGTTCCAATAAAGCTCAAACTCCTTTACCAATTAAACTAAACTTCAGATCATAACCGCAGAAAATAAACTGAAGCTTGATAAGCGATTTTGAATCTTATGTCTATAGTTAATCCGGGTGATATTCGTAAGTTTTTGATTTAGATCTAATGTAAAGATATACGAATGACACGTGCCTAGAAAATTGCCAACAATTTTGTGCATTTGACAAATTAGATTGTGGGTTTTGTAATTGATTATCGCATTGAGAGTGTGCCGTTACTTTAGTGGAATAATAAAGGGTGGATTTTAGATTAACACTATCGTGAGATAGATTAGGAAGATGGAAAATGATTATCAGATTAGGAATATGAAGATGCAGACGTTTTCCTGTTTAAACTTTCTTAGCTAAAGCAAAATTGTTTTATAATCCTTTGCTTTGTTGAGAGTTCTTTGGCACACTAGAAAATCCATTCATGGGAATTGCATAATTAGTAGAACGTTTAAAACTTAATTGAAAAAATATTAATTTAGTATAATTGACTCTTAGGTATATATGTATTAACTTTGCGCATACAAATTTTCAATTATATTCTTCCGAAAGTTTTGCTTGCAATATTTTTTTCCGGCTTTCATAGACATTCTTTTAATTTCTGTTGTCTGTGAATCAAAAACTGCGCCAAATTATTAGCCCGTAAAACATCTAATCGATGTTAATATAATTGATAAAAGCATACCGAACATACTTCCAAAACGCACATATTGCGTTAACTGTCCAATATTAACCAATAAAATTATTATTTCCACCTGATTTAACGATTACTATGCACATACACAATCGCCCATATGCGACATATGCGGGACGCATAGCGCTGTGAAATCGAATCAAAATACTGCAAAAAACTCGCATTAATTATGAGAGGTCCATTTGAGTCGCACCTCCCCTAAGTAGTGGTGCGATCAAGAGTTATGTTTTATTAGGTTTTATTTATTTAGAGGTTTTGAACATCTATCATAATATGTTGAAATTGAAATGTATGAAATAAAAAAATAAGACGTATAGTTTTTTTTTTTTTTTTTCACCAAACCGTATTTGGCATGCGTGGTGATTATGCCTTATCCTCCTCACTGTACTTATATTTTTTGTTAGATGAAGGGCCTTTGCCTAGCAGTAGGACTTATATGAAAGAATCTATGTATATGCATACCTATTACATAACAACGGCGTCTGGGTGTCATTTATATATTCATACAAAGTATTTGTGTATGCATAATTGTACATGTAGTAGTATCAGTTAGTTAGACTCCATAATACAAGGTTAGTTTGCTTCTAACTAACCGTGTGTGAATTTGACAAAATAAGAACTTACATTTAAGCTACATTCCATAATTCCATTATTGAGATCATTATGATCATTATTTTTCCATATAATATTTTTAATTTTTTTATGATTTTTTTGATACCCATCTAGCGTATCGTAGTATTTTTCACACAACCCAAACTGTAACCTATAATTAAATAATATTCCGCCGGTCGCGTGCCGTAAATGTGGTTTGTGTGTCGTCTACTGGGAGCCGGGTTCGATTACCGTGCAGTTATAAATGTTATAATGTCACGTCCCTCGCGACGTCTGTCTGTCGGTATGACGTGTAGGGGTTGCTCTCTGAGGACTCTGTGATGGCTGACATGGGGAACAGCTGACGGAGTGTGCAGATTTTTTTTGTATTTAAAGCTAAGTTTAAGGTACAAAAAATACATCGGATTTGTGACATATACCCCGTTAAATGAAGGGTAGGTCAACATCAGAATTGGGACACAATAAAAAAAATGTATAGACGCATAACGCCACAGTCTTCTATGACCACGGTTCCTGTAAAGAGCCCGAAGGATAAAAATGTATCCGGAAACATGGTTCCAATTTAAAACTGGGCTTTTGTCGATGGAGTTCTTTCCACTGTTCTCTATCCTCTGCCACAAGAGTAATCTCCTAAATCCAACTGCTAAAATTATTTATCCAACTGCTTCCAACCAATCTAAATGTTTCTGAATTACATTAGCAAAATTATAAATGTGCCTCTTCTATCTTCTATCTAATGCCTTCGACATCTAATGCCTCGCTTGGCAGTTGAAAGAACCGAAAAGCCACAATTTTGGTTTCTGATTTTCATGCTTAGCGTACTCAAATTGAGTGCCCCACAACACCCAAAGCTCATATTATTAATGGCATTAAATAATAAACACAGAACTCCTATTTAACTACACACCAACGCCTCCAATGTACAATAACTAGCGGCGCCCCGCGGCGGCCCCTGCTGCGACGTTGTGCCCACACTTGCGCGGGGCCCGGGGTTCGAACCTTGGGTCAAGCTGTGATAATTCAAGGGCCTATTGTGATTGTTTTCATCCATTGTGGTGGATTGGCTTGTTTGAATTTGATGTCTTAATTGTGTATGGCTCGGTGAGTGGTCGAGTTTTTGATGTATTAAGTTATTAAGCACTTTATTTGTGGTCAATATTTGTAGTACCTACGTCGTTGACGAAATTATAAATAATATGATTAAATGTCTTTGCCTTGGCGATAAGATATAGGCCAACACTACTACTACTTATAGTTTATTCTACTTCTATGGACTGACTACACAGTAGTTCTCATGAGGCTCATGACACAAAACGCAAGTGAGAAAACTTTCTGCGAAAGAAACTAAGATTTTTTCTCACAGAGTCTTTGATGTTATATGCATGCAATGTTAAATGATAGGCAGGAGATGACAGCTCTGTTCAGTTTTTAAACCAGCCCTTAGGAAAAACCAAAATGTCAGGATTGTTTCATAGCTGCCCTGCTTTTGTGTTGAAAACTTTTGGACGGTTTAAAAGTACATTAGGACTGGCCACTAACCCTCAAAACGACGGAAAAAAAAGATCTTTGGACGATCTTCTCAAACTTACTTTTGCTCCATAGTGGGCCAAATCGAACACATTTTTCTTGCCAAACCCTCTCTCACCCAATCTTCCGCCATCCATCTTAAAACTCTAAGTGGTGTGCGACCAAGCAGATGCATTTCTCGCTGAATACTCCACCGTGAGATGTGTCACACTTGCGATCACAAATTGAGGGTGAAATGACAGTGATTCCGTCACTACAGATTAGAATTAAATATTGTTGTACTTTGTTTTATCAGCTGTGTTGTGATTTTCAAGTTGTAGAGTAAATGTGTCTGTTTGAGAGCACTTGTCTAGGCATATTCGGTGGATCATAATAATAAAATGGAAAGAATTCGGTATGTTGTTTGTTGGGTAGCAGAAAATTGGTTTATTTGGTAGCCTCTGAATGCGAGCATAGCTCCAATCAATTTCTTGCAAGTCCTCAAATGTAGACTAATTTTACTGATTTTCCAATCAAGACATTTCCTTCAGTAGAGGAAAAAGGTTAAGCGATATCATTCCATGCTTACCCAATCATTTGGAATCTGGCTGCAGTGAAGACAATGAAGATGATTCAATACCATCCCTTGATTTATCAGACGTTTCAAACCCCAAAATTCCTTTTATCATGTAAAATAATGAAATAAAAAACCTGACACATATATTTGTTTATAACAACAGACGAACACAACAAAAGTAATTCGAGTGCCTCTACTATTTGTTATATGATATTCGATGTTTTTTTAACCGAATAATCGAATCTGACGTTCGTAAAACAATCTAATACATTCGAATCATGTTATTATCGCTTGCAATCGCTAAGTAGTAGCGTCATTGGGGCATGTAGTAGGGGCGTTGGAACGGGACGGAAGATGTAGAGTATTGTGAGTTATTGACGTGTGTGAGTGAGATAGAGAATGTGCTTGAAGTGTAGTGGCGTTTTAGCGACAGATTGGTGCGCACATGTCACGTTGCGATGTTCTTTTTGCAAAGTTCATTTAGTGATGGGGCATAGATATCGATATTTTTTGCAGAATGGAAAATTTTCACGATCTGTTTTTTCTTCACTGAGAGGTCTTTGCCCATTTTCATAATTGGTAAATAATGGCACTACTTGTAGGTAAAATTACAGAAAGAAACAATTATTTTTATAGAATTAAATGGCATTTTGAAGTTTTTTATGCATTTTCTATTAGAATAAATATAATGCGGGAGTTCCGGAGATTAGTTCGGACGTTTTTTACACGCTTTTGAACTATTTTTGACAATAGATAACCTCTCAACTTTAACATCTGTCTGTAGTAATTTCGATAACCGTCCCATCACTACAACGTTCCAGTATTCGTACGAAAGGGGAGCCCGGGGCGTAGAGTACACCACTTGTTTGTGCGATTTAATTTCATTTATCAACGCATTACTTACAGAGAGAATTACTTACTGGGATTACCCCAGCGTGCCCGACCCACCCTGCTATGTAAATATTATACGCTTTCGGAGATCTCAAATCGGAGTACGAAAGAGTATTTGAGGCTAGAACTAAGTAGTGTCGAGTAGGTTAGTGGGCAACCCTGGTGTCGGGAGTTTTTAGACCGTCTATAGGCCACAACATGGTCTATTAGGTGATGTTTTCTCATCTCAATTGTTCATCAGCAACAGTTAAACAGCCTCCGTGGTCTTGTGGTTTGAGCACTCGGCTCACGATCCGGAGGTTCCGGGTTCGATTCCCGGTGAGGATACCTCACAAAAATCACTTTGTGAGACTGTCCTCAGTTTAGTTAGGGCATTGCAGGCTGAATCACCTGATTGCCCGAAAAGTAAGATGATTCCGTGCTTCGGAGGGCACGTTAAGCCGTCGGTCCCGGTTACTTTCTACGGATAGTAGTCGTTACATGAGCCATGTCAGAGGCCTTTGGCGGCTCTATAACTCTGTCGGGGTGACCATCCACTCGATGAAGAAGATCAGCAACATGCAGCTCGGCCCCTACTTGGATGGGTGGCCGATAGTGGCATTGCTATTTGAGCGCTACCGTAGTCATTCATTCATTCATTTCGAGTAGGTTAGTGGCCAACCTTGGTGTCGGGAGTTTTAGACCGCGTAATGGCCTCCGACATAGTCTAACGATTGAAACAACCGGTGTTGAAATAATCAAAGTAAGTGTTTTTATTTGCCAAAACTGTATTTGTGTAACATTATTTTGAATAAGAATCTTATACTCTAGCTTCGAGTACTCTTTCAAAGTACAAGCCAAGTGGCTCATGTTTTTAGAGGCATAAGTTTAAAGAAAGAGATAAATGGACAGAATTGGGGAGACCTTTGCGCAGCAGAGGTACAGCGAGGTTACGAAAAAAAAAAAAGTTTACATGATGATGAGGTCATCAGGGACAAGAAGAGAACTCCACTTCCGATCTCGTGCGGCAACTTCCAGGTCCTTCCAGCCGAGACCAGAATAGTGCGAAATAAACTAGTTCTCTATAAAACAAAACTAGATTTTTGTTTAAAGAAACATACATTCGGTAACTTGTACAATTTTCCTCTGGTCTCGAGCCAAATGAGATTATATTGTTTTTAGTAGTTACAATGTGATGTTCAAATATTAGTTTGTTTTGAAATTGTGGTGTAGTAGGAGTTGAATTATGAGGTGTATTGTTTTCATTATCTTAATTTTTTTTTATCGTGTATTTTTTTCATAAATTGAGCTAATAAAACAGTTCTATAATAGTCACACTCATCACTACATAGTATAAAACAAAGTCGCATTCCGCTGTCTGTCTGTCCCTATGTATGCTTAGATCTTTAAAACTACGCAATGGATTTTGATGCGGTTTTTTGTAATAGGTAGAGTGATTCAAGAGGAAGGTTTTTATGTAAAAAATTCCCGAAATTCCCACGGGAACGGGCACGACGCGGGTAAAACCGCATAATATAATAAAACTGAAGAGTTTGATTTTTCTATTCTTTTTTTGTTTAAACGCGCTCATCTCAGAAAATACATATCCGATTTGAATATTTCCTTTTGTAATAGATAGCCACATTCAAAGGGAAAATTATAGGCAATTTTTCATCTCGAAATTCCTATGGGAACGGATACAACACGGGTAAAACCGCGGGCACTGCTACTTATTTTAAAAAACTTAAATTAAACATTTCAGCACACACCCTTATTCGAAACCTAAGCAACCCTCACTCACCCCATTTATTGCAATACTTTAAATACGCATTTGAATATTTATTTGCGCACCATAATGCTGTAATTCTGACGTCTCTATTGGCGCACGCCTTCGCATAATGTTTTGGATTTAGCGGGATTTGTAGCGCGCATGGGTTTTAAGAGACACCTGTTTTTTGAGAGTTTTGAATGGGATATGCTAAAATGATTTTAATGATGTGAACTTAGTTGTTATAATTGGGTTTTTTTTATTTTAGTTATTGCTGAAATAATTATGGATAAATTATAATTATAGTTAAGCCAAAAGCAGACTTTATTTTAGATTTTATAAAAGAATTCGAAAAAGGTGGTATGTATACCTTTTTCGATATATGTTTGAAATGAGACCATTCCGGTAGTATAATTTTTTTTATCGGTTCATGAACAACGGAGTTATAAGACGATAATTAAACATTTTAAAAAAGCTTCACACTAATTAAAAGCCTTTGTTTTGTGTAATCAGTTAAAAAGAGACGTTTTAGGATTTTTCCATGTTTTTTCCCAATATTTGCATTTCTCGTGACTGTATGAGTCGCATCGCTACTTTCAAAGTAATAACAGTGTAATAACTCCTTTATTTGATCACTTATTTTTATTATATGAGTGTTTAATCGCTCTAATGCGAGTGTCGCATCAATTCACATCAACCGCAACATCTCACTCGAACCACTTAACATAAAAAATAAACATCTCAAAACACACCCCAAGTTCACAGTTCCAAAACAAAACTTCCTTTCAGTTTTCCGCTTCCAACCAATTAAAATAAATCCCTACAAAATTAACATACCTCACACATTTTATAAATAACCACCAGTTTTATTAGACCCCTCAAAATAACCTATTTCGTCCAAACCTCTGAACGTCTTACATCCTTTCACAGGTCTTCGAATACTGGACATTTTAACTCACCACCCAATTTAGAAAGAGCTACTGACTTGAGATCAATATTTACTTTGACAGGTCAATGTAATATGGTCGTTTCGAGCTTAGAGGTATCACCAATTTGGATGGAGCTTTTATAGTTTGTTGCTTGTTTGTGTTGAGAGGTCTATGTTGGGTGGACGTTTTAAAACATAAGTTTGGTTAATGGGTGTCCGTATATTACGTTGTAAAGAGGCCGAAATGCATCCGCGCAGTTTATCTAACTGGACTGAAATTAAGGAGAACATTTTCAATGAGTGGTGATAAATTTTTTGGTTGACTTTAGTTTTGTGTTGCCAGTTGTTGGAAGTTGTTTTGCTTGGTTGTGGGTAATTGAGTGTTGCTTTGATGTTTTTGTTCGTAATTAATTTAAATTCAGATAAATTATGCTCGTTGCACACTTTAAATTGATATGGATAATTTTCGTCGGTACTTTCTAGTTTTGAATTGCTTGTCATTAATATTTAAAGTTTAATATTTTCTATTAAACATACTATGAAAATTCTTAAGTCCTTAACAACTCACAACGAATTTTAAGCATATAAGTCAACTCTCTTTCTCAAATAAGGTAAAATATTTTTTTAAATCTGAAACTTTTTCTATTTTCCCCAAAATCATGGTATTTTCGTCGGGCTAGCAACACCGAAACCTAATTCAATGCCCAGGCGCCTCGTAAGCTCGCTTTCCATTAGCGCGTTTGAATTTAGAACTCGTGCCTGATTGGTCGACAGTTATAATGAATCATTGGCGCCAGCTATGGGCCTTTATACGGGACGATGGTTAAAATACTTTGTTTTAGTTTTATTTTTGTATAATTTAGTATGGAAATAGGTTTATTTGGGTGAATAGGAACTTTGTTGAAATTGTTGCCTGAATTCTATCTAACAGTTTGTTGTTGATGATTTTAATTAATGACTAAGAATAATTTACTTATAAATATCTATACTAATATATGTTTTTTTTGTTTGAGTTTTTCATCCCGATTTTTCGTCCCGCAGGCTCTACTAAAAGTACATAAATGTAAAATTATAAATAAGATTTTTTTTGAGGATGTGGTACACTTTGACCCAAAAACTACTTAACGCATTTGGATGAAATTTAAAAACATCGTAAGTTATAACGAGATACATTTTATCCCGAAATTCCCGCGGGATAAAGTACGACGCGAGTAAGACCGCGTGGTGTTGCTAGTAAATATTAAAATTTAAAATCACCCCATACACGACTCCGTGACAAAAATAGCCACAAATCGGCGCACGCGTCTAATGCATTGTATTTGATTTATATCTCCAACTGATGGTTTATTTTATTGTTGATTTATTTGTGGAGCCGCCGGCACCTTTAAGTGGAAGTTACTCTTATATTGAACATAATAATATTTGGTTAAGTGAAAGGAAGTAATGAGTAGAATAAATAAAAAATCTGTTAAAATAAAGTAAAGTATTACTGCCTTATAAAGAAACACTCTTTAACTAAAACATCGTTATAAAGTGTTTTGTCTCTTTTGCTCTTTGGAAAATAGTATTATGTCGGAAAGGGATACCATTTGATAACGCCATTAGCCTGTAATGTCCCACTACCGTCCAAAGGCCTCTCATCTCGCCGAAGACATGTATGTATACAGTGAGGAGGTACTCGTAATCACCACGCGCCTAATGCGGGTGGCTGATTAAAGTGTGATTGAAGTAAGAAACATGGTTTCGCTCGACCTGGGAATTGAACCCGGGACCTCAGTTTTAGCAGATGAGTTAAGACGAGTTCTTACTGGCGTAGTTTAGCTAAGCGATATGAACTCATTACTATTGTTAAGCAACGTGCAGCTCTTACTCGGATGGGCGGCCGATAGCGACATTTTCCATCATAGCTCTACCGTGGTTGTTTCAACCGTTAGACCATGTCGGAAGCCTTAAGGCGGTCTAAAAACTCCGACACCAGGGTTGGCCGCTAACCTACTCACACTTACAGATGTAGTGAATAATCCTTTCCTTTCGTATTTTCTCGGAAATGTTCATTTTTGTCTTACTACTACATTGATAAATAAAGTATGCGATTTATTTGATACCTACACGTACACGTAATTTAATAATACAGTAATTCATAGACACATCGGCACCATTCGGGTGTTATCGTTGTTCCGAGTTTTTGCCGATAGGAAAGGATTATTCACTACATCTGTACTTACTACACCATAACCTAAAGCATAAATATGAATGCAATTATTTCAAACGACTTTTTTTACAATGTAAAATAATTACATTTGCAATCGATTCTAATGTACTTGGAGTTGTAAAAATTTTTTTTTTCCGATGCTCCTGTTTATTTTACGACCTCAAGGTGTCACGTGACATTTTGTTAACAAACACTAGGTATTATAAAATTACAATTTTATGCTTCAGTTGTATGAGGTCTTTGTTTATTATAAGGGTTTTATTAACAAAAAAAGCCGATCTAATTGAGAACCTGATTCCGTTTTTGATGTAAAATGTAAAATAAAAGCGAAGTGTATCCGTAAACGGAGTTTCAATTAAAATCCATTATTTTTTTATTGTTTTCTTTTCAGTTTTTTAGATTAAATGATATTGGTCCAGTAACTTTTAACCTATACTTAAATAGATTAAACAGACTCAATGTCTGAATTACTTATTTTTTTAAGAAACACTTTCAACTGTTTAATAAAACAATTTAAAAATAACTCTTAACTTTACGCTTTTATTTTACATTTTTATCTGACGTTTCGGTCCCTTTACAGGAACCGTGGTCACAGAAGACCCTAGCCTGTAAGAAACAAATCATTAAATATATTAATTTACTTATATGTACCAAAAACGATAATTGAACATTTGATCATTCAGTGTAGTATCACTTTTATTAAAAACACTAGAATTCATTTATACGTTCTATTAACGATAACCTGTACTACTCGGTTACGCTTAATTAACCTAATTAAATAATGGTAATTGGCTTTTATTGTTGAAACATTGTCAACGTCAAAACACCTAGACTTGTAGTGTAAATAGATTCTTTATTGTGACAAAACACGATCTGACCTTTAGGTCGGAAAGACAAGATTGCCTTATCACTGAAAGTTCCGATATTATTTAAATATTTACATAAAATACTTGTACACTAACAAATGTATATTTTAAGGCTTTAGTAATAGAATTTAAAGTCAAAAGAACGAATTCCAAGTTTAAAATGGTTGAAATATACGTTACGCCTCAATAGCCAATCGTAACGAATTCCTATTTTGAATTCTTGACATTCCGTCGAAGGCGCCATGTTTTTTTTTATTTGACGGTTTTTTCTCTTCGATGTTGCCAGAATGGAGGTTTTATTTTTGTTTAATTTTCGAATACATAGTAATTAATTTTATTTTTTATGTTTTGAAAGTATTTAAATTGGGTAGTGTCGCGGTCTTTGATTAAAATAGACCGCCGAGGAAATGTGTTGTAAGAATTTTATCTCTTGAATGTTTTATTAGTTGATCAACTGATTTAACTGGACTACTTACTCGTACGGTGTAAGATGTTTTAAGCTACATGAAAAGGTGTTACCATAAACGAAAAATGTATTGACAATATTGTTTTAATGGCTGACAATTTCACTTGCCTGTGAATCACGGAGGCATTCATTCATTTCGAGTAGGGTAGTGGTCAACCCAGAATCAGTCTCTACATCTTTATGAACGAGCAACATCGCGTTAAAAAGTCTGTTTATTGGTACAATATCCAATTTAGTTGTTCGTCCGCGCTTACCGGAAGATTAAATCAAAGACAACTCAAATCTGCTAATTCAAACTGGAGGCAACCCTCTCGGGATCGCTCCGGCAGAGGTTCTCAAACTTACTAAAAATATAGCTATCCGATCCAAAAAATAACTATTCAAATAAGATTAGCATGTAACGGGGACAGTTAAGATGTACTATAATATATATATATAAACTAAAGTCATGTTAGTTCCATTTATATTTTGAGAACGGTTCCCGTGGGAATTTGGGATGAAAAATAGCCTAGTTATTTTTTTAATAGATTCCATGGAACTTCTCCGTGGAATCTATTAAAAAAATAATTATTCAAATCGGATTGGCAGTTTCTGAGCTGAGCGCGTTCAAACAAACAAAAACTCTAGCTTTATTATATTAGTATAGATTTCCAACCATAGTTGTACTAAATGTTTGAGCACCGCTGGCCCCGTGGCTTCGTACTGCTTCTGCAAATATTTGCCCGCGATATAATTGGACGCCGCCCCGACTGAAGATGCTTGCACAGGCAACTTTTTAATTTGCTGCGTTTTTTTACCCACCCGCTGTATTTCAGGTAGGTTCTGTTATTAATATTTGTGCAATTAATTGGGAGTTTCATTTTATTACGGTTGGTCCTTATGGATCTGATTCAGAGAGATCTTTCATTTTCACTACATATTATAAAACAGTGCTCGGTCGCGTCTGTCTGTTCGCGATAAACTCAAATACTACTGCACGGATTTTGACGCGGTTTTTTTATTGGATAGAGTGATCCAAGAGGAAGGTTTATATGTAAAAAAATCCCGAAATTCCTACAGGAACGGGACAACGCGGTAAAACCGCGGGGCGCTGTAAGTTCGAGTAGGTTATTGGTCAAACCTGGTGTGAAACCAAGCCTCCGACACGATCTAACGAGTGAAACAACCGGGACCGACTACTTAACGCGCCATCCAAAGCACGGTAGCGCTCAGGTAAAAATGCCATTATCGGCCACCTATCCAAGAATGGACAGATCTGCAAGTTGCTTAACAACCGCAATTAACTAACACCGCTCAAACTACGCCACGAGCGCAGTAGAATCATTCATACGGTTCATACCATCTCTTTAACCGACAATTATATGAAAACAAAGAATACCCCTACACCCTGTCATTATAAGTTGCTCAAACATCAACTCGTTAAGTGGCCGCATGCAAATCCGAATGAAACACAAACACACTTGTTTGTCTTGTATATTGTCTGTCTGTTGGGTTAGTAAGGAATATACTCGTATGGTGGACTGGTGGTTGGGAATTTAAATTTAAATTCTGGACTTAGTTCCAATGAAAATTTTCTAGTAACAAAAAGTGAAGGCATTTTGTAGACATTAAATTAAAATCAAAGTAAACGTTTAAAATATCTATTATTTTGTGATCTTATGTATGACAAAGGAAAGATTGTGTTGAGCCTCGAACGCGGCGGCAAGCGGCTTGCCAACCTTACTTCGAGCTTAGTGTCTTGCGTCCTAGGTAAGCGCGCCGAGCGCACAGTGCGGCCGCGGGCGAACAATGGCGAACGTTCGCTACGAGCTAAGCAAGCCGCCGCGGCCTGCTCGTGCGTTCGTACCTATACTAACTGCCATATGGATGATTTCTTCTCGTACTTTGACATTCGTCTGATATTTTTTTCTTACTATACGATCCTTTGACATTCCTCCAGATGTAATTTAATTTGTTTTGATGTAGGCATTTCTTTGAAAGCAGTTATTTAGCCCTTCCTTTCGATTTCTTTTGTGACATGTGTGTGTGTGTGTGTATCGTTACCATCTCATATCTTGCTAATGTTTTAATCTCTCTTGTCAACAGTTACCTCTGCCTCTCCGGGTGTATCAGCCGCGCTGAGAAGGCTGGCGAAGTGAGGGAGAGCATCCAGACGTTGCTGACTCTCTGCGCAGACCTGTGCCAGCCCAATGAGGTCGATACTGTAAGTATTGGAACATAATCTATTAGATACTAATATTATAAAGAGGTAAAGTTTCTAACTTTGTTTGTAAGGGCTAGTCTCAGAAACCATCATTCTGATTTGCATAATACTTTATTTAATAGATAGCCACATTCAACGAGAAGACTATAGGCTATTTTTCATCCCGAAATTCAAACGGGAACGGATCCAATGCGGATAAAACCGCGGGGCGCTGCTAGTCTTCTATATTATACTAATTTTCATTCAGATTCAATCATTACAATTTGCGTAAAAGAGGTTAGCGAGAAATCCTTCGCATTTTCCTGATGGCCTTTGATTGGAAAATCAACGCTATCACTTTTAATAACTGTTGTTCCACCCCCGTCTCCCGCAGGGCCCGGAGCTGTCCTCGGCCACCCAGTCGCTGCGCTGCGCGCTGGGCACGTCCCTGTGCGGGTCGCGCGACGAGTTCTGCATGCTGTTCGCGGAGGGCGCCGAGCTGGCCAAGAGCAGCTCGTTCGTGCGCGCCGCCCGCACCGCGCACCTGCTGCGCGCCGTCGCCGAGCTCGACCACATCATAGTGCAGGTGGGTTACAGCTGTTCGACGAGTGAATAGTTCTCAAGCACTTTTCCAGCGGTTAATCTACTGCGGATGGCAGTTGAACTGGAACACGCGTTATTGCAAGTTAATTCATCATGTCGGAGTTTTTTATACCGAAAATGAAGAAACGAAGCCTAGCTTCATAGCTACGTTGCCGGCTTCGTTTCAAACAAAATCAATGACGGTTTGGCAACGGCGCCAACAGTTTTATGATTTTAAAATGAATTGCTTAGAACATTTTATTCTTACATTACATATATAATATTACATAGCCTCCCCTTTAAACTGTATTCAGTTAATACTTAATTAATGAATTTCATATATTTGTACATATTTAAATATATATTTACAAAAAAATAACAAATCTTGTACAAACTACACTACAAACTGATGAACTACAAACTGTCTGATTCCTCCTCATTTGAAATATATTAATTACACCTCCAACTATTTAATACATCTTCCACCCACGTCTCACAAAACACCACAAGCTAACCTATTCAGCTCGCATATATTTGTGTTTGTCCGAATACTTAATTAGTGCGAGTATCATTCGACGGGTTTGCTTCGGACAAACATTGGTGAGCTAACGATGGGTAGTGGAGTCCGCAGGGAGTTCACTTCGATTGGGGTGGATACTTGGAGATTTTAGGGGTATTATTTATCTGTGTTTTTTGTTTTTATTGAATAATGCTATAGTTGTGGTGGTCTAATATATTAACTGCGTTGTAACTGTGGTAATTTCGGGATAAGAAGTTAATCTATACTAATATAATAAGGCTGAAAAGTTAATTTTTTGTTTGTTTGAACGCGCTAATCTCAGAAACTACCATTTGAATAATTATTTTTGTATTAGATAGCCACATTCAACATGAAGGTTATAGGCTATTTTTCATCTTTAAATTCCCACGGAAACGGGGAGAACGTGGGTAAAACCGCAAGGCTCTGCTAGTCTACATAACTAGACGAAAGCTAAACTTGATTTTCTTAAGTATCACAAATAAGATCTTGATTGTGGTATATTACAGGTGCATTAAGAAGGTTGGCCGCATTAATTTCCTCTCAGTACTTATCGTAATAGAGTTTACTACGGTTAGTTTACGTTTAAAATATATATAAACTATACTATTGCAACTATTATCAACTAACATACAGAAAATAAAATGAAATATGAAGTACTAGCCGCGCCCTGCGTTGTTACCCGCGTTGTATCGGTTCCCGCGGGAATTTCGGGATAAAATGTATCCCATGTGTTATTCTGATGTTTAACGTATATTACTGTAAAGTTTCATCCAAATCCGTTCTGTAGTTTTTGCGTGAAAGAGCAACAAACATACATCCATCCCCACAAACTTTCGCATGTACAATATTATATTATTACTAGCTGCGCCCCGCGGTTTCACCCGCGTTGTACCCGTTCCCGCGGGAATTTCGGGATGAAAAATAGATGTTGGCCGATTCTCAGACCTACTCAATATGCTCACAAAATTTCATGAGAATCGGTCAAGCCGTTTCGGAGGAGTACGCGAACGAACACTGTGACACGAGAATTTTATATATAAGATAGTAGGATACTACTGCAATATACTCAACAAACATTCAAAGACTAAAATAAAATATAAAACTGCAATATTTTCAACTAACATACAGAAAATAAAAATGAAATATGAAATATATTTCATTCGCGAAACTAAGCAATACTATCAACGAAACAACACTACCTCTTCCCCGCAGTCGGTGAACACCGCAAGCACTTATGAAATTGTCACCGATCCCCTCGCACTGTTTGATACATGTGTATTATATGTCGGAGGGAGTCTGTCTATCACACTACCGTACATCAATGTGTAGTGTTTGTATGGAGAATTGCGTATTTGGTTAGCAAAAAATAGTAATTTTCGGACGTTGTTTTGTTGGGATATTAATATAATAACGCCCTTTTTGAATGACGAGGTATGATAGTTTGAATTAAGAACAATTTTTATTTTTGACGTGCCAAATGCCCAGTGCTTTTTTAGAGAAAAAAGTTTGAGCGACGTATTTTCATTCTCACCACATTTTGAATTAAGAACAGCGATCACGTTTTTCCAATTCTTTATGTAGAGAAAGCTGTTCGTTCAAAATTATACTTTACTAGCAGCGCCAGCGGTTTCATCCGTGTTGTGCCTGTTGTTTCCGTCAGAATTTTGGTATGAAAAATAGCCTAAAACCTTTTCGTTGAATCTGGCTATCTGTTACAAAAATAATTACTCAAATCGGATGGGTAGTTTCTGAGATTAACCCGTTCAAACAAATAAAAAAATCTACTTTTCAGCTTTGTTATCTTCGAATATATAAAATTCTCGTGTCACGGGGTGCGTGGTTGAACTCCTCTGAAACGGCTCGACCGATTCTCATGAAATTTTGTGTGCATATCGGGTAGGTCTGAGAATCGGACAACATCTATTTTTCATCCCGAAATTCCCCGCGGGAACGGGTACAACGCGGGTGAAACCGCGGGGCGCAGCTAGTAGTAGTATAGATAGTGCACCAATAGAACATCATTTCAAACTACCGTCATTTGTTTTTAACCACATTTCGGCACTAAGTAATATTAAAATTGCTTGTGCAATCCCCCCTTAGTTATTAAGAAGAAATACACAGTATGTACAAATATATTTTCATACTCTAAAACCACTGGTAGTTGTTGTTTGTACAAACGCACGAGTTTCCTTGACTAGTATTTACATTCGGTTCCGCTCGATGGCAAACAATACAACAGTTATATTTAGAAAATGTCTGTTTGTTTGTGATGTGGCTACTTTATGCTTGCGTTAGCTGTTTAAGGCAGATACAAGTGCAAACGTTTCTTTGTGTATAATCTTAGCTTTTTACGGAAAGAAGACTATAAACTAAATTATATGCTTCTTCGTCTTCATCGAGTGGATGGTCAACTTGACCAATCCTGGTGTCAAAGTTATTGAGCCGCCAACGGCCTCTGACATGGCTCATGTAACGACTACTATCCGTAGAAAGTAACCGGGACCGATGGCTTAAAGTGCCCTCCGAAGAATGGACTCGTCTTACTTTTCGGGCAATCAGGTGATTCAGCCTGCAATGCCCCAACCAAACTGAGGAAAGTCTCACAAAGAGATGTTTGTGAGATATTGTCCCCACCGGGAATCGAACCCAGAACCTACGGATCGTGAGCCGAGCGCTCAAACCACAACACCACGGAGGCTGTTAATTATGCTGTCAATGTGCTTACTATTAGCGCTCGTGACGTAGTTTGACTAAGCGATGTTAGTTAATTGTGCTTGTTCAGCAACGTGCAGCTCGGCCTCTACTTGGATGGGTGGCCGATAGTGGTATTTCTATCTGAGCGCTAACGTGCTTCGGAGGGCACGTTAAGCAGTCCGTCCTGTTGTTTCAATCGATATACTATGTCGGTGGCCTTTAGGCGATCAATTGGTCAGGGTTGGCCTAATCATATAACCTATTCGAAATTAATGAATGACTTACTAAAAATATAATTACAGTGAAGCGAACCACCAATTATATCAAACGATAGTACGAATAATATATTCGCAATGTTAATTACTAACTTTTCAATGTTGAGGTGCGCACATAACAAAAGTGCACTCACGAACCTTAACATCCTTTTTGCATCGGATCCGGTACATACAATCACTTACTAAGCCTTCGAACGAAAACCACAATCGCCATTGAAAATACTTCAAATATTTCCGAACCCTTCGCCTCCTAACTAGACAATGGTATGAAAGCGCTCGAACCTGCGACCCTGCCGACTAATCCATTAGTGTTTCGAACGCCGATCGATATGGTGCCGTCGACGGTTCAACCTTAGAACTAATAAAAAGTTAAGGTGGAGCTGTGGATGATGTGTTGTGGTAGCGAATAATTACGCCTTGTATCCTGTGTTTAGGCGGTCAGACCAAATAAAATGTTATTATAAAACGCTGCGAGGAATATGTTGAAGTATGGAAAATTACACCATGTGACCTTTGTATACAGTCACTCTTAGGTTTTAAAACACTATAGAACACAAATGCCCCTTATAGACTATTATGCCATCTATTAACAACTCATTGGCAATGAATATGCTACACTAATTTCATTGTTTTTACAAAGAGAGATTTAATTCAATGTTGATTGCGTTTTTTATTAAGTCTTTGTTTTCAATGTATACTAAGTTCCATGCTAAGCTCTGCTCCACGCTTCATTCCAAATTCGAAATGCCATCGAGATGTAATTAGTCCCGTGTTTTGGATGCTTCACTGTATTCTTCGCGGCGCTCGTTCTATATTTTATTTGGTCTCCGGTTTATTTCGTAACGAGTATACAGCGTCGTAGTTTACGTTATGTATAAGTATTATAGGTATTATGTATGTAAAATTGTATAGCCCGCATATATATTCTGCCTAATATTTAGGTGAAAAACGACAGAATTTTACAAAAAACCCAAATAATCAAAATGTCAAGTGTCTTTACTTAAAGCTATGCTATGCTTCGCTATGATTGAATACCATATCTCGTTGATGCTACAGGTAGTTTAGCGAAGCAGCTCTATTGGAAAGACACCTTTAAAATGAATTGTCACCGTAGATTCATAGTTTTATCTCATCCATCATCCTAATTTTCCCAACACAAACAAAATTGCAACCACAAAACAATATTCCTTCAATAATCACTAAATATTTATTTAAACATAGATAGCATTATTAAAATCCGTCCATTACCCTTCAGGAACCAGGGACTTCACTTTTATTCGCTTATATAGGGTATAATGATCCCTAAGGACCTCATTCCCAAAAGAGACCCAACTTTGATGTCTGAATAAGGAGTGCGTTTTGATTCTATGAATAATTGAGGGCCCAATACGCTGCCCTGTGGGACGCCGTCACGGTGTAGGAGACAAAATATAATGTGTAGAGTCGAAAATATAACGATTTGAGAAGACAAAACTTAGAATATAGACAACTAGCAGCGCCCCGCGGTTTTACCCGCGTTTTGTCCATTCCTGTGGGAATTTCGGGATGAAAAATAGCCTATGTTACTCGTGGATAATGTAGCTTTCGAATGGTGAAAGAATTTTTAAAAACGGTTCAGTAGTTTTTGAGCCTATTCATTACAACCAAACAAACAAAGTTTTCCTCTTTATAATATTAGTGTAGATTCAGTAATTAGTAATTATTTTTAAAGTTGTTAAAATCTAATCAAAAGGCTAATGTTTACCAAAGGAACGGGCACAACGCGGGTAAAACCGCGGGGCGCTGCGGATCATAAATGCTGTTACTTTATCTCTGTTGAAAAATATCTGAATTTTTTATTTTTCATTTATTTTACACTGCTAAAAAAATAGTATTTTCTCTACGCCTTTCCCCACACTCATACTACCAAAAAACACATACCACCGCCTCTACTTTACTTGTTCTAATAGATAATAAATACAATTACATGTTTATTAGCCGGTTGCGGTCACAGATGCGTCTCCACGCGAGGGTTATGACGGATCGTTTGTTTGTCTGTGTGTTGTATTGTTTGGGTGTGCTGTTTTGTTATTAGATAATGTTTGATCTGCTGTTTGATGGTAGGGGCCTGGTGTTTTAAATTGATTTACGGTTAGTTTTCTTTCGTCATTTCGTGTAATAGAATCATTGATATTAAATTGAAGATTGTTATAATATTACTTGTTTCTTAGGTTTAAGCGAACACGAATAAAGTAAAAGCGGAGTACATCTTTCAGATGTACGTACGTATTTCAATTCAAAATTACTGGTATAGCTCATTAAGAATACAATTAATTGCGTACAGAAAACCCCTTCTCTTAATGTCATTCGTCAAAACAAAATTGCAGATAATTATGTATATCATATTCAAGAATTTGTTTTTTAAACCTATGATCTATGCTCACAAAATTAATATAAAAGTAGAAACAAAACTCGAAATTAAAATTTATATAATTCCTGAGATTTTCCTTTTCTTTTCCGACCCATAAACCCAAGGTCCAAAAGTAATTGACCCTCGGTCAGTTAATAAATCACGTTTCGGTGAACCGTCTCCTGACAAGTCAGGGAGTCTTGCGTGACGGGAAACTATATAAATCTATTCAGGGAGCACTCTTGAGGAGAATTTGTAGTGACTGAGCGATGTTAGGGAATGTGAAGCAACGTGCACCGTGGAATGGGTGGCCGCTTCGCTGTTTCGGAGCGCACGTTAAATTGTCGGTGCCGGTTATTTCAATAAGTACATTGAGGAGGATTAGGCGTGATCACTTCTTTTTCTCTATCAATTACAACTTAAATTATGCAGCAAAGGGAGACGTCTCGTTTTGCTGCATTATTTTATATGTAATTTTGTATCCTAAATTTTTTTATTTTGCATGTAGGTAATTGTGGCAAGAAATGATTATTTTACTATTACCATCTTTCAATGTTCATACCTTGTTCCTCCCAAATCACGCACTCCTTCGTGACCTCACACCCTTATTCCGCGCACGGCTCGCTCCGTGATTTGTAGCCCAGTTCATCCCCCATTCATCCCCTATTAGTCGCGTCTCGCAACACGCCACAATTCCATTCCATCCATTTTGGCGGAGCCTCTTGTAAGTTGCTAAGTGTGTTAGCTAGTTTTCAAGGGATTGCTTTGAAGATTTTTCTTCCTGGTTTGAGTTTTGGTTCGTTGGGTGGAAATTAGTGGGAACTGTTGGTTTGGTATAGCTAATCTAATAGTATTATGTGTAAAACAAGTCTGTGTTAACAATTACGTGTTACTTTTCAACCAAATTCATACATATGAGCTTGCTTGTTTCGTCTACATTTTCTGTTGAGAGACTTTTTTAAAACTCATCCATTAAAAACCAAAGATATTTTCGTTACGAATTAACACAATTTTAAGTTAACTATTATACATGATGGTGATGGTCTTATGGTTTTTTTTACTTTTGTTTTATCACGGGGCCGACTCGATGACGGAAAGACTTTTGCCCAACAGTGGCACTATGAGGTTATCTGGCAGTGTGAAGAGAAAATCAACGGGTTGCACTCCGGGAGAGCTGAGAGAAGTCAAAAGTTGAATATTAACGTCAAAACGTCTTACTAATTTTCGATCAGGTCACTTGTCCTGACGCGAGTTTTAAACTTTTTACCCATCACAAAAGAAGAGCACAAATCCGCAAAAGAAGTTTTCACTTCAAAAATATGTTTATGACATTCGTTTTAATTCATACTCTTGTTACAGGAAGCGTTCGGTGAAGGCGGGTGGCCTCTAGAGTTCAGGGCCGCTGTAGCGAGGCTGCTGTCACAACACGCGCCCAGCGATAAGGAGGCACCCAGGAGTACCGTCGTCAGTAAGTTCATAGAATATAGACCATCTGTAATAGAAAACAAAGTCGCAAGTGGTACGGCACCATTCGTAACTCTAGATTGACTTGAACGATTTTTCTGATACTTTTATTTTTATTTGTCCTAGCCCTATTATCAGAGTTTACACCTACTTATATAATAAAGCTGAAGAATTTGAATTTGTCTGTTTGAATGCGCAGAAACTACAAATCCGATTTGGTTATTTGATTTCGTAACGAATCGCCACATTCAACCGGAATATTATAGGCTATATTACATTCTGAAATTCCCACGGGAAAGACCACAACGCGGGTAAAACCGCGTGGCGCTAGTCATCTTTACTATGTTTCTTTACTAAGTTGACATGTTTCGTTTTATCCCAGGACTGAGCACACAGCGTCTGGACCAGACGTTGTCGGAGACCATGGTGCTGGATCTCATCGTCTTGGTTGGATTCGTGGTGGTCAACAACCCGCAGCTTCACGTGAGTACTATCTTCTATCTGCCTTATTCATAAACGCTTACTAGTAGCATTTTAGCTATCAAATGGTTTGTCCCTTTCTGACATACGCTATTTTCCAAAGAGCAAAAGAGACAAAACACTCACTAACAGTGTGTTAGTTAGAGAGCATTTATGAATAAGGCAGTCAATCAATCTATATATATTCTATCTTCTATCTTGTAATCAATCTATACATACACTAAACGCCAAAAGAAAGTAGTACACTTTAAAAGTCTAATATTGAAATATATATTTTTTAAAATTAATATTTATTAATCTATACTAACTAATATTATAAAGCTACAGAGTTTCTTTGTTTGTATGAACGCGCAAATCTCACGAACTACTGCTCCGATTTGAAAAATTATTTTTGTAATGGATAGCCACAATCAACGAGAAGCTTATAGACTACTTTTCATCCTGAAATTCCCACGGGAACGGGTTACAACGCGGGTAAAACCGCGGGGCGCTGCTGGTGATGTGGTCAATATGATTATATACTTGCTTAATCTAACGGAAATTAACATACACTACATCTGTATCGTACATTTTAACTTATCGTAATATCGTTTTCTAATTAGACAAACAAACAAACGTTCGTTAACTAATAGCGTTGCAGGTGTCACCCGCATGGGAAGACGGACGTTCGGACAGTTACATGTTTTTATATAGGTATATGTGCAACGGTCATTGCGTAGTACTGACCTGTGACTCGGGCTAAGTGAACTGACACCACGGTAGGCCACTGACCTGCTCGAACTAACTTACTTTAAAACGGTGGTCAATAGCTCTATTTCAATAGAGAATACTAATAGTGTTTCGTACCATTCCAGAAACCTATACTCTATGGTATAGAGGCTATACTAATATTATAGAGCTGCAGAGTTTGTTTGTTTGAACGCGCTAATCTCAGGAACTACTGGTCCGATTTGAAAAATTCTTTCAGTGTTGGATAGTCCACTTATCGGGGAAGGCTATAGGCTATTTTTATCTCGAAATTCCTACGGGAACAGGCACAACGCGGGTAAAGCCGCGGGCGCTGCTAATTTGGGATAAAATGTATACCATGTGTTATTCTAGTTACTGTAAAGTTTCATCCAAATCCGTTGGGTCTAATTAACAGTGTATGAATTAATTGGGATGTATTTATTTATTGTTTAATGCATTTTAATCTAATTTATCGTTCTTATGGTAAATGGTTTTGATAAAATTTTTACAATCCGACCGATCGAAATATGCATTAAACATGTATCATAAACGATAGCGCATTTAATTATACGAAAAAATTAAATAAAAACAATTTTATAATCCATTAAACATATAAACAGAGCAATAAAACATCTTTATTTATCAACCATGAACACACCAATAAAACATACGAGATATCAGAATAATTACTTCGCTATAAGTAAATGGTTTATCTATAATATAGCTTTACAGTTTGTTTGTTTGAACGCGCTAATCTCAATAATTATTAATCCGTTTTGAATGATTATTTTTATAATAGATAGCCACATTCAACGGGAAGGTTACAGGCTAATTTTCATCCCGGAATTCCCACGGGAACGGGTACAACGCGGGTAAAACTGCAAAACAATGCTAGTTTTATTATATTTCCAGCTAGTGACCACCTGGTATTAAAGATAAGTGTAAATAAAAATGGGACCTTCGTTAAAACTGTTTCCGTGGGAAATTAATACTCGTAGAATTCTTTCTTGTATCATAAATTCTGAGGTTTTTAACGTAGACTACAAGCGCTCCGCGGCTTTACCCGTGTTGTGCCCATTCAAGTGGGATCTTCAGTATAAAAAATAGCCTTATAACCTGCCCGTTGAATGTGGCTATCCATTACAAAAATAATTATTCAAATCGGATCGGTAGTTTTTGAGATAATCGAGTTTAAACAAAAAACCTACTACATTTTTATTATATTAGTATAGATAGATGTTCTTCTTATGTAATCGATGACATGGTTCCTAAGAAAATCTCTTCGTATTTCAGACTTGCCCATACTGACCTGTTAAAAAAACCACCCTATCTAACATCTTTCGGCGTCGAATGTTAAAAATATTGTCATGTTAAACAAACTAATTTCCTATGCCACCTGGGCGCGTTAAACGCAGTAAATTATTCAACAAGTCCAAAGTATTGGCTCATTTCTCACGGACACAGGTGTCTCACAAGGCGTGCCACTTGGACCTATGTTGTTCTTGATGTATATACGTGCATTGTCTTGTGTGAGCGAGGCGATGCGATATTTTAAGATTAGTAACTTTTTGAAGCGGGAAACCAACTTCAAATGTGTATTTGTGAGAATATCACGTATTTTGGATTACCGTTTAAAAAATCTGCTCATTTTTAAGCTTATCCAATTCATATAATACATATCTATAATAAAAATTAAATAAAGCTGTAGTAGATATTCTGTTTGTTTGGACGCGCTAATCTCAGGAACCACTGGTCCGATTTGAAAAATTCAGTGTTGGATAGTCCACTTATCGAAGAAGGCTATAGGCTATTTTTCATCTCGAAATTCAAACGGGAACGGGAGTACGCGGGTAAAACCGCAGGGCGCTTCTAATAAAGTGCAGAAATTTGGTTTTTCGTTTATTTGAACGCGCTAATCTCAGGAACTGCCAATCTGATTTGAATAATTATTTTTGTAATGGATAACTACATTCAACTAGAAGGCTACAGGCTATTTTTCATCCTAAACTTCCCACAGGAACAACCGCAACGTTGGTAAAACGGCGGGGCGCGGCTAGCATAATAATCACATACCAAAACCTTAACAACTTATAACTTACATATCATACCATCGCTTCACGTAGCATCCCCCACACAGGACATCACACCTTGCCGCAGTAAGGTCGTTGCACATTAACTTGCCGCCCCCTCATAATGTATTTTAATAATTGATTTTACGACTTTTAACGTGAGCCCGTGTTAGGGATGACGCTTTTAGTCCGTCCTACTTAATTGTAGTGTTTTCGTGACACCTGCGTTTGGGTAATTGAGGTTGGCGTTGGAAGAAATTTTGTTGCAGTTTTTTTTTTGGGACAAGAAAGCTTAGATGGTAGACTTTCTTTGCAGTCTTTGGTCTATGTTTTATTTCTTCTCTTCATATAATAATAGAGAGAATGAATAGTACATATTTCGAATTGAGACTACGTTTACGTATACACTTCGCTTTTATTTTACATTTTTACCGGACGTTTCGGCCCCTTTACAGGAACCGTGGTCACAGAAGACATTACACAGACACTTAAACTTAAGAAACCAGTAAGAATGTATATTATACATATATAGAGAAATGAAAACGAAAACTAAATCTTTGCAAACATCCCAACAGGAGACGATTTGCGAGAACTGGAGCGTGGTGAAGACGCTGTGCACGCTGCCGTGCAACTGGCTGGTGTCGCCCACTCACTGCCACTCGCTGTTGCCCACGTTGGTGGTGCTGGCTGAGCGGGCTGACACCGCACCCGTCATCGCCGCCGAGCTCAGCATGAAGGTAAGAGACAAACTAGCTCAGCATGAAGGTAACAGACAAACTATGCCTTAGCGCTCGTGGCGTAGTTTGACAAAGCGAAGTTGTCCATTGCGATTGGTAAGCGGATCGGCCCTCCACTTGGATGGGTGGCCGATAGTGGCATTTCTATGTTAGCACTACCATATTTGTTTGAACGCGCTAATCTGAGAAACTATCTACTCAATTTGTATAATTATGTTTGTAATGGATAGAAACATTCAACGGAAAGTTCATTGGCTATTTTTCATCCCGAATTTCCACCGGAACGGCCACATCGCGGGTAAATTCGTGAGGCGATGCTAGTATTCTAATATGTATGTTTGTAAATGTAATAGTCAATAAGTTAGATTCCATTATACAAGCTTAGCGTTTAGTTTCGGTCTAATTTACCGTGAGTGAATTTGACCGAGTATATTTATTTGTTTATTATACTCAAAGACCTCTTTATTTTCTTTTATTTAAATGGTTACACTTATAATATTATCATGAGAATATCTCCTTCCTATCCTACTTCATCCCCTATCTACATCCACTAGCTACGGAACGCTAGTGTTCCGCAGGGGACTGGAATCAATTCACCCGCTGAATATTTGATGATATTGTCTGAATCGACCGGCTGGGACAGATGATACTTACAATTTAGGTTATCAGCTGTGATTGGAATATTTATATGAGCTTCAAAAACAAATGAGGACTCTGAAATCAGTTCGTTTATATGCTTTTTACCTGATATGAGTCGTATGTAATTAAAAGGTTCTCATTCGTTCACATGATTTATTTTGTCACTTATATTACAAGAGTGTTGGTAGACAAGAGTGTATTGACTGTACCGGAGGTTACGGGTTCGATTCCCCCCGAAGTTAAGAATATAAACAATACATATGTAAATTTATAGAATAAATCACATTCCGCACCGCGCTCTATTTTTTCTTTGTTAATAAAAAAAGTTAAGTAAAGTAATGTGCCACTGCTGGACACAGGCCCCTCATCCCACCGAAGATATGAATAATAAGTTAATATCCCCAACCCATCTAGAGCCATTTGAATTTGCCTTTGGAGGATCGTTTCTAACACCAACGTAAATTAATTGTCCGATACAGATGTTAGAAGAATACTGCGACAGCCCCGACGCCCAAAAAGTGAAACTAATACAAGTATTCAAACAAGGCAGAGAGCGGCACAGAAAGGCGATGAAGAAAGAACAAGAACAACAGGAGAACAATGAAGAACCAGACAATTAAACTAACGATTCCAGCAAAGGTAATGCTCTACTTTATAGACATTGAAAAACGACATAGATTGAGCTGACTATTTTGAACCTTATACTTATTTCAACAAAGTATATAATATTGCAGACGATGATACGGTAGCTAATTTTATTAAGACCTGATTTTTCAATCGTCAAAATAAAGTATACGAGGAAAATGATATTTTTGATATAGATATTTCAGTCAACGTTATTAGTCGTAAAATATTCTCGTCGTTAAATGTCTTAGAACAATAAGTGACTGAAATATCTTTGAAAAAATGTGACACTATTGTATTAAATTAATCTTACCAAACATGTTTGCACAAACAAGACCAACAATTCATGAATTGACAAGTGTGAGACATGAAGAATTTCAATGAGAATTTTCGGAAACGTTCAAGAATTTACGGAGATTCTCAGGAAATGTCAAGAATTTTCGAATAACAACTTTATAAATCGTAATTTGATTCGTGAAAGCCAATGTACTAAAAAGACTAGAAGATACTTAAACTGTGGTGTTGTGATTTTGATAAACGGCAGCTGAACGATTGATATCATGCAGCATTGTGTATTGATAGACTGGTTCTTAATTAAAAAATGATAGCCGTCTTCAAAAACATTTATGCGACTATTTCGAAATAAAAACCTCGTTTGAATTTGAATAAATTTGATAATTGTTATCAGCTCAAAGATAATAAAAATTGAAAGGCCTAAATTGAGAATCTGCCTTTTTTGAAGTCGGTTAAAAAAGAATCACCTTTTCTAACGCTTCTTATGAAGGTGTTCTTTTACTTTATTATGTTTCTATTCCTTTCACTCCTACTCTTAATTTGTTAAGGATTTTACACATAAGGTCCTTGTTTTTAATTGATTTTAGTATAAAACTTTTTAATTTACATTTTTTTATACAAATCGTTTATTCATACGTCTATCAATACACAAATGTACATAATGAGATTATCTGTTAATTCTATGTTGGATACCAAAAACTACTGAAATAAGGACAGATACACGCTGTTAATGGTTACTGTAAATCTCTAAGAAGTTAGTTACTGCAGCACGCGGTCGCTGCAAGCCGCGACTGCAATCCGCAGCATAATCACGCTTGGAATCTTTTTCATATCGATTCATAGTAAAACAACTTTTTTATATACATCCTATTGTGACACTGCGATCTGCAGCCGTGACGTGCAGCGTTCGCAAACTGCAGCACCTATTTCACGGAGATTCATAGCAATATGAAGCTGCTGCTTGCAGTATGCGGTCTGTCTTCGACTTATACCTTACCTTAAGGGTGTTTGTTATCCTTAAAAGATAAAACTGGAGAATTCGCAAACGAAACTGATGAAGACAATCCCGATTTTGACATTTTTTGCAAAGCTCTTGATGTTATGTAGTAACATATAAAAAATATTTTCTATGTAGTATTTGATGTGAACTCTGAACATGTACAATCTTAAATAGTGTTTCATGTTTTGTGTCGGCTACTTTGAGTACTAATTCCATTATTTTCGACATCTAGAGTTTGGAGTTTTGAAAAATTTTCTTTGGTGTTAGGAAAATTTTTGTTTAAGAATATGTTTAGAGTAGTTTTAGAACCATTTTAAATTTGATAATTTCTTGCAATACATGGCGTCGCCATTTTAATCGTGGGCAATTAGGTATGGAGGAAACGTATGAATTGTAGGTAGTCTAACAAATTTTGGGGACCTATGGAGGACGCTACCGATGCCATTGATTGCAATAAGTTTACTGAAAAATGATTAATACTCAAAAAAGAACATATATTTTGTCATTTATTTTATTAGTTTTGAATTTTATTAGTTTAAGTTTTGAAAGAGTTTGATTAGTAACTATGAACCGGAGTTTGACCTAATTGGAGAAGTGTTCATACAACGTTTAACTCAAAACAGTCATATAGATAATACCTTAAAGAGTTTATGCTAAGTGAAGTGGAATAAAAAGCAACCCATACATTAATGGGTTACTACTGACATTTCTATCTGAGCGCAATCGTGATAGGATTAAAGTAAATTACGGATTAACGTATTCCACAAAGGAACAGAACTCCGGTTTATAGTTATAGAAACTAACAAAGATCAATGCAAAGTAGACGATGCAAAGCAAATTTAATTATAAAAATATGAATGTTGAATATTATCACGAAATAAACTACAATCTGTTGTCGGTGTTATAGGTAGATACTTGTGAAAATGTACACTTTTTCAATGTAAATTTCTATTGTATATTTTTCTATGGTCTTAGTATAGATATCACAGAATGTCCATGCTTCTTCGTCGATTGATATTTGGAAATCTAGTCCTTATCATTTAGCCTCTAGAGTTGTGTTTACTTTGTAGTGTTTATTAGGGTTTAGAGATTAAAAATTGAAATTTACAGGGTATGAGACTCGTAGAGAATGAACTTATGTTTTTAGTACTTTATTTTAGTGTTTCTCTTTATCGAAATATTTAGGATATTCGACTTTTTATAGGATCTCTCTCTTACTCTAATAAGAAATACCTTTATTTTTGAACCCTTATCTTATGAGATTTTAAGACTAACATTATCCTAGTTGGTTCTAGACTTCCAAATATCGTTGTACATTTCGTTTCAATGTTCTTTATTGAATGCTTCTGTAATAAAAATGATGTTTAATTATAATAAAGCTGTGTATCCACGTGGCAATTTATGCGCAACATTTATTCCAACGGAAGAAGCGACAATAGTTGCCTACGTGTTTTAAAAAGGCAGATGTTGCCCTGTGGGTGCGCGGCTTCTAATAAATTATTATTCATAGTACAGTTAATCGTAATCCTGAAACACTGTATGTCTGTATCGATGTCAAATCAATGTAAAGTTAGTGCCAAATAAGTCTGCATGTGACAACACCAATTGAAATAATCAGAAGGTACAACAAGATATGAAAAAGAAAATTGGTTTTTCTGCACTTCATTAATACAAATAACGTTCACATGCAGACTTACCCGCACTTTCTAATATTTAAATTAAATTAAATGTGTGAACAAACGCCAATTACCAACATTTTCAGTTATTTTTAATTATTTCCCTCCTTTATGAAACTTAGAAAGAAATGGAGTGCTAGCGGTGTGCCTTGAGGGACACTTACCTGTAATTCGTCGAAGGTCAATATATTAAAACGTATTTTAATATTATAAAAAACGTTAGGAAAGCTGTGATAAAGCGGAAGGTAGTTTGTTATTCCTTAAATTAAAATTGTGAAACTTTTTAACAAGTCGCGTGGTCGACCTTTCCGAAAGCTCTAGCCGATTCGATCGACTTCCCCTTTATTTCCATTTCGTTTTGTTTGTGATAATTATTTTCGACTATTACTAAAACTGTGATTTTATTTTTTGTTTTAATATTATTATTTACTGCTTGAAACGTAATATATTTTTAATTAGTTAATAGAACGCAGTATTTAGTCGTCTAATGTATTTTATCTTATCTGTGATTTCATTTATTTAGCGTTTATAACTCGCGTGTAACTTTGTGTATTTTTGTGTAAGTGGCGAATAAACATTTGTGTAACAATAACTTTTCGTGTCATTTCATGTCCTAATCAATTTTCGCTTTAGTATCTAAGATATTTTCTTACTCTTTTCAACCTGGCTTTGTTTTGAGAGAGATCGTTTAACGACTAAGAGATTTTGAAGATATGGCAAGTCCACAGGTTGTCTTACACTCGCATTTACCTGGATATTCAAACGTCACCTATATATTGACAATTATGTAGTTTTAAACAATGCAATTGAGTGACTGGCGTTCACATATTCTCTGAACAATACTCTGAACAAATCATTCAAACTATTATACGAACCTCTTTTTTTTGAAGATGGTTAAAAACCAAGAAAACGAGAAATAAAATTGTCATAATAAACCCACAGACAAAACGCCATTTAACGAAAGAAAAATCATTCTGAACCACAATAAAAGCCTTCAGGAAGTGAAAGATTTGAATTTCACATTCAATTCATATGCAAGGACCATCAGGACGGATATAACCGGAAAACGATTTTCCATTTCATCGCTCGAAGCTATTACATACTTCACTTTACGTCACAATTCTTCACAAAATTTTCAAAACTATTCATGTGTATTCTCCCGTGATTAATATGCTAATTCGTTCGATTTTCAAAAGTGAATGGTGACATTTTATATTGGAATTATCAATTTGAGGGTAGTTTGAAATTACCTAGTATTGTTGTTAAGTGGTGTTGTTAGTTGCGTGTGTAGTGTTGTGTGGGTGGGTCGTGTTTTCTTGGTTATTAAGTTGTGAATTAAAATTAATTGTGTTTGTTGTTTAAAATGTAGTGTGGTGATTTCTTAGTGTAAAATAACTGACAGTTAACTAATTAATGCATTTGAGGTAAAGTAATTACATACTTGTCTCAAATATTAATAACCGCACTTTGAAAAACAAACACTTGTGGAAACCAAAGATTCTTTTAAAGAATATGCAGAAAAACTATATTTGTTGAAATATTAGTAAATTTGAAAAGAAACAGAATGTACTATGACGATCATTTAGCACGTACGGGGTTCGGACACGGCCCGTGCTCGCCACGGAGTAACAAAGTCCATCTTTTCAACGTTAACATTGGTACCTACCCGTAACCTTAAACTCTAACCTATAATAATTTAATGATCTTTCCGTGATGTTCAAAAGTCTCAAATGATATGGATTGAAAGTAAACCGTGGCGATCAATACACGTCCGACAGCCGCCGGGACCGACGTCACGCCAGCACTGACGGCACAGGGCGCGGAGACTTCACTGGTGAGTTTGTACTTTTTAAATACTTACTTAGTGAATGTGGATAATATTCATGTGGCTAATTCTTCTCACTGTAAAATGTCTAATAACATGTCGAACAACAAAAAGATCTGTGGCATCGTTGCTCTTCAACGGATGAACCGATTTCGATGCGGTTTTTTTCATTTGAAAGCCAGTTTTTTTCGCAGTGGGTGTTAGATATGTTCAATAAAAATTGGTCTAGATGTATTTGCGCAGGCGGTTAAATATAATTTAAGTTTCTTATTTGGATTTTGTTTCATATGTATAATCAAAGCCAATTCAAAATGTTTACTTAATTTTAATTATTTTTTTTACAATAATATCTACCCAATGTATTTCTGTTCGTATGTAGATGATGTCGGCTTGACGCGGCCTTGTGTAAAACGAACAGTGTTATGCGAGAGGTACTAATACACATAATTTATTAAATTATAGTTAAGTATCATCTATTTAGATTAGGTTAGTGTCTAAACCTGGTAACCGGGTTTTTAGACCGCCCAAAGGCCTCCGACATGGTCTAACAAGTGAAACAACCGACAGGACCGACTGTTAAACGTGCCCTCTGAAGCACGGTAGTGCGAATTAAATGATAGTATTTAACTTTACATTTAAAACTAAGTATACAAAAGACTTAATGTATACTTAGTTTTAAAAAGCATGCGGTCTAATTAAGAAACCTTCTCCTTTTGTGTAGTCGGTAATAATTGAAACGTACGTTAATGTCATTATTATTTATTTAAAACGGGAACTTACGTACGACGGAGACTACTGTCGAGAGTTCCTCGACAGTAGTCTCCGTCGTACGTAAGTTCCCGTTTTAAATAAATAATAGTCGGTAATAGTAAAGTATTAGCCTGTAATGTCCCATTGCTGGGCAAAGGCCTCTCATCTGAAGATACCAGAAGTCGGATAATAAAATAAAGTAAGTATATTTTTCGTTTTTACAAGTGTATGCTTCACTCTGGCATGCGGCGGCCTCAAGGTGCGCTAAAAGCTTTCAGGACGCGACGCGGACGCGCGCCGGAGCGTATTATTATTTTATTTATAACCGATTGAAGAGCGCTATCTATGTTACTGGGGCTTTGAACGAACACAAGAACAAAACTATAGACTATACCATAGACTATATAGTTTTATTAATATTAGTAGAGTCTATACTCCTAATACCTAATATTATGGATAGGTATAGTTTTTAAATAAGTTTGTATGTTCGGACTAATCTCGGGAATCACCAATCCGATTTGAATAATTATTTTTGTTATGGACAGCCACATTCAACGGGAAGGTTATTGGCCTTTTCATCCCGAAGTTCCCAGGTACGGGCACAATGCGTGTAAAACCGCTGGGCACTGCTAGTATTTGTTGTAAAGATGTTACAAAATATTGATAAATATGTGGAAAACAATGTCCGAAAGAATTCCATCGAGTCAAGCTTTTAAATTGAAAAATATTAGTCTTTTGAAGCCATTCTGCTAAACAAAAACAGAATATGTAAGTAATTAAATGTTAACTACCTTACAGTCACAACTCCATCAAGATATCCATCAAGCAACATAAACATACAAACAGAAATAAAATATTATCTCTACGGCTCGTTAACTTAATAGATACTTATTTTATCTAGTACAAAACGCGTGGATAGGTTATCTGATAGATAATGCGCACGCGACTAGCGGGATTAGTTTAATGTAATGTAAATATAATGAAAAATACACTTACGTAACAGGTTGTGGGTGTGAGCTTATGCGCGTGGCTTTTCATGGAAAAAATCTTTGTTAAATCATTAAACTGAGTGATTTTTAGTACTTTTATAACCAACCCGCATTTGGCAAGCGTGGTGATTATGCCTAATCCTCCTCACTGTACTGATAATTTCAGTGAGATGAGAGGCCTTTGCCCAGCAGAGGGACATTACTGGCTAATACTTACTTACTTACTTTATGTAAAGAAGTAGCCGTGCCCCGCGGTGTTACCTGCGTTGTACCCGTTCCCGTAGAAATTTCAGGATAAAATGTATCCCATGTGTTATTCTGATGTATAACCTATATTACTTAATTGTTTTATAAGAACCGCCTACTTTGAAGTTGGTTTAAAAGGCTGAAATTAGTCCTAAAACAATTTGTCCAACACAAACCCCTGTCCATATGCGTATTCAATGAAAGATGCTAGATTACAAGCCCGCAATGATTTTATTAGTGTATCATCTAATTACTCGAGATGGTATCGCGCACATGGCGTAGCGGTGCAGATCAGAGGGTAGATACCGCGGGTTCGACTCCTATGATACGTCACCTTTTCGCAGTACCGTGGTGTTTGATTTCTATATGCACAATAAGTTATTTGAAGCAAAGTTTAATTATCGTGATATGCAACTTGTACCTTTTATGGGTCGAATTTAATGGCATTTTTATCTGAGCACTACCGTGCTACGAAAGAAACGTATCACGTTAAATTGTCGGTGCCGGTTTCGTTCCGTCAGACCATGTCGGAGGTCTTTAGGCGGTTTAAAAACTCCGACACTAGAGTTGGCATCTAACCCAAACGAACTTACTTGCTTTTACTGGCTTTGAAATGAGTCAAAGCATGGTAGCGCTCGGATAGATAGCCAATATCGCCCACCCATCCATGTAGTGATCGAGCTGCACGTTGCTTAACAATCACGATGAGTAACCATCACTGCGAACGCCGTTAAAAGGATAACAAAGGCTAGTACATAATTATATTTATAAAACACTAGCAGCGCCCCGCGGTTTTATCCGCTTTGTGCCCGTTCCCATGGGAATTTCAGGATGAAAAAATTGCCTATAGCCTTCCCGTTGAATGTGGCTATCTATTACAAAAAAATAATATTCATATCGGACTGCTAATTCCCGAGATTAGCTCGAACATATAAACAAAGAAACTTACAAATTTTACCTCTTTATAATACTCGTATTAGTATAAATAAGTTATTTTCGACAACTGTCCAAAAGCTCACAACGGTCCATAAGCTTACACGATGGTCAAAAGCTCGGTCATAAAGTTACCCGTAAGCTTGATCGCGTGTTGACCGCCCTAAGTAATTACCGCGCATCGTGTGTCTGTCTGTATGTAGATGTATACGTGTATGATTATCATAATGGACTCTATGGAAATATCGATTTTGGATTCAGTGGTGTCTAGGGACGAATAATGCTTACTTTCTACTGACATGAACTTATTTAGAGACGATGGACGTATGTATGTATTTTTGTTACTCTTTCACGCAAAAACTACTGAACGGATTTGGGTGAAACTTTACAGTAATGTAGGTTATACATCAGAATAACATATGGGATACGGTTAATCCCGAAATTCCTGCGGGAACGGGTACAACGCGGATAACACCGCGGGCGCGGCTAGTAGAGATATAATAATGTACCCGGACAAATTCACACACGGTTAATTAGACCCAAAGTAAGCTCTAAGCTTGTGTTATGGAATCTAACTAACTTTTACTACTACATAAACTTTATAAGAATACTAGCTGCGCCCCGCGGTTTCACCCGCGTTATACCCGTTCCCGCGGGAATTTCGGGGTGAAAAATAGACGTTGTCCGATTCTCAGGCCTACCCGATATGCTCACAAAATTTCATGAGAATCGGTCGAGCCGTTTCAGAGGAGTTCAATTACGCACCCCGTGACACGAGAATTTTATATATTAGATATAATTGACACCCCGACGTTGTCGCCAACAACTATGTCTTTACAAATTGTTGACTCCGTTGAATCGAACCCGCAACCTCCGACACAGTAAGCGCTCTCACTGCCACTGTGCTAACGGTTTTGTCAGACTATACATAGATATAAACAATATCTTCATAGAGTATAGAGTATATCCATCCATTACACGTTGTTTGTCTACGGATGTCACTGGATCCTTCGGTCGGCTCGTGAAATATAATGTTACTGTTTGTTCAGTCGATGTTGACTCGCAGCTGTACGACCTAATGTCGCTTTACTTTCGCCAGGATAGAGGTTACAGCAATATTGCCATTACATGGACATAGTTTTATCACAAAATATATTATACTAGCAGCGCCCCACGGTTTTACCCGCGTTGTGCCCGTTCCCGAGGGAATTTCGGGAATTTTTAAACACATAAACCTTCCTCCTGAATCACTCTATCAATTTAAAAAAACCGCGTCAAAATCCGTTGCGTAGTTTTAAAGATCTAAGCATACATAGGGACAGACAGCGGAAAGCGACTTTGTTTTGTACTATGTGGTGATTTTGTGGTTTTATTATGATAAAGTAAGTTAGTTCGACTAAGTTAGTGGCCAACCCTAGTGTCGGAGTTTGATAAGACCGCCTAAAGACCTCTTACATGATCTTACGATTGAAACAAACCAAGATTTTCTACAAACACCCGAACACTGAAACTAAAAAACAAAACTCAACAATTACAATAACAAAAAAGCTATAAAGCCAACAAGTCATAGAGGTGCGACCGCTGATCACCGAACAATGATTATAAAGTTAATCTTCATATAATTGCGACGGTGACGTCATACCAGGTGGGCACGCTATGGACATACTATGGGGTGCTATGGGTAGTAATGAGACCGGACAGGGTGTAATTTATATTCATTATGATGAGTTTAGCTGTTAGTCATCTGCTTTGGGTAACAAGATGTAATATTTGTTCTTTGTAATCACTACATAGTATAAAACAAAGTCGCTTTCCGGTGTCTGCCCGCCTGCCCCTATGTATGCTTAGATTTTTAAAACTACGCAACGGATTTTGTCGCGGTTTTTTAAAATAGATAGAGTGATTCAACAGGCAGGTTTATATGTATAAAAATTCCCGAAATTCCCACGGGAATAGGCACAATGCGGGTAAAACCGCGGGGCGCTGCTAGGAATTATATGTAAGGCAATTATATGTATTTAAAAACTCCGGCAGTAATGAATGAATGAGTAGAATCTAGTTAGTATTTAACGCATTTTCCTGATACTGATAATAATCAAATGATAAGTGTAGTTTTGTAAAGATTCATACCCAAAAAGTAAAAATGGATGCCATTACTAAGATTTCGCTAGATAAGATTTCCTTCAGGCAGTATCTCATGTGATAGCTACAGTTGAAATTTTCACAAATTCACAGTCAGACAGTGCTTAACATGTATTTTTGCCACCCATAAGCATTTGAACAAAACCATTTATCCCAAGCCAAAATTAAGACCTTCGCTTTCGATCCGTCAATTAAAAAATAGAATTTAAACAAACGAAAACTACCCTCCGTCTCTCAAGTACCAATCTAAGTAGCAACAATAATGCAAATCCCGCTAAGTAAAGTCGGAGTCTCGTGTTGTATGCGTCGACACGGCGGCGCGCGGCGTAGGGGATGGAGAGCGTATTTATGTAGGCCCAGTCCGGAGGGGCGGGGGCGGGACTCGCTACGACGAATGTTGAGGGATGCTCTGTGTTTGGATGTATTTATGTTAAAAACTGACTGAAATAAAGAGGTTAGTGAAGGCATTTATGATGTGTTTTTCGACTGTTCGAAAGTGAGTTGTAAATAGTACCTAAGTTACCCCCCGTGTTTGCTGGATTCTCAGTTTCCGCTCAAATAGACGGGGAGAAATACGCCTATCAATCATTTAATTGCAAGGACAATATGCAATTTTTAATCAATGCAAAAAAGTGGTGTTGGAAGTTTGGCATAAGTATGGCTTTCTATAAAGAGTTTGATTCTCTACAATTATTTCGGCCTAAAACTATTTATATTTCGACCATTCGTCGTAACGAGACCTCGCCTACACTTAACGCATACAACGTTGTGTATTTTCTGGCGGGGACATTTGCGCGGGACTTAACGTTTCAATAAAAATATATACTGTTTTATTTTATTATGGGGTAGCGTAGTGTAAAGGAATTTGGTTATTATTTGAGGAATTTTGAGAAAACTACTGTAAGAACGTACGTTAAATGCATTCGATTACTAATATTATTTCTCAAAATATATCAATACTAGCTGCGCCCCGCGGTTTCACCCACGTTGTACCCGTTCCCGTGGGAATTTCGAGATAAAATGTGTCCCATGTGTTATTCTGATGTATAACCTATATAACTGTAAAGTTTCATCCAAATCCGTTCAGTAGTTTTTGCGTGAAAGAGCAACAAAAATACATCCATTCATCCATCCTTACAAACTTTCGCATTTATAATATTAATAGGATGTGGTAGTTGATTTCAAAAAAATTCCGCGGGGCCTCTGGCTCAGTTAGGTTAGGTTAGGTTAGAGCGGGGCTTCAGGCCTCAGGCTCAATGGATACCGATAATGTCAGTGCTGAACTCAGATAGAAATACCATTATAGCGACCCATCCAAGCAGGGGCCGGGTTGCACGTTGCTTAACAATAACAATAGCATATAGTAACATCACTTAGCCAAACTACGCTACAAGTCTAAAGTCTACAAGATGAGACAGACAAGATGCACCCCAATTGCTTAATCATATTCCATGTTGGTGATGTCAAACCATATTTGAAAAGTACCTATACACGAATAAGCGACCTTACATAATTACCTAGACACCATGAGGTCAACAAATAAGTAATAACTATCTAATAGAATATCAATCTATCACCGTCTGTCTGTCGTTATATTAATGGTGACCTCCGCTCGTCAATATTCGATGTAATTATAATGTAAATAAATCAACCGTGGCGTAATTAGATACACACTTTTATTATGTTTTGAGTTGCGGGTTCGGCGCAATGGTTCTTTCTGGGTACCTTCTTAGTTGGAAGGTATTAGTATTAGCCTGTAATGTCCCACTTGTTGTGCAAAGGCCTCTCGTCTCACTGAAGATATCAGTACAGTGTGGAGGTTTCAGGCGTAATCACCACGCTTGCCTAATGCGGGTTGGTGATCTCAAACCCGAGCCATGTTTGAAAAGTAGGAAACATGTTTTCGCTCGACCTGGGAATTGAACCCGGGTCCTCAGTCTTGGCAGGCGAGTGCACATACCACTAGACCACCGAGGCGTTGGAAGGTATTATAATTTATATTTTTGGTACTGGCAACTGGTGGCTTCGAATCGAGAAGAGTGGTGGGAATGTGGGGGAAGCCTTTGCCCAACAATGGGATGATACCGGCTAACAGTAACAATATGTTTGGTACTACCTACCTACCCGAACTAACTTTTTCTCAGGCATTTAATTATGATATTTCAAAGGTTTTTAATTACCAATGCACATCAATGCCTGGTCTAAAACATATCTTTGTTTCACGCGTAATATAACTCATTACATTAGAAAGGGTTGCCTGCGGGCAGCGGGTTGTATTAACCCTTTCGCTTGGATTATGTGTCAATTAGCTGATTGCGTTTTCACCTCGGGCTTAGAGTTACCTGCGTTTTGATGTTTGCATGCAACTGACCCTTTGTTTTGAGATAGATTATAAATACTAGCAGTGCCTCGTTGGTTTACCCGCGCTGTGCTCGTTTCTGTGTAAACTTCGGAATGATTTTTTTTACTAAAAGCTACCCGTTGAATGTGGCTATCGGATTGGCAGTTTCTGATTGGTAGTTCCAATGGACCATGATACAGACTAAGACAATGTGTAAGTACAATTACCTACACAAGTATAACTCTACTCAAGAGCGCTTGTGAGATAAAATACCTATAAGTACGTAAAACCTTTAGTTTAAAATGTTTTACTTACCTTACTTAAGGTGAAATGCTTCGGAGGGTACGTTAAATTGTCGGTCCCGTTTGATTTAATTGTTAGACGGTTAGACCATGTCGGAGGCCTTTGGGCGGTCTAAAAACTCCGCCACCTGGGTTGGCCACTAACCTACTCGAACGTACTTTGTGAAATTATACCATACTAGCAGCGCCCCGCGGTTTTACCCGCGTTGTGCCCGTTCCCGTGGGAATTTCGGGATAAAATGTAGCCTATAGCCTTCCTCGATAAATAGACTATCTAACAGTGAAAGAATTATTCAAATCGGTTCAGTAGTTTCTGAGATTAGCGCGTTTAAACAAACAAACAAACAAACAAACAAACAAACAAACAAAACAAACTCTTCAGCTTTATAATATTAGTATAGATATCGTGCTTGCAGTCAATAAATGTAGCTACATCGTGTGGACAACAGTTGTGATGCGCACGCGCATACGCATGCGTGCACCAGCTGTTATCATGAAATCGTTAGCAGTGTGTTGTACTGTTTTTGATGGGGATGGATTTATTTGATAGGTTATTAGTGGTGTCACGTATGACGTAATAGATAACGATGGGGAATACGGCTAAAGGTATGACTAGGTAAGTATGGATATTTAAGATAAAGGTATTTTCTAATATGCCTTTTATGATATTATGTGCTTGGTGCAGCGACGTCAATGGCGAAGGTGATGACAGCTAAATTATTTGTATTCAAAAGAATATAAAGAACGAAATTACTAGCCACGCCCCGCGGTCTTACCCCCGAGAATTTCGACATAAAATGTAGGTATCCCATGTGTTACTCTGATGTATAACCTATATTACTGTAAAGTTTCATCCAAATCCGTCCATTCGTTTTTTCGTGAAAGAGCAACAATCATACATCCATCCATCCTCACAAACTTTCGCATTTATAATATTAGTAGAACGTAAAAATTGCTTAGAATGTAAAGTGTAAGTAAGAATACAATGTTTATTGCTCTTGTCCAAAAATAATCCCTAGTTGCTGTCGCTTCACCGTGGCACTCCTATGAACCCGTATTATCATTTGAATCAACATGTAGTAATGCAATAAGAGTTATTCATTTCTAACTTTTAACAGTTTTATTTAAACTATCCTAAAAAAACAAAAATCTTAATTAATTCCCCTGATACGCCACTTAACCCTTACCCTCTATTGTCTGTCGCGACCCTCGGATGCTCTCCATCATTCCACCTCGCCAGTGATGACTCCGCGTCACGGCCCCTCCAGCCAACCGTACTGTCAATATAAATACTAGTTATTACAATCCTTGGGTGCAATTGTTTTTGTTTGGAGATTTGGCGAGTTATGTTGGTTTGTTTTCTATAACTCAAATTTCAATTAGAAGTTAGCTAAAGCTTTTTATACACAGTGATATTGAATGCTAAATTTTTAAACATTATATCATGTCATAAATAATGGTCATATACAACGGGAAGGTTACATGATAATTTTCATCTCACAAAAATCCTACGGAAACGGTCACAACGCGGCTAAAACCGCGATGCACTGCTAGTAATTAATACTAAGCTTCGAATATTCAGTATAGTTAGTATGTAGTTGGTTTTGTAGTATATCTTACTTCGCACAACCCTTGTTTTTCTTCAAAACAACCCTTCTTAAACCTGTCGAATCGGCTATCGGTTCCCATACCAATCATCTTTTCATCAAAATCTGTCAACTCTTGTTACCGTCGTTTCCATGACAACGCATTCAAATAAACAGTCAATTGTTTTGTCTATACTCACCGTTGTTGAAGTGGGGTCGCTACTGTGCTGTTTATAATGTTACGACAAAAATTATAGGCCTGAAGGGATCTCAGAGACGTCCATTGAATTAACTCTTAAGCTAATTAACCGAATGTTTTATACAATACATGTCAAAATCAGTCATAAATCTCTACCAAGGAAGCATTTAAGCAAGGAATAATTTGCCCAGCAATCGAACATTCAAGAACCTTTAACTTTTGCTAGAATGTTGAATCAGTAACACTCAACATTTTACCAAAATTTCTTGTCGAAACACTGGAGTAACCAAAGCGAATTGACTTCTGCTTAATCGATACAGGGGGTTAGTTTCTCACTGATTTTGTTTTCATTTTCAAGCAGTATACCTGCGAATTACCATCCATTGTTCATGTTGAGGGTGAGCCGGTGACAACTGATTCTACATTTATATGATTGGATGAGTTTGAATGGGAGTACTTATTGGTTGTGCGGTATTGAGATGATATTGATACGTGCGTGAGAGATTGTAGGTAGGATAGTAATAATTATCAAAATTAACTTTCAACGTTAAAATAGTAAAGTATAGTATGATCCTGTAATGTCCCACTGCTGGGCAAAGGCCTCTTCATCTCACTGAAGATATCAGTACAGTGAGGAGGATGTCGTAATCACCCTACTTGCCTAACAGGGGTTGGTGATCTCAAACCCGAGCCATGTTTGAAAGGAAACATGTATTACTGGTTTCTTAAGTTTAAGCGAACACTCTAAACTTAAAGTAAACTTATAAAAATATAAATTAGGTAATTTTATTCTTATAACCTCGCTCAATCTTATAATTAACTGTAAAAGATTTTTATAAGTAACTCTTTTATAATTAAGCACAATAAAGCTTACATAGAAATCAGTTCTTCACTGACATAAAACATGTTCTACATACCTACTTACAATCTACACAAACAAGAGAAAAAACAAACATTAAACTCTGGCCTTCCTACAAACGTTTTTAAAACAATAAGACATTCTGAAGTAACACGAAAGCTTTTAGGTTTATAGGTCAGCGCAGTGGAGCGAGTCGGACGGAGTGATGTGATGTGTAGTGTGTTAACTGATCGTGGATGTTAAGCAACGTGCAGCCCGGTCAGTACAAGGATGGGTGGCTGGTAGTGGCATAGTGTAGCATTAACGCTTCCTTGTGATGTAAAGTATGTTAACTGATTGTTAAGCAACGTGCAGCTCGGTCAGTACTTGGATGGGTGGCCGATAGTGCCTGGTGTCGTAAAGTATGTTAACTTGCGAATGTTAAGCAATGCGCCGCTCTGCCTTTAGTTAGATGGGTAATCGATAGTGGTAATTTAAGTATGTAGGTATGTACGATTAATTACGACAGGTGCAAATAGGGTTTTTGAAAACGGTCCTGGCTAGCTGGTGAGTTCAATAGAGTGCTAGCTTCTAAAAGTACGTTTACATTGATGCGGAGCTGTGCGGAGGTCAACTGGCCAATCACAATGCATTAGGAAAATATTTTGACAACGTCAATGCGCTGTGGTTGGTCGTTTGAGCAAACTCTCGCGTTCTTAGTCCATCGAAAAGTTACATTTGGGGTTGCGTTTTTTAGAGGACGCAATTTTATTTTTTTGATGTGTAGGGGGGGTCAGTGTAAAGCTAAAAACAAGTTTGTGGGGTCGCCACCCTTGTCCCACGGCCGCCATCATGAAAATAAGGGTTGAAATGGTTTTTACGATATATCTCTTAAACTATTAATTTGATAAAAACATTTTTTTAACATTTTTGTTGCAAATTAAATTCTCTACAACTTTGGTCCAGTAACTTTTTGTCGTAGAACTATATATAAAAAAGTTATAAGCGTAAATGTTCAAAAATTTTAAAAGTAAAAATAAAAGACATAAGGGACATTACAGCTGCTGCTGATCCTAATACCGATCTATCGAAGGTCGTAGTTCGATTAGGTGGGTTCCATTTGCTCATGTCGTTCATAGGTGCGATTGGATATATCATGTCTGGTAGTGGACTCGAGGATATCTTCAAATTAATTTATGCTGAGAACTGTGTACAGCACATAATCACTGGACATGCTTATGGTAGGGCTGTACGTGCTCATTTGCTAGTGCATTTATCAGAAACAAAAATATTTATGGATTCAATAGAATTTACAGAAGAAGAACGAGATTTTCTGGATGATAATAGTACTATAAATGAACACGTACAGCCCTACCATAAGCATGTCCAGACATGTGCTGTACACAGTTCTCAGCATAAATTAATTTGAAGATATCCTCGAGTCCTCTACCAGACATGATATATCCAATCGCATCTATGAACGACATGAGCAAATGGAACCCACCTAATCGAACCACGACCTTCGATAGATCGGTATTAGGATCAGCAGCAGCTGTAATGTCCCTTATGTCTTTAATTTTTACTTTTAAAATTTCTGAACATTTTCGCTTATAACTTTTTTATTTATAGTTCTACGACAAAAAGTTACTGGACCAAAGTTGTAGAGAATTTAATTTCCAACAAAAATGTTAAAAAAATGTTTTTATCAAATCAATAGTTTAAGAGATATATCGTAAAAACCATTTCAACCCTTATTTTCATGATGGCGGCCGTGGGACAAGGGTGGCGACCCCACAAACTTGTTTTTAGCTTTACACTGACCCCCCCTACACATCAAAAAAATAAAACTGCGTCCTCTAAAAAACGCAAGGTTAGGCCTAAAAAATGTAACATTTCGATGGACTATCTATAATCTTTTAAATTCTCCATCTCGCAGCGTGTAAACTCGCTCGCCCACGCCTTAATAAAGCCATTTCAAACCACTAGAGAGACTATTCAATATGATCGGAAGTTGACGGGGTCGAGAGAGCTTTAAAACAGGATATGAGGCATTTGAATGAGCGGAGGACAAACACTTGCGCGAACTGTTTATCATATTATTGGGTCCGTGTTTGGATAGCTGGGTAGGAGGAGAGGTTGGAGTTATAGAGGCGGTTAAACGGTTTATATATATGTATAGTATTTTTATAATAAAAAGTGTAGATAAAAAGTACTTATATGCGGTCGAATTGAGATTCGTCCTCCTTTTTTTAAATTGTTTAATAAGTAAGTAGTTTTATTTGCTTTATAAACTTTCCACCGAGAAAAACCAGTGATGTTTGCTATGGTTTATATATGTTTTGATGTACATAATAAAACTATGTAATATTATGTATACTTCTAAACTAACATTGGGTATAAAGAGGTATTTGTAATTTTGTTTGTATGTCTAATCTCTGAAACTACCAGTCTGAAATCGGCAACGAGCACAATGCGGGTACAATCGCGGGGCACTGCGAGTATAACTAAAGCTGAAGAGTTTATTTCTTGTTTTTGTCTTTTTAAAACAAAAATATATTTCCGAAAATTTTACAACCATGCATCATGGCCAATATTAGACAAAAAACACTTGATTTTTGGATTAATTAACGGAAGTGCGTCAGTTAGTTACAAACATCATTAAGACATATCGATTGACGTAAGAATCATCAAAATTGACACGCGCGTTTGATCTCAAATGAACAAACAAACATAAGTACTTACATATACTGATAACGTCATTAGTATTGCAGAAAAAAAAACGTTTTGCAGTGAATAAGAATAAGAATTTTTATTTGTTAAACATGAGTAGGTATTGTAAAGATGGTAATAACATTATAATAAAGTATCTTCATGTTCTGCCTGAAGATCAGGCGTACAAATATTATGTATGTATGCTTAAAATTATAACATTTCAAATAATTAAACATTAAAAACAATATTAAACTTTATAATATAAAACAAAAATATTACTATAAAAATGTCTAAAAATTTAATAGAAACATTACAAACATAATTAGACCGTATTTATTTCAAAAGGTTAGTGGCCAACCTTGGTATAGAAGGTATAGAAGATTTACTATAGGCCTGACATTAGTACTAAAAGCACTAAATACCTACCGTCTAAGCATTTATCTCCAAAAACCATCGACCGGGTTTGAACCCCGGTCCCGGCAGCTGCTTATCAAAGACACCGCAACTCTCAAACACCAGAAGTTAGAAATATACTCCAATATGTTTGGGATGCACTTCAAACTACATCTGACCACTTGACAATAGTGATGGGGTACACGACTGGAGTCTTAAAAAGTGCGACTTGAAATTGAAAGTAGAGTCTTGAGTTTGGGAAGTAATGTGACTTGGAAAAGGTTATACGAGTATTATAAATGTAAAGAAAAAATGTGACAAATGTTTACGAGTTTTATAACTCCAAACCGACTATAATATAAATAATTTATACTCTAACTAAAATAATTAGTCTAATGATTTTTTTTTTTAAAGAAGTAAAAACAACATCTTGCTTCTTTGACAAACTTTCAATTCTATCTTAATTTCTACGAGTATTATTATAATAGGCCTAAAATACCCCACAGCCCACTGTAGGACACAGGCCTTTTCACTGATCCTCTGTTACCTTCTTTCAACTTTTCAAGTGTCAACTCAATCTGCTACCAAAAAATAGAGTCTCCATTTTATGCCTTAACCGTTCAAGTCTCTCGACCCTGGACCCCATCCCTACCCGTTATCAGCCGCCGTATTCTGTACCGCGCTGGCGCCGGGCGGGTCTTTGATCTACGTGGGAATGTGTGCGTACGCGCCGCTCACGACACGACGCGCCGCGGAATGTGAACACGTCTCGTAACTTACTAAGTAGTGGGAGGAAGCAAGCCCTACACTTGGTTGGGTGGAAAATAAAGTTAAATGTAAGTTTGGGTTGGTCAGTCGCCAGCCCTGGTGTCAGAGTTGTAAGGCCTTCGACTTGGTCTGACGATTGAAACAACCGGGACCGACAGTTTGACGTGTCCGAAGCAGGATAGTGCTTAGATAGAAATGCCACTATTGGCCACCCATCCACATAAGGGCCGAGTTGCACGTTGCTTAACAAGCTCATTGAGTTCATATCGCTTAGACGAACTTCTCCGTGAGCGCTACTATAGGTACGAGTGTGAAAAGCTTCATCTGTTACTGAAGTGACTGTATCCGATAGAAACTTTTCAGTTCTAACAGCTAATATGAATACTCACAAAGGTTTATGTACTTCCAAGGGTTATACGTTTTATGAAGTCAGTTTGGCTATTTTTGAGTTTAACACGAACATACAGACATACAGACGCGCCGAAGGGTTTTTTTGTTACAAAAATATTAAATGTTTGAAAAACCAGATGCGATTATATTTGGACTCTTGATTTTTATTTCTATAAGTAAGTAAGTAAGTAAGTATTAGCCTGTAGTATCCCAATGCTGGGCAAAGGCCTCTCATCTCATAATCATAATCACCACGGCATAATCACCACGTTTGCTTATATCTATAAACTTACTGAAAATTAAAAAGTAATCTCTCCTGTTCCTAATCTATCAATTCACAACATACAAATTACAAATCTAAAAATAATAACAAATAACAATATCAATCACTTGCTAAGTGCTTCGAGTTCCGAACACATTTTACTCCCGAAATAAACTTACTATTCAGAATAAACACTATCGAATTCGAGTGAGCATATTGAAACATTATTGAAATAGAATTTAATGTTCGCTGTTGAAGGATCCACTTATCTGGTGAAATTATTTTTGAGTTATTGTTACTCATTTTTGACATTTATTAATAGGTACTATCAACAAAGTTTATAAAAAACCTGCTTGTACTCCAAGATAGGAAAGAATTAAAAATTGGACGTTGTAAATGGTATTAAATATTAATACGAGTATATGTATACGAGACCCTATTGCCACTTCTTGCTTCTTGGAGAATTTGTACAGCTGTACTATTTGATATGTCAAAATGATGTCTATGATTCTTCGATTTTGATTTCGTTGAATAAATAACTAGCAGTGCCCCGCGGTTTTACCCGCGTTGTGCCCGTTTCCGTAGGAAATCCGGGATAAAATGTAGCCTATAGCCTTCCTCGATAAATAGACTATCTAACAGTGAAAGAATTATTCAAATCGGTTCAGTAGTTTCTGAGATTAGCGCGTTTAAACAAACAAACAAACAAACTCTTCAGCTTTATAATATTAGTATAGATTTAGACACAAAAGGCCTCATAAACGCTTACTAGCAGCATTTTAGCTATCAAATGGTTTATCTCTTTCTGACATACGCTATTTTCTGAAGAGCAAAAGAGACAAAACACTCACCAACAGTGTTTTACTCGTAGTTAGGGAGCGTCACGAATAAGGCGGGTAACCTTTAAATAAAAAAATTATGAATACTTTTGGTGACACTAGCTTTCATAGAAAAAATTGCCTATAACCTTTCTGTTGGTTGTGCCTATCTATTACAGAACTATGCAAATTGGATGAGCGCTTTTAAACAAACAAAAAAATATCTTTCAACTTTATTGTATTCGTATAGATTCAACCTTCTCTATTTAAGCTTTACGTGCATGCAAATACACCGAAAGGGTCCAACAAATCTTGTTGATTGTACACTCGAATATTTTAACTAATTGATTCTTCTTCTTCATCGAGTGGACGGTCAACCTGACCAATCCTGGTGTCAGAGTTATTGAGCCGCCAAAGGCCTCTGACATGGCTCATGTAACGACTACCATCCGAAAAAAAAAAACTGAACGATAAAACTTTTGGATTCCAAGAACCTTATCTGGCTTTAAAATATTTAAGAAAATTATTGCGAAGCAACATTTCAAGAGATAACACAAGACAAGATAGCACGTTTTATGATTAGAAGACTTTTGTTTTATTTTCAAAAGCTCGCGGTTGAACTGACCAATAGCAACGAAGGACGCCCACAGATCATACAAGGCGTGTCTTTTATAATGAATCTAAATTATGGATCGATTTCGGGGTGCCATATTTTATAAAGGATTTTTGGGCATTATATTTTTGATTTTATGTTTTTAATTGGGTAAAGTTGTGGATGCATGTTCTTCGCTCTTCCGTGGATGTACCTACTAAATAGAAAAAGGATTGATCAAGGTGTAGTGTTGGAATTTAAAAAGGAAATTCGTCCTGTAAAGCCTTAATGAACTGTCCTGCAGAAGAAAAGCTATTTTGTTAATGCGTTTTCAAAATTAGAAATTGTTGCTTAATTTTAAGCCCATTCTGGTTCTTACTGGGTTGTTATGTCACTTTCCAAAAGGCTTATTAGCTTCAAGCCGCGAAAGTTTGTGAGGATGTATGTATGTATGTTTGTTACTCTTTCACGAAAAAACTACTGGACGGATTTTGTATAAAACTTTACAGTACTATAGGTACCTTTAGGTAGGTAACACCGCGGGGCGCGGCTAGTACTTTTTATACTTACATCAATCTCCAATAAATAACTGAACTAAAGCAAAATATTATGACGATCATTTTATTTTAATTCTAAAGAAAAAATACTGCCAAGTCACACACAAAGAAAATAATGTCAAAATATTTGGTAGTATACCCATCCGAATAGCTTGAAGTACCGACGCTCTTATAACAATAGCGTTAAAGTAGAGTTTCCTTTAAATATTTAGTTTTATTTCGAAGATCTAAGATTAGAAAATTAACGGTCAGAGCCCTATAATTTGGATACGATTTTATCTTTCAAAATGTCTCTATTAGGACTAATTTTATTTTATTAACTCAATAATGTTTTCAATTTAGTATTATTAGTCGTAAAAAGTAAGTAGCCCAATTGGGACTTGAAGAAAACTTTTAAAAGCTTCGGCGGTGCGCCATTGTGTCTTGTGGCGGACACTTTTTGTTGGGCATACGACATAATGAAGGAATTTGTCAAGACAGCAGCAAACTGCAGCTGCAGTCTATAAGTTGCAGCTGCAAACAGCAAGCTGCTGCAGCTGGTTGCGCTAGTTTCTAGAAACGTCTATGACATTGATTCCAAGCGTGGCGGCACTGCGCGGTATGCAGCCGCGGTGTGCAGCGACCGCAGACTGCAGTGTAGTGTCGGCGGCAGTCTGCAGTCCGGTTTTGACTTATGTATTTAAAATACCCAAATACTGATTGGTTTTCTCTGTACCTATATGTTTATGTTACAATAGAACAGTTTTTATTTAGGTATTAAAAGAACAGATTGAAAGTTTTTTAAGTTATTTTAAACTGATAATTAAATAATTTTCACCTCAAATTGCACTCAGCAAAAATCTTTATCATCTAAATCTTAAACAAAACGACTATTAGAAACGATTTTATACAAATTCCATTGTTTTATATTGACACGGTTTCTCAGTTTATCAATCTGTCAAATCTGACATTTGGAAGGCGGCCATTGTTCCGACGACCAATGGCGGCGCTTGCTTTGAAAATAGAACCTTTTTGTTTTTCAAGGAACGCTATTGTTTCGAATGTGTTCGAATTACTTTTTTTATAATGGCTTTATAAACGTTAATACAGGTGGATATTACTAATAACACATTTATGTGTACTGTATACTAGCGGTAGCCACCGATTTCCCCCGTTTTCATTCCAATGAGTATTTCTAGACGCAAAATATGGTCGAAGTTCTTATTAGATGTGTAAATACCATCCAAAGTCATGAAAAAGTTTCTTGAAAATTACTGGAACTGACAAACATACAGAAATGTAAAAAAAAAACTTTCTGTTATAACTTATAATTAACTAATAGGTACCTATTACAAATGTTTTTGCATTCACCATGACAGACATTTGTATCTAATGACATTTCTGGTTATACCTACTTTACCAGACGACCGAATTAAGATGACACATACTCTTTTGAAGTCGGTTAAAACAGCAGCTACTTACAAGGCCCATCAATATTATGTATGATTGGGCCGATGCACCCAGTAATACGACGGTATTTCCCATTGATGGGTCGGAATTAGCCGTCAAAATGGAAATTGGTCTAATTTAGACCCGAATGGTACAATGACGACTAAAAGCTTTTTATGCCATCTCACCCCGGGAAATGCGGGGTCATTTTAAAGTGAAGTCGCGCAGAAAAGTGTTTCAGAGATTTATGGAAAGGTACCTATTGAGGTAAGGAACCTATTTGAGTCTTTTTATTTTGATTTCAAGAATACCTAAACTTTTAACGAGTGCCTTCGGTTTTACCGGTATTGTGCTCGTTCCCGTAGGAATTTCAGAATAAAAAGTACTAAGCATATTTAGTTCCAAACAAAGTAGGTAATTAATATCGTTTTTCATTTTTTCGTGTGAAGGAAGTACAAAATATATAATGTTCTCAAGTTTGAATAAGCCAATACAATGTAAGACAGTCATTTTGGTAATTTTATGAAAGTGAACGTAGGTACGTCTGCAGATACTTTTTAAACTCACAAGATTTGCATTCATTATACTAAATAAAACGGGACTGTATCGCGTTAGAATATATAACGTATTTTTTAATTAACGTTATTCGACAACATACGATTCCAAAACATCGTTTACTATAACGCTTGTGTTTGCGTCTGTACTTTACGTTCTCTCTTGATGTTGCCGGCAATATTTTGACAGGCAATTTTTAGGGACCCCAACACGCCGCGATTTAAGTTGAAAGCTTTCCGAAAACAAAAAATGTGTAGAAATAATATTTTTTTAAGAGAATAATTTTTTATAACATTTTGATTTTATGGTTGAAGGCAAAATATATGGTTTTAAACTTTAATGCAATTAAAAGTCCTTTTGCTCACGATTAAAAACAAACTTCTATGAAACTTATTTAATATGGAACCATTTTTATTCATCCACTAGAAGCGCGCCCCGCGGTTTTACCCGCGTTGTGCCCGTTCCCGAGGGAATATCGGGAATTTTTATACATAAAAACCTTTCTCTTGAATCACTCTACCTATTACAAAAAACCGCATCAAAATCCGTTCCGTAATTTTAAAGATTTAAGCATACAGACAAACAGACAAACAGACAAAAATAGCGACTTTGTTTTATACTATGTAGGTACCTAGTGATTTTCGAAAAAAAAATTAGAATGTCAGAAATTAGTTACTATTATTTATTTAATTGTAACATTTACAATAACTCATTTATTAATTTCGAGTAGATTAGTGGCCGACCCTGGTGTTGGAGTTTTAGACCGCCTAAAGACCGCCGACATAGTCTATCGATTGAAACAACCGTAACCGAGAAATTTTCATGCCCTCCAACACACGGTAGCGCTCGGATAGACATGCCCCAATCTAGGTAGGGGCCGAGTTGCACATTGCTTAACAACCGCAATGAGTCTTCTGTGACCACAGTTCCTGTAAAGGAGTCGAAACGTCAGATAAAAATCTACACTAATATTATAAAGAGGAAAACTTTGTTTGTTTGGTTGTAATGAATAGGCTCAAAAACTACTAGACCGTTTTAAAAAAATCTTTCACCATTCGAAAGCTACATTATCCACGAGTAGCATAGGCTATTTTTCATCCCGAAATTCCCACAGGAATGGACACAACGCGGGTAAAACCGCAGGGCGCTGCTAGTGTAAAATAAAAGCGGAGTGTATCCGTAAATGTAGTTTACATTCAAAACCGCAATGAGCTTACATCGCTTGGTCAAACACCGCGCTATCAAACTGTTTGTGTCAATACATATACCTACATATCAATATATTACGGGGCGAGTGTCGCAACAATGATGGTAATTACCCCTGAGATCATGAGAACTTCATTATAACGCATATTGTAGAATCTACCCCATTCACTGAGCGAGGGGTGGAATGATGCTCTACTTTGAATAAGTTCGAGTGGGTTTGTGGCCAACACTGGTGTCAAAGTTTTAGACCGCCTCAAGGCCTCTATGGTCTACTTTCACTCTTGTTATCAAGGCCTTTATTGAGCAACATTAAAAGCTCTGTATTTGCGCAGTTTAGAGCCGATTAGTTCAATAAAACGTAATTATATACATATCGCTACATAGTATAAAATAAAGTCGTCTCTGTTTCGTGTCTGTTTGTCTGTTTGTCTGTATGCTTAAATCTTTAAAATTACGCAACGGATTTTGATGCGGTTTTTTGTAATAGGTAGAGTGATTCAAGAGGAAGGTTTTTATGTAAAAAATTCCCGAAATTCCCACGGGAACAGGCACAACGCGGGTAAAACCGCGGGGCGCTGCTAGTATATTAATTTAATAAACCTAAAGCTGAGTTATTTTTCTTTCAAATTTGTTTGTTTGAACGCACTAATCTCTGGGACAACCAATCCGATTTGCATAATTATTTTTGTAATGAAGTCACATACAACGGGAAGGTTAATTATTGGCTATTTTCATACCGACATTTCCGCGCACTTTTTCACACACAATTTTCACCTCTCGTGGCGCCAAGTATAACTTCGTTTTCTGTATACTTCTTTCTGTATACTTTTTTTCTGTATACATAGGAGTATAAAAATATTGATGGTAGAGCCACTTTCCGTCCCACCCCGTGCGCGAGCCGTTCCCGTGTCGGATCAGATCCGCGCCGGAGGCGTGCGACCGCGCCCCGTGACCGAGCCGCGCGTGTCAACACTACATCAACAACTCACCAACACTAATCGGAACATACGGATTAAATGAAACTAGTGAGTCGTCTGCGAAACTTCGCGTTTATTCATCAGATAGTTTTTGAATTTTGAATCATATGACAGGCTTTGTTTTATTCTTCTTCATATCTACGGCTGGAGCTCTTTGATTTGAGACCATAACTTATGCAGCTATCCTCCCATAAAATTGTCGTAAGCAAACATTCTAAGATGTTTCCACAACTCTATAGTAAGTAACTTATATTATGATAGTGGCCAACCCTGTTTTCAGAGTGTTTAAAATGCCTAAAAGCCTCACGTCAGGCATGATCCCGATGCCACGGTATATGACGGCGACAGTCTCGAACTGATAAGTTACTTTTCTTCTATTTATTTGAAGTCAAATGTTATTATTCAATTTGAAGGGCCAAGGCAAATCCAAGATGTTACATTTAAAACATACTTTCAGTCGGAGCAACATTTAATATTTTCGGCTCCGTACCATAATCCCATAACGTTCAACACTTTTAGGCTAAAACTCTTTTCTTAAACTAAACTCTTTCCATAGACAATTATTTTCATAGACTCAAATCTTTCAATAGATTATACTCTTCATAGACTAAACTCTTCATAGACTAAACTCTTCATAAACTAAACTCTTTACCTACGTAAACTACCCACACTATAACATTCCGTCCGTCATTACTCCAATAGACACGGCCCAGTAATGGCCGCGTGCGTCCGCGTGTCTGTAAATTGCTAGTATTGTTCACAACACATTGTTACTCCCTTTAAAGTAGGGTTCCGTAGCGTTTCCTAATCTTTGTTACTGTTTCGACTTTATGTGCGTTTTCCGCTTTGGGTGTGTGAGGGAAAGTAGTTTTAAAATTTTGTTTACAGCGAGTTCACAAGCGAGCTGCTAGTTTAATAAGTCGCGAGTGAGCGAGAGAATATTATACGACTATTGACTTGTATCGTAATCGTCGTATCGGCTTGTCGTTTTATGTTCAATTCGCTGCATGATCCTGCGCAATCTCAATGACCCCATAATAATTTCTGTGATTACTATTACTATATCGAAAACAAATTATGACAGAGTGCATTTTAAGATATTGATTTTGAGGAGTAAAGAGTATGTATATGTCTCGAGTTTTAAAATTACTTTACAAAACATATACACAACAAAAATGTATACGAAATTAAATATAATACCCGTCTAAATACCTATTACTGTAGCCGCCACGCGCCATATTGAATAAAATCGGCGGGAAACTCCATTTTTATGATGGCGGATTTTCGCGGTTTATTTTTTGTTGAACGATGATAAATCGGCGCGCTAATATTTCCGCTTCCGGTGCTAATGGCGGATAGGAATATGGATATTGATGTTTTTGCTCTTTTGTGGGGATGGAGGGGGAGGATATTTTATGGATGCAATAAAATGGTAAGTAAACGGTAGTCTCCTATTTGCGGTTTAATTGTTTAGTTTATTTACTCACTGTACTGATTGATGTCATGATGTGCCTAGTGAGATGAGAGGTCTTTGTCCAGAAGTGGAAATCACAGGCATTCGGTACTTTTTTATTTATTTATAATATTTATTTGTTTTTCTTTCGGAATTATTTCACTGGTACATAAATTAAAGCTTGCTTTTATTAAATCCAGGGGTTACAAATTACCGCCTACGGAATCTTTGTTATATTACATTACCTTTACATATTCTTACATTTATAAATATTCGTACATATTTTAAAACTAAGTCCACCGCCGCGTCCGAATATTTTAGATCAGTTTCATCTCAAAATTCCCATTGCAACAGTTTTCGAAGCGGGTTTCACTGACACATCTCATCTTCTTCAACTTTGACGATCTCTATACGCCTGTGGTTGGTGAATCTGGCTCCGCACCGCTCCGGTCCGCTTCTATGCAAACGTACCCTTAACGTGAGTAAAACCGCAGGGAGCTAGTAATAGCCAAAGTTGACTTAAAGTTAGATCCGTAGACAAACACAGCGGACCAATCAATAAAGATTATTAGCGTGACGTCATACAGTGGCCACTCGTGTCATCTGGTAACGTGATTGTGGAAATTGTGCGGGAGTGTGCGAGAGGGGAGCAGTTTGAAGAAAATCGAATAATTACAAAATAATGATGGATTTTCTTTTATAATTTATAATAATTTAATTTTCTTTAATAATTTAATTTTCGTATCGGGGTTGCTAAAGTGCAGTCAAACCCATTTTATTTTTAAATAGAATTTGTTTCTTTAAAAAAAATCACCAGACGACAATAGACAATTTGTGAGGTATGTTTCACGCAAAAACTACTGAATATATTAGGATGAAATTTTACAATAATATAGGTTATACATCAGTTTACCACACAGGAGACATTTTTTTCCGAAATTCCCGCGGGAACTTGAATAACGCGGGTAAGACCGATACTAGTGCATTCATTATATTCGAAATGGTGCTTCTCTATCCTATACCATCATCCAGTCAATAGATCAATAAAGATTATTATAACACTCATGAATATGTGCGTTGCGGTGCATCGGCGCGGCGGTGCGGCAGTGCGGTCGCTGCATTAGAGTAATTGGATGTAAGCAAATATTGTAAACAGGGGAGGATCGAGATGTTGAGCCGACTGTGTCGGGAAAAGAAAGTATGTTTATGTTAAGGTGTATGATGTTTTGAAGAAAAAGCATATATACGGTCGATTTGAGAATCCGCCTCCTTTTTTAAGTCGGTTTAAATAGAGTTTCTGTGAGTTTAATGTATTAAAAGTAATTAGATTTGAGAATGTTTTTGTTTTTGGTTTCTTAATTGTATTACACCCATTGTGATCAATCATGTCTCTGTAGCGAAATGATACCTAGCTGTATTTTTTGACTTTGTAAATAGTATCAATAATATCTAATAGGATCTCCAATAAAAATATAAAAGTAGATGATAACAAAACCAAATTAAGAAGTTATATCGAATAAATATTTATAAACATATGAAAAAAATATATGTAATACAAAAATGTATTAATTATTTATTAATCATAGTTAACACAATACTTAAAGAACCACACTGACACTAATAATATAATACTTCTAATTCCTACTTACTACTAATATCTTAATCCTATAAAAGGGCTACTTATCAAGTTCTCAAATCCACCGCGACCACCCTGTATACTATATTCACCCCGCGACCACCCTGTATAACATGCTGTATTCATTTCGATTGTAATGCACCCTCGTTGATTAGTTAGTTTTCTTTGGGTTTTACATTAATTTTATGGTTTATAGTAGTTAGGATTATGGATATTGGTAGTTTGGGATTTGGGTGTGGGTGGGTTTTTGGTTACGATATAAAGGATTGTATTTAATAGTGTATGTTTATCTTTATTTTCACTAATTTTTTTTCTTTATTTTTTAACTAAGATTTTTTAATTTAATATGGTATACAAAATCTTCAAAATTTATTTTACTCAAGTATCGTAACTAGAGTCACTTGGTACCACTTGGTACAAAGGTACGTAAAAAGCCTCTTTGGCACTGAAAACGAATAAATAATATTAGATTTTGAATTAGTAGGAATAAAAATGTATATACGCGATACAATACTACGCGATCTGCACATTAACTAAGAGGAAAATAATTCCAAAACAACATTCATTAACAAAAGCTTAAAAGCCAATTCTCTCAGTAAAATTGCAGCATCTCAAACATTGACTTTCAATTTTCTTTTCTCCATCAAAAACAATACATCCAAATAAAAAGCCCAATCACTTCCCGGACATTAATAACAATAGAAAATATTTCCCGGATCAACTGCGAGCTAGAGGACGCGGCGCAGGATGCACCCTTGCGGCACACCCCAACATTAACGACAGTTTTAATCAAAAACTCGTGGGTGTGAAATCCAAACAAATAGGGGACCATGCTTTTCCCATAATGATAATGAAAAAAACACAAAAAAACACGTAAAAATATTAATTTTGTATGCAATGAACACGTGCGATAGTGTCCAACGCGTATCTGAAATCAAATTACGGTGAGTCAATAATTACAGTGATTGGAGTTGTGATTTTTGAACGATGAGATTGACTTTTATTGTCTTTTTGATTAGAACGTCCGTTTGTTTGTGCGGCTTATGGGAAAGGTAAACTGAAGGTGTAATTATTGTAATGGTGCGGTTGATACCGATGGTGTAACGTGATTGTTTGAAGGGACATTTTACTTTGTCAATATTTTACAAACTTCTGAATTCAATATTCTTATAAGATTTGGTTCTTGTTTGGATAATGATTCTTACAAGATTATTTACTAGATGCTTGCAGTAGCTTTCCTGTAATTTGATATTATAAGGCGTCATTTTTATTTAGCAAGTTTACCATCCGCGAGTAGTCGAGTTCCATAGATTTCGCGATCTATTATTCTTGGTTCAATCTTTTTGAATTGGATCTACGTTTATGGATAGACTTCACTTTTAATTTATTTTTTTATCTTTTATCGTTTCGGCCCCTTTTCGAAGTCTTCTGTGAGCACAGTTCCTGTAAAGGAACCGAATTGTTTCAATTCAAAGAGAGAAGAGTTCGCTTCAAGTTAGAAATCAGTATTTATCAGATTTACCAATAATTCCACCCACACTTACAAATAAAGTTGACGAACTAACAGAACCTCTGATAGACTAACAAACTTCATACCAGTAGCGTCATCGCTGTAAACTGAAACTAACTCATATCTCCAAAATCCTACAAGCAAGATACACCCTCTCCAATATGCTAATGATGAAAATCATACATCATTAACCCCATTAAAAATTACAATCGACTACCCAAATTCACTACAAGTTAATTCAAAAACGGCATCTAAAATTGCACAGGCAAGCAAAATAATATTAATAAAGAAGTATAATTGAATTATGCGCGTGCGCAATGAGCCGAGGTAAGTCGGCCGCTAAACTGCGCATATGTGCAGTGTAGCGCGAATGGTTTTGATACTTGAGTTACAAAATTAATTTACAATGTCTAGGGCAAACGAGACGCATGCACTCTATGATAGATGAGTATATATAAACGTCACATGGATTTTGAAAGGTGTCAAATTAATTCTTAGGAAGATTTGTATCTACTCTCAATGATAAAGGGTATTGTTTCTATATAAGTATTGATTACATATAGACGAAATGAAAATAACATAAACATTATTGAACAATCAAAATAAATTATTCAATAAATTAAATTTTTAACAAACAGTTTATTTATTATTAAAATAACAAAACACTCTATTTTAATTATCACCCAGTTATAGATAATACTTGAACAAATATGACGTTGTCAATCAAATTTTACATATTTGACATTTGTGTATTTGAATTTGATATTCTATTTCGCAATAAGTCTCATAAAGTATCAACACACTACCGCTCGCCCCATCCCTCAACGCCGGCACACTTTGGGGTGACTTTGACGGACATCTAAAAGAAAAATATTTTCAATGCATCATGAATACATTAATTAAATAATGCAATATTCATATTATATTGTAATGAAACGAATATGTCCGTGCGTCAGTATGTTTTAGTGAAGGGGTAAATTAAAAATAATTGCGATTCTTTTTGTAACTAATGATTGACAACTGTAAGGTAATTTTTTATGGAGCCCGATCTTTTTGCATGTTATACATTATTAGAAAATATATTGTTTAAATTGTTGATGTTTATTATACGAGTATATTAATAAAATAACCCTTTCTTTGTAGTTGGGTAAAAATAAACATGCTAATTTTTGATCACATATTTATTAATTATAATATCATGGTTAGTATAGCATATGTACATGGTTACCGCGCCCCACGGTGTTACCCGCGTTGGACCAGTTCTTGCGAAAATTTCGGGATAAAATGTATCCCATGTGTTTTTCTGATGTATAACCTACATTACTGTAAAGTTTCATCCATATCCGTCCAGTAGTTTTTTTTGAGAAAGAGTAACAAACTACGTACATCCTCACAAACTTTCGCATTTACTTGGTAATGAGTTTGTTATATTTTCAATTACCGTTTGTTCATTCCTCTGTAAAAAAGAGCCTCAACATGCCTGCACGTGAACATGCCTTGTCTTTATGTAATGATATTAAAACCTTATTACAACCCCTCGGTAAAACATCTAGTAACACATGCGTGATGATCGGTAAAAAATAACTTCAAATATATTGATATTAATGATCTGCATTGAATTTTGATAATCATCGTTCATCTCATCGTTATGAATATCGATTACTAGTTTTGTAAGGGTTGGTCTAGTATTAGAGGTGAAGTATCATTTTCAACCCTTGATAAAAAAGGTGTCAAAAATTTAAAATTTAAAAGTAAATTCGTTCTATTTACAAGATTTATAACTCGAGAACGGCTTTATTTTTTATTTTATTTCCCTTGGTCCGGAATAGCATAGTAATAAGTAAGTAATAAGATCCTAAAATGCCCACAGCGCGGTGCGGGGACGTGTGCACTGCGAGAAAAACCGCAGGGCACAGCTAGTTAAATAGTTTAGCTATACCGCTTTTTTTATAAGCGCTCTTAACTAAAACACTGTAAATGAATAAATGTAATAATAAATGTTCTTTGTCTCTTATACTATTTGGAAAATAGCGTACTTAAGTCGAAAAAATCTTAAACCTGCTGGACCACACTTTAGGAAATAGTTCTCTTGATCGGCAACTGGTTGTGAAAACTGGTTGCGAAGTACGAAAGCTACAGGAAGGATTTCATGATTTATGATGATTGATGCGTACATTAGTTTTTAAATTTCACTTTTTGCATTAAAATAATCTTAAATAGACACCAAATATATTACAAACATTTTTTCAAAAGGGGTTGCTTACGTCACCATCGACCAGAGACAATCCATCTATAAACCACAAAGGATACAACCCATTGGTCACGTGACCTCAACCTGTCGTATTAGACATCGGATAATTTATACGCCTGATAAGTGAGACGCCATCAAGGAATGTCCGGCTGTCTGTAGGATTGTTTATATCTAAATCTTTGAGGACTTAGCTAATGTGAGGTGATGACACAGATTGGATAGAAGTTAGTATGGTATGTAAAACAGTACTTACTTTAGTATAGTGTAGGTATACGTATTGTGACCAGAAAAATGTTACAAACCGTAACAAATTGTACACAAACCCTGTTATCGGTTTTTAGACTGTTTTAAGGCCTCCGACAAGGTTTAATCATTAAAACAACTGGGACTGATTGCTTAAGATGAGCTGTACGTTATTTTAAAATTGGCAGAGGTTAGGGTGCGTTTCCATAAGGAGTGGAGAGGTGCGGAGCCCAATTCACCAATCACAGCGCATTGGGTTTGTCGAACAACGCATTGACATTGTCAAAATCTTTTCGTAATGCGTTGTGATTGGTCAGTTGAGCTCCGCACAGCACCGCTCCGCTTCAATCGAAACAAAGTCAAAATCAAATATTTTTATGCAGTTTTGACTCCAAAGAGGCTCTTTTGAACGAACCACCCTTAACATACAAAATAAAATAAATAACAAATAAAAATTCTTATTCATAAAAAAACGCACTCTTAAAGGTATGAGTTGGATCAGCGACTGCAGCAGTCGACTGCAACTGCAGACACAGCTTCACTACTAGTTTCTATGAAATTTCGAGCGCACGGTGACACTTCTGCTGCGGTTGATAGTCGCCCTGCTGCCTGCTGTCTGCAGTCGACTGCAGCAGTCGCTGATCCAACTCATACCTTAACATCCACTGAAAGGTACAGATTTTGAGTAGAAAAAGATCTGTAACTAAAGAAAGGTATATCAGTCCAGTGAGAAGATTAGGTGCATTTACCTTTAACAAATAGGTACATACAATGTATTTCACAATGTCATGTTTTCCTACCAGTCTTTTAAATAAACACGAAACATATGTCCACTAACAACAATATCAAACCATATGGAGTCAGGATTAGGTAGCCGATAACACTATGTCATAGCTTTTAACTCTATTTGTCGAAGTACTTCAGATAAACGAATTATCAGATGATAAGGAATTGACACGGGGCGAGTTAATCGGATGGTTTGAGTTAATAACTTAAAAGCGTTGCGATGGGAAACTTGGGATACATTTTATCCCGAAATTCCGGCAGGAAAGAGTACAACGCGGGTAACACCGCGGGGTGCTAATTGAACATCGAGTCAATATGATTGTTGCAAGAATTGTTTAACTTTGTTTTCGTCTTTTCCCTAAAAAAAAGTAAGTTCGTTAATAGGTTAGTAGTTGCCATACTCGTGTCGGAGTTTTTAGACCGCCTAAAGACCTCCGTCGTGGTCTGACGAATAAAACAACCGGACACTGAGAATTGTACGTGCCCTGTATATCAAAAAAGGTAAAAGGTAATTTATTTCCTATAAGTTTTCGTTCTGTTCTCTTGTCATTATTTACGTAAATATTTATTACTTTTATAGCAGGAATTTCACTGTCTTTATTTAAGAAATCGTCCATATATATTTGCAGTCTTCATCAACTATAAAACCTACTACATATACCTGTACGTCCATCATAAGAAACATAAACATAAAATCGCCACAGACAACATATTTTAAGTCTAATCTACACTAATAAAAGTCAGGACCTGTATTCGAAGCATAAATTAAGCGCAGTCCACACTGGCGAAGCACTCGAATCGTAAAGATAAGCGTGTGTTTACAAAACGTTCCAACCACATTATCTACAGTGTGTAGCGGCCGTTATCATCGATCAAAGACTGTGTGTACTCGCCTTTATCGTACATATTTGTTGCAAACATAGAATTGATTATTGGACTTATTTCAATAGTTTTAAGGTAAGTTCCTTATATGAGAGAATCTATCTATCCTACTAAGATTATAAATGCAAAAGTTGGTGAGGAGGTATGTATGTACGTATATTACGTAATGTTTGTTACTCTTTCACGAAAAACTTACAGGACGGATTTGGATGAAACTTAACAGTAATACATCAGAATAACACATGAGATACATATAGGTATATGAACCTCTTTAAACTTAGATACATACTTCAATGGGAATGTTATAGACTATACTAGCAGCGCCCCGCGGCTTTGCCCGCGTTGAGCCCGTTCCCGTAGGAATTTTCTTGCACTTACGTCACTTAAGAACCTTCCTGCCAAATTTCATGTTTCTAGGTGTAGCGGTTGAGGCTGTGCGTTGCTTATCAGTCAGTCAGTCAGGACTTTGAATTTTATATATATAGATTTTTCATCCCGAAATTCGCACGGCAACGGGAAAAACGCGGGTAAAACTGCGGGGAGCTGCTCGTAAAAACTGCTTCAGTTTTAACTGAATCTGAGCACTACTTATCCTGAAGATAGTCATTTCTTATACGATGTCTGTTCTTATCAAGAGATACTAACAATCTGAGCATGTCAACTCTTGGGCGGTCAAAAAAATAAAATCTATACTAGTAATATTTTGTTCATCCCGAAATTCCTACAGGAATGGATACAACGCGGGTAAAACCGCGGGGCGCTGCTAGTATGAGTATAAATAGATAATTATCCAAAATCATTCACATCGAAAGCAAGAAAAACCGCACCCAATAATTAGGTCACAAACACACCAAAAAAAGTTCCCAAAAGGCTATCTCCAAAAAAATCTGTTCTATTAACAAAAAGCTCCCGAAAGCTCTATTCTGCGGCGTTAAGTGAAGCTTACACCGCGCGCCATTACGGAACTTAGAGGAAATATAATCTTTGTAATATGGTCACGTCTTGAGAGAACGGCGGGAGATAATACCGGTAGCGGGCGCGCACTGCGGGTGGAAAACGAGGCGGTTATTTTTGTGGTGATTTGTGTAATTTTTAACCCCTAACGCAAGAGGGGTGTTATATGTTTGACATCGATGTCTGTGTGTCTCTCTGGCACCGTAGCTCTAAAATTGATGAACCGTTTTCGATGTGATTTTACTTTATTTGCCAATTTCTTTGAGTTGGTTTTTAGCTATGTTTGGTAAAAATCGATCTCGCCGTTATAGCGCAGGGGGTTTTGAATTTTTTAATTTAACTTATTTACTGAATATTAATATTTAATAGAACACTTTCTTCAAGTTATTTAATTATATTTATTTTGTATTTAGCATTAAAGGTCAGTTTAGGTATGTAATTTAATCATGGTGTTTTATTATAAGCACTGAGTGAAAAGATTCCTTATAATAACAAAATTCTAATATTTTAATCGAACATTGATATTCATAGACTTTGCTCAGCTGTGACAGTAGAGGCCTACTAAATTTAAACTTCCATTCATTACAGTAGCCGCACCCTAAAATCTACCCAGTGCGTAAGTCGCGCCCCACACTCAGCGGATTACTTACGCGTCGCGTCAAAGATTTGACGGATGGAATCGACGGCGCGTCGCATCGCGCAGCATTGTGTTGTGTCAGCTATGTGACAAAATGGACTACTGTTCAAAGGTATTGTATGAAACTAGTGGCTAATGTATATATGTTTATATTTTGAAGTGACGGATAAAGGTTCTGTGCTCGATATATGTATACATACCTAATAACTTCAATTGATCTCTTTGTTTCTCTTAGATATCCAATAATGCATCAGCCTTTTTTGGAAAAAAGTACTCGCGAAAATTATTTTTGGCTTGAAATATCACGTGATCACGAGAAGAAAGAAAATATTTATTGACTAGCGACCCGCCCTCGCTTCGCTTCGGGTAATCAAGATTTCATGTAGGAAAATCGGGATAAAACATTGCGTGTCTCCCGTAGGAATATACACAATCAAAATTTCAAGTGGGAAATTGGGGATAAAATATTACATGTCTCCCGCGAGTATATATGTATACACAATCAAGGTTTCATGTGAGGAAGAATTCGGGATAATACCTTTATAGCACGTCTTCGTCGTTCGTAGTTCGTAGGTAGGTACCTATATCTCCGCGCGCTTTGACCGCACGAAACAGTAAGTAGCCATAAGAGACCCGCCATCGAGCATTACTATTTTGTAAGCAGCGCCCCGCGATTTTACCCGCGTTGTGGCCGTTCCCGTGGGAATTTCGGGAATTTTTTTACATAAAAACCTTCCTCTTGAATCACTCTACCTATTACAAAAAAACCGCATCAAAATCCGTTGCGTAATTTTAAAGATTTAAGCATACAGACAAACAGACACGAAACAGAGACGACTTTATTTTATACTATGTAGTGATATTTCTCATCATAACTCTGAAACTAACTGTCCGATTTTAATAATTTAAAGAGGTACACAAAGAAACATGAAATCGGGATAAAACATTGCGTGTCTCCCGCAGGAATATACACAATCAAAATTTCAAGTGGGAAATTGGGGATAAAATATTACATGTCTCGCGCGAGTATATATGTATACACAATCAAGATTTCATGTGAGGAAGAATTCGGGATAATACCTACATAGCACGTCTTCGTCGTTCGTAGTTCGTAGGTAGGTACCTATATCCCCGCGCGCTTTGACCGCACGAAACAGTAAGTAGCCATAAGAGACCCGCCATCGAGCATTACTATTTTGTAAGCAGCGCCCCGCGGTTTTACCCGCGTTGTGGCCGTTCCCGTGGGAATTTTGGGAATTTTTTTGCATAAAAACCTTCCTCTTGAATCACTCTACCTATTACAAAAAAACCGCATCAAAATCCGTTGCGTAATTTTAAAGATTTAAGCATACAGACAAACAGACACGAAACAGAGACGACTTTATTTTATACTATGTAGTGATATTTCTCATCATAACTCTGAAACTAACTGTCCGATTTTAATAATTTAAAGAGGTACACAAAGAAACATAATTAACCTTGATTGTAGAGCCATTTATTTTGATGTAGATTCATATCATCATATGAATATCATCAACTTAAAATTACACTCCTTTTTTAACTAATTAATTTTAACTTAAAACGGTTATTGTGTCTTAACTATAATAGTTAGACATATGCCCTCGCGAACTTATTTGTTCGCAATGATATGTACTTTGATTGTGTAGAACATTGTTTTTGTGTATCATCAATAGATTTAGCAGCGCACGCCAATAACCAATTTTTTTTAGGCATGTTTTTCATACCTTGGGTTACATATACCCGCGTTGTGCCCGTTCCCGTGGGAATTTCGGGAATAAATATAGCCTATGTCACTCAGGGATAGTGTAGCTTTCGAATGGTGAAAGAATTTTTTAATTCGGTGCAGTAGTTTCAGAGCCTATTCGAAACAAACAAACAAACAAACAAAAAATCAAACCTTTCCTCTTTATAATATTAGTATAGACTAAGTGTCAATGACATTGAGTTAGGTCAAGTTACAAGCTGTCTGTCTGTGTATCAATCGGTAAATTATCAAAATTATACAAAATACAATAACATCTTTCTCGCATCTAAGTATACCAAAAATAATAGATGCTTAAGTAAATAAATTAATAAAAATAATTTGTTGCTTTTTAAGTATCTGGTACAATTATCTTATTATGCAACCATTTATTTATACAAAAAACGATGTCCCATTCTCACTTTACACCAAAATACGAAAAAACAACCTAATTCCATTCAAATTACTCACAAACCCGTAAATACAAAGTAATGCAACATTTAAGTAGTGCCAGTAAAAGCGCAACGAAATAAACAAACAGTTTTTCTTAGGGCAATCCGACACTGCCCGAGTTTACGTAATCGCATCAAGCAGTGAGCGTAAAATCCGCTGTGTGTAGCGTCGCCCTAAGACCGAGATTTTATAAAAATCAAAAGTAGATTGTGTTTTGTTCTATGGCGGCGTCTTTGCTCTTTTGGTGATACTTTTTTTAACCAACTTCAAAAAAAGAAATCTCTGTTCATCGGATTTTTTTAGGGTTTTAAAGTTTTGGGATGCTGTGAAGTAGACATAATGAGTAGAAGATTAGAATAGTTAATCTTATTGTAGCGAGAGCTGCAAATGTCGACACTTTTTGTTACCGATGACACCCTGATTTTTTCAAGTGCAACTAGACCTTATTCACCGCAGCATTCGACATGCGTTGACAGTATTTGAACCAAGGACGTGTGAAGTAACTGATGACCAAATATTATAGACGTTTGCCCTATATACTACTATTTTTTTAGAGTATTTTTATCACACCACCCACTTGAAATTTAAAGTTTGTCAAGACAGAAATAAGTCCTTCTTCCTAGAGAAGTCTATGCGTAAATGTTTCAGCCAGTTACTATAATAATCTCAAACAAAAACTCAAACAAAGTCTTAATAACTCAGTCATTTCTCCTAACGTCACGTTCCGAGAACAAACTCATCTAATTTGGTCCAGCCGTAACAGCAATTGCTCTATTTGTTAACATTCTTAACAGGTTGGGTAAGATTGTGAAGGTTTTTTGGTTGGGTTCTGTACAATATTGCGTCGCCAAGCAGTGAGATAATAATAGGTATAATTTGATATTATTAGTGACTAGCAGTGCCCCGCGGTTTTACCCGCGTTGTGCCCGTTCCCGTGGGAATTTCGGGAATTTTATTACATAAAAACCTTCCTCTTGAATCACTCTATCTATTACAAAGAACCGCATCAAAATCCGTTGCGTAATTTTAAAGATTTAAGCATACAGACAAACAGACAAACAGAAGACAAACAGACGTGACTTTGTTTTATACTATGTAGTGATACATAACATTGACAGGGTTTTCTGTCGATCCCATAAAGATAATCTATTAAAACTCACAAAACAGTACCGTATTTTAAACTAGATGGAGTTAAAGACAACTCGTCGCTTTGGATACTACAGTATCCGTGGACGTATGACGCTACTTTTTTTTTGGATGTCGTACTATCCATGGACGTTTGAGTGGATATAAGAGATGTAAAAACTCCAAAATTGACTTCTAACTTATTTAAATTCAACTATTAAGGTAGACAAATTGACTTCCGTTTCCTCGCCGAGCCCGCGGACCCCTAAACCCTAACATCTCTCTCCAGTGAGGTCTAATTTGATTAGTGGCTCCTCCAGTCATTAACATGGTAGCGAGTGAGTCGCGGGTTCGATCATACTGGAGCTATTTATAGATTGGAACTATTTTGAGAGTAAAAGTACAATAACGCCCGTACTCAGAGACGTCAAATGTACTCAGAGACGTCATGAGTGATTTTGACATTATAATGTATGAAAAATCATGTTGATTTGAAAGTCAGTTTTGGATCAGTAAAAAAGTAAGTCCGAGTATAGGTTAGTGGCCAACCCTGGTGTCGAAGTTATTAGACCGCCTAAAGGCCTTCAACATGGTCTAACGATTTCAACAACCGGGACCGATAATTTAACCTGCCCTCCAAAGCACGGTAGCGCTCAGATAGAAATGCCACTATCGGCCACCCATCCAGCTAAGGGTCGAGCTGCAAGTTGCTTAATAATTGCAATGAACTAACATCACTTAGTCAAACGACGCTATGAGCGCTTCAGTTAAAAACAATTGAACAATAGTGATACCTTAAACTAGTCCAAAAATACCACAATGACGTCACCTCGATGTCGCCCGAAGAATTTCAACAGCTAGTTATAAAGCGTTATCTAAAGGTCGCGCCACACTTGGCGCCAGCCGCCTCGTGTGCGGTAAACCTTAGTTTTTATCTTACCCTTATGGTGACACCACTAATTAGGTAACTTTTTGACAGAGGAATTTAGCAGTCATTTGTTTTTGTCTTTTGTTAGTCTATTAGCGAAATGAGGAGGTTGTTTGTTTATGGTGTTAATAGATGTCATTTTGATTTGAGTTTAAAGAGACAAAAATTCTTATTCATATTGTCTAGGATTTCTTAATGATATTAGTTATTAAACCTGTTATGGAACCTATTTTTTTATTTATTTGTATTTTATAGCAGATATAACTGAAAGAAAACAGCGATATATTGCGACTGCGGAATCGCCCTGCTACAATATTATCCTTCAAACACTCTGAGAGCAGAATTAGTAGCAACTTAAGACAAACAATTAAAATAATATATTAATACCCATTACAGACAGACAGACAGACAAAGAGATTCAATAGACGTAGAACCGGATGCGACGCCAACCGGAAACGGAAACTGAGCGGAAGCCGCTGACCGGAAGTGATGGTTCGGTATTGATTGGTTCGAATTCATTACGTAAGGGTCGCGTGTGTGTGTGTGTGTGTTGACTTGTGGGTATGGTTGACTGGAGGAGATCGCTTTTATACAATTATAGCAGCGCCCCGCGGTTTTACCCGCGTTGTACCCGTTCCCGTAGGAATTTCGGGATGAAAAATAGCCTATAACCTTCCCGTTGAATGTGGCTATCTATTACAAAAAGAATTATTTAAATCGGTTCAGTAGTTTCTGAGATTAGCGCGTTTAAACAAACAAACAAACAAAACAAACTCTTCAGCTTTATAATATTAGTATAGATACATTTGGCTTTGTTGATTTTCCATCAATTCGTTCATTTCGAATAGGTAAGTGGCCTGAGTCTGAGTTTTGAACCGCCTAAAAGTAACGACGTAGTCTAACGATTGAAACAACCGGGACCGACTGCTTAACGTGCTCAGATAGAAATGCCACCATCGGCCACCGATCCAAGTAGGGGTCGAGCTGCACGTGGCTTAACAATTGTAGTCATCAATCAGGTATATTACTATATTTAGTTATTTTTTATGCATCCGTACTATTGAAGTTAGTTGGAAAAAGGATCAACTACCGCGGTCAAGCTTTACTAAGCGTAGGTCACCTAACCGAACTAAAATTATAATGAATACCTAATTAAAAATAGTACTTCATTGCTTCGGGAGTTCGTACAAAAAGTAAAGTAAATAAAGTAGGTATACGACATGGTCTGACGATTAATACAACTGGGCCAACGTGCCCTCCGAAGCACGGTAGCGCTCAGATAGAAATGCCACTATCGGCCACCCATCCAAGTAGTAATGATTAACCATGTGATTAACTAAATAAATCTCAAATGAAATATTACAACTATTTCACATAGAAACTTATTTTTTCTTTCACTTCCTCCTACAGTAAAAGCTCCGCCACTTCCATGTTCCTAAAACACTTAAACATCTGCTTCTAAGTGCTTTTATTTTTATCTTTATCTCTTAAACTCTGTTATCTATGGAGTGTCGACGTAACGGCGCGAAAAAGAGGCGCCGAACGACCGAAAATAGTGAAAGAGAGACGTTTTGCGTCACATGTTTAGTTTTTTATGCCTTTTCTACATCAAAATGTGATTTTTTTAACGAATTCTGCGATAAAATGCATAGCTTTTTCTAAATTTGACGTTTTTGCGATAAATTGTGCTTTTTTGGTAATATGTGTTTTTTGCATTAATTTGGTGACACCTCACACGTTGTGAGCTTATTAGAGAAGGAATTTATTGTTTATTAAAGAAAAGATTATGAGATAATTGTAATGTTATTTAGGATCTGTTGATATTCAGCGAGTTGACATGTTGGTGTTGCTAGTCGGCGAGTATTAGCCTGTAATGTCCCACTGCTGGGCAAAGGCCTTTCATCTCACTGAAGATATCAGTACAGTTAGGAGGTGTCGGTGAGATCACAAAAAAAACATCGTTTGACGCTCGTATTCCACTAAACTCGCCAGTTTGCAATCTGTAAAGCACCTCCGTACCTTAAGGCTTGGATACCCCAGCCATTTCGACATTTGAGGGGGTGAAGCAGGCGGTGAAGCCGGGGAGGAATAGTACGCGCAGCGGCCGTCGCGGCGGCGCGGCGCTGACGTCACTCTATGAGATACGGGGCCCGCGTGCGGTCGTTTTGTAACAGAAGATTGCGAAGCGCTTAATTATCTAATTCACATAATAAAAATCAGTAGTAGATATTGAATTGGGTAGAATAGTCATCACATTGATAAAATAGTTTCTAACAATCAACATTTTATCGCATTTTGTATTTATCTAAATTACGTACATATCCTATCCTACTAATATTATAAATGCGAAAGTTTGTGAGGATGGATGTATGTATGGATGTATGTATGTTTGTTGCTCTTTCACGCAAAAACTACTGAACAGGTTATATAAGCTACAATTTATAATGAATTTGTGTAATTTTGGTCGTAATAAATAAGTATTTGTAAAGCAAGTCGGAGAAAAATCACCACCGTACTGGTTTGACACATGTGACATGGTCGCCATGCGACGGCCTCCGTATGAGCACGAAGCATCGCCGAGTAGTTCCGATATACGTATGTCTTATATTTTAGTCGTTAATTTCAACGTGTGACGTGTCGTTACGATAGCATAACATTGCAATTAGTGAATGAAACCTAAGTACAGGAAGAATCATTTTGCTTATCTCGAAGGCCGCGGGTTCGAATCCGAACATTACGATTCATTTTTATTTTCTCACATTAGTTTATCAAAACTCTTTTTCATTTGAGGTTGTGTAAAGTACCTTAATATTTTAGAAAAAATCTTAAAAAATATGCTGTATAAAATAAATTATCAAAATCGAAACACCTATTATAGGTATTTTTCGTTTAATTAATTTACCACTTTATCTATTGACTACTTTTGGAAATAAACCGTCTTATAAAATTTTATCCTACTAACCTACTAATCCTACTTCCTACTTCCTACTAATATTATAAATGCGAATGTTTGTGAGGATGGATGTATGGATGGAAAAAAATCTGCCCTCTAAGAGCTATCTTGGCGTGCGCTGCCTAAACTATTGGAGTTACACAAAGATGATGTACTCGTTTGTCTTTCGCATTAAGTCAGTGGTCGGCAACCTTTTGACAGGCAAGGGCCACAAAGTAGCCAAATAAAGTAAGACGGGCCGCTTTTGTGACATAGGGGTATATGCGGAACCAAGAGAGTGCTACAATACGCAGGTGGGAGTGTGCTACGACGCGGAGGTAGCTACGATGCGGAGGTAGGAGTGCGCTACGTTGTGGAGGCGGAAGTGTGAAGAATATTAGACACATAATGTCGTTGGCCAAATGATAGTTTGTTGCTAATGGTGGTTCTACCTACTATGTTTACTTCTTTAAGATATTTTTATATTGCCACAAGTGACGGCCACAAGTGACGTGTACGTGCGGGCGAGCAAGTAGTAACTAAAATAGAATAGTAAATTAAAGGAACTTGGGATACTATGGACCCTGGCCCAATGCACAACAGTGGCATGACTTATTTACAAGTCACTCTTTGACGGTCATATCGAAATCGACGGCCAACTCGGTGTTATGGCTACCGAAGAATAGAGTTGGGCTATGTTATGGACCATAACCGTGTTGCTCAACAGTAACATGACCCATGTCATTTGAAAGCAAAAGGCGCCTCTTTTTGCTTCGGTTTAATAAAAAAATGTTTTAAACCATAAACATATCACCAAACTTAATGTGGCAGACTAAATTCCATGCGAGCGAAGCCGCGGGCAAAAGCTAGTGTTTTATAATAACCTATTTTGAAAAAAGTTTATTTTTATTATAATGTCACAATAATCACATTTTAGGCGGCCCCTAGACCTACAATAACATTGTACAATATATTTAATTGTGCAATAAGATTGAATTGCGTTTGGATCCAAACGGTCAATTATATTGCACAATAAGAAAATCGTGCAATGTTTTCTTGTTCAGTCGAAGGATAGTTTGATCCCGAGCAACATATCAAATTATTGCGCAATACTGACCCTACACGAAGCAATAAAAAATATGATGCAATAAAAATTAAACTCGCTCAAACTTTCGTTCAATCATTGCGCAGTCTTCAATATTAGCCCAAGACGATCAATTATATTGCACAATATTCAATATAATTGATCGTTTAGGGGCGCCGCCTTAATAAAATATAGAAAAAAAAGACGTGTGGCACTCGGGGACTGCCGCGGTAAAGCTATTGCATAGTTATTTTTTCTATCACTAGATGGCGTTAGTGGGGAGCGATAGGTTTTTTTTTCTATCATTAGATGGCGTTAGTGGGGAGCCTTAGGTTTTTTGCGCGAGGTTTTTTCGTTACGGAATTTCTGGATTCGGTCCCCGCGCTCAAGGCCCGCGATAGAAGCTATGCAATAGCTTAAAATATAGAAAAAAACAATAAGATCTCAATGAGAAAACACTATGAAGTTTCGTAGCACTGGAATGAAAAAAGCGACACACGTCCGACTAGCACGGCGCCTCAGCGCATACTGTCACTCTGGGTACAAAAGAGCGAGAAACACTACGGCGCGGAAATTGTAATGGCGACTCATTCGCAAGAATCTACCACCTTTCGTTGGAAATTTATTTTAATTACAAATATAATATTGAAACAAAAATTTTACTCCAACAGTCCTGCGTCATAGTTTATTTTACATCACTCAAATTAATTTTAGAAATATGCGTTTGAAATTGTTTAACAAACTAAGTGTTTAAAATTCACAAAGTAAGGTATAAAAGACCCAACTTTGTGATTATTTTCTATCGAGGAAATTAATAGTCAACGTGTTTCGGAAACAGTAGTCTCATTAAACATATGATCAAGATTAAAAACAAACAAAAATTGTTCTTGTAACGTTAAGACTTTTGGCTAAAAAATTGTTTAAAGTAGCCCGTTTTAGGAACTCATAGGCCCTTAAAGTGAAGAATAGTAAATAATCTAACTAAAGTTTAGCAAAATTCAGGCAATTGTATATTCCACTAGCTGTGCCCCGCGGGGTCACCCGCAGGCCGCAGCGCCCCCGTTCCCGTGGGAATTTTGAGATTTTTATTCCTTATTTTTCTTATATAAAAACCTTGTCCTGACAATAAGGAACACATTAAAAAAATAATCATCCAATTTGGGCAGTCGTTCTGAAGTTATGCGCTTACCAACACATTTTGCAATTCATTTTTATATTATAGATTTCATTTTAATATTTATAAATTTAAATACAAAACAAATTGTAACTTTTGCTAAGAAAGGCAAAAGTATTAATAATAACTACCTATTAGGTACTATAGAAGAAGAGAGATGAAGGTACTATAAACTAAGTTATCAAGGTGGTTCTCCGACTTTGTGGTCGCACATAGAACCCATATTAAATATTACATAGGGTATTAATTAATACTAAAAGTTGCCTGTAATGTCCCAAAAAAGTGGGCAAAGGCCTCTCATCTAGCTTAGTTTAATCAAGATTTTATTGAAATTAATTAAAACATTGACAAAATTTTAAAAAATCCTTGAGAAATAATTTATTCTTTAACTTTAAATTGATTACTTACAAAATCACAATTTCCTTACCTAATAGTACCTACTAGTTTACAAGCTCCAAGTTAGCGAATTTAATAGAATCTTACATGTTTTGAGCTTTTTTTAAAATAAATTAAAGCGACCAAAGGTACAACCTACCCACTTGAATGCAAAATCCAAAACATTCAGTGAATTCGATAAAACTCGCAATCCACAACAATTGTTATAAAACACCGCTCGTAAATTAAATGCCGCTACGAACCAGACAACTAAAGCTTGGTACACACCTACCGTCGACACAGAAAATAAAAACAGAGATTAATCAAAAACAAAACCGAAGAACACCAAAGATTAACATACACAGATTAAAAAATATTCAAAAAAATACAGCTCACGGATCAAAATCATAAATCATGCTCATTATATCCGAACCGGATTATTTTTTACCGAATAAAATGTTCAAAAAAGCATCAAAAGGCTATAGGGGGGCGCCATTTTGTTGGGGTACCGTCAATTAGGGCGGGAAACGGGGAAGGAATCCGCCAATCAGGTGCGCGGGTTCGAAAAGGCGTTCTAGTTTTCGACCAATAGAATTTGAGGACGGGTTGATCATGCGCTTTCGAGTCTCACCGTAGAATTATAGCTATAACACGGCAGTGTAGGCTTGGCCTTTGACGCGAGGTGTCGTGCTGCGACACGATTATTTTTTTGTTAAAAAAAGAAACAAATGACGATGTGTCTCGCTCATAGTGTTAATTAGTGATTTGTGACTTAATTGTGTTTTAGAAGTGAATTAGCTTTTGAATATTGTGATTTTAAGCGAAAATTAAACAACGTTTCAACAAAGACGTATGACACCTTTTAGATAATATAAATTCTGGACGTTTTGTATTTTGACGTACCTACTTCTTATTTGAACACTAGTTTATAGTGCTTTTATAAAAAACATAGATAACTACAAATACTTTAAAAAAATATTAAAGTTAGATTAATTACAAAGAAAAATAAGGAAATCATAAATCTTATAAAGGAAAAACCATTAACCCTGAAGACACCACTAAGACCTACTATAAATCTCATTTAAAAAAGCGTAGGACATTATTTTTTGGTACCAAAGTGGATAATTTTTATATATAAAACGTATCAAAATCAAACTAACTGATCACAAAATTGCAGATCATAGAACAAAAAAAAAATCAATATAATTGGCCAAAAGTGTAAGTCACCACATAGCAAAATTAAAACAATCAAAATAATCAGTCAAAAGCGTAGGTCACCTCTCCGAATTGGTCACCACAAAACTCGTAGGTCACCACACAACTCGTAGGTCACCACCCAGCCCTTAGGTCACCCTACGCCCGCGTAGGTCACCGATTCAGTGCGAGGTCATCATCGCTGTGAGTTCAGGGATGGTGATGGCCAGCGGCGGGGGGGGACTCGTGCAGTCCCCAACGGAGATGATGCACCACCACAACATCATGGACACCTCGTCCCATGTGGAGATGATGCCAAGTTAGTATCAGGATCAGATGTTCAATAAGTTAGTAAGGAAGGGCAGGATAAGTTAGTTGTTAGTGTAATGATAAGTTAGTGTTTCAGTTATTTGTTATATGTTAATTGTAAAGGATCTTAGAGATGATGCCGAGTCAAGATCAGGATCAGATGTAGTACTTATGCTATTTTAGTTGTAAGAAAGGGTATGATAGTTAGTTATAAGTGTGATGATAAGTTAGGGTCAGTAGCAGTTATGTGTCATGTTAATTGTAAGGGAACTTAGAAATGATGATAAGTTAGTATCAAGATCAATTTGGTTGTTTTTTTAGTTTGAAAGAGAAACAGAGGTGTAATATTAGTAGATTAGTATCAGGATCACTTATTTTGAAACACCTAACTTAGTTGTAAGGTGCCTCAGGGATGTGATGATAAGTTAGTATCAGGATCAGTTGGTTCTAATTTGATATGCTAACCTTATTTTTGTGCTGCCAACTTAGTATCTTTTTTCATGTCAATATTTTAGTTTTATTAGGTAACTTTTTCTAACGCAGTTAATTAATTATCTCCTTTTGATCCCTTAGCATCAGAATTAGTATCAATATGGTTTCAATTAACTCTTTTGTGATACCAAGTTGAGTTGTAATTGTTATGTTAATCAGTGCTAATTAACTTTACTTATTTATTGCCTAGGTTAACCTTAAATCAATTCTAATTTGTCATTAACTGGTAATACTACTTTATGATGTCAACTTAAGTATCTAGTATCGAAATCATTACGATTGTTAAGCTACGTGCAACTCGAACCCTTGGTTGGATGGATGGGCTGGGATGGCTGATAGTGACATTTCTATCTGAGCGCTACCGTGCTTTGAAGGGCACGTTCAATTGTTTATCTAGGTTGTTTCATCATGACATGTGACATTAGGCTGTCTAGAAACTCCGGCACCAGGGTTGGCCACTAAGAGTATTCAAACTTACTTATATCCTGTTCTAAATTCAGTTTTTGCACCGAAAACTTTTGTAATGCAAGCGTGGTTATTACGCCTAATCGTCTTCACTTCACTGTGAGCGTGCGGTCTCTGGTTAACCAATCACAGCGCATTGGGACTGTCAAACAACGCATTGACATCGTCAAAATCTTTTCGAAATGCGTTCTGATTGGCTGAGCTCCGCACAGCTCCGCTTCGCTTAAATAGAAACACAATCTTAGAATCCTACACTAAGCTACTAAAGACAGACTTGACTGTCCGTCTTACCAGTCTAAAAACTGTCTAGAATAATCGATATTCAATTACTTATTTTCATTAATGATTTCAAACCATGTCTGCAAATATGCTTCGCTTGACCCGGAATTTTAATGAAGTCAAAGTTGAAAACTTGATGTTAATTAAACTCAATATATATACAGACATAACATTTTGCTTGTCACCAAAAAGACAAGACTCTTCAAAAATACGTAAACGAATCACTTTTTTCTAATCTACACTAATATTTTAAAGAGGAAAACTTTGTTTGTTTGGTTGTAATGAATAGGCTCAAAAACTACTGGACCGTTTTTAAAAATTCTTTCACCATTCGAAAGCTACATTATCCACGAGTAACATAGGCTATTTTTCATCCCGAAATTCCCACAGGAATGGACACAACGCGGGTGAAACCGCGGGGCGCTGCTAGTTATAAAAATAAAATAAGTTTTTCGCGCTAATTACATGTTTATCTATTCATTTTTTTGTAATTTACAATCGCTTTATGTTAATTTAATGTCAGTTGTCTTGGTAGGTTGTAAATATTCGTATTTTACATAAAACACGAATATTTCTCGTTTTTAATTTCACAATATGTATGAAAATTGTTATTTAATATTTATCCGTGAAAATTAGATACTTTAAAACTATAAATAAATAGCATTTTATGTTTACGTATATATACTTTAAATCCAAGTTATAAGGTTTATAAACCCTTCGCACTACAACTGTGCTATCTTACGATAGGTATCTTCAATTATGTCAAACTGGAAATATAACAACGTTGCATAGCATAGAAAAGGCACCCTAAATCTCTACTCAAATTGTTAATTTCATCAAAAACGGCTCAGTAGTTTTGCCACCAAACATCCATAAAATACTCAAATACCTATTACTCACCAGTAACCCCGCATTTTACCCGTGTTGTTGCCGTTTTCATGGAAATTTTGGGATACAAAATAGTCTATGACCTTCCTCTAAGCTAGGATGTATATAAAAAAATGAAATCGAAGCCAGTTCCTTATATTAACTCCTTCAAACAAACAAGAAATAAAACTCTTCAGCTTTATTATATCAGTGCCTATAGCATTATAGCATTATTTGTAAACCCAAAGATTGCAATTCCTAACCGTAACCTTTTAACGGATTGTCCAAATAAATCTTAGCTAACCCTAACGCAGCGTACACATTCAATTCAATTCAATTCAATTCAATTCAATTCATTTATTTATATAAAATGTAATTACATTATATTTGGCTCAGTTATCAAGACATCACCTCCCATACTAGTATAAACTGTGTCACGGAAAGGTGATACCTCTCAAACCGAGCAACAATAAAATATAGCTTACATTCTACTTTATATAAATACCTTACAAACTAACATATATACATTTATAACTATAACTATGGTCAGGGTTTATTCATCGATCGATTTGCTTCCCTGAAGCGGCGATATACGACTCCTGTGGGCCAAAAGTCTGGAGAGAAAAACATTGTCTTGTACTTCGCAGGCACTTGAAGCACATACGACTTGAATTTCGTTTCCCTTGTTGACTCCAGGCGCCGCAGGTTGAGCCGTATAGTATCCTTTGTCCAGAAACAGACCCTCTGCTGCACATATTTTAGGACGTCTTCGCCTGCGGTGTTAGAGTCCAATCTTGAAATGTACAGCGAAACAGTTGGCTCCACAACACGGAGAGTGACCTCTGTTGCTGAAGCCGCGGCGGTACCTCTTCGGTTGCGAGACGGTTTCGGTCGTCGTTTCTTCTCCACCAGGGTGAAGCCGTCCACGTCGACTTTTCTCGCTCCGTTTCCCTTCGACGCAACCACACAGTTATCCTCAGCAGCGGATACCTGCCAAGGTTTTGGTAGCGGCTGGCGGAACGCTTGCGCATAACTCTTCAGGACACGTGGAGCAGACGAAGGCGCAGCAGGCACGTGTGTCGGTAGAGGTGCCGGGGGGGCCGACGTCATCGGGGCCAGGCGGTCGTTCACTTGTGCATCGGTGTTGTTGACCGCGTTGATTGTGCTGACCGGCGAATTTTGCATATTCTTTGCACCGCGTCGCACGTTCACGTTACGTGCTGACTGCGGTGATATCGACGTCATTGGCTTATGTCGCAATGCCGCTAGCTCGGTCCTTAATTCGGCGACCACGCGTTCTGACACCTCCAGCTTGCCTTGAATGGCGGTGACCTCAGCTCTAAGGAGCGAAAAATCTCGCACTAAGTCCTTAAGATCAATCTCACCCAGAGCCACGGAGTGCAGGAAATCTGTCTGATAAGTAATTGCCATTTTAAAGGTGGCAAAAACGTTAATTCAGTCTAACATCGAGTCAGCAGTTGCGACACGACTGCTCGTGTTGACGACACAAACGCGAATCCAAAATTTTGCATTAGCAAAAATAATCCATTGCTTGCATTAGCAAAAATAATGGTCGTCCCACACCCTAAAGTTTATAAATCAATCAGTCCCCCTCTGTAGTCTCTGCTCGATTACGTATATTCACTTAAATGATTAGAATGATTCACTAAAATATTGGAAAAGTTTACGGACAAATAGAATATTGTTTTCGCTGCGAATAATTGAGTAAATATTCTACTTTGATGGATTTTCTTTGAATCAGCCTGTCTAGCACAACGAATGTGATAGAAGGTGACAAGACATCTGTCTTAACCAAGGACTTTTTGTATATTAATGCACCATGGCTTATCACCTTATTTTTTTCCTAGCGAGAGTTAAATCTCAAACGATCATAACTGATTTTTCAGCCAAAGACGACTTCTTCCATTGACGAACTTGATAAGTGAAGAGGTGAATATGGAATGAAATCATAAACCTCTTTCCTCTTCATATGGGATTCCATGTGAAGAGGTTTATGAGGTCTTCGGCTTGAAAGTCGACCACATTAGTACACTTTTAACTCTCCTAAGAAAACACTTAGTGTAAAAATACTGCGATTTTTTGATTCAGTGTAAAGACAGTCTAGCTAGACCTGCATCTGCATTAGTCCTTAACGCTAGGCATTGGGGATAGCGCGTGAAATTCGTATTTATATTTAAACGAACGTTAAAAAGGCATAAAATTACATAAAGAGGGAATTGATTTTACACTTGTTTTCTGGGACTCTATTTTCATGATGAAAATTGAGTTAAAAAAAGCACATTCATACAAACGAGGCATAGTTAAGACATCATAATATGATTACCCAAAAACAATATCCTATGTTAACTAGATGACGTAACACGCGTCACGGTACGTCACTAAGTGTTAATGACATGAAACAATTGCAAATAGAAAACGGTCCTGATCAAATTGACAAGTGACTCTGTCAATATGTCGATGACCCATTACGTAATCAACGGGGAAATAACTGGTTAGTTTGATAGGCTTTTTCACTTTTGGCGCGTTTGTGGAGCGATTGAAAGAAGTTTTTGGTTAGATAAATATACCCGGACTAATTCACAGACGGTGAATTGTACCCAAACTAAGCTCTACGCTTGTATTATGGAATCTAACTCACTGGCTATTACAACTACATTCATAAATACCTACTTTATATGAAAGTCTGCACATATTGTTGATTCTGTTACATCGAAACCGTAGCCCCCGACACAGTAAGCCTTCTCACATGCCGCTCAAATATATATAATTTATATTAGTTAACATATTAGTTAATTTATTTCCCTGCGTATCTTAGTACTTATAGAAAATTTTCCATTTAATAAAACTTAGTACATACATACAAAACTAAGTCCTTAAAGAGCAGTCTGCCTGTATGTAATTGTTTTTCTCAAACACAACTGAACTATTTTCACGCGGTTTGCACTAACATACAGAGGTATTCAAAATGAATACTTTTCTCACAGAAACGGGTACAAAGCTGGTAAAACTGAGGGTACTGCTAGTAAATAGATATAACTCTTCGAATACCGCACCACAAAGTTCCCCATAAAAGGCCTTAAACATTTTTTTAATAGACAATCTTCTTCTTTCTTCATCGAGTGGATGGTCACCCTGACCAATCCTGGTGTCGGAGTTATTGAGCCGCCAAAGGCCTCTGACATGGCTCAAGTAACGACTACTATCCGTAGAAAGTAACCGGGACGGATGGCTTAACGTGCCCTCCGAAGCACGGAATCATCTTACTTTCCGAGCAATCAGGTGATTCAGCCTGCAATGCCCTAACCAAACTGAGGAAAGTCTCACAAAGAGATTTTTGTGAGATATCCCCACCGGGAATCGAACCCGGAACCTCTGGGTCGTGAGCCCGGCGCTCAAACTACAAGACCACGGATGCTGTTAATAGACAATAGAGGGTACATATTGTGCTAATGTGTTCGACTTTCCATCCAAAGACAATTCCTTATGAAGAGGAAAAAGGTTTAATGATTTCATTCCATTCTTTCATCAATAAACCCTTCTCCTCAATAGAAGAAAGGTTGAAAACTCAGTCACGTAGTTTTGAGTTTTAACTCTAAAAATGTTAACTCTAAAAATTTAGATATTTTTATTGTTATCTCAGTCTGCCGCGCGTGCCTCTCCCTGCGATGATCGTATTAACTAATTTACAACAGGAAGAGTCCCGGACCCGACAAACGCATTCTACGGACGGACACAATTTAATAAAACCCCAACACATGATAGTTTATACCTTTTATAAGTCTACGTGTAGGTGTCAAAAATATTTCAGTTAGATTTTTTTAGTGTCATAGATTTTTATTGATATATTTTGATGATGGTAATAATATATTGCTGAATGTCAAAATTGTTTTTATTTGAAACTAGCAGTGCCTGCGGTTTTACCGGCGTTGTTCCAGATCCCGTGGGAATTTCGGGATGAAATATAGCTTTTATTATAAATACCGTCCCGTTGAATATGGCTATCTATTACAAAAATAATTATTCAAATCGGATTGTATTGTGGTTGTCAATTATGATGGTATTTATATACTGAAAAACTTAACCTAACGTAAAAGCCTACAAAAGACACAAACAATTATTAATTTACTACATTATGCCAATAAAAAAATTATCTCAATTTTAACCGACTTCAAAATTAGTGAAAGCACTATTCACCCATACCTACCTATAACAATTTTTTTCCTTTTATTCCACATAATCTGTACTTATATGAGGGTGCTATAGACTACAGCTACCGACTTCGCATGACCATAAACAACCGTGGTAGGTCTATGTCCGACCATAGACTAATAAAAAGGTCAGACTTGTCAAAAAAGTTTGGCCCAAGTTTGGTCACAACTTTTTTTTATAGATTAATATGACGGTCACAGGTTCTATAGTTAATAGCCTTTTGATAGAAGCTATGAAGCATATAGAACAATGTTTTAAAAGTATATTAAGCCTCATTTAGGGTGCTTTCAAATTATGCGTTTCGTGTCGGACCGCTGCGGTGCCGAAGCGGTGCGTTTTTCGTGTTGTGAACGTACGATCGTGTGTTTTCATACAAAACGAGCCGTGCGGCAACAGTGCGGCGTCGGTACCGCGAAATAATTTTAGTACGCACTGTTGCCGCACGGCTCGATTTGTATGAAAACACACGATCGTACGTTCACAACACGACAAACGCACCGCTTCGGCACCGCAGCGGTCCGACACGAAACGCATAATTTGAAAGCACCCTAAGTAAGCCCGACTAGGTTAGTGGTCAACCCTGGTGTCGGGAGTTTTTAGACCGTCTAAAGGCCTCCGACATGGTCTGACGACCTAACAGAAACGACCGAGACTATTTAACATGCCCTTCGCAGCACGGTAGCGCTCAGATAGAATAGTACCCATAGCTGCAACGAGCATAGCAATGACTTATATGATCAACGAGCCGCGCTCCGCGGTGCTATCTCGTTGTACCCGTTCCCGCGGGAATTTCAGGAGAAAATGTACCCCATGTGTTATTCTCATGTATTACCTACATTACTGGAAAGTTTTATCCAAATCCGTCCAGTAGATTTTTCGCAGAATACCAAACATACATCCTCTCAAACTTTCGCATTTGTAATATTAGTATTGAACTTGCTTCTCAATCGAACGCTAAAACCTAGTTCACACTACTAGAAGCGAGTATTTAAATAGCTCAGCAGATAGTGCTCACTAATTTACTCGACATGTTTTGTATTCGCCTGAACTTAGTGTAGCGTAGTGTGAACTAGGCTTATAGGAGTTACAGTTAAAAATTAATTAAAGGAGACTTTTATGACAAAAAACATCAAACGTCCTTTAATTAAATACAATGTCTTTAAGTATCTATACTACGAGTAATATTATAAAGCTAGAGTTTGAATTTTTGTTTGTTTGGACAAGCTTATCTCGAAAACTACCAATCCGATTTCAATTATTCTTTTTGTAATGGATAGCCACATTCAACGGTAAGGTTATAGACTAAATTTCATCCCGAAATTCCCACTGGTACGGGCACAGAGCGGGTAAAACGGCGGGGTGTTGCTAGTGTGTTAATAAGAATACAAAATTAAATTCCAACATTTTATACAAAGTTGCTTGAAGCTAAAAATAAAATATGGAGGCTATGTATTATAAAATGTGAATATTTATTTTATGCGTTTTATATCGATTGGTAGTTAAACACAGGATACCTTAATATCGCCTACCTGCAGGTATAGTTCGGTCAATAAAGACTGCCGTACGCTAGGGTTATATATAACATACCTAAACTAAGCCAGCGAATACTAAAAAAGAAGTTGTGAGAAGTCGCCGCGCCCTCTGGTTTTACCCGCGGTGTACCCGTTACCATGGGATTTTTTGGATAAAATGCATCCTATGTGTTATTCTGATGAATACCCACATCAGAATAACACATTACTGCAAAGTTCCATCCAAATCCGTCCTGTAGTTTTTCGTGAAAAAGTAATAAACATATATACATGCATCCATCGCAAACATTCGCACGTTCTTTTTGCGGTTACCTATTTCGTCCCAACTATACAAGAAGTACGCAAGTTATTCCTATATTCCTAGTTATTCCTTGGTTAACCTTTATCAATATTAATACATTGGATACCTATTTATGGACTTGTCTCGATATCTATGAATGTCCACTTATGTCCACGTTTCGCTTTATCAAACTTTAAATGATATGTTTATCGGTATGCCTGTTTGTAAAGGGTATGTTTTTGAATTGTTAATTACGTTTTAATAGGGGTGGTTTTGTAGTTTGTAGTAGGAAAATAATGATGTTATAATTTGAATATGTATACGTATAGACGTTTTCTGTCAATCACTTGTTTTTCTGTCTGTGCATTGTGAATTATAGAACAAAACGATTTTTTAAGTAGTTAGTATAGTAAAGTATTATTTAATGCCCACTGCTGGCCAAAAGCCACTGATCACACTCACGATATCAGTACAGTGAGGAGGATTAGGCGTAATCACCACGCTTGCCTAATGCGGATTGGTGATCTCAAACCCGAGCCATATTTAAAAAGTAGGAAACATGTTTTCTCTCAACCCGGGAATAGAAGCCGAGACTACAGTCATGGCAGGCGAGTATGTACCACTAGAACACCGAGGCTTTATTATAATAGGAACAAAATCCTACGAATTGAGAACTTCCCTTTTTTGAAAGTTGGTAAAAATATTGTTATACCATAGTCGCAATTTCTCAAAGACGTCAACTGTCATTTTGGAAATTACTTGTTTTATTAATATCATTGAAATCCATGGAAGTCCTTGTTAAAATTATATTTAAGTGGCATGTCATAACTGTCGTAGATTAATTTCAATCAAGCTCAGTATTTAAAATACTCACAGTAACACAGCCAGGGAAACAAAATATTTGTGTTATACCGACTTTAGAAAAGGAGGCGGTCTCTCTATTCGACCGTGAAAATATTTTTTATGTTGTTGGCATCCTTGAACATCCGCAGGCAACTTAAGAAACCTTAAAAAAGGTAAACATGAAACCTATCGGCAGCGCACAAAGAAGGTTCAATACCTCAAAGAAAACAGCACCTCACTTGAAAAAAAACTAAAACGAGCTTAAAAAGCTTGAGATCCAAGCTCCGTTTGATCACGCCGCGAGCTTATCTCGAAATCAGAATGACTTCCGAAACTTTAAGGCGCTAACTTTCAATTCTTTTTTCGAAAGTGTTAAATTAGTGATGTGATAATTTTTGTTTTGTTTTTAGTGACATAATTTGGTGATTATTGTTTTATGAAAGTTTTGAATAAAATGGAATTTTCTTTGTGTCTTAATTAAATGAAAGATTAAAGCTGGGATATTGCTTGGTTTTTTCTTAGTCTAGGTACAAGTAGTTTTGTCTCATAAAAAGTATTGTAAAGATAAAGAAGAAAGATTCAATCAAATAATATTAATTTAAACCGAACTTTATGATGTCATGTCAATCGACATTCTTTTTTTAAGCATAGATTAAAAAACAATATCAAAGACAAAATATACAATAGACAAACGAGTTTAGACCGTAGGTTTAGACGCATAAAATTTCACCGCAACAAAAATTATATACCTAATCTAGATAGGCACAGTCCGTCTAAGAAATAAGCACTATGTCAGTCAGTAAAACTTGATAAATTAATTCTTTATAATATTAATAAATTAACTTAATTCTTATTGACATGAGAGTAATGATTACAGAAGTTTGATCATGCTAAGATTATAACTACCACACTCAGAGACGACCTCTAAATCGATTTAATGGACGTAATTTAAGTCTTCACGTTTGTAGCATTTGACTTCTCCAAGTACGGGCGTTAGTATGTTTAGTTAACATTATCATGGGATGATTGTACTTAGCGTTTAAAAGTATTAGCCTGTCCCACTGCTGGGCAAAGGCATCTCATCTTACTGAAGATATCAGTACAGTGAGGAGGAGTAGGCGATAGCGTTGGTATTATGTAAGTAAACCAAAGCAGGTCTTAATCAGGTGTATCATCTTACTTTTCATCATTTTGAGATCATCAGCTCGTATAAGTCAAGCGTATTTAGGTACGTCTAATCCTCCTCACTGTACTGACATCTTCAGTGAAATGAGAGGCCTTTATACTGTACTAGTAAGTAGCGCTCCGAGGTTTAATCCACGTTGTGATGTTTCATACATATAAGCCTCTCTCTTGGATTACTCTATCTATTAAAAAAACCGCATCAAAATCCGTTGCGTAGTTTTAAAGATATAGATAGGGGCAGACAGCGAAAACCGACTTTGTGTTCTACTATGTAGTGATGTAGTGTTAGTTAAAAACTTTTAGAATGCTATATGTATACTTAACTCTTTAAACCTTTATTTAACACCCAAAAAGAAGCAGAGACTCAAAAAGAAATCGAAAGGCCGACCAACCGGTTCGAACCTTCTTATCTAACGCGTAAATTTTGTCAATTACAAACTCTACGACTTTTGCCTCGGAGAAAAAAAAGAAAAAATCCCGCCTTGCCACTGGCGCCGGCCGGAGATAACGCGGGATTCGGATTTTTTTCTTTTCTGGACAACGGCCGTTTTACGAAGAGCCTCGGAGACACTTTTGATAACGTTCTATTCGTTCGGTCTTTTGTTTTAAGATTGTAAAGTCTAGTTAGTATGAGAATGTTTTGTTTTTAATTAATTATACTTATGTATGCAATTAATATGTAGTTTGCTGGTTCGACTATAAAAATAACTATTGGAAAGGGTCTAAAGGCTAAAAATGTGTTTTGAGTTTTAAAAATCTACGTTACTATCTAGTTACGGGTGCTAATTGCTATATGCTAATTATTATAATAATAATATACTTACTTATACAAATTTATTCAAATAATTGGTTTTTATAAAACAACTTGAAAGTATATATGTTTTAAAACTAAGGGCGGCTTGTACAAGAACTCATAAATCTGGTACTTAAATAATAATAATATTATTAACATAATATATTATGTTAATGAAACAAAAGCTATTCGTTCAAAATCTGTGTTTTATATTGCACGCAATAGATTATTATTAAACATTAGCGTTAAAAAATTAAAAGTGTTTTTGCAATCCGTCCTAATATATCGAATGACTGAAACAGCAGTTAGATACGAATCAAGTAAAAAATCTTAACATATCTATCAATGTAGCCTAAATACAGGTAATAACCGACTAAACTTCAAAATATTTTCAAAACACAAACCCACAGAAACGTCAATCATAATTTGCCAAATTGCCGCCCACTTTTGACAGCTGTCAAATTCAAATGACAACTCAAGCCATTTTTTTTTACTAAACTATTTCGACGAGTGACGGAGCGAATTTTTTTAGATCCCTTTGTTGGGTAGGTATAGACAACAGATTTTTTTCTTAAATTATCGTCTACAGAGTGACGAATCCTTAAAATATTTGCTATTATCTTCGTAAAGGATTGATAAGGTCTTAGTTTTTGTATTCAAAAATGTCAGGTGATTTTTTTTTTGGATTAGGATTATTATCTTGTCTGCATTTTATTACGTTTTGGGTTGTGTCTGAATTGTATATGTGTCACGTACTGACTAACTTTCATTTTATTAGTATTATTATTTTTGTTGCCTTTAATTTTAATTTTACAAGCTACTTACTTTAGAGTTACGGCGAGGTGTGAGTACTCGTCTATCAAGAAGTTTCGGGAACAAGTTAATTGCTTTCAGCAGCATTTTTTTAAATTTACTTTTCAAACATGACTCAGGTTTGAAATCACCAACCCGCAGTAGGCGCGTGGTGATTACGCCTAATCATATTGTTATTAGAGATTGGATATTACCTATGGAAAAAAACATAAATCGAATATAGGTATTCAACATTTCTCTTTGACAAAACTTTCAAATTATATAAAAAAGTTTTCCATAAATAAATAAATTGAGTTATTAATTAAATAATTGGGTTGACACTTATAAGTATGACGTAAAAACTATAACACCACATAATTACCTCTATAAGAACACAAAAATAGAAAATAATACAGTAATTTGACACTTACTACTGTCAACAAAAAATGTCAAAAGCTATCCTTAAGAAAAAAATGTAAAAAAAAAATAGAAAAAAAAACCGAAGGCGCCAGGATTTTGTCGCCAACAGTCGCGCCGTTGATATCCGGTTAAAATGAAAAAAAGGTTGTACTCTTTGGGTCAGTGACCAAGTGTGTAAGGACCCTAAAGATTTACGGCTTTTGACTCCTGTCTTGACGGAGTATTGAGTAGACAAGCTGTCATGAAAGACAAAAGAAAGTAATTTAACAAGTACAAAAGAAATAGTGAAGTTATCAGCCAAGAAAATTGAATTATTTCTAACGTGAGCTTAAAAAGTTACGTTAAAAAAAACTTCTTAAGAAATCTTACTACTTAAGTAGTCACTTAAATATATATTCACAGATTTTTTCATGGGATTTTATTTACATCTATATGGCAGTACATCTTACCTCAAACATCAGATTTAGATTTAAAATTCCTTCAAAATTAAATTGCATTATTTTTAAACCATTATATGATTGGGAAAGATTCAGGAATACGATAATAAGTAATAAATCCCGAAATTCCTTCGGGAACGGGTGCACTGCGGCTAAAACCGCGAGGCAAAGCTAATAAGAAATAAAGGATTAATATCCTGTTATAACCAGTTTAGCCAACAAAAACAAAGCGAGTAATTCTCAGCTACTGCTTGTCACCCTTCACACCGGTAGCTAATAGCGTCACTTGTCGGATTATGAGCCGCGGCGGGCATTCACTAATAAGAAACATTCAGTGTGATTGCGGCTTATTAACTAGCACAGTTTTGAGTCAATCAGGTTTGTTTATAAAACAAGTAGAAAAAAGAAGAATTAGGTATTAGCCTGTTATGGCCCTCTGCTGGGCAAAGACCTCTCATCTCACTGAAGATATCAGTACAGTGTAGGATTAGGTGTAATCACAATGCTAGCCTGCAACCACTGCACTCAAAACTGAGTCAAGAAAATAGTATTTTTAAAAGCTTTAATATTTTCATGCATTGTCTGTCATGTAAGACAACTATACATGCATATATGGTAACCAAGATCATCAGCGTAATTGGCTACTGGGAAGTAGGTCTTCACATACAAGTTTTGATAACAGACAGACAGACAGACACCATGACAGGTGACAGATAAAAGCTTGTATTAACAAAGTTAAAATTATTTTTTTATATTTAGTCAGTGGAAACTTGATTGGATTGTGATTTTCTTTGTATAAGAGTTATATGCTATATGTATTACTGTTCTGTTTGTTTCCCAAATATAAATAAACTAGCGGCGCCCCGCGGTTTTACCCGCGTTGGGTCCGTTCCCTTGGGAATTTCGGGATACAAAATAGCCTTCCCGTTAAATGTAGTTAACCATTAGAAAAAAAATATTCAAATCGGACCGGTAATTCTCGAGATTAGCTCGAACATACAAACAAACAAAGTTATAAATTTTACCTCTTTATAATATTATAGTTATAGTATAGATAAATAAATAAATTCATAACCTGCCCACGGCAGAAACAGTGTTAACTTATCGTTCGTTCACAATTAGTGAGTGGTTCGCACTTCGCAATGCTTAAGAAAACTAAGCCACAAGATCAGGTTAGAATTTTTTATAGCTTTTAAAATAAAGCTGATATATATCATGCTAGTCTTTTGACTAGCATGATTTATCAGCCCATCCAAATAGTGTAATTACACGTTGCTTTACATTCCCGAACACAGTCAAGCTACGTCACAAGCGCTCTATTTTCTAGCACTACCACAAATTGAAAAGTAATTTCCTAAAAAACCTTCCACAATAGTTATTACACGGATCCATAGATAACTAATCAAAGATCGAATTATACGCTTTACATTTTTTAATTCCAAGATGGCGTCCGATATTTGAATATAGACGTCAAACTAACTCAACGATTTTAATCTGTATCGTTGGGCCAGTAAGATCGCGACTTATGTATTTATTTATTTTTATTTGAATATAAACTCGTAGCGATTAATACGAAAATACATCTTAGTATACAATTTTTATGTTTTTTTTTCATACAAAAGACATCAACGCATGATTTTTTTTGTTACAATATCGTTTTAGGGAGGATGGACATGTTTTAATGTTAACGGAAGTGCCACTGTGTAAGTGAAGGCGACGGTGACTACAATTTTTTTGGAAAAAAAAGATATAATTTTATTATAGAATTTTATTTACACTGTATACTCGTAATTCTTTGTTTAAAAAAACTATAGTCATCATTGCTAGCCATCTTTATTAACTTTTTATTACTTCATTATGTCCCACAATGTCAACTTCCAGTATATTAAGGACATTAAATTACCAATTTCTTTTACATTTTCATAAGCTGCCTCATTTGTACAGAGTGTAAGGGTGTGTTTCCATTGAAGCGGTGAAGAGTCTCATTATCTAATCACAACACGACGAGATTTTGACAATTTCCATGCGCTGTGATTGGTCAATTAGATTCCGCATTACCCGCTTCGCTTATGTATACAGATCGCTGGTTTCATAGCCACACTGCACGGTAGCAATCCCACAAGTAATGGTACGAAATGATGAACAGATAATAATATAAATATATCGCACGGGACGTTCTCACGGTGACTCATAATATTAATAATGAAATATATTGCCTATTATTAATTGATCAGGTCGATGAGATAACAGACATGCTTTATGTTCTTTATGAAGAACATTTTGATGACGTCATGAGTTGGGTTATGTCCTTTTTAACAACACGTTTTCACTTATCTTCTTACTAGCCGCGCCTTGCGGTTTCACCCGTGTTATACTCGTTTGCGTTCGCGATAAAAAGTAGCCTATGTCCTTTCTCAGGCTCTGGACTTATTGTGTACCAAATTTCATTGAAATCGGTTCTGTAGTTTTGGCGTGAAAACGTGACATACAGACAGACAGAGTTGCATTTATAATATTAGTTAGGATTGCAACTTCAAGTTACGAATCCAGACAAAAATAACCACAGACAAAACAGAATTTCAAGGAAAAATTTAACCATCAACAATGCTGTAAAATTAACATCCAACCTCAAATACGAACCTCGCGTCTAACCATTCAGTAAACATATTAATATTACCTTCACTACACTTAAGGGCCACAACCGCGTGCACACACCGCCCTACCTCTGTACATTTATCAACTAAAATCCTTGAAAAGTTTAAACGAATATAAGATTTATTGGTTGCATGTTTGTTTTCGCCCTTTATTTGAAAAGGATTGGAGAAGTTAGCAGGTCCTACCGCGGCGAATGAAAGAGGCAGAAGGATAATATTATTGGTAAATAGTGGATTTTGAGGCAAATATGAGATGTGCCACAGTCATGGGGCACAGTGTGATGTGTACAGAAGTATAACTGCTCGTCATTTATCATACTTTTTAAGTCATCCCGTGACCACGAGCGGTGTAATTCGCTCGAAACGTTCGGCTACGTGTTTTAATAAATAATATTGTAACGCGATACAATCCCGTTGCATACATGTAGTATGTGAAAAGGATTTGGTTTATGTGATGTTTTTGTTACTTTGGGTAATGCGTAACTTATCGTATGTGATATTTACATTACAGGCTTATACTTTTTTTGGTTGAATTCACTACTGAAACTCAAATATTCACACTTGTGTAATGTAGTTTTGTTTTCTTGGATATCTTCCAATCAACTCCTTTGATTAATTTAATCAAGTTTAAAGCAGCAAGTTAGCAAACAGCTCATAGATATATAATTTTAAATACATACACATCAACTCAACGAAGTAAATTAGCAAACAGCTCAGCATTTTGAAAAAAAAACACACATAATTGCTTAATATTGTTACTGTGGCATACCAATGATACCAAAAACATAAAACCAACTTAATCTTTCAAGCATCTCATTACCCTCGAATATCATCCTACTGTATTCTCAATTCCACAGTGTCCAATGCTGAGGTCCAATGTATTGCTGCGGTCATACGAGCACTATGGCCGACTATAACGATGCGAGCATTTGTGAGATGGCGCCGAGCTATGATAATTGGTCGTTTAGAAATACTTTAACGTTTCCAGGAATATGGAAATATAGTGCTGTTGGGTGGTTTCTACCCCTTAGAAAAGAGGGGGTTAGACTTGATATGTCTGTTTACTGAGGGTTTTCACGAAAACAACACTTTTGACATTTTTCTGCACCTCACGTCTCAGTGCTGCCCCCTAGTGGGTGACATTTCAGAAAACCCTCATTGATTGTATATGTGGAAGAAAGTGTATGTTAATATTAAATCATCGTAGGTCCGAAAAGAATGAATAGATAATACAACGAAAAGTTTCTGTTGGTTTGTGATTAATAATATTAAAGATATCGATTTTGTCAGCTTATGGAACCCAGAAAATGTCCTTAGAATACACCCTATTCTATTGAAACGTCGAGCAATGGATCAACCACAACGCATGGAAAATGACAACCAACGCATCACGATATTGTCAAGATCATTTCGTAATGCGTCGTGATTAGTCGATTAAGCTACGCACAGTTCCGCTGCGCTTCAATGGAGACGCATCCTAAGTGTGCCTACTTTTAAGACTGTTGATATTATACTATATTAAGTATACCCTCTTTACGCCAATTGAATTTAAATACTTATTATTAGTAGCGAAGAATAGTGGTTGGTGTAATTAAATGTATGGTAGATGCGAGTGATAGCGCGGCGGTGCCTTTGAGGCGATACCGAGATGCGTTCGTTTGTAGGGGTGCGGGGATGACGGTTTTTAGAAGGTGTGTTAGTTTGAAAAAAAATGAGATTTATTTTTACCTATATTGTAGACTATGTCAAAGGCCTTTAGGCGGTCTAAAAACTCCGACATCAGGGTTGGCCACTAACCTACCCGAACTTACTTACTGACTTACTTAGCTATATCAAGACTAGCAGCGCCCCGCGGGTTTACCCGCGTTGTGCCCGTTCCCGTGGGAATTTCGGGATAAAATGTAGCCTATAGCCTTCCTCGATAAATAGACTATCTAACAGTGAAAGAATTATTCAAATCGGTTCAGTAGTTTCTGAGATTAGCGCGTTTAAACAAACAAACAAACAAACAAACAAACAAACAAACAAACAAACAAACAAACAAACAAACAAACAAAACAAACTCTTCAGCTTTATAATATTAGTATAGATTTGTTCTTTCATCTTTTAAGTGTTCAAAGTAAAAAGTGACGTCATTGAATATCGTTGGTAACTAGAGAGATTAACAGTTTTTTTGTTTGAAAGAATCTTCAATAAGAAGTCATGACTCTACAATGGAATTACTACCTTCTTATTAAGAACGGAAAACAATTCCATTTTAGCACTTAACTAGCAGCGTCTCGCGGTTTTACCCGTGGCCCATTGTGCCCGTTCCCGTGGGAATTTCAGCATGAAGAATAGCCTATAACCTTCCCGTTGAATGTAGCTATCCATTACAGAAAGAATTATTTAAATCGAATTTGTAGTTCCTGAGATTAGCCCTTACAAACAAAAAACAAAGTTTGAAATTTTACCTGTTTATAAAATTATTAGTTTTAGTATTGATTCCAAAATATCGATTCTCTGCGACAGCCCTACTGACTGCAAGCGGCAAGTCTCGTACATTATTGACACTATAAATTCTAACTCACGCGTTTTTAAAACCAGCCTCGCACACAGAAACACATACAGCACACAGACACACACATACAACACACAAACAAACTGTGCGACATTGTATTGAGGTCCGTTTGAAACTGACATTTCCGGATGTTAAGGATTAAAAACTGTTATGTTTATTGGGTTTTGAGGAACTTATTAAGAACTTGTGCAATTAGTTTATAAGGACTTAAGTATGATTAATGAGTAATAATATGTGTTACGTGTTAAGAATCAATAGTTGTTCAAACAAGTAGGTATATGATATAAATAAGTAAACATACCCGGACAAATTCACTCACGGTTAATTAGACCCAAACTAAGCTCTGAGCTTTTAATATGGAATGTAACTCACTGATACTACTACATAATATACATACACAAATACTTTATAAGAATATATAATTGACACCCAGACGTCGTCGCCAACAACTATGTCTTTACCATACTGTCGACTCTGGGGGGGAATCGAACCCGCAACCCCCGACACAGTAAGCGCTCTGATCTCATCTCACCGGAGGTTAAGCAGTGGGACATTACTGACTCACACGCGATTTTTTAACCCAAAATAAGCTTAAGGAAATAAAAAGCTCTTACATCCAGGGCAGACCTAATTAAAATACCTAATTACCTAGATTTAGTGCTAACCTAGATCAAGTCACGTTTAGACGTAAGGAATCTGTCTAGTTAATTTAAGTATAATTTAGATTAAGTGAATCTGTAGTTAGTATTCATATAATTGGGCTTTTGAAAAAAAAAAATTGTGATAAATGGAAAGATTATATATTAGTTTTATAACCAAACTATTTTTATTTTATTTTTTTCGCAATAATTCAAAAGTTATTTCAAAATAAAAATTATTTTTTGAATCCAGTACCGAAAACACTCGGACAACTCCCGAACAAACCCGAGCGCGTGTGACATCATAATGTGTAATAGCCGTAAACGCTGTACGTACTTATGGCACAGATTACTAAATAGTTACTACGTCTTATGGTTAAATAGCTATAACATTATCATGTCACAACCACGGTGACCAATTATGGCGCGTTTATAGTCACGTGATTTTTATTCAATTTTTAATTGTTTATAATTAATTGAAAAAATATATTTTTTAAGTTTTTTGCATTAAATATCAATATTATTAATAATAAAGTTTTAAAATACATAAAAAAAATCGATTTTTTTTTTCAAAAGCCCAATTAGATTAAGTAAAACCTAGTCTACCTGTAAAATCTAAACTTAGGTATCTATTACCTAATTAGGTAAGTTCAATCCTAAAGTCAAAAGTCACGATTAAATATTTAATGTAAATATTTGAACGTGAGGAAATATTTAATTCTGTGTTTATTTATAAACATTTACTTAAATAGAAATCGTGTCTAAAATGATCCTTACTACCAGTCCTACTATATTAAATGCGAAAGTTTGTGAGGATGGATGTGTGTATGTATGTTTGTTACTCTTTCACGCAAAAACTACTAGGCGGATTTGGATGTAACTTTACAGTAATATAGGTTATACATCAAAATAACACATGGGATATATTTTATCCCGAAATTCACACAAGAACGGGTACAACGCGGGTAACACCGCGGGGTGCGGCTAGTAGTATAATTATTGCGAAAGTAGCTCTGTGCGTTTCGCAATCACACCTTAATTATGGCACGGGGTTAAATTAAATTTGGTATAGAGATAGTCTAAAGCTTGAGAAAAGAGGTAGAATACTTTTTATCCCGAAATTCCTACGGGAAAGGGTACGTTATAGGTGAAACATATAGTATTAATTATTCTTGTTACGAGTCTAAGATGATAACTTTTACCTATAACTAAGGCTGATTCGACAACCTAGAAATAGTTGGAAAACAGGGAATTGGGTTTACGGATACTTTTATTTTACATTTTTATTTGACGTGTCGGCGCCTTTATCTTGTCTTGGTCACAGAAGACTCCTGTAAAGGGGCCGAAACGTCAGATAAAAATGTAAAATAAAAGCGAAGTGTATCTGTAAACGTAGTTTCAATTCGAAATGAGAGGTGTTCGCCTAATCTACTTAATAAACTAATATTGCCCCAATTAGTATAGTTTTGACCTGTTTTAAAGAAGTAATGAATCATATTTATATTGATTAGAGTTACGATGTTTACGGTGCTTAACTACCGAGTAATTAAACTTACGGTTAATTAATTACCGAATTAAATACTAATGAGTTATTTAACGTCTTCCTAATTGACACTAATTGCAAATCCTTTCCTTGTTTATTTGGATTTTATTACATTTTTGATTAATTAAAGAGTTATTATGGTATTTTAATTGAATTTTTCAGTTAATTTAGTTTATTACAGGTTTTATTTCTGTTTTATTGGCGTGGCGGGCCTTTTGTTGTCTGAAATCTTAATTTTCAGTCTTCGTTTTATTGCTTAACTTTTAAGATGAGATTGTGAAGTTGTTGCCAGATTTATTTACTCTTTGAAAGAGAATAATTTTAGAATTATTATTTATGTCTACTTTGTTTTTATTAGGGTTCCGTGGTACCTCAAAACGCAAATGCGGACCTCTAAAAAATATACTAATTGATGAGATAATCTCCTTCTTTTTGAAGTCGGGTAAAAACGGAACCATAACGATAATAGGATAGTATGGGATCACTCGTATGCCTGTCTATCTGTCGCACCCAAATTTGCGCACTGATGTGAGCTTCCGACTCAATCGCTGCGTTTGTAGTCAAGTTTGCCTAAGTAGGATCTTTGTGTTTCGCTTCTAAAAAGCAACTCGATAGCGCGAATGCAAATTGTAGCATGTTTCCTTACTGGCAGAAACTTTACGAGTAAAAAGGACTTATTGGCCCATTTGTCCCACAGCTGGGCAAAGGCCTCTCATGTCACTGTAGATATTAGTACAGTGAGGAGGATAATCACCACAATACTGCAGCTACTCTAGTAATACCTATTTTATTACGACTTTAATATGTATAAGTTAGTTCCAATGATGTTTTTCTCAGAACAGTGTTATATATATTTTGTTAATTATAACAAGTATATTAACCTTGCCCTTTAATTTATGGAAGTATTTTGGAAATGTTTAATTGGTCTTGTATTACATTGACCTACATTTAATTACAATAAAGCACGTTACAGTACAATTAACAGGGTTGGAGGTCAAAAGTGATTATTTTCTATGTACTACTACGAGTATAATAAAGCTTCGGTTTTGTTGTTTGTTTGAAAGCGCTAATCTCAGAAACTACCAATCCGATTTGAATAATTCTTTCTGTTAAAGATAGCTACATTCAACGGAAATGTTATGGGATATTTTTCTACCCGAACTTCCCACATTGAAGCAACTGGAATAGCTAAGGAAGCCAAGCGTCAGAGATCCTAAAAAAGCTGTAAGCAAAAGCTTAGCTTTCGTGCAGCAGCGCCCCGCGGTTATACCCGCTTTGTGCCCGTTCCCGTGGTAATTTCGGGATGAAAAATAGCTTATAACCTTTCCGTTGAATGTAGTTATTCGATACAAAAAGAATTATTCAAATCGGATTGGTAATTTCTGAGATAAGCGCGTTCAAACAAACAGAAAAACAATCTCATCAGCTGTATTATATTAGTATAGATACATATGATTAGTCTATCTATCTATAGTATTTTTATTAATTACTAGCTGTGCCCCGCGGTTTCACCCGCAGCGCCCCCGTTCCCGTGGAAATTTTGAGATTTTTATTCCAAGTTTTCATTGTTTTTAAAATGTATTCTGCTATTCAGGGCGGAGACAAATCCAACGAAACAAAAACCATGAAAATTGATCCAGCCGATCTCGAGTTATAAGTGTTGTAACAAACCCGTCTTTCTTTTATATAAAGGGTCTTTCAAAATGGACGGGTCGATGTTAAAATTGAATAAAACAAGATGTGTGCAAGATATTAACGAAATTTATGTTTTATTTGAAAGGCCCATTTATGCCATTTCGGATGGAATATGACATCGTTCAAATGTCCGCCGCGGCTTCGTATGGTGGCACGAATCCGAGAGGTCCAATTTTTAATGACTCTGCTGCATAGATCCGGCTGAATCTGAGCGATGGCCTGCGTTATGTTGAATGATGAATGGTTTTGTTAATAAGCAAAATTGCCGTATATGGGATGACCACAACCCACATGAGGTTCACCAGGTGGCAATGCATCCACAAAAAGTTACTGTTTGGTGCGGATTTTGGTCTGGCGGCGTCATTGGTCCGTACTTCTTCGAAAACGACGTTGGCGAGGCCATCACCGTCAACGGCGAGCGCTACAGATCAATGATAAAGAATTTATTTTGGCTTAAATTGAACAATATGGACGTGAACGATATGTGGTTCCAGCAAGATGGCACTACGTGCCACACAGCGAACGACACAATGGAGATTCTGCATGAACGGTTTGAGGGTAGGGTTATCTCTCGCAGAGGTGACGTGAATTGGCCCCCAAGATCGTGTGATTTGACTCCGCTAGACTTTTTCTTGTGGGGTTTTCTGAAGTTGCAGGTCTATGCCAATAAGCCACAATCGACCGTTGCCCTGAAAACCAACATAACGCAGGCCATCGCTCAGATTCAGCCGGATCTATGCAGCAGAGTCATTAAAAATTGGACCTCTCGGATTCGTGCCACCATACGAAGCCGCGGCGGACATTTGAACGATGTCATATTCCATCCGAAATGGCATAAATGGGCCTTTCAAATAAAACATAAATTTCGTTAATATCTTGCACACATCTTGTTTTATTCAATTTTAACATCGACCCGTCCATTTTGAAAGACCCTTTATATAGATTGTCCTATTCCTTACCAAGATAAAGAAATTAAAAAAATATACATTGAAAATGGTCTTGCCATTCTCGAGTTATAAATGGTGTAACTATCACAACTTTCTTTTATACGAGTATATTGTACATGTATAGATTATGAACATAAAATTTAATGGCATTTAAGCATGCACAACTAACAGTGGCACATAACTACCTATTTATGGGTATCGTTCAACTAAATAACATTTTATTGATTATTATCGAAGCTATTTTAAGTCAATTTGCATTAAAAATACTGCTAATTAAAATCTTCAATTCCTTACCTTCAAATGAAAACAAATCTCCTTTCCTTCGTCAATATCTCAAAACAAAGAATACTAAACTTTCATCTATTTTTTACTCGTTAGAAAGAGTAAGGTATATAGAAAGAGTGGGATAGATCAGATAGGTGCGGCTTGTAGAAGCCACGCCCACTGCATATCGATCCGTCTAGCTAGTGTATAATATATTCATATTTTTGATTGTATGTTTGTTTGTCCGGGTTTTAGGAGCTAAGGTTATTTGTCAGCTTATTGGAAGTAAAATCGGGTAATCAGAGAATGTAATTCTGTTTTGTAAAATGGTGAAGCTACTTTGTAGGTTAGGGTACGCTGGATTTTATTGAAATCTAATATTATAAAATTCTCGTGTCGTGGTGTTTGTAGTTAAACTCCTCCGAGACGGCTTGACCGATTCTCATTGTCTGCATATCGGGTAGGTCTGAGAATCGGACGACATCTATTTTTCATCCCCCTAAATGTTTTGTCTACACCTAATCTTTACATGGCACAACAATGTTTGCCGAGCCAGCTAGTTTTTGTTTGAAATTGTAAATGTATTGTAGAAGATTGAATTTTATCCATCGAAAACGGTCAATTTGATAAAGCCGTTACAGTATATCACATGTAAAGTGACATTAATAGAATAAAAACATTTATTCTTTACCAACATCCTCCACTCAATCTCAACTCCTCTCTCTCCTCCTCAGAGAAACTCCGTCTCTCCCTGTGCGTGGGATGCGGAGGCCAGATCCACGACCAGTACATCCTGAGGGTGGCGCCGGACCTGGAGTGGCACGCCGCCTGCCTCAAGTGCCAGGAGTGCCGCCAGTACCTCGACGAGTCGTGCACGTGCTTCGTGCGCGACGGGAAGACCTACTGCAAACGGGATTATACTAGGTACCGTGTGTGATATTCTGTACTAGCTGATCCCGTTCCCGTGGGAATTTAAGAACCGCTCGACCGATTTTGTGCAACTTCACATAAACCATCTACTAAATAGTCCGAACAAAGCCTAAACATTTGGATTGGATAGGTGAGCCCGTTCTTGAGTTATACAATTACAACGAAAAGTGGTATTGTATTTTATACGAGTATATAGAGACTAGCAGCGCCCCGCGGTTTTACCCGCGTTGTGCCCGTTCCCGTGGGAATTTCGGGAATTTTTTTACATAAAAACCTTCCTCTTGAATCACTCTTACCTATTACAAAAAACCGCATCAAAATCCGTTGCGTAATTTTAAGGATTTAAGCATACAGACAAACAGACAAACAGAAGACAAACAGACGCGACTTTGTTTTATACTATGTAGTGATTAGCTACTGCTATCGGATTTATAGGAGAAACCGTGATCTATACTAATATTATAAAGAGGTAAAGTTTGTAACTTTGTTTGTTTGTAAGGGTTAATCTCAGAAACTACTATTCCGATTTAAGTAATTATTTTTGTAATGAATAGCCACATTCAACTGGAAGGTAGGCAATAGGCTAATTTTTATCCCTAAATTATCTTTCGGGAACGGTAATAAGTAATTAAATCTAAGAAATATTGTCTTGACTAATAATGGTCCTTAGTTTTTGGTCATGAATAATAAAAAGTTAACTTTGATCGAAATCTTACCAGTTCATAAATTACCTACCTGAGTTAATTCAACGCTTATTCGAAGCTTAAATAAACAAAATCAACAACATAAACAGTCATCTCATTACATCTAAAATTAGCTTCATTTCACCATAAACAAAAAAGAATGTAGAGTTTATGAAACGTCAATCATTCCGCAATACGGCGCCACTTTTTATACACACAGACCACAGACTAAATTCACTAAAATAACTTGCTTATGTTTACATTTCCACCCTTCCATCACATGCGACCAAAATATAGAATTACAGCGAAGAAATTTCTATACTTACTTACCAGACGATTTGAATTTCGAACGAGTTTTACTCCACAGACGATAAAGTCGTAAATTGAACGGGTATAGACAAGTAGAGCCGGCAGAATGTTTGTCGTCCCTTGCTATGATGTGCCGAAGAGAAAACAAACAGAGTTTGAATGAACATTATGTATTTGGCGCCAAAACAAACGTCAGTGTGACAGCGCGGCGGGAGGCGGCAACTGGATACGTCTGTGGACTGTTTGTTTCCGCTCGACTCCGGATAAGCGGGTTTTCTATTACAATATTTTTTTTACATTAAAATTCTGTGTTCGAAAGGGTACAAATAGAATATTAAAATAATAATATCCTAACACCTTGGAGTGGTAGCTGAAATGTTTGACTACGCTCTTTGCCCAGCTCTAAGAAAAAATGGGTCGAACACAAACCTTTCAAAAGGACCTACCTACAGGCAGAAAATAAGCATGTTGTCTACCTGTGTATAGGTACTTTGAGGCTATGTTCACATGTAACGCGCGTCAACGCGCGATTGTCTGCGTCTAGAAACTTTTTGGCTATGTTCACATGTAACGCTCGTCAACGCGCGATTGTCTGCGTCTAGAAACTTTTTCTCTGAGCGCCGCGTTGACGCTCGCTGACGCGACGCGCGCGCATGTGAACGGTTGCTAGGTATAAGTATATTAGGATATCTAAGCGCGCGATTTGAAAACGCGCGTCATAATTCAGCCATGTGAACATAGCCAGCGCCGCGTTGACGCTCGCTGACGCGACGCGCGCGCATGTGAACGGTTGCTAGGTATATATTAGGATGTCTAAGCGCGCGATTTGAAAACGCGCGTCATAATTCAGCCATCTGAACATAGCCAAATAGTTAGGTGTTGAATAGGAAAGCGATTTCTTATCTTTGTCACCCCCTCCTAAACGTCAGGACTTTTATTAGACTAGGTGATTCTATGCTCTGTGGTTTGAAGTGTGCATACTTAAACTACCTACATACTTTAAATCTTTATTAAAATTTTGACACCATACATCGCAGCTCAGTACCGCAGCTCAGTACAGCACACTCACCAAACTACCGTCAATACCATATCCTTTAATAAGCCACAACAAATAAACAAACCGACTTCCTAAGGAAGTGACAGTATCCACTGTTTCCTTTTAATCTTGTTAAAACTCTCGTTAAACAAATAATCAAATGATCTATAAGCGATGTCCCGGTTGGGATTGTAAACAATATGTACCTATCCGTAGTTATGATGTCCGTGTTATGTGGACAATCAAAATATTAACGACTAGCAACGCCCCGTGTTTTACACGCGTTTTACCCGTTCCCATGGGAATTTCGGGATGAAAAAGTAAAATTAGTCTATAACCTTCCCGTTGGATATGGCTATCCATTATAAAAATAGTTATTCAAATCGGATTGGTAGTTTCTGAGATTAAATCTAACAAACAAACAAAGTTAGAAACTTGACCGTTTATAATTATTAGAATATAGGAATATAGATATAAGTACGATCAGAAATGTTGGTGGTTGACCAATGTAACGGATAGCCACATTCAACGGTAAGCTTAAAGGCTATTTTTCATCCCGAAATCACCACGGAAACGGGCACAACGCGGGTAAAACCGCGGGACACTGCTAGTGATATATAGATCGACTAATATTTCTAATGCCTGTACACGACGTGTGTTTGTACGGACACGCATAGTTAGTTATACAGACAACCAATTAGTGCAACTCTACACCTTGTTTAGGGATCGGGTGTCAGCTGTAGTAACTGCTAGTACAACTGTGGTTTCAGTCAGTTTTACATGTTATTAGAAAACGGTGTTTGTGTTTCGGAGAATATGCTTATTAACTGCTGTTTAGCTATGAAATGGTTCGTCCCTTTCCGACATACGCTATTTTCTAATAAGCAAAAGAGACAAAACACTTTATGACAGTGTTTTTGTTTAATAGTGTTATGAATAAGGCGTAATCTATACTAATATTGTAAAGAGGTAAAATTTGTAAGTTTGTTTTTTGTTTTTATGTTCGAGGTAATCTCAGGAATTATCAGTCCGATACGAATAATTATTTTTGTAATAGATAGCCACATTCAACGGAAAGGTTATAGGCTATGTTTCATCCCGAAATTCCCACGGGATCGGGTACAGATCGGGTAAAACCGCGGGGCGCTGCTAATTACAACTAATAGAATGGGTCATAGGCGCTCGTGAAATAAATAATTTAAATTGCCTGAAAGCGCTTTTCTTCGCCTAGAACAAGTCGCTCGAAAGTATTAGGGTCTATTTCTTAGATTTGATAGATTAACGTAAATTACAAAAATTGCTCAAGATTACCAGCAAAGATATATTAATTAATAATTGTTTATTGAACATATGATATCGATTGTTTGCTGTCACCTCGTCCGATGATCGCTATAGAACTTATCTTTATTTTGTAGATCGTAATCTTCGTATTAGTCTGAATTGATTTCAAATATTATTCCTACAATCTTTATTATTGCCTAAAGTTGTAAAGTTTTACGATTGTTTGAAGATCGCGAATTAATGATTATTTTATGTTTGTGCATAGTTTGGGTAAACTATAACGATTTTGATATCGAAATGACATGATAAAACTGATGGATGTGTCATCGTTACATTGTTAACGCCACTCATGGCATAGGTTCTCCAAGCGGTTATATTAAAGTTCTTTGTGATTGTTAAGCAACGTGCAGTACGGCCTCTACTTGGATAGGTGGCCGATAGCGTCATTTCTATCAGTTGGTCCCGGTTGTTTCAATCGTCAGACCATGTCGGAGGCCTTTAGGCGGTCTAAAAACTCCGACACCAGGGTTGGCCACTAAACTACTTGGAATTAATGAATTAATGCCGTTAGTTTACAATAGTTAACTGGTAACATTATAAACTGTCGACAGATTATGAACTGTAACATTATAAACTTTTATTTGTATGCTAATCTCGGGAATGACCAGGCCGATTTGAATGATTTTTTTGTAATAGATAGCCACATTCAACGGAAAGGTTTTAAGCTATTTTTCATCCCGAAATTCCCATGGGAACGCGCACAACGTAAGTAAAACCGCGGGCGCTGCTAGTGCCATATAAATACGCACATACACTTACCTAAGACGAATCATCCTATAGACTTAGTCTGATGCTAAAAGTAAGTGTGAAATATCCCAAACTGCGATTTCCCCACACCCACACAAAGGCATCGATAATAATGCTATTTTTAACCCCCACATTAAGCCTTTAAGGGCGCGTCTACTTTACACCCCTCCAAACATAGGCAGAGTACACACAAGTATGTATAGCCGATGCTTTTAGCGTTATTGCCCGGGGTGTGTACCGCCCCCTAGAGCCGGTCAATGACCTAAGGGAGGCTTTTACAGTTTCGCCGTTGAATTAATATTTTTTTCTGAAATTTTTCGTGGAATAAAGAGAATATTTTTGGACTTCTGGGATGAGTGAAATTGAAAGATTAGACGCTTACAATATTTTTGTTTGGGGAATTTTGTGTTTTTATAGCTATTGTAATTTTTGTTTATGAAGAATACCCATTATTTTTTTCTTAATATTTGACATCTTATACTTTTTCAGGAAATATTGATTTAATGTTCGTATTATTCTACGTGAAAGCGTAAAATTATGTGTGTTAAATTGCATACTATAGAACTCGCGTTGTATTAAATTTGGCAGCTAGCTAACTTCATGACAGACTAGCCGTGTCTCGTGGGTTTGCCCACGTAGTACAGTGAGAATGTTTGGATTAAAATGACATATAGTTATCTAATACAACAATAATTATTCGAAACGAACGCCAGAGATCAGAGCGTTTAAACGAACCAAAAAATCGAACTCTTCAGCGTTATTATATTTCTATAATCTAATATATAAAATTCTCGTGTCACAGTTTTCGTTGCCATACTCCTCCGAAACGGCTCGACCGATTTTGATGAAATTTTGTGAGCATATCGAGTAGGTCTGAGAATCGGCCAACATCTATTTTTCATCCCGAAATTCCCGCGGGAACGGGTACAACGCGGGTGAAACGCGGGGCGCAGCTAGTCTGTAATAAATTTTATCAAATAAAAGACTTTTCTATTAAAACGTTTTAGGATTCGGATTTCGGATTTTTATCTGACGTTTCTGTGGTTACAGAAGACTGAGGTGATAGGCGTCTATACGTAAATGAGTAGTGTTCATTTAAACTTAAGAAACGATATAGGTAACGTTAACTGTAACAGTGTAGTAATAGTATTCGCTCTTCCACAGGTTATTCGGTACAAAATGCGACAAATGCGGCGCTTCCTTCAACAAGAACGACTTCGTAATGCGCGCCAAAACGAAGATCTACCACATTGACTGCTTCCGGTGTTGCGCGTGCGCACGGCAGCTGATACCGGGCGATGAGTTCGCGTTGAGGGAAGGGGGTGCGTTGTACTGTAGGGAGGATCATGATGTATTGGAGAAGGTAAGGAAGGTATTGATTCTATCTATATTTTCTTTAGAGATTACCTAAGGGTGGTTTGTTGCATACGGTTATCATAATAAGTATAGTTCGTTAAAGTGCACGATTTTTCACGCTTTTAAATGTCTGTTTCATAACTTAAATGACAGTCTGTTAACGTTAAAGAAAGCCCACGATGAGATTGACATTTTGTATTAATGTTTACTGGTGTGTGAATGTAAGCCGAAGCAAACCGTCCTTAAAATGGGTAGTGTGCATGCTTTTTGATTCCAAATACATATGTACATCTGTACGTATTACGGATCATTATTCAATATAATCAATCAATCAATTTAAGTAGGTATATACTTATATGCATTTTGGGTAATAGGTAATAAATATTTATATTGCTGCAGAGCGCCAACACGAGCAGCACAACAAGCGGTAACAACGCAGAGAGCAACAACAACACCACGCTGAGCAACAACAACTCTCATCACCCGCACGAGCTGGGCTCCATGTCAGGTAAGCAACGTAGTGGTGTCAACAATGGTGGTGTCAACGATAGTGGTGTCAACGATAGTGGTGTCAACGAGGGTGGTTTCAACAATGGTAGTGTCAACGATAGTGGTGTCAACGAGGGTGGTGTCAACGATGGTAGTGTTTACCATGGTGCGTGTGTGTGTGCGTGTTTTAGAGTGTAGTTCATCATCTGGGTGTATTGGTCACTCTCTCTTGTCAAGAACTGAACCCGCGACCCCAGTATTAGCCGACGAGTGCACAACACACATGCCACTATACTGACTGGCGTTTATTTATATTTGTAAATAAGTATTACATAATCAAGTTTACTTTCGCAAGTAACTAATATAATTATGTATAAACTAGCCGCGTCTCGCGGTTTCAACCGCGTTGTACCCGTTCCCGGGGGAATTTCGGAATGAAATGTATCCCATGCGTTATAATAATGTATAACCTAATTACTGTAAAGTTTCAAGAAAATCCATCCAGTAATTTTTTCGTTAAAAGAATAACAAATAAACTTAGGTACATACACACACCCATCCTCACAAAATTTCTTATTTATAATATTAGTTAGATAATATATGCGCGCATTAAGTACCTAATCAAAAACATTGGCGTCGCTTGTCCATCAATACCGCATCAATCAATGTACTAGACACTTTAAAACACTAGGTACCAAAATAAAAAACCTAATTAAAGAGATAACTTTAGGGTCGCGGCTAGACAAAGTCCAGCGGTGCGTTTGTCGGCGCGCTTCAAAGGCGCCTTATCTGTAATCACAGCATTGGTTACCGATTAGATCGTATCGATAGTGTGTTAGTTTAATCGTTCTGTTATATTTCAGATAATATTATCATGTATCTCGTACGGCTGATATTAATTCTGGTAACAGGCGTGGCGATTTCCCTGTGTACTGAGTTTTGAAATTGTTTTCAAAACTTATGTACTTACATTTGGTTAGTACTTGAGCGTAACTTGAACGATAGAAAATTGAGGTGAATTTACTAACTTCATCTGACTAATGTATTAACAGTTATACATTATTTCCATGTTGGTTTGATAAATATTGATAATTGTTAGTCTTGTTACAGTCATCAAAGTAGACTATTGAACAAATAAAAAACAAAAATTCGACTTAAGTTTTAAAATGTTCTCATCTACACTAATATTATAAAGAGGAAAACATTGTTTGTTTGGTTGTAATGAATAGGCTCAAAAACTACTGGACCGTTTTTAAAAATTCTTTCACCATTCGAAAGCTACATTATCCACGAGTAACATAGGCTACTTTTCATCCCGAAATTCCCACAGCAATGGACACAACGCGGGTAAAACCGCGGGGCGCTGCTAGTCATAATTAAACCTACAAACACCCTAACCAAGATGATTATCTAACTGCGTCCGAATAATCAAAATTGGTCAAGCGTAATCCAGGATTATGAGAAGTGTGAAGTGGTGTCAAATTTCAGACGGACTGTGTGTCATGCGATCAACCCTTGGGGATGAAATTAACTTTAAATTATTAAACAGGGTTGTTTGGACAAGATTATGTGGATACAAGGGTATTGTTATTGTGAAGTCATAAAACTTCAGTTCGGTAGGTATATACATGCTTAGGTTAAGTATTTAGCTAATTAATTACCTACCTACCTAGAAATACTTAATTTGTTACATTATTGAACTAGACCTGAGTATTTACAATACCTAGTCACTTATTTTGTAAAAGAACTATGTTTCTAAATAGTCTGGTGTATTTCTATACAATTTGAATGAGAACATACTGAATCACATTGATATTTCTCATTAGGTGCATAATTTTAGAAATATTTATTTTTACTTTTATATACATATATATTTGAAAACCATATTCGATTTCAGATTCCGGCAGTGAATCGGGCTCCCACAAAAGCGGGCGGGCTCGGACCACAGCGGCCGCAGACGGCAAGCCGACCCGCGTGCGGACAGTACTCAACGAGAAACAGCTGCATACGTTACGGTAAATAAATTTAAGATTAACTTTCATATTTTAAAAAGTTTGTTGAAAACTACGTTTTTTATTGTTGGTTGCATTGCAGTTTTTTTCTCTGTGGTAGTCGATGACATTGACTGTCATGTGAAATGATAAATTGTCTATGGTTTTAAATAATATTGCCAGGTCAGGGAATATCCTTTTGATAAGGGTAAATCAAAACACTATTACCTTATAATATTGTATTTTATATTTTTTTACATCCATCCCATTTTTTCCCGTACTAACTAATTCAGAATATTGTTTACTCTTTACTGTGTTTTTTCAACCTGTACTGCCTTTTTCTATACTGCAAAGGTGTTCCTCAGCATCTTCCAACCGTCTTTGTCCTAGGCTAAATTTAACCAACTCCTACCTAAGTTGTAACATTTTTAAATACCCTTCCAGAACATGTTACGCCGCCAACCCCCGGCCTGACGCTCTCATGAAGGAGCAACTCGTTGAGATGACAGGCCTCAGTCCACGCGTCATCAGGGTCTGGTTCCAGAACAAACGCTGCAAAGACAAGAAGAAGACGCTGCAACTCAAGATGCAAATGCAGCAGGAGAAGGTGGTAAATACGGCTAGGATCTCTTCACTTTATTAATGTGTTAGTTGTGATATGTTTTCCAATATCCTTACTATAAAAGAGTAAGTTCCTTAAGTGCTTGCTCGGTTAGTACTTACCCCGGTGTCGAAGTTTCAGTGTCAAATATTTTGTTGAAAGGCTGAATTTCATCTATAATATGATATTGTCAATGATTAAGGTGCCCGTCTTGTTGCGTTTTCATTGTTAAATCGCTAAACTGATTGTATAACTTGACTTCCATCTACGCTGCCCTTACGTTTTGCTGAAAGAAACTTATCTAGATTACGATGTAGATACATGATGAGTAGAATAGGATTCGGATTGTGGATTGTTTCATGCAGCACATTAATAGTGAAAGACAACTAATAGGATAAAATACGTAGTTGGAGAGACCCATGCAGGCATCTTGTCAAAAAAAAAGTATTACTATACCAACTTTTTCTTCATTAAACAAACAAATCGTTTAAGATCTAATTTCCCAGTTATAACAGTTACAGCAGAGTTATAACAGAATACTTGATGCGCAGGAAGGGCGGCGAATGGGCTACATGGCGCTGGGCGTGCCGCTAGTGGCGGGCTCGCCGGTGCGGCACGAGGCGGGCGCGCTGGCGCTGGAGGTGACGGCCTACCAGCCGCCCTGGAAGGCGCTCTCGGACTTCGCGCTGCACGCCGACCTCGACCGCGCGCCGCACCACACGCAGGCCTTCCAGCATCTCGTCAACCAGGTAAGACAAGTAAGTCTGCCGAGTAGGGTAGTAGAGTAGCCCAACCATGGTGTCGGAGTTTGCGACCGCCTTAGGGCATCCACGTGATCTAACAATTAAAAAAAGTGAGTTGCACGGTGCAGTTGCTTGAAAGGCATAACATAACACTTAGAACTGCCACTACTGGCCATCCTAATAAGGGTCAAGCTGCACGTTCCTTAAAAATCACGATGCATTAACATCTGTTGAAAATCATCAAGTTATAGTTATCAAGCTGGATTTCATTTTCATCAAGATCAACTTTCTCCTTTCCCCGAACATAATATAAACGCAGTTTTGAAAAAATGTAAAAAATTAAGAAATTGTGGACAAACTATGCTAGGCTACTAAGTTCTTTTATAACATCCTGCTTCCTTGATATTTTTTGAACCTAAATATAACCTGAACATTCCCATTCCCAGATGCACGGGTACGACGTGCCCTCGCTGCCCCCACCGCGGCCACCGCACGCTCCGGGCGAAGACAACTACGTCACCTACCTCGAGAGCGACGACAGCCTGCCGCCCTCGCCCTAGTGTTGCCTCACATAGTGCGCTCCCAGAGACAAATATACACAACATGCAATATTCATAAACTAACGACCTAAACAAAGCATGTCTATGGACGTTTTAAGATTTCAATATCGTTCGAAAATTAAACACCAGTGTTAACTCCACATCCAAGGTTACAGGACTGAAAACGTGAAATTGATTGTAATAGACAAAATGGATACCTACTATACTAATGCATAAAAAAGTAGATAGCGTATTTTCGAAACTTAGATGTCATAATCAAACTATATGAGTTACTAGTTTGCTTGACAAGAAAGGTGCAAATAATATGGTGTATTTAAAATGTTTCGTTTTTTTATATGGCGGTCATGTACTTATTTTTAAAATGTAAATTATCATTCAATAATGGTTACTACGCACTACTAGTTTTGTAAGATACTGATTTATGTGATGTTCACCATTAGTTTAAGTCTTAATTGTACCTATTCAATGTTAACTGTATTTATTTTTTATATTTTTACATAAACAGCTTTTACTTTTTACGAGATCTGCTAATGTATATAAGTTTTTTGTAAATAAATATAAATGTATAGTTATTTTTATTAATATAGATTTTTAAGTTTATTGAGTAGCGAATAATTACTGAGAGGTTTTGTGATTTTATGTGTATGATAAAAAGCACTTTTATACAGTCATTATTATGCATTATGTAAATAATATACATAGTTCGTACATATAATATCAGTATGCTGTATGTAACTATTATTTTTAAATAAAAAAAATAAAGAAAAATTGCTAGACAATTTAGTGATTAATTTTACATAAGACGTATCTACTTCGGATATAAATATATCAAACTATGTACTTACATACATCGTGTAAAAAGGGTGATTAATAGTTATGGTAACATTTGGTATAGATTACGAATTGTTAATTTATTCTGTAGTTAAATAATTCACTGTATTTAGATTGTGAGCATACATAATAATTATTATAACAAAATGAATACAATATTACTATCGTTTTATTTTTTATTCCCTTCCAACACGTTGAACAACATCATACAGCAAAGATTGGCAATTTTAGGGTAAATTAAATTAAAAGCTAGCAACATTATGGACCTGTCCTAAAACACCTGTCATGGTATGTCAAACCAAAATGTCAAAGTCATATTTGTGGCTTGTTATCCATCAATATCAATTAGACAGAAGAACTTCATGCTTGATTTGACAATGACAGTTGACATTATTCTGCGAAGTTTTAAATACTGAATGTGTGTGTCCGGTGTCGATTCAATATTTATTTATAAATATTATTAGTTTTATAGCTTACTAATCTAATTGGAAAGGCGAAAGATTTTAAAATAGATGTTATAAAATTATTTGCAACACCATGGAACCTTCGGATAGTAAGTTTTCATTGAGAAGAAAAGCGAACACCGGCTTCGAATTACCGACTGTAGGGGTAAGTAGGTATTTGATTTAATTAATAAATTTCATCATTTATTGAATGAAGATAAGTTGTTTTTGCGCTGAATCATGTTTATTGATTATTTAATTTGCTATCGCGAACATGACCTTTCTTCCTAGAGGTTATGTTTTGCCCTTAAACTGATACTTTTTGTGTTTGCTTAACCTACCTAATATGTACTCTCACCTATTTAAATACATTTTAGTAGGTTTTGCATGCTTATATAATTTACATTACAACGACAAATTTACACAATAATGAATGTTGTTCGTCTCATAGAGATAAAATGCTTAGCATGTACCTATCTTAAATTATGAGGTTAGTCTATAATGCCAAAATATCCAACGAAATATAGGTCATTTGTTTGAGTCGATATTTCTTGTATTGTTCTATATCTATACTAATATTATAAAGCTGAAGAGTTTGTTTTGTTTGTTTGTTTGTTTGTTTGTTTGTTTGTTTGTTTAAACGCGCTAATCTCAGAAACTACTCAACCGATTTGAATAATTCTTTTTGTGATAGATAGCCACATTCAACGGGAAGGTTATAGGCTATTTTTCATCCCGAAATTCCTACGGGAACGGGTACAACGCGGGTAAAACCGCGGGGCGCTGCTAGTTTAAGATATTTGGTCTCATAGAGCAAAGTTTTAAAACATGAGGAAATTTACACAATTTTGAAAATTGCATATATATAAAAAAAGTCAAATAAAATAAAGTTTTCAAATACCTATAAATATAAACAAAACTACTTTACTAATTTTTTACTATTTGGTCCCTAGTACCTATACATAGTCACTCAAAATCAATAAATGTACATCATTATCGATATAACTTAAATCATATTGATACTTGTAAACTAAATGATACCTCAGAATATGCCATATGCATATAAAGTATTTGCATATGTATATGTAATAGCATCAGTTAGTTAGATTTCATATTACAAGCTTAGAGCTTACTTTGGGTCTTGCTTACCATGTGTGTTTGAGTTTGTCATTACAAATATGTATAATCTATTTTTTTTGGATTGGCACAAAATGTGGTTAAATGTCATCAATTTTCCAGCCGAAGACGATTGCTTCTGAAGAAGAAAAAGGTTTAGAGATTGGGTAAGAATGAAATAAAATTACTAAACCTTTTTCCTCTTCAGGAGCAATCGTCTTCAGCTGGAAAATTGACGACATTGGTCCACATTTTGTGCCAATCCAAAAAAAATAGAGAATATATATCAAGTATAATTATTATTTTCAGAAGCAAGAATACGCAAATGTACCAGATATTGACGATCATGAAGAAAAGCCATGGCATTTGGTGAATATACTGTCTTTATATAACACTAGCAGCGCCCCGCGGTTTTACCCGCATTGTACCCGTTCCCGTAGGAATTTCGGGATGAAAAATAGCCTATAACCTTCCCGTTGAATGTGGCTATCTATTACAAAAAGAATTATTCAAATCGGTTCAGTAGTTTCTGAGATTAGCGCGTTTAAACAAACAAACAAACAAACAAAACAAACTCTTCAGCTTTATAATATTAGTATAGATACTAGCAGCGCTCCATGGTTTTACCAACATGATGCCTACTCCCATGGGAATTTTAGGATATGCCTAAAACCTCAGATGAAATGTGGTTATCCATTACAAAAAGAATTATTCAAATCAGATTGGTAGTTTCTGAGATTAATGCATTTGAACAAACAAAAAAACAAAACTATACTTAGTAATTATCTTATCAATTCTTTCTTACAATTTTCCTTTTAAATTTTTACTAAATTTTCCTCAATTCATACTGCATTGATATCAATGATATAAAGATATCATTGAAATGAGGGGCCTTTGCCCAGATTTGGGATATTATAATTTCTAACTTATTCATCTATACTAATATTATAAAGCTGAAGAGTTTGTTTTGTTTGTTTGTTTGTTTGTTTGTTTAAACGCGCTAATCTCAGAAACTACTGAACCGATTTGAATAATTCTTTCACTGTTAGATAGTCTATTTATCGAGGAAGGCTATAGGCTACATTTTATCCCGAAATTCCCACGGGAACGGGCACAACGCGGGTAAAACCGCGGGGCGCTGCTAGTTGTTTATACTACTGATGATGTAAGCCACTTCACAACTAATGTTTCATTCAAATTAACATAGTAAATACAAGATCTGGCTGGATTAAGCTACATGTCCAATTTTGATGAAATTTTTAAATGTAGACCACAGGTCATACAATGCATTAATTTTATCCCGACATTACCATGGGAATGGGTACAAAATAGAGAACCAAAAAGCTCGGAAATCAAGCTAGTTTCAATATTTATTTGTTTTTAATAGACACCAATAGGAGTCAATGCTGAGATATTTTTTTCTTGTTAACCTGTTGAGCAAAGGTAACCCATTGAATTCCAGTCGTCTGTGTCCAAGGAAATAAAAACAGATTTATTTATTCTGCTAAATGATTAAAAGATCAATTTTTATCTCCATTGAGTCAGAATCAATTCTCTATAGAAACATTGACACATTAGGTATTCTGCTAAAAACAAAATGTGAATTGATTGCCTTTCTTAATCTATAGAGTTCCTTCCACTGTTCCTACTACTAGCAGTGTCCGAGGATTTACCCGCGTTTTGCCCGTTCTCGTGGTATACAAAATTGTCTATAACCTTAAATGAGGCCTTATTCACCGTGACGTATTTTTTGGGCCGCCCCGACATCTTGTTGTTTATTGTTGATCGAAGTACTAAACTGTAAAATATACTTTTATTATTTAGAAGACTAGTATCGCCCTCCCGTCGTCCTGTTGGTCTGCATATGCCTTTAATGGCCTTCTTTCCTCTTTTTGCATCTATTTGTTTGACCTTCCTTAAACGATAAAGATAAAGCTTTGATAAAGTCAAAAACAATAATCCAATCTATCATTGGACGGTTCTCCATTAGCCGGCCCGACACCGTCACGGCTCCGGCATGGACGTCTACCGGCACCGGCGCCGGCGCTTTGTTTTTCCACTGCGCCGGTTGTCGATGCCGGTTTACGCCCGGTGCGTGGTCCCCCTACCCGCCCCGCGGACTCACACACGCACACAGCTAGAATTCATATACAACACACATGCAGTTTTGCCGGGCCGGCACCGACTGGGAATCTTGCTACCCCGGCGACGGTTACGGCGCCGGTGGGACTCAACGCCGAGCCGGCGCCGGTGTCGGTAGGCGTAAAAGCAAGCCATACATTTTTATACGATTTGCTTCCAGCACCGGCACAGCGCCGGCGTAGGTGCCGGTGCCGGGTCGGCTAATGGAAAACCGCTCAATGCCTTGCTTTTACACCTACCGTTGAATATTACGCTCGTTAAGGAAAAATAGAATATTCACCTGTGAACTATGTTGATTAAAGTATCACTACATAGTATAAAACAAAGTCGCTTTCCGCTGTCTGTCCCTATGTGTGCTTAGATCTTTAAATCTACGCAACGGATTTAGCCGCGCTTTTTTAAATAGAGTGATTCAATAGAAAGGTTTATAAGTATAAAAGCTCCCGAAATTCCCACGGGAACGGGCACAACGCGGGTAAAACCGCGGGGCGCTGCTGGTTACACAATAAAATATTACAATAAAATATCGTACCACTATAATAACCATGTGGTTTAATAGTTAATAGTATAGTTAATCATCTCACTGAAATTATCAGTACAGAAATTAACGTAATACAAGTCTATTAATGAATGACTATCTGCACAGATATACTATGATTAATCACAATGAGTCAAAACTTCATGAAACAGATTAACAAACAAAACTTTGGTATTTATTATATTATTTGGCATATTAACATAATCGAAAGGTTATACCTTTAACGATGATAAGATACTGCATATTATAAAAGTATATGGTGGTGAAATAAAAACATAAAATGATAAAAGAGAACTCGGTATTCTGAATAGATATTGGCAATTTCAAGTGTTTTTATCTTTCAATGATATATTTTCTCGAGGGTTCTGTACTTCATTTATTTTTATTAAACTCACACGTAACGGAATGTAGTCTACACTAATAATTATAAAGAGGAAAAATTTGTTTGTTTGGTTGTAATGAATAGGCTCAAAAACTACTGGTTCGTTTTTAAAAAGTCTTTCACCATTCGAAAGCTACATTATCCACGAGTAACAGAGGCTATTTTTCATCCCGAAATTCCCACAGGAATGGACACAAGGCGGGTAAAACCGCGGAGCGCTGCTAGTCTTAAATAACTGAAACGGGACTGAATATGGTTTTTTTAAAGTTTTAATTTAAATATTTTCAAAAATATTTGTTTTATTTTTTCTTCATATAAACCTTCTCATGACAATAACGAACACAAAGGAAAGATTTATCCAGTTTGGTGCAGTCGTTTTGAAGTTATGCGCGTACAAATATTACGGTGATTCATATTTATTGAAATACTAGCAGCGCCCCGCGGTTTCACCCGCAGCGCCCCCGTTCCCTTGGGAATTTTGAGATTTTTATTCCTTATGTTTCTTATATAAAAAAACCTTGTCCTGACAATAAGGAACACATTAAAAAAAGAATCATCCAATTTGGTGCAGTCGTTCTGAAGTTATGCGCTTAGCAACAGATTCAGCGATTCATTTTTATATTATAGACTAGCAGCGCCCCGCGGTTTTACCCGCGTTGTGCCTGTTCCCGTGGGAATTTCGGGAATTTTTATACATATACGATTTTTTAAGTGTCCCAAGCCCAAACGAAATATATTGCTTAACTCTTCAAATAACGTACACAACTCGATGAAATCATTGTTCAAATAATAACAGATTGATATCAAAATCGGATGATCACTTTATCAATTGTTATGTAACACACTTATACTAAGTAGTAAACACTATCGGTACAGTTCTTACTTACAACACATTGCTTAGAAATTGTATCTTTGCATACTTTTTCGTAAGCGTGTCAATGACCATTGCTAGGTAATTTTTAATCGACTTAAAAACAAAGGAAGTTCTCAAATCTATACTAATATTATAAAGCTGAAGAGTTTGTTTTGTTTGTTTGTTTGTTTGTTTGTTTGTTTAAACGCGCTAATCTCAGAAACTACTGAACCGATTTGAATAATTCTTTCACTGTTAGATAGTCTATTTAGGAAGGCTATAGGCTACATTTTATCCCGGATTTCCTACGGGAACGGGCACAACGCGGGTAAAACCGCGGGGCACTGCTAGTACTGTATATTTTTGTATGTTTGTTATATCTCCGTCCTTTGAGAACCGATTTGGAAAATTCATTCGATATATAAACAGAGACATACATATTGACCCCATGTTTAACCGATTTATAAAAGTTGGTAGTTCTCATAAAAACCTGGATTGTAGTCAGATTTTCTTTGATAATCGGTCGGTTTTGTCTTGAAAATGTTGTCTTGATTTGACAGTTTTTTAATTTACCGCAAGCATACAGTGTAAGAAGCATACAGACGAATGCGAATTTGTTTTATACTATGTAGGTATAGTACTATTGGTTATAGTACCTACCTACTATTACGTATACTATTTAAAGATCTATGAAATCACAGCTGTCATACACGTCAGGATACAAAGACAAAGTGTAGGGCCACATCTGCGGAACGTACGGCGCCGAACCTTCCGCTAAATACGCTCGTAGTGTATTTCAAGTTATCTATGACACATCAGTACGCGGCGTAATTTCGACTGATGTGTCTAAGTGTAGAGCCACATCTGCGGAACGTACGGCGCCGAACCTTCCGCTCTATGACACATTAGTCGAAATTACGCCGCGTACTGATGTGTCATAGATAACTTGAAATACACTACGAGCGTATTTAGCGGAAGGTTCGGCGCCGTACGTTACGCAGATGTGGCCCTACACTTAGAGCGGAAGGTTCGGCGCCGTACGTTCCGCAGATGTGGCCCTACACAAAGGCTTTGTTTAGCTTATCGAGTTGCGGAACCCTGATTATTTTATAGTTGATTGATACCCAAACTAAAAATAAAATGTAACAATGAGATATTTACTTCAGTTCTCAATTTTCCAGTGCAAAATGAGTAACGGAAATAACACTTCGGTATGTACGAGTTCGTTCAACATTAAATAAATAATATTTGCTTTCACTTTCTCGATAAACAATAACAGAAATCGTTACTAATATTATAAAGCTGCAGAGTTTGTTTGTTTGAACGCGCTAATCTCAGGAACTACTGGTTCGATTTGAAAAATCCTTTCAGCGTTGGATAGTCCACTTATCGAGGAAGGCTATAGGCTATTTTTCATCCCGTAATTCCCACGGGAACGGGCACAACACAGGTATAACTGTGGGGTGCAATTGGTACTAATGTAAAAAAACTGAAGAGTTTGTTTGAGCGCACTAATCTTGTTGGAACTACACTTGGATGTGAAGAGTGTTTCTTGTACATGATTCTTACATTGAATAGGAATTTTATAGACTATTTTTCTGGGAATTCCCACGGGAAGGCGGGTAAAACCGTGGTGTGCTAATAGTTATTGTAAAACAGTCAATGGATACTCTATCACCGGTTATTCCCTTACGTTTACTCTAGTTAGTTAAACCGTTTGGTGGCTTAGAAAGTATTGATAGCATGAATAAGCTTCAATATACAGTATACGTGAGGAAGATGCAGTGTTTTATATCCCAGTTTGTACCCGTTTCCTGTAGGAATTTCGGGATAAAAATATGTGGTCTATGTGTTGTTACACACTCTAATCTTTCTTAGTGTCAATTTCCATCCAGATCCGTTCAGCAGTTTTTGCGTGAAAGTAACAAACATCAATTTATTTTCTTTCACGTTTATAATAGGTCGTGACAGGTTATATTTCGTTTGTGTATGTACATTACTAGCAGCGCCCCGCGGTTTTACCCGCGTTGTATCCGTTCCTGTAAGTATTTCGGGACGAAAAATAGCCTATACCCTTCCCGTTGAATGTAGCTATCCATTACAAAAAGAATCATTCAAATCGGATTAGTAGTTTCTGAGATTAGCGCGTTCAAACAAACAAACTCTTCAGCTTTCTTATATTAGTATAGATAGTATTGGAAAGTATTAATACTGCAGTAAGTGTGATTAACAAATGTTTCATTAAGTTCCATTGTGCATTGTCCGACGATTTTAACATAACACAGATAGTCAGTTGTTTTAAATATAAACATAATTTAACTTGATAGTCACAAAACCGCAGTAGGCAACCGTAGTTATTACGACGCCCTCCTCACTGCACTGATATCTTCAGTAAGATGAGAGGCCTTTGTCCAGCAGTAGGATATTAGAGGCAGTATTTGAAATACTTACCTTCTGTGACCTACTTGTGTGCATTACTGCAACCCATAGCAGAACGCATTAGACAGGAGATGACCAATATACTATACTCATTATACTAAACTAGCAGCGCCCCGCGGTTTTACCCGCGTTGTGCCCGTTCCCGTGGGAATTTTTTTACATAAAAACCTTCCTCTTGAATCACTCTACCTATTACAAAAAACCGCATCAAAATCCGTTGCGTAATTTTAAAGATTTAAGCATACAGACAGACAAACAGAAGACAAACAGACGCGACTTTGTTTTATACTGTGTAGTGATGAAATGAGTCTGTATCGCGTTAGATAATTTATAACGTTATCCCGTGACCACGAGCGGTGTAATTCGCTCGAAACGTCGGATACGTATTTTTTAGTAAAATACGTTAAATTATCTAACGCGATACAGACCGTTTCATTTAGTATAATGAGTGCAAATCGTGTGAGTTTAAAGCGTATAATATACTATACTATAATATGAGCCATGTCAGAGGCCTTTAGCGGCTCAATAACTCTGACACCAGGATTGGTCTAGTTGACCATCCACTTGATGATGAAGAAGACTATAATAAAACAGAAGTGTTTGATTTTTGAACGCGCTAATCTTAGAAACTACTAGTCCGATTCGAATAATTATTTTTGTATTCGATAGTACATTCAAGACTATATACTCTATTTCTTTTGGATTGGCACAAAAGGTGGACCAATGTCGTCAATTTTCTAGCCAAAGACGGTTGATTCTGAAGAGGAAAAAGGTTTAGAGATAGGGTAATAATGAAATAAAATTAGGTACTAAACCTTTTTCCTCTTCTGGAGCAATCGTCTTAGGCTGGAAAATTGACGACATTGGTCCACATTTTGTGCCAATTCAAAAGAAATAGATTATACATGTTTTAATAGCCCTAAATTTTTACGTGAAAACGCACAACACACGTAACTCCGCGGAGCGCTGCTAGTTGGTAAACCTTATTAGTATACTGTACTCTACGTAATATGGGCTAGTGATCTCGAACCTACCCATGAAAAGGGTTATTGGATGATTCGCACGAATGTATCTTGCTAAAAATGTCACATTAGTAAGACTACTTTCATTTTGTCATTCACGTTTTTTCTTTTTTTACGTAACCTCGCTGCCCCACTACATGGCAAAAGTCTCCCCCAATTCTTTCCATTTATCTCTTTCCATGGCCAACTCCTTCCAATCCTTTTTAAAATCGTCCAGCTCTTTCCGCCATCGAGTCGGAGGCCGACCTGGGAGCCTGCGGGCATCCTGGAACTCCCATTCCGTTGAAATCTTTGCCCATCTGTCCGAGTGCACCCTGCTCACGTGACCAGCCACATAATTAAAATACGGACTAGCTGATTACACCGCCCGTGGTCACGGGATGACGGGCTATACTCTGTTCGATAAAACATGTCCTTATGGTTTCATTCTAGGTGGTATACAGGATTACTAGAAAAAGCAAGCATTTACGAGAAAATGTTAAGTCAGTAAGTTATTTTCAAAATGGGTTCCATATTGGGCTTCAATGTGATCAAGTTTAATTTGAATTTTATACCTTATTAATAAACGAGTAACTAAAACATTATAAAGTGTTTTGTCTCTTTCGCTCTTTGGGAAATGGCGTTTGTCGGAAAGGGACAAAACATTTGATAGCTAAAATGTTGTTAATAAGCGTTTTTAAATAAGGCCCTGTCTATTAACTAAATTATTATTATTATAGGTAGATTGGTATTTTCCTGATTATCATATACATACCTAACTATAACTCTATTTCTTTTGGATTGGCACAAAATGTGGACCAATGTCGTCAATTTTCCAGCCGAAGACGATTGCTCCTGAAGAGGAAAAAGGTTTAGTGATTTCATTTCATTCTTACCCTATCTCTAAACCTTTTTCCTCTTCAGAAGCAATCGTCTTCGGCTGGAAAATTGACGACATTGGTCCACATGTTGTGCCAATCCAAAAGAAATAGATTATACTATAGTAGTAGCTGAAAATAAACAAAATAGATTAAAAAAACTACAGCTGTGTATACAGAGTAGAGTTAATAAAGTCTTGTTAGACCATGTCGTCATCTTTAGGCGGTCTAAACACTCCGACACCAGGATTGGCCACTAACCTACTCGAACTGACTTTTACCTTATTAAACAGCCTCCGTGGTCTTGTGGTTTGAGCGCCCGGCTCACGACCCGGAGGTTCCGGGTTCGATTCCCGGTGGGGATATCTCACAAAAATCTCTTTGTGAGACTTTCCTCAGTTTGGTTAGGGCATTGCAGGCTGAATCACCTGATTGCTCGAAAAGTAAGATGATTCCGTGCTTCGGAGGGCACGTTAAGCCGTCGGTCCCGGTTACTTTCTACGGATAGTAGTCGTTGCTTGAGCCATGTCAGAGGCCTTTGTCGGCTCAATAACTGTGACACCAGGATTGGTCAGGTTGGCCATCCACTCGATGATGAAGAAGAAGAAGACCTTATTAAAAAAGATTATTTGACATTTATTTACATAGAAAAAAAATAAAAACACTGAATCGTCGATAGAGTTATCAGATGAAAAAGTCTAGAGGTAGGTTATTTCAATCGGTCGAAAACAATTTATGTATCAAAACAAGTGTACAGGAATTAAAATAATCAACCAATCGATTTATTACTTTCACAATAATAATGTTATTCTATTATTAAATATTGATTACAAATTATATCATAAAACATGTTACATCACTACAAATTATTAAAAAAATCTATATGAATTAATAATATATATATTTCGAGGAAATAAACAAGGAAATGTATAATTTAGTTAAATGGTATTTTAATGTACAATAAATGACATTTCCCTCCTTGTGAAGAGTATTAGAGTATTCCGGTTAGCGTTAGTTGTTAGACTGCCGATGCATTGGGTCTGTTAAGCAACGTGCAACTCGGACACTACTTGGATGGGTGGCCGATAGTGGTGTTTCTATGTGATTTAAACTATCTTGTATCGCATACTAGACGGTCCATTTTGTCTTATAGTAAGACCGTTTCAGAGGTATCTAAGCGATCATGCTTCGTTGTCATTGTAACTCGGACGAATCAGCCAGGTGTATCTTTGATTATTCATGATGTGCACACAGTACAAGGTGTAATTTTCAGCGCTCGGTCTTAACATTTTATTTAGTCTGAGAGCGTCGAGACGATCAATATTTTCCTTAAATCCGTTATATAAGACGCTTTCCTTATAATATATTATTTAATATTAGTTACATAAATACTTTGAGTACCTAACTAGGAAGGAATAGCCATGATTTACAAACTCTTAACATACATAAGATAAAATATCATGTTAGTCATGTATGTTTGTGATATGTTTGATAGCAGTGTAGTTACCTTACTTAATCAAAGACATTTTTATCCCTACAATAGGAGAAAAAGTTTTAGTGATGGGGTAAGGGTGCGATATAACCTCTAATTATTTTTACTCTATAGAGAAAATTATTTTTGGTTTCAATAGCGGCCATATTTGTGATATTAGTTTATTAATAGAGAGAGACCCTACCAACTGGGCATGAACTACAGTGACCTATTTGGCATACGCTCAACCGTCTTCGGACAGGAGTAGGTCGCTGCAGGTCAAACTTAGTCAAGTGCTTGGCCTACTCTTCAGTGCGGGAGTGTGACTGTGGCGCTCCAGAGTAGGACATGCCCACCTATTGTCCTGGCCTTTGTGTCCTATCACCTGCACCAAGGCAGACTAAATCAAATTACGATGCTGCCCTTCTCCTAACTAAATACTGGACCGGAGGAAATTAAAGGCCATTGAAACGAATGAAGTTTATTAATTCATTTTTGTCGTTTGATAAAAAAGATATTATTGTATGTATATTTTTAATACAAACAATTAATCATTCAATTAAAGTATCGTATCTTATAAAGCGCGCTAATGTTTTGATAATGCAGCGATTGTCTGTAAACAAACGATTACAATAGGTCATTGGCTTAATAGGTCATTGATGTAATGATATGCGTTATTTAAAGGTTATGTTATTAATTAATTTCTTTGTTTTATACTATCTTAGACGAAAATAAAGGAAATGATAGCCATCATTTTGATGAAAACTGTAACAGCACTTTAGCTATCAAATGTTGTCCCTTTCCGACATACGATATTTGCCAAAGAGCGAAAGAGACACTTTAAAACAATATTTGAGTTAAATATCGTTTATGAATACGGCGGTAAGTGTTTTGGCAGTCCAAAGTTCTTTCATTGAATATAATAATGAAACAAACTTGCCCTTAATTTAATTACATAATGGGACCAGTGTTAGTCATCAAAAATCTTAAGACTAATTTTACTGTAGTGACGAATCCTAAAACTTGTTTTGTCAAAGGAAATAAAGGTACTGAAACAACCAGGAAATTCTAAGCATAACAATTATTTTATTTTATTCTACGCTTGACCGTGAAACGCGCCTGTAATATATCCTGAAGAAACATTTTATTTATTTAAAATAATTTGTTTCTGTACTTTTATTTAAATTAAACTTGATCACCTTTTTTGGATTTTCAAAATTGTTTGGGAAGCTTACGGGTCGAAATGAAAGAGGTGATTTAATTTTTGTGTTTTTTGGGTTGATAATTATTTTTGTTAATAATTTTGGGAGAGTTGCGATATAGTGTGTTTAAGAATAAAGCCGTTATAAATGCAAGTTGAAATGTTTTGTTTCAGTCGACGTGGTAAAGTTTGTTATTTTGCTTTTTAGTTATTTCAGTTCGGGTTTTGAACTAATTATAGTTGATAATGTATGTTTAATGGGAGTGGGACTTTTTGTGTTCGATATATTATTTTTTTGTGTTTTATTTTTAATTTATTTTAGTTTTAATTTATTTGTGTGTCTTCATAAGTGTTTAGTTATCTAAGTGCATGCTTTTTTCTCGATATGGTGTAATATTTTTTGCTATTTAAGTGGGTTTTAAATGGGCCATTTATCATTGTTTTTGGGAAACAATAAAAAATGACAATCAATCATCTGGACAGAATTTCTATTTTTTTTCGAAATATGTTTGTTCATTGTGTATTCTAGTGTATAATGTTCTACATTCGTGGTGTTATTAGCATTAAGAAGCGTTTCTATAAAACCGGAGCGAAGTGGCCCGGAGCTGAATTGACCAATCACAACGCAAAGTGTAACAATCTCTTCGTAATGCATTGGTCACACGCCTCGATGGTCTAGTGGTATGTGCACTCGCCTGCCAAGACTGAGGACCCGGGTTCAATTCCCGGGTCATGCTAAAACATGTTTTCATACTTTTCTAACATGACCTGGATTTGAGATCACCTGTATTAGGCAAGCGTGGTGATTATGCCTAATCCTCCTTACTGCATTAATATCTTCAGTGAGATGAGAGGCCTTTGTCCAGTGGGACATTACAGGCTTATACTTTTACTTTTAATGCATTAGTCAATTGAGCTTCGGGCCGCTCCTCTCTGCTTAATTGGAAACGGGATTTGTGTAGACCGTTTTTTATCTCTAAAGGCCTCTACCCATTACACCGTATCATACCATGACCGTGCTATGAACGTGTCAGGCAAAAAGTATTCTTTCTATTGAAAAGTATGGGACTATGCTCACTAGACCGTTCCGTCACCAACCAACAACGTCGACTATTCTCGATGAGAATATTTTGCCGGTGCTGAAACGTTCATAGCACGGTCATGGTATGATACGGTGTAATGGTAGAGACGCTAAATGTTTAAATAACTGTCTTCTAAAATGAGGTTTTGTATGCTTTGCTGTGGGAACGTTATGTACTTCAGGAAAGTCGACACCAAGTCCTAATAGATTTTGAACCTTCTACTATAATCATGCTTTTCTTTTCGGCAAATGGAATTTGATTGACCAATGGCAGTGAGTTTCAGAGCTGGAAATTGTTTTCAGCATACATTTTGATTGGTCGCTTAAACTCCACTCCGCTTGCGTAAGAGAAACGCATCTTAAATAAAGAACCAATTTCCTTACTTTAAATTAATCTGAAATAAAATATTTATTTATTTAAAAAAATCGGAGTTCATGACCCTCTAGAAACGCTCATACGCCTCTGGCTGTCGACTTTTCTGAAAGTACCTTAAACTTTTTCTATTTTTAAATATTTTTTTCAACGATTTCCAGGTGAAGAGCGAGTACATACTACTCGTGTTACTATGGTACATGCTCCTGGCGTACCTTGTTCAGCTGATCGAGGATAGCATGCCGAGAGTTATCAACGACTATGATCTCAGTAAGCGGGTATGGAATTCTATTCTCTATTCTAAAATTATATAGTTTCTAACTTTGTTTGTATGTTTGTTTGTAAGGACTAATCTTCGAAACTTCGCAATAATTCTTTTTGTAATGGATAGCCTCATTCAAAGGTAAAATTATAGACTATTTTTCATCTCGAAATTCCCACGGGAGCGGATTACATAAACAAGTAATCCTACTAATATTATAAATGTTTGTGAGGATGGATGTATGTACGTTTGTTACTCTTTCACGCAAAAACTACTCAACGGATTTTTATGGAACTTTACAGTAATATAGGTTATACATTAGAATAACACTTGGGATACATTTTATCCCGATATTCCCGCGGGAACGGGTACAACGTGGTATATATAAACCGATATAAATATTACTGGCTAAGATCATCGCATATGTATTTGTTCAGGAATCGTCAATATTCTCGGAGACCTCGGCGTTGCGGTACCTGGACGACATCCTGGGCGACGGCCCGCGCGTGGCCGGCACGCGCTACCACCTGGAGAAGACCGAGGACCTCAAGAGTCTGGTGGACGGCATCGCGGCCGACGCCGACACCAGCGTGCACACGGACTGGCAGATAGCGTCAGGTAACATTCGTTTAGACAGATATATTCGTTTCATCTTTCTATTTTGCATTGAACAGTATGGTGTCGCGACGATTATTTCTGTTGATAATAAATAAACTTCGTTCCATCCGGGTGTTCCTTGACACCTCTCAAGTTTTTTTTTTCCTTGCAGGTTCATACAACTTAGACCGCGATACCGCAGTGGTCAATAAATACCACAACGTGTCAAACATCGTAGCGGTACTTGAAGGGGAGTCAGGATTCCATGAGAATGGCACGCTCAAATCAGCGATACTGATCAATTGTCACTACGACTCTGTGCCTTTTGCTATGGGTAATAAGATACATATTCCTTTATACTTCTCTTCAGCTTGTAAAGTGTACATATCTTTGACAGTTATTAACAAAAATGTATTTATTTGTCACAAACACATGTTGACAAAACTATATGACAGTGATTGCCACAAATATAGTTGTGACATTATTTGGCTAAATATGACGATGCTGTAAAAACCTATAAAGTGTTAAAAAAAACTAAAATATCTATAAGAGATTAACTAACATACTTATATCGTGACAAAAAATTTGACATTGACATTTTTTAAGTCAATCGCCATAATTACGCCTAATCTTCACTGGACTGATATCTTCAAATAAATGACGTGCCTTTGCCCAACAGTGGGACATCACATGACATTTACTTTCAGGTGCATCCGACAATGGCATATTTTGCGCTGTGATGGCGGAGACACTGAACAGATTCTCGAAAAGAACTAGGAAATTCAAGCACAGTATCGTGTTCCTCTTCAATGGTGCCGAAGAAAATCCTCTGCAGGTAAGTGTTCCATGTTATACCCGCTTTGTACCCGTTCCCGCGGCAATTTCGGGATAAAATGTATCCCATGTGTTATTCTGATGTATAACCTATATTACTGTAATTTTGCATCCAAATCCATTAAGAAGCTTTTTCTTAAAGAGTAACAAACATACATGCATCCATCCTCACAAACTTTTGCATTTATAATATTAGTAGGATTTCATTACGTAGAAAATGTCCCTATAAGCTTATAAACTGTTTAATTCAAGTCTGATACAATTTATTGAATATTATTATTTCCTCCTCACTGTACTGATATCTTCAGTGAAATGAGAGGCCTTTGCCCAGCAGTGGGACATTTTTTTACTTTTATTAATATTTCCCTCAGGGCAGCCACGCGTTCCTACAACACCGCTGGGCGCAAGGCGTGACAGCTGTCATCAACTTAGACTCCGCCGGGATGAACGGAAAGCCGACCTTGTTCCAGGTATGTCTCAGGTCGGAGGTTTAGTTGACAAATAAGCAAATAGGGCCAAATTGTGAAAGGAGCGGGTCTCAAAATTACTGAAGCCACCCATTTTTTTTTCAATTATTTCGCTATTGCTACATAAATTGATCCATTTTTAAGAGATATAAAAATGGAAAAAAAATAGCTTAGAATAGTGTGTGGAAACTTGTATAAAATTCTTATATATTTAAACACCTATATTTTTCTCACGAGATTTCGCTTCGAACCCCGCAATGTCTATCGATGTCCTTAGATGTTTAAAAGTAAGTAATTAGCCTGCTGCTGGGCAAGGCCTCTCATACATAAAGTACAGTGAGGAGAATAAGGCATAATCACCACGCTTGTCAGTGGGTTGGTGATCTCAAACCCGAGCCACGTTTGAAAAGGACACATGTCTTCACTCGACCAGGGAATTAAACTCAGGACCTCAGTCTTAGCAGGCAGTGCAGGCAGACCACCGAGGCGTTAATAATATTAGGACAATCCGCTCACCCGCAGGTATCCGACGGCCGCGTGCTGCGCGCGTTCCGGCGCGCCGCGCCGCGCCCGTCGGCTCAAGGGATAGCGGAGGCGCTGTTCCGCTCCGGACTCGTGCCCTCCGATACAGACTTCCGGGTGTTCCGGGACTTCGGGGATATTCACGGTCAGATATTCATATTCACGGTCAGATATTGATGTTCACGGTCATATCATGATATTTAAGGTCAGATATTGATGTTCACGGTCATATCATGATATTCACGGTCAGATATTCATATTCACGGTCAGATATTGATGTTCACGGTCATATCATGATATTCACGGTCAGATATTCATATTCACGGTCAGATATTGATGTTCACGGTCATATCATGATATTCACGGTCAGATATTCATATTCACGGTCAGATATTGATGTTCACGGTCATATCATGATATTCACAGTCAGATATTCATATTTTGGGGATATTCACGGCTAATTAGACCCACACTACGCTTAAGCTTCTATTATACAATCTAGCTAACTGATAAAAATATGTCGGAGATGGACGTTTTGACGGCGCCTAACCTCATCGGATGAAAACAACACGTGCAACGGTCAACCCCACCACTTCGATCCTATATAAGGCGATGTGAACAGAAACATGTCTCACTCATTCGACGTCGGTTGCCCGGTGCACACGTTATGATTGTTATGAAATAAACCCGTGTATAAAAGATTAAGCTGACAGCAGAGTTTCTTGCCCATTCTTCTCTGCTGATGCTCTTCCGAATGGGTGGTAAATTCAAACCTGAATAAAGATAGTTGACTTTGACTGATTTGGTGTTTTCAATATAACGGCGGACGCCATTCCGACAAATACATATACATACACTCAAACGTTGTCGCCAACAACTATGTTTGCACACTATCGACAAGCCCGTTGGCACAGTGGCAGTGAGAGCGCTTACTGTGTCGCGGCTTGCGGGTTCGATTCCCGCCCGGAGTCAACAATATGTGAAGACATAGTTGTACAACAGACATTATATATATTATAGTTGACTCTGTTGAATAGAATCCGCAACCTTCGGCACAGTAAGCGTTCTCACTGCCTCTGTGCCGAACATGTCAACTTTAACTTACGTATAGTTCCTTACGTATACTACAGGTATAGACATAGCGTTCGTGAAGTGGGGCTCGGTGTACCACACGCGCTACGACCACAAAGCTCTCATCCAGCCGGGCGTGGTGCAGAACGCGGGCGACTTGGTGCTCGGGATACTCTCCCAGCTGGCTGATATGGACGAGATGGCCGAAAAGGTTAATATTTACCGGTTTTGTGTTGTATTAGTTTGTTTTTTTACAGTGAAATCTCTTTTTTTTTACATCAAAATCACTTTTTACCACAAATTGCTATTTTATAAATGCATATTTAAAGCCCTTATTGATATCGCAGTGATATTTTACAATTAAACACGTTATTTTATCATAAATAATAAGATTTTACATTTTTACATCTAAATCATTTTTAATTTGTACGTCACTTTAACTTCATGGTAATTTTTTACATCGACATCCCTTTATAACAAACCCACTTTTTGCACAAAAAATCACTTTTTACATAAAAATCACATTTTTTACATCATTTTACACATCAATTACTGATCATTCCAGGTGCCCGCGACCACTGGCGTGTACTATGACTACGTGAACTGGTTTATGATCTCGTACGAGATCAGCACGGCGATTATCGTTGATGTTATCATTATACTCATATCCTGGCTTAGTGTCGGGTATTTTATTTGGATTGTTGGGCCAAGTGAGTTGTCATTTATAAGTTTATAACTTTTATTCAAGTAAATGAAATTGGAGCCCTCATAGCGATGTTATTTCATTGCGATTGTTAGGCAACGTGCAGCTCGACCCCTACTTGGATTTTTTTTGTTTATATAGATTGTATAATTCCCCCGGCCGTTACAGGGTGGTCGTCGTGGCGCGAGCTGGCGTGGAGTGTACTGGGGCGCCTGGCGAGCGCGCTGGCGGGCGCAGTGCTCGTCACCGTCTGCACTGCACTCATGGTGGCCACCAGCACTCAGCTGAGGTCAGTCATTGTGAACTAACGTCCCAATGTTCTATAGTTTCACTCAAGTTTGACTTTTACTCAAGTTTTTTTGACACCTTCTTATTTATTTTATTTACTAGCTGCGCCCTGCGGTGTTACCCGTTGTATCCGTATGGTATAACAAAACAATACGGTACTAGAGTTTCTACAGAAAAAAAAATTGTATGTCATGCTTATTTTTCTCTAGTATTTCAAAATACCCTTTGTCAAACAAGTTGTTTTCGACCAATTTCAAGTGTCAAAGTCAAAAAAAATTATTCAGTTTTGGCCCCATAGAGGCTCTTTTGAACGTACCACCCATTCGGAAGAACATCAGCAGAGAAGAATGGGCAAGAAACTCTGCTGGTTATTTTATATAAGAGTATAACAATTGAATACTGATAAGTATATATTACATGTCAGAATCAGGTTGTGTTGCTGGTGCAGGAATTTGACTCCAGACATATTGAAAATCCTTTATCACGTACTGTAATGTTGTGTTACAGGCCGTCTTTTAAATTCCAGGTACTTATCCCGCCCGTGGCTGGTGGTCCCCTTCTACTGGCTCCCGTTCGTGATCGCAGCCATCGCTACGTCACACGCTTTCGATAGCTGGAGGAATAAAAAGGTATTACAGGTTTTGCATATTATTCTAAAGTGTCGTAATGAATAAAAAACGTTTTACTGGGTAATTAATTACGTAGTGGTTATAATAACATGGATAATATGACCTAAAGACTAAATATAATTGGTAAGTAATATATTCTTTACATTTGTATAATATTTGAACTTATTTAAGCACTTATTTTATTCAAGCACTATACGAAATACTTTTTCACATATGTACATTAAACGATTAAAATTCAACCACTTTTGGATCTCTTACCGGGTGTTTGGGCTTTCATCCTGTATAATCTTACCCCGTATAATCTCACTTTGTATTATCTCAATCTCTATAATATCACCCTGTATACACCTTTGACAAGCCCGATGTCACATCACAGTGGTACGTGTTTACGCTTTCTGTGTCGCGAACTGCGGGTGCGATTCCCGCCCGCAGACAACAATATGTGCATACATAGTTTTTAGCGACGACGTCTGGGTGTCAATTATATATTCATAAAAAGTATTTGTGTATGTATATGTAGTAGTATAAATAAGTTAGGTTCTATAATATGGGTTTGAAGCTTAGTCTATGTCTAATTAACTGTGTGTGAAATAGTCCGGGTGTATTATTATTCCATAACAGCCTCCGTGGTCTTGTGGTTTGAGCGCCCGGCTCACGATCCGGAGGTTCCGGGTTCGATTCCCGGTGGGGACAATATCTCACAAAAATCTCTTTGTGAGACTGTCGTCAGTTTGGTTAGAGCATTGCAGGCTGAATCACCTGATTGCTCGAAAAGTAAGACGATTCCGTGCTTCGGAGGGCACGTTAAGCCGTCGGTCCCGGTAGTTTCTACGGATAGTAGTCATTACATGAGCCATGTCAGAGGCCTTTGGCGGCTCTATAACTCTGACACCAGGATTGGTCAGGGTGACCATCCACTCGATGAAGATTATCCCCCACCCGCAGCACCCGCTGCCGCGCGTGCTCCGCTGCGCGCAGGCCGCGGCCGCGTCGCGCGTCTCCTTCTCCCTCCTCGCGGTGGCGTGCGTGTGCGCGCCGGCTCTCCGCGGCACGTCGTACGTGCTGTCCGTACCGCTGGGGATAGCGTCAGTGATGTCAATCGTTAGTATGGCGGTCGACAGATATCTCAAGTTGGATGGTGAGTCGGTTTTTGATTTTATTGTAATATTTTTCATTAGTATTTATTGATGTTTAATTTTCCTTAAATTTTGTAAAACATATTCCCCGATCCTGGTGCCAGTAGCATCACGTCTCTTAGCATCACGTCTCGTAGCGTCACGTCTCGTAGCATCACGTCTTGTAGTATCACGTCTCGTAGCATCACGTCTCGTAGCATCATGTCTCGTAGCATTAAGTCTCGTAGCATCACGTCTCGTAGCATCACGTCGCGTAGCAGCACGTCTCATAGCATCACGTCTCGTAGCATCGCAGCTCGTAGCATCACGTCTCGTAGCATCATGTCTCGTAGCATTACGTCTCGTAGCATCACGTCGCGTAGGAGCACGTCTCATAGCATCACGTCTCGTAGCATCACAGCTCGTAGCATCACGTCTCGTAGCATCACGTCTGGCAGTATTACGTCTCGTAGCATCACGTCTGGCAGTATTACGTCTCGTAGCATCACGTCTCGTAGCATCATGTCTCGTAGCATCACGTCTGGTAGCATCACGTCGCGTAGCAGCACGTCTCATAGCATCACGTCTCGTAGCATCACGTCTGGCAGTATTACGTCTCGTAGCATCACGTCTGGCAGTATTACGTCTCGTAGCATCACGTCTCGTAGCATCATGTCTCGTAGCATCACGTCTGGTAGCATCACGTCGCGTAGCAGCACGTCTCATAGCATCACGTCTCGTAGCATCACGTCTCGTAGTATCTCGTCTCGTAACATTACGTCTCGTAGCATCATGTCTCGTGACATCACGTCTCGTAGCGTCACGTCTCGTAGCGTCACGTCTCGTAGCATCACGTCTCGTAGCATCACGTCTCGTAGCATCATGTCTCGTAGTATCTCGTCTCGTAGCGTCACGTCTCGTAGCATCACGTCTTGTAGTATCACGACTCGTAGCATCTCGTCTCGTAGCATCACGTCGTGTCTCGTGACATCACGTCTCGTAGCGTCACGTCTTGAAGTATCTCGTCTCGTAGTATCACGTCTCGTAGCGTCACATCTCGTAGCATAACGTCTCTTAGCATCACGTCTCTTAGCATCACGTCTCTTAGCATCACGTCTCTTACGTCTCGTAGCGTCACGTCTCTTAGCATCATGTCTCGTGACATCACGTCTCGTAGCGTCACGTCTTGTAGTATCTCGTCTCGTAGTATTTCGTCTCGTAGTAACGTGTCTCGTAGTGTCACGTGTCGTAGTATCTCGTCTCATTACGTCCCTCACGAATGACATAGAACACACGGTGCATGAATTATTGGTTTACGTCGCGTTACGACAACAACGGTTTGCATCACATCGTGTTTGTCGCTTACGAATCACAAAAACATGTTTTGGTTTACGTCAGAGCACGTAACTTCTTGTGGTAATAGAATAATTGCGTAAAATTTTGCGCGTTACATCGCTCTAGTACTACAGGTAGTAACGTCTCGTTCCAGCGTGGCGCTCTCTCCTCCTCTCTCTCGCCCTCACGTCGCCCGCGCTGCTGTTCTCGCTGTGCATCGCGCTGCGTTTCTCCGCGTTCGCGCTGCCCATAATGGGTCGGTCGCCGTCGCTGCCGGCGGACGCGGCCGTGGCAGCGTGCTCCGTGCTGTTCGCCGTGCTGTGCACGTGGTGTGTGGTGAGTTATATATTTAGGATTTTATATGATTTTCGCCTTGTTATATTTTTTATATATAAAAATTACGTGTCACGTTGTTTGTCCGCGATGGACTCCTATACTACTGAACCGATTTTAAATTTGATTTGCACACCGTGTGCAATTTGATCTTACTTGATGGATAGGATAACTTACATCTCAATTTATAGTGATTAAGGTGGTCCGGGGTGGACTACCTTAATCTTAATCTTTCACTATAAAAACACTTATTTTAAATATTTGGTTTAATTCTATTAATTTCATAATGCTTTTCCTCTTTTTTCAGTCGGGTCTGGAGCTCCTATTCTCAAGCCGACGCCTGTGGCGGCCGCTGCTGCTGCTGTCGCTCCCGTGCATCGTATTGATGTTCGTCCCGTTCTGGCCCTACAGCGACACCGGCCCCGTCACCATGAGACACTACTGGTTTGTGAGTATTCGCTGCACCATACATTACGACTACTTATACATTAACATTAAAGACCTTATTCATAACCGCTTACTATAAAAAAAGCAGCATTTTAGCTATCAAATGGTTTGTCCCTTTCTGACATACGCTATTTTCCAAAGAGCAAAAGAGACAAAACACTCACTAACAGTGTTTTAGTTAGAAAGCGTTTATGAATAAGGCAGTTATTATTTACCTAATCTACATATACACTAATATTGTATAGAGGAAAACTTTGTTTGTTTGTAATATATAGGCTCAAAAATTACTGGACCGTTTTTAAAAATTCTATCACCATTCGAAAGCTAAATTATGCACGAGTAACATAGGCTATTTTCATCCCGAAATTCCCACGGGAACAGACACAACGCGGGTAAAACCGCGGAGCGTTGCTAGTTACTGATAAATTGAGAATTATCTATTTTACAGCACTTCCAAACGACCCAGTACGACGTGTCGCACTCGCAGACTCGCCAACAAGCCGGCGTGTTCGCTCTCAAGACCGACGCGAACAACGTGCGAGTACTGAACGGGTCGCGCGTCGAGTGCGCGGGCGCCGGCTTGTACTGCGGCGTGCCCGTGTTCCGGACCAGCATGGTGCGCCAGATGTGAGTCGAGTGGGCCTGGCATTTCCCACTGCTGGGCAAAGGCCTCTCATTTCACTGAAGATGAATACAGTGAAAGATACAGTGAATAGTAATAGTTTTTTACTGCCGACCCTAAAGATGGGTGTTATAAATATAATACGTCGAAATCTGTGTGATTGTGTATGTCTGTCTGTGGCACCCTGTTTGAATGCGCCTATCTCAGATTCTACCAATCTGATTTGCATAATTATTTTTGTAGTGCATACCCACATTCAATGGGACGGCGGATATTATATATTTAATCCCGAAATTCTCACGGAAACAAGTACGAAATATATAAATAGCGAAGTATTGTTAGTTTATATTAGTAGGTAATAGATAATAGTTAAAGTTCCGTGCTTCGGAGGGTACGTTAAACCGTCGGTCCCGGTTACTTTCTACGGAAAGTAGTCGTTACATGAGCCATGTCAGAGGCCTTTGGCGGCTCAATAACTCTGACACCAGGATTGGTCAGGGTGACCATCCACTCGATGAAGAAGAATAGATAATGTGTACAAACCACCAAACAAAGGTGGTTTACCAAAAGTTGAACTATCCTCTTTCTCCCCTCAGCCCCGAATCAGTGTTGCTCCCGTCGGGTCCGCCGGCGATATTTTCTCCGCCCGCCGCCGTGACCGCCGCCTACTCGTGTGTCGGCACGCAATGTGTCTACGTGTTTACAGTGCGCGGTGAGTGAATGGAAAGAAGATATGGTGAACGAATGAACGAATATTTAGTGAATGGACACATTGGTTGAATATACATACATGGAATGAATAATGATACGTTATTCCGTGCCCGCAGGCCCGCCGCACTGCACGCTCTCCCTCTCCCCGCGCGAGCGCGTCTCCCTCTCCCAGTGGTCTCTCCCCGTCCCGCTCGCGCCGTCGCTCTCTCTCCGTCAACGCCCTGTGTATCTGATCGTGGAGTCCAGGGCGACCTTCAGTGAGGAGGAACATGTATGGGGATTCAATGTTACGGCTGTGGTAAGTTCATAATTATTTTATTTTATATGAAACTAGCTGTGCTCCGCGGTTTCACCCGCAGCGCCCCCGTTCCCGTGGAATATTTGAGATTTTTATTCCCTATAAACCTCACGGAGCCCGATACCTTTCCAACGAATGCAAAACCGTGGAAATCGGTCCAGCCATTCACGCGTGATGCCGTGACCAAGGAAAACGGGTTTCATTTTTATATATATAGATATCTTCTTCTTTGTTTTATTATGATTGTAGTTGAAATTATATGGAGGCACACCAAAACTTTGCCGAAGCAGTTGCGCTTTCGATGCTCTGCACAGGTCCTCCATAGTAGTACGACATTACATTTTGAAGCATAAAAATGTTTATATTTTTGGAAATGTAAATTAGGCCTAATCCTCCCCTATACCTTACTGATTATATTCAGTGAGCTGAGAGGCCTTTTCCCAGCTGTGGGGATAACTATTTTGAAAAAAGAGCAACGCCTGCATTGTAGCCGTTGCTGTGGGAATTTGGAGAAAAAAAGAACGGATATGTTTTTTCATAGACTAAAAATGTTCATCAAAATCCGTTCAGTAGTGTTGGCGCAAAACAATATACACCCGCATAAACTTTCACATTTATATTCTCATCATTTATTTTCATGACCATAAAACGTATTCACTCCGTTCCAGGTACCTCTAGACCTGCAACCAACAACCCAGCCGAAGATAGACGTCACATTCCACGCGCACAAAATATACCACCCAGAGGACTTCACAGACGAATACCGAGGAATAGTAGCCGCGGCGCCCGCCTACTTCAACATACAGAGTTTCATCTCCTTTAGAAACGACTACGTATTCTAGAGACTGTCCTGCAGTTTGACATTACAGGCTTTTGTAAATGCGTTTTAGTAGGTAAGTGTGGTGATTACGCCGAATATATATTGTATAGCATACAATCAGTGTGATGAGAGGTCTTTGCCTAGCCTGTTATATCCAAATATTACAGGCTTATATTATATATATTTTCTTGTTACAGGCTCACACAAATCATATGTATTTTAATAGGCAAGCGTGGTGATTATGCCTTATCGTTATTGTAGTGATATCTTCAGTGAGATGAGAGGCCTATGTCCTGTAGTGGGACATTACAGGCTTTTCTGAATTGAAATTAGACTTTTAAAGTGTATTGTCTTGGCTGTTTGAAACCAAAGTTGTATATAATTTTATAGAGTAAGATGATGATTATAACTGTCACTCAGAGTCGTACATACATTAAATTGACACTTGAGTAATTGACGTAATATTTGATACATTACATGTCAAAATCACTCATTAAATATATACTTAGGAAGCATTTGACATCTCTGAGTACGAGCATAAACGGGCCTAGAAAACTATAGGCTTTGTTTATAGTATATGTCTACTAAGATTTTGATGAATACTGTATCTTTGCCCATCTGTGTAACATTACAGGCTAATACTTATTTTGAATTAAAACTACGTTTACGGATACACTTTGCTTTTATTTCATTTTACAAGGGGCCGAAACGTCAGATAAAAATGTAAAATAAAAGCGAAGTGTATCTGTAAACGTAGTTTCAATTCAAAATGAATAGTGTTCGCTTCAACATAAGAAACCAGTAGGCTAATATTTTTTCATGTAACTAAAGGCCATTTCGAAATATGTGTGTTTTCCAAAGATGAGCTAGGATTTATTGATGTAATCCAAATAAACAGATTGTCATAATGTTCTGCCAACAAGTTATTACATATTTATAACCTAAGTTAGTGTTGGTTGGACTGTTCTGTACCTCTAGTGGACTGTATAAATGTTCCTTTTACATGACGTAAGATTTTTTCTTATTTATAGTGAATTATACACACTTTAAAAAAGTCACAATCGTAACTTTATAGTTGAGGCTAAAATGTGATTACCTTGGGTTTTTAGAACATATTATTGTTTATCCAGTAAGCTTAAAAGACATAATATTTTTCGACCTTTATAGTTTATAAATACTCTTATTTAAAGACAATATTCACCCCCGAATACTCAAAACCCCTGCACTTCGACACACACACGAGATCCCTTCATAATACTCTTAATCCTCCTTTCATAACTTATATCAAAAATGTATGAAATGTTCAATACATTTTACTAAAACTATTTTGTTAAAATTGTATGAAATTGAAGGTTGCTCAATATTTGAATGGCAGAATACAATTTTAATGAAACCAAATGACAAATTATACGAGTATTAGTTTTAATGTTGTGTTCAAGTTAAATTACATTGAAAATTATTTACGTAAACTTCATTTCAATAATACTCTGAAATACCAAAACCAGTTTAGGGTTAACTAAACTTTTTTTATTGTTTGGTATGGGCAAAAAACTTGCATTAAGTAAATTGGACTTTATTCTAATAGAAATAACGGTCAAACTTATTTGAAATGGTTGATAAATACAAAAAAACTGTATAAAAAAATACATACATCATTACATAGTATAAAATAAAGTCGTCTCTGTTTCGTGTCTGTTTGTCTGTATGCTTAAATCTTTAAAATTACGCAACGGATTTTGATGCGGTTTTTTGTAATATAGACCTAGAGCCCGTGAACCCCAGACTTTCGTCATTTTATAAAAGCTGAAAGTTTGTCAGCGCATGCTCCCACACACAGGTAAGAACGATGGACTATTATGAAGTTTGGGTTATAGTGGCTTTGGCAGATAAACGGTACTAAAGGTGTGTAAAATACCGATCTAAATTCATCAAATAATTAAGTGTGATTTGTGACATGACATATGTCATTTGAAAGCTCTTGAAGAGTTTTACAAGTCACCCTTTGACGGTGATATCGAAATCGACGGCCAACTTGGTGTTTTCGACCATTGAAGATTGGAGTTGACCTATGCTATGGACGCTGATCCTAATGCTCAACAGTGACATGACCTATATCATTTGAAAGCTCTTGACAAGTTGTACAAGTCACCCTTTGACGGTGATATCGAAATCGACGGCCAACTTGGTGTTTTCGACCATTGAAGATTGGAGTTGACCTATGCTATGGACGCTGATCCTAAGTGACATGACCTATGTCATTTGAAAGCTCTTGACAAGTTGTACAAGTCACCCTTTGACGGTGACATCGAAATCGACGGCCAACTTGGTGTTTTCGACCACCGAAGATTGGAGTTGGCCTATGCCATGGACGCTGATCCTAATGCTCAACAGTGACATGACCTATGTCATTTGAAAGCTCTTGAGGAGTTGTACAAGTCACCCTTTGACGGTGATATCGAAATCGATGGCCAACTTGGTGTTTTCGACCATTGACATTTAGTACCGTATACCTGCCAAAGCCACTATAACCCAAACTTCATAATAGTCCATCGTTCTTACCTGTGTGTGGGAGCATGCGCTGACAAACTTTCAGCTTTTATAAAATAACGAAGGTCTGGGGTTCGCGGGCTCTTGGTCCAATAGGTAGAGTGATTCAAGAGGAAGGTTTTTATGTAAAAAAATTCCCGAAATTCCCACGGGAACGGGCACAACGCGGGTAAAACCGCGGGGCGCTGCTAGTTTTGTATTATTTATGAATTTGTTAGAATTTGGTATGTAAAGTGTAAAGTCATACAACTGTCTTATTTAATTTAATGTTACCTATTGTTAAGTGTTCAAATAAAACAAGAAAAGGATTGTTGAAAAGTGTTTTATTGTGTAAAAATCAGTCTTGTTTTTTTAATATAAAGAATACAAACTTTGTGGTTAACTTTAATATGTAATAAAGTCTGAATTACATCTTAACTTTAAAAGCTAAATGTAATTCAGTCTTTATTTAGAACTTGTAAAAATATGTGACAAAATTACCACAACTGTAAAATGTACAATGTATAACCTTATAATTACAGCATTATTATTTTCATAGTATATGTCAATAAAAATAAAAACTTTATTGTCTTCAATTTACTGTAATTCGGAGTGAATCCTTTGTCCTGCAAAACTTACAGGCCAGATTGACAATACAGTATGAAAATGAACTTATATTTACATTAAGGGCACATTAACAATAAAAACACATATTGAAAATAAAAAATATTATTTTATTAACGAGATCTGTACAAAATATCACAATTACCGAAAAGGCAAATAAAACCAACCTCCTTTCGTCGAGTCGGTCAAGTTCAATAAAACGATACTTTAGTTTATCTAACATTTAATTGAAACAACAAACTAAAGACTAACGCTAATTCTTAAAATGAGTGCGTCTCACTTACACACAACGTATTTATGAATTGTAAAAAAGAGACAAAATATATTTTAGTAACTTTTATAAGGTAGTCTAAAACCTAATGTGCTTTATAAAGCTGTAGAATTAATATACTTCGACATTTTAAAATTGTTGATAATTTTTAAAACCAAGCATTTTTTAAATAATTCCCACACGGAACTATGAAAATATAGCCAATGAAAATCTATATTATAATAACCAAACTCTGTCGAAATCGATCCAGCCATTACACACAGTAAGTAATTATATTTTAGGTAAAAATCCTTAAATAATTTCAGATTTTTAAAAAGTACTGATATTATAAGGGAGCGAAAGACCTTCATCCTGTCATAGGATTAAACAGCATTTTGTGTTAAACTATTGACTTTATGTATTACTTATTTATTTTCATATGTAGTAAGGAAAGTTTTCGAAAAATATTCGATGATGAAAATCGACTCATTTACCAAATTGTCAATATGTAAGCGTCAAATAATGTAAAGTAAAAGTAAAGTATAACATTAATTCTACAACTTTAAGTAACAATACAATTATTAGATACTTCAAATATACACGATAATAAACACACTAAGTCATTTAAAATAACATTTTTACTTGTTTGGATGCAACAACATAAGACCAAAAAGTATTAAAAGTAACATTAATTTTCTGTATTTTGCCAAAAGTTCCATCGAATAGATACAGTATATACTAGAACTAAAACCGAATAACAAAGACTATTTCAATGTTTTATTACTAATAAGAAAAACAAAACGTTTTAATGTTATTGGTTAATAGAATTATAATATTATGTAATACATACAATTAAATGCAATACAGTTTGTTTGTTATTACTTAGCACATAAAAAATAATGGTATCACTAAATTAGATTCCATAGTAGACATAGCGATTAGTGTTAACGAAGTGTGAATTAGTTCAAAACATAATATCGTTCTTGCATTCATTTAAAATCTTGCAATGGCTTTATTAATATATGCTCACTACAATACCTATTTAAATGGTGATAAAACGAAAAATCTTAATTCTAATAACATTACAGCAGTTTAGACATTTTCTATATGTATCTATTGCATTTTTATAGAATAAAATTCGTTGATAATATTTCTACAACCTCACACGCAATAAGACTTTGTTGTTCGATACATTTACAATTCCAAGTTTAAGAAAATAATGAGATAACTTAATGTTGTATCTGTTACGGCTAATACCCGAAGTGCGGCTACACCTAGTTCTAACCGGCTAAAACTAGGTGTAGCCGCACTTCGGGTATTAGCCGTATGTCATTTTAATGAAAAGAGAGAGTTTAAACATGAAAAAAAAAATAACCCTAACCTACCGAATTACTTACTATTCGGTAGGTTAGGGTTATTTTTTTTTCATGTTTAAACTCTCTCTTTTCATTAAAATGACATATATATGCACCTAGTTCTAACCGGCTAAAACTAGGTGTAGCCGCACTTCGGGTATTAGCCGTAACATATCTATCAAGTCTGTCAAACAAATCTTACTAATCCATATCTATCATTAAAGAAAGGTTGGACTTTTTAAAAACTGTTTTCGTGCGAAAGTAGACTATCTTATACATTTCGTAGATGTATTGTTCTTACATAAGTAGATAATGTACTACAACAGTCTACTATAATGTGTACAGATTTTATGTTGTCAAATAAAATGTAGATGTTCCTTCACAAACGAATATTATTTAAAGCATAAAGATAACTGTTATATTCCTAATAAAATAACATCGAATAAGCATATAATATTACACAATAGATGAACATAACATTATAATATGTTTTACACATACATATTTATTACACAAATAATATGTAGATATAAACAAAAGTATATCCAGTGTCCAAAAATTACAAATCATACTTGTTATGGATGAAGTAGCAATAGGGTTTTTAATGAAATCTAGTACACGTGACAAACATACTGCTTTTAAATGTATAAACAAAATTGTAACAAAATGTTGATGAAATACATTCTATAGGCATAGGACGTATGGTTTTATGTATGAAGCATTGTTTTGTGTAAGTTGAAGTACTTATTACTTATTTGGTAAAGGCATACATGCCAAAAATAACGACTCAAATCAGAACTACACATTAAGCTCTACATACCTATTAAATTGTCCAGTGCTGTATGTGAATATAAGAAATAGTACACACTATCAGAGATGTATTAACAATATATTGTGTATTATAATAATATAGGGCAAAAACAATAATTACAACTATTGGTAATTGAGTTTAAAAATTTTGGGTAGATTGAAAAACAATCGAATTCGAAAACTTATTTCTAATGGAATTCACAATATTAAGTATTTTATGATGCAAAAAAGTTTACATTTTTAAATTATCCAAAGAAAAATATAAAAGTATTTGAAACAAAAAGACACTGGACATTAATTGAAGACAATTCAGATATTGTTTAAATAAAAACGTTGGAATAACGTCACATGGTTACAGCTATATCTCAAACAAGTTGTTAGTAATATAACACAAAACCTTTCTTCATTGATCTGGTAAGCATAATACCTCTTTGAGTTCGATTGACAAAGTATGAGGTATTTCAATATTAACATACATATGTACTAGTAAAACATTGTATAAATGCAGTAATTGTCAAAATAATTGCCAATCACGAAATTTCGTCGATTTACATTTTGCAGATTGTATACTTAAATAAAGCATTGCTTTTGTCACTGAATGTCAACATTGTTACGACAAACAATCGTATCCGCTAACAGTATTGCATATTACTGTACAAAGCCTCTTATTGTATTTAGTACGCATTTGACATTATGTATAAACTTGTACAAATATTGACTACGAATTTTAATTGAAATATTAGCTCGAAGTAAAAAAAACACTGTCACATGAAAACAATACTAGTTGTAAGCAGAAGTCAATGTTAGTTTGTATAAATGGCTATTTCTAGGAATTTCTATATAATGAACAAATTCTTGTAGTCTTCTATGAAAATGGGTGCTATTTTCAGCAGTTTACAAGGATAGTCAAAGCTTACAGTTACAAATTCGAGCAGATTTTAAACTAAGCTTAAAATAAAACAGCTTAATTTTTAAACTAATGCTATTGAAGCTAAAAGCATTAATTATCGGAATAATTGAGCTAAGAGTGGTTTTTTTTTGCTTAAACAGATCAAATGATTACCTATCTATATATATAAGGCAAACCAGACTGACTCACTAACCTATATATCAACGCACAGCCGAAACTACTGTACCTAGAAACTTGAAATTTAGTACAGGGGTTCCTTTATGATGTAAGTGAGCACTAAAAAGGATTCTACGAAACTCAACCCTTAACAGACGTGACCCTTTCGACCGATGCGAAGCGAGGACAAATGAAAATAGAATATGGACAAAATAAAATTATGGTAGATGTGAAACAAGCGTAGCGACTCGTCGTCACAAATTCACGTCGCCACATTTACATCAGAATATACAACTTTCCATAAACAACAATGCAACCAAATTGTATGAAAAATGCATTTTAACCTATAAGTAATAAGTCAAATGTATAAGGCAATATATTAATGCTAAGATACCTTGAATTTTTGAATGTCGTGTCAAAAAAATTGAACTCAAAATTAGCAGAATTAGAAGCAAAATTAAATGTCGATTACTTAGTCAAAAAGTACCTAACCCAATTATTGTGATAATTATTACTTTTAGCGTTCTTAAAAAGTTGAAGCTTTACATTGTAGCCACCGATATATAAAGTTGACATTTACATGACTCCCGATTTGACAAGTAAGGTAATTAAATAAGTAATTCGGTTACAAAACTTTGAACTAGGTATTCAAGTTTTTCAAAGGGCTACTACCCACGAACTAGAATGCTACTTTTGACCAATTTTGACAAATAGCAGTCAAAAAGCAAAATTGTCAAAGAATATACGGAACTGCAAAGTATTGTGGCGTTCGGTGCCAATATATCGGCAGTTACAGTATAAAGACTATTTCGGCAGTACAACTTTACGCTTTACTATAAAATACCAAAATTAAATATAATATATTCTATTTCAACGTGACAGTGAGTCGGGACGCGGCAACCATTTTATTATTAAACTTTTTCTTGAAGCTTTCCGCCGCTACTGTGGTTTTGAAAACGATTTTTGCGCTCCTCTCTTCTTTATCCAAATTTAAGCTCTGCAAAATTAATCCGTGGATGTATAATAATTGATTCCGTTTATAACTATGACTAAAATAGACTTATGACTAAATTTTTGTCACTAGAATAGACTTACGACTAAATTTCACTCGTGCATAAATTAAATTTATGACTAAGGTTGTGATAAAATTAGATTAAGTTTGTGACTTATTTATATACAAGACTCTGTTATACTCGAGTCTAAAATATGACTAGAATACATAGTGTGACTTCATACAGTTTAATATATCACAGTTAGCATTTCAAGCTTTATTTTGTACAAAAATATTTTTAGTGCAATGTATTTGGTACGCATACACGAAAAACAGTTCTGAAACATATATAGCGAACTGTTTCGCAGACCAATAAACATATACTCGTATTTATGCGTGCTGAAAGTTTTACAAATGCAAATATTTTGTTAATATATAATTGCTAAGTATTTGTGTTTTTATATTCAGGGTATGATATGGCTTGCTTGGATAAAAGCCTCTAAATAGTTTTAGATTTAAAAATAACTTGTTAACCAATGCCCACAATTGGCACGTTAAATCGTCGATGCCAGTTGATTTATAAGCCCATGTCTAAAAACCCTTTACACCTCCTAAAAACTTTGACCCCAGGGTGTAACAATAAAATGTTTGGGTTACATATAGGAGATAGTATTTTTAAATGACTGTAACTTTTACATGTCACAAATTATTTTGATACTATACGAACATTTGATAGATTGCACAACGTCTAATATACAGGGTGTGTAATTAAGTGTAAAAATGATTTTTGGAACCAAGAATTCTAAAAATTCATCTGTGAATAAACTTAGGTAGGATGTAATTGAATATCGGAAAACTCTACCAAAAACTATTAAAAATTTGGTTGAAAACTATTGAACAAAGACTAATACTTACGAAAAAAATTTTACTACATTACACATGAAAAATTTTATCTTGCATTTCAAAAAATTTCAGCACCAACATTAAAAGCAAACAAAACATATTTATAAACTTAAATGATAATATCAGTCTTATTATATCACTATACTGTACATAATAAATTGTAATTCATTTCCATTCTCTTATTTTTTAAATTTCGATTATGTAGGTACACATATAAAAATCTAAAATTTTTAAAACTATATGAAATATAATATACATAAATAAATATCACAGATAGTTTACACATGGAAATTATGTATTTTGAACGATATAACATAAACAAAATTATATATTATGACTTAACTCAATTGGACTATGAAAAACATTTTCGGAGGCAAATCCCTACTTCCTACAAATCCTACTAATATTATAAATGCGAAAGTTTGTGAGGATGGATGTACCTATGTTTGTAACTCTTTCACGTAAAAACTACTGGTCCGATTTGGATGAAACTTTACAGTAATATAGGTTACATACCTCAGAATAACACATGGGAGACAATTTATCCTGAAATTCCCGCGGGAACCGATACAACGCGGGTAACACCGCGGGGCGCAGGTAGTAAGTCATCGAATTATATATTTTCAATGCTATAAATTAAGACACAAATAAACATATACAAATCACACTTAGATACCCCTATTTTTGGATCAGGGTTTATTTTTAGAACAGTAAATAAAACCCAGTTACTGTGCAAATGGCATTGAATATCAACCAACTAAATTGTCCAGTTGGATAATCCTTGACATAAGCCATCATATCTTTAGAATGTGAGACTTTTTCTGGATTTACATTTGACTAGCTGTTCACTGCAATTTCACCCACAGCTGAGCCATTCCGGTGGGAATTTCGAGATAAAAAGTAGCCTATCATTCCCCAAAAAATAAACAACATTTTAATTTAAACGTTATCTGCTTATCAGGGCTGAGACGAATCCAATAAACCAAATATCATGAAAATCGGTCCAGCCTCCTTTTTATGAATAAATGGAATAACTAACTTTGTTTTATTTTGTAGAAAGGAGATATCGATCAAAATACATAATATATTGAAATATAAATCTTATTCTACTTAAAATGTAACAAAACGTGCATGATAAATAATGGCACTTTATAATTACAATTTAAATTGTATAGGTTTATTTATTAAGGCGATGGCGGGGCGGTGCTGAGTGTAATTACCACATGATCATTAATATCATTATTTATATTACTCAGTGAATTCAGTAACGAACTAATGAAATTAATAGAAATTATTTGGCCTTTGCCCAACAGTGGGACATTACTATAGGCTAATAGTACTAGTACTCCTATAGGTGTGTGTTTGTATATATATTTATGATTATTTTGTCTTTAATTGATGTAAACTTTTATCTGAAAAGAAAAATCTAAAATCGTTACCTTAATTATTAAAATAATTAAAAAAGAAGAAAATATTTATTTTTACATTGAAATTATGTTTTAAAAGAGACGCTTATACTGTTTCATGTCCTATTAGATGAATTTAATTATTAAACATAGCCTAGTAAATATATTTATCTACACTAATGTTGTAACATTCTACTTATGTTTCCAATACTTGACTTATAATTACTACTGTTATAGCGCAGACAACTAAAACACTCAATTTAAGCAATTGCACATGATGTTATAATATCCACATCGATATCGTAAAATCTCATTATAACATCGCGCCCTGCGGCCCTGCGCGCGCAGCTGCGCTCTCATTGGTTAGATTTTAATGGCGGCAAGTTCACTGTGACAATACACGTACGCGTGAATTAAATGTTCCGCAATGTGTTTTGTTTTTAAAATTTTGTTTGATTAATTGCATTAGTGAAGATAAAGTAGTGTATGCAACTGCATATAACACGGGTATTAAAACACTCGTTACTATTATGAAACTCGCTGCGCTCGTTTCATAAACTCACACTCGTGTTTTAATACCCTTCTTTATATGACAGTTGCATAAACTACTATAATGTACGGCAAGCCGTATAGACAGTATTTAATATCACATTAAAATACTATTTCCACTTCTATCCATAGTAAATGTTTCTTTATTCATGTTAATAATATTTGACTTCAACTTCTTTCTATAAATATAAATGTTCTTTTATTCAATTTCCGCTATTTATAGTAATAATAAGAATTATTTAAATAAATATTTAATTTATTGAAACCAACCCGCATTTGGCGTGGTGATTACGATGTCCTCCACACTATACTGATATCTTCGGTAACTAAAGTCCTTTGCCCAGCAGTGGAGCATTACAGGCTTACTAAGTAAGTTCGCGTAGGTTAGTGGCCAACTGTGACGAAATACTACTTTCCTTTTGACTTATCTGTATCATATTAATATTTTCACACTATATTTGTTAACGTCTCGGAATTTACTTTACTTTTGATTTAATTAATCGTTTCATAATTAAATTTTCATACTATGTGTGTTAACTGTTAATGTCACGGGACTTTTTCAAATTTTGATCTATTTATTCGTATCATCTTAATATCACACTATTTGTGTTAATATTTCAGGATTGACTTTAGTTTAGCTCGACTAATCTGTATGATATTGATATGGCAGCCCGCCCCGCCTAGCGCCTCGCGTGGCAGCGTGTAGCGTGTTACCTGCACGAGCGCGCCGGCGAGCGTCCGGAGCCGCGTGTGAGTGATAGCGGGCGGCAAGTTCCGCACCAGCGCCGTGTTCCCGCTCTCTTCATTCAACAGAGTATCTTCATCGTCAGAGTCAGACCCGTACTCTATTTGCGGCTCCTTCTCTTTGATATCGGTAATAGCGGTGCGCATCGCCCGACTGAATATCCCAGCCGTGGGCTTAGTGGGGTCGTTGGTGACTTCGATGCGAGAGAACACGGATTTGTCTTTGTTCGTTTTGCGTTGCAGGATGACGCGGCGGTTGGAGAAAGCTTGCTTGTCTGTCGGTTTGTCTGTTTGTTTTTCTTTCTCCTTTTCCGCCTGTTGGGATAAAGAAGTTTACTTTATATTAAACTAGCTGTGCCCTGCGGTTTCACCCGCAGCGCCCCCTATCCCGTTGAAATTTTGAGATTTTTAATCCTTATTTTTCTTATATAAAAACCTTGTCCTGACAATAAGGAACACATAAAAAAATAATCATCTAATTTGGTGCAGTCGTTCTGAAGTTATGCGCTAAGCAACAGATTCAGCGATTCATTTTTATATTATAGATGTACTTACATCGAAAAATTATTAAAAAAGTAAATTCGAGTCGGTCGAGTAGCCAGCCCTGGTATCGCAGTTTTTAGACCGCCTAAAGACCTCCGTAGTCTAACGATTGAAACAACCGGGACCGACAATTTAACGTGGCCGCGAAGCACGGTAGCGGTCAGATATAAATGCCACTGTCGGGCTGTTTATGTTTTAACTGTATAATCTATTTTCAATTTGTCGTTGATTGTATATTTGTCTATGACAGATAATACCACGGTAAAAAAGTGTAATGCATGTGCTAAAGTATTTCATTAAATTATCACAAACCAACCTCTTTACTGGTAAATGTGATCCTTTGTCTCGATTTTGTACTCGTCTCGGTTTTCGATTTACTAATCTGGAACAAATAACAATTAAAAAGATTAAATATTTTGTTACAACCATCCGTTGAGAAATGATTAAGTGTATTCACATTAGTAAGATGTTATTCCAGAATCAATTAACCTCTGTGCCAATTTTCGTCGAGATACATTAATTAATTAAATTAATTTAGATGCAATCAGTCTTAGCGTGAACAATGAAAATACATTTATACATTCATTGCCACAAATGTCATTTAAATAAGTAAGGTGACACATAGCCAGGAACAGAGAGAGAATCAATAAGATCTGTTGACATGATATGAATTGTTACCTTTGTCTGTTTCTTGTCAACATTCTCCGAGTCTTCAGTTTTGGTTGAGCTCGTCACTACGGCTCGTCGCGGAGGGGATTTCTCTGTGAATATTGTATAAAAGTTAGTAATTATTTATCAGAAATCAAATAAAATAAGAACTTCCTCTAAAACGACGACTCTGATATGGCTATTGTTTTGCTAAATTTTGCTTTATTCGACCGAGACATTGGTCCTGTACATAAGCGTTCTTGACAGGTTTCACATAAAGTTTTAGTATCTATACATAAAAGGTAAACCAGACTGATTCACTGACTTATATGTATATCAACGCACAGCCCGAACTACTGTAGTTAGCAACTTGAAATTTGGTACAGGGGGGATTCCTTTCAACTTTAGCGAAGCGAGGGCGAGCCACTAGTTATAAATATGTGTGTCTCTTTCAGAAACGCTAAGATGTAATGTGTATGTGGGTATGGTCACCTGCACGTCGCTCCGCTCCCCGCGGCTCGGTGAACACGATCTTCTGCCGCGGGGCGCGGGCTGAGTCGCGGGCTGAGTCGCGGGTCGAGTCGCGGGTCGAGTCACGGGCCGAGTCACGGGCCGAGTCGCGGGCCGAGTCGCGCGTCGTGTCGCGAGCCTTCGGAGGCAGCTTCGACCGGAGATCAGGCACCGGCTGGGACTTCGGCTGCTCCGACCTGAGGAAGAGTACGAACGTCAGTCATGGAGACTTGGGATTTTAGTCATAATCTTTCTATACTAATATAATAAAGCTGAAGAATTTGATTGATGATGAATGATAACCAATTCGATTTGTTTTTTGTAATGACACAGGAAGGTTATAGGCAATTTTTTTCACACATTGAATTCGTAAATTCCCGCGGGAACAGCGGGTATAGATAACGCAGGTTACCCGTCGTCGTCGTCGGAGAGGATGCCGTCGATGTCGCCCAGGATGAGCTCGAGCTCGTCGTCGCTGCAGGCGCGCGGCGGCGTCACTCCCTCTGCACACAAACGGACACTTGACACATTAATTGACACAACTAATTATATTCTGATTGAATACTAGAAAAGCCTCGCGATTTTACCCGCATCGATAAATTGGCTGTGTTTTAGTGGTGATTATGCCTAATCCGAGGAGGATTACTGTACTGATAACTTCAGTGAGATGAGAGGCCTTTGCCCAGCAGTGGGCCATTACAGGCTAATACATTCTTTTTCTATTCTTTCTTAGCGCTTGTAAGATGTAGAATAAAGATTAATTGCGATTACCAGTGAACTCTTTTTTGTGCCCAATCCCGTAGAAATACGGGATATAATATAAACGCACAAAATCCGTGCAGTAGTATTTGAGTTTATCGCAAACAGAGACAGCCGGCTTTGTTTTATAATATGTAGTGATTATATTAGTATAGAGATATGTATACAACTCACCACAAGTAGAGTTGACTTCCTCGTCCACTCTCTTCACGGGCGACCTGTCCCTCACGTCTCTCGTCTTCATTTCCGTCTCCGGCGTGTGTCCTCTACTGTCACTCGTTTTGGTCGTGTCCGGTTGAATTTTCTGATTGGATTCCGGTTTTTCCGATTCTCTGTCTTTCTCTTTTGCAGGGATGGTAAGGGATGTTACTGTCTCTTTCTCTCGCAGTTGTTCCTTTTCTTTTTCTATTTTCTCCTTTTCTAATTTTTCTTTCTCTTGCTGTTCTCTGTGAATGGGTAATGTTAGTTTTAAATAGAAAAATGTGAAGACATCTGTGTGTTTGTTATGTTTGATTGGAGTGATTTTCACGCCTACCGATTTTGATGAATTTGCACATATACACAGATTAAACAGACATAGGCTTTTTTACGGCGAAATTCCGCAAGTTACTACATGTAACGGGACTGTATCGGATTAGAATATCCTACTAATATTATAAATGCTAAAGTTTGCGAAGATGTATAAGAAACCAATAAACACATACCTCTCGTGAGTCTGCAGCGCATTCCTTCGTCTCCTCAGCTCCTTGGCTCTGAACACTCGCTCCCTCATCGATTCCTGCTCTCTCAGCCGACGCTTGTATTCACTGTCCTGTAACATACAGAGCACTTCATAACTCGGTGGTCATAACCACTCATCTCACCTAAGAAATGAGTACAGTGAGGAGGATTATACGTAATCACCACGCTTGCCTAATGTACCGTGCTATTGAATCACAATTGTTACAGTATGAGTGAGTGAGTGAGAGATTGAGTGTGTGAGTGAGTACCTCGTCGTTCTTGTCTCTGTTGGCGGGTCGGCGTTCGGGCGAGCGGCGCGCGGGCGACGGCGAGCGACGCGGCGGCGACGGCGACCGCATCCTGTATATAATATAATTTCTAAAGTATTAGCCAGTATTGTCCCACACTTCTGTGGGACTCGCACTTCTACCTCTCGTCTCATCCAAGATATCAATACAGTGATGTAAACACCACGCGCCTCTAATGCGGGTTGGTGATCTCAACCCCAATGTTTGAAAATTATAAAAATTATGTGTCACGGTGTTAGTCCACGATGGACTCCCAAACTATAAACAATTTGATCCAACTTGAAAGATAGGAAAGCTTACATCTCAATTTATGGTGATTAGGGTGGTCCACCCCTTATTTTTCATATGCTATTAATCAGCTAGTATTAAATGAAATATGAACAAGCTAAGCAGCCCCTACCTTCGCCTCAAGCCCGCTCTGTTCTGGTGTATGAACTCCTCTTGTCTCCGCAGCAAGTCATCGTCCGGATTGTCTATGGGTCGACGAGCCAAATCGTTCTCAATCTCTATGGTTGTATTCTCTATGTATCTGTGGAAGAAGTATTCATGAAAATGTCGAACTTCTTTTTAGAAACTTTTGTTGCGCTCTTGGTATAGTTTTACTAAGTCCATTGATATTGAGCTACGTGCAGCTCGGTCAATGATTGGATATGTAGGTAGCCTATAGTGGCATTTCTATCTGAGCGCTTTGTTTGTTTGTACGGGCTAATTTCAGAAACCAATCCGATTTGAATAATTATTTATGTAATGGATAGCCACATTCAACGGGATGGCTAAGTTTAACACTGCGTGGCGCTACTAATCATCCCTTCATAGTATAAATTTCCGCTGTCTGTCTCTATGTATGCTTACATCTTTAAAACTACGCAACGGATTTTGATGTTGTTTTTTAAATAGATAGAGTGATTCAAGTGGAAGGTTTATATGTATAAAAATTCCGGACATTACCACGGGAACGGGCACAACGCCGGTAAAACCGCGGGGCGTGGCTAGTCGATAATAAGTATCATCATTTGTGTACTTAAATATATAAAAACCGGCCAAGTGCGAGTCGGACTCGCGCACTGAGGGTACCGTAGTTTAAAAAACGGCAAAAAATCACGTTTGTTGTATGGGAGCCCCCTTGAATATTCGTAATTGTAATCCTAAAAAACTTAGTTCTAAGTTGGTTTCTGGTAAATGTACATATAACTATGTTACCTTTGCGGAGATCGTCTCGGGAACTTTCTGCCCGCAGCTCTGGCTAAAGCATTCCGTTGTTCAGCTATAAACCGCTCGGCGGCGTCGTCTATATCTTTAATAGGTCCTGTGTGACCAAACATAGTTTTAATTGGTTTATGTATTCTAGAATATTAATATAAGAGATGCCGTTATGTTATAAGTATATGTTATTACTAGTGTCCAAATAAAAATATTACATACAAGTGCATTTGTGCTTATGACACAAAATATTGTATACTACGCTTCATTTACCCAATAAATCAAGGCATAAAATGGCCGCTAAAATACTTAATTAGTGTCATCTGTCACAATGATGGTTCTTAAATGTCACAAATTTAAAGTCATATCGTAATGTCATAAAATAATGTGACAAACATAAGCTAATCCACAGGTGCCAGTAAATAATATTAAAGTAAAAACATATGAGGTAAATAGATCAGAAACTAACTACTCTACAGGGTGACTGTAACCAGTCGGTATGAACAAGTCTGACACTACAAGAGACACAAAGTTCTTTTCTTAGCACCATGTCATAGATGTTAGTGACAATGAAAAACTGCATTCATATTTTTTTTAAATACTCTTTCTACGCCCAGGAATCGCACCGGGTATAATGTGAAATAACACCCTTCTTCTTCTTCTTCATCGAGTGGATGGTCAACCTGACCAATCCTGGTGTCAGAGTTAATAACACCCTGTAATTTTATTATTACAATAGATAAGATTACTTACAAAGATACATTTTTGCCAAGAAACATAGCTGATGAAAGATTAAAGAAATAACGTGATATGTTTAGCCATATTTATTTAATTAAAAAAAATCTTTATCTTTTTTTGGGAAAATCAAAATTAAAGCTACAATAAAAGTTTATCTTATCTTTGAAACCGATGGCATGGTTCCTAAGAAAAGTTCTTGGACTCTCTTGTAATAGACTTATATACGAGTATATATTTTAATACACATACCTACTTATTCAGCCAGTACTATTATACACATATAGGCATTATTATACATAGTTATATGGCTAGGTGTATACGTATATATAAAAGCGTGCATGCAAACACACACACAATTTACCGAATTTATTCTCTAAGGTCGGGCTGATCGGCGGCGACTTTTGTATCCGCGTCGGAATGTATACTGGCAACACTGCGACAGTACAAGTGCTACCATTATTATAAAATCAAATTGATGATTTCATTTTATTTTAATAATGAAGTATAAATATTCTGTTTTCTAAATTCGTGAATTTTTGTAAAAATTTAAAATATCGCCATGGCAACAAATTATTACGTCATTTACGTACTGTTTCTTGTGTATAAGGATTGCTACACACATAAGCGGACCGGCATTGTTGGTTTTATTTTACTGTTCGGTTATGCCGAGTAATGCCGGTCTGATTAGTGATACACCTCTAATATAGAATTTACGATACTATTATTTTCTTTTAGTACTTAAATATTATGTAGTCTTGGTGGCAATCCAACACAAAGAAATACTTCAAAAGGCAAGAGTATTAATTCATTCTTAGATTTTTAAGTATCTAGATAAGATCCCTTCAGTGTGAAGTACTATTATAGTCTCACCAACACAAAATTATATAAAAAACGGTTCAAAAAGTAGATAACTCACCATCAACGGGCGGCGCAAAATTGCCTTTGAAATGTGGATTGATGAGCACTTTTTTGCCGGGCAAACCGCCCGGCAATACGGGGCGCGGCACCGGCAACATGCGCACCACGGGCGGAGCGCCCGGGGCCGCCGCCGGAGCGCCCGCCAGGCCCGGCGGAGCGCCCGGGGCCGCCGCCGGAGCGCCCGCCAGGCCCGGCGGAGCGCCCGGGACGCGAGGCAAGCTGGGGAGACCCGGCCCGCCGTCCCGAGCCCCAGGGAATCGGTTCGTGAACCGCGGCGGGTACGGGAAAGATGGCCGCTCGAATCCAGCCCTCGGATTAAACATGGGACGCTCTTGAAATTGGTTGTTGAATCTGAAGTTTGGGTTGAATGGGCGTTCTTGGTTGAATGGCCTTTCCTGGTTGAATGGGCGTTCTTGGTTGAATGGCCTTTCTTGATTAAAAGGCCTCTCGTTTTGATTAAACGGCCTCTCCATCGGTGGTCTGTCCTGACTGAACGGTCTCTCATTCTGGTTAAAAGGTCGCTGTTCTATAGGTGGTCTGAACGGTTCTAATGGCGGTCTCTCCGGGGATATTTCGGGGCAAATTTGGGGAACTGGGGGAGTGAGAGTGGGTCGCGGTGGGGGAGCGGGGCGGGGCTGTTGCGGTGGAGGGAAGGACTGGCGCTGAGAGAAGTTGCCCTGGAAAATAAGGTTTAGGTTAGGTTGGTTTCATGTCTAGGACAAAATATTATCTAGGCATAAAGTATAGTATTGTGCACATCCTAAACTAATCAGACACATTAAAATAACATTACTTATACGAAACTGATTTTGTCTGTTGTTTTAGGGTTCTTTAATACTCGCATGTCGCAGGTTTTCAGAAGCAATCAATATGCAAGGGAACATGTAGGTAAAAACTAGTTGTGTAAAAAATAATTAAAAATACTTATAATGACTGTACTGATATCTTCAGTGAGCTGAGAGGTCTTAGCAGTGGGATATTACAAATAACAAAATAACATTTTGTTCATCTGTCGTGTTTGTTATGGCTAATTTCTTTAATGGCTGAACCGATTTTGACGGGACTCTTACTGTGTTGTAATGAGGAACTTAGGCTACTTTCTTAACAATGGCAATGAATATGGTACGGACCCGGTGGTGGCGGCGGTAGGGCTGCGCGAAGCGCGCGTTGAAGGAGGCGCTGCGCCACGACGTGCGCGCGCGCCCCGCGCCCGGGATCACCACCTTGTCTGCACACACACACACACATTCATCACACTACTTTATATTGGATTTCATTTTACTCTAACAAGCTGTAAATTTCCCGTAGTGCCTGTTCCCCTAGGAATTTCGGGATGAAAAATAGCATATAACCTTTCCGTAGAATGTGGCTATTTTTTTTAATTTTTTTTTTTCTTAACCTATATCGTCCCACTGCTGGGCAAAGGTCCACTGGCTATATATAACAAAAATAATTATTCAAATCAGATTAGTAGTTTCTGAGGATTGCACTTAGCAACACATTCAGTGATTCATTTTTATATTATAGATAATGTTTTAAGGTCAGGAACTAATAGGAAATTAAGTTAGAAAAGATGACTGTAATCATGTAACTCACCAAGTGTGTCCGGTATGTCTCTGATTTGAGGCATTCTTTGAGCACCGATCGGCCTCTCTGTTGTGAATCTCTCTCTCATGTCTCCATCTGAAATGAGACAAAAAATTATCCCTTATAAAAATTTATAAAAAATTATACCTTTCTAATTAAATTGTATTAAAACTACCATCTTTCTTGGGTATCTGTTAAATACTGGAGTACCTATTCTGTAAGTCCTTTAATATGCCATTTCTTTTACTGGTTTCTTAAGTTTAAGCGAACACTACTCATTTTGAATTGAAACTACGTTTACAGATACACTTCACTTTTATTTTACATTTTTATCTGACGTTTCGGCCCCTTACCAGGGACCCTGGTCACGGAAGACTGTGAATGTCTTCTGTGACCACAGTATCCGTATACGTAGGTTCAATTCAAAACTCTTTTATTATTTGAAGTAGATAAAAAATGGGCACAACTCACTTGCCAATGCACTGGGTACTTCTGATGGCACAATCTGTGGGGATTCAATGGGGCCGGCGGGCTGAAACAAAAACAATCACTTAATTGACATAATAAAGTTAGTAAAGCCGGTAATATCACACAGCAGGGCAAAGGCCTCTCAATAATACTTATTTAAAAACTTACAATGGCTGGAGGTACTGCATGTTCAACATCATAATGCCTTGGCTCATATGGAGCATACGTCGAATGAGGTGGAGGTATGTTTGGAACCTCCACGGTAATGTTGGGAACTACACATTCAGCCTCGGGCACTGGTTGGTAAGGCATCGGCTGGAAAGAAAAACAAAAAGCAATTATGGCCTCTGCTACTGGTATTGTGGTTACAATAATGATCCAAGCAATGTTTTGGCTTCACTAATACCAGTAAATGTCACTAAAACAGTGTTCAGTGAACGCCATAGCCTACAATATTGTTTAATTCCTAAGAAACTCAACGAAACAAATCATACTTTAATCTTTGCCAACATCACTACACTTATGAAGAATGAACCATTCCATTCTAAACACCAATGTAAAGTTTTAATTATGTCTATTAGCTAGAAACTTACCGGAACATTGTATTCAATGTTGTGACTATGAGCATATTCCGTAGGCACAATGTCGACTCCCGAAGTGGGGACGTTCTGACTTCCACCGCCTTCGTAATCATCAGCCAGGAGCTGCTCCTCCTCCTCATTGCCAAGGTTATAGTCAGCAAGGCTGTGATCTCCTAAATCTTCACCAAGTAAATCTTCACTGAAAATCGTATCAAAATTTCAATATGCGCACTACAATGTAAATCACAAAATGATGCAATACTATGGACATGAAAATGTATATAATTATATTACAAAAGATAAGATATTGGATGTTTTAACAAGAAATTGTTAAATATGTAGTAATTAATCTGGATTTAGAGACTTTTTTGTTAAATTTAAAAATATACACACTTGTCCGACATGTTGTTGATGAATCACAAACACAAACGTCAAACACAGACAGAATATATAATCACACCAAACTTCACCAAAGACACCAACCACAGATTACAAAAAAACCACAGACCACGAACCAGTGGATGAATAATGTATAAAACCACAGGGAGACAATATTGGAACGTGATTCTTAATTTTTTCCGCCTAGCCCCCTTTCGCAACGCGATATTTATTAGTCTTGAACATAGAAAATCCCTTTAATGGCGATAATCCCATTTTTTTCAAACACATCTCTATATAAATGACAATATAATAGTAGCCTAAAGGTACGCGTCCACTGGCTCGTACCGCGTGCACCGCAAGCACGGAGCACGCATCGTATTGACTTTGCTCTATATGATATCCCATTTGCAAAAAATGGGACGCTTACGTCATTATTCATTACGATTATAAAAATAATTTTCAATATAAAACTGAGGTTATTAGGTAAATAATATTTAAGTATTAAAATCTACAAAATAAAAGATGATTATTTTTTATTGTCCTTATTGTATTAATAATAAAATAATCTTAATAAATATACAACTAACTGTGTAATAATAATAACACCGTGGAATATGTATTTATTGCATTTTAATACATAGAAAACATATAATATTACCCACACAGTGACTTTTATTTCTCAATATGACATAGTGAGAACATTTTACCTAAATAAAATACAATAATTCATGTTAATAAGCTAGTCTATACTAAAATAATAAAGCCAGAGTTAATTACAGAGTTATGGTACGTTCAAAAGAGCCTCTATGGGGCTAAAACTGAATAAAAATATTTGACATTGACTATTTTTTTTTTGTTTGAACGCGCTAATCACAGAAACGCTATTTAGCGCTAATGCCTTTGAATGAGTCCATTACAATTTTTTTTTAAATGGATAGCCACATTATTCGGGAAGGTTATAGGCTATTTTTCATCCCAAAATTCCCACGGGAACGGGCACAGCGCGGGTGAAACCGTAGGGCTCATGCCGCATACGCACGAAAGTGTTGTTCATTTTAAACTATGATAGTTTCCATGGTCTTGTGGTTTGAGCGCCCGGCTCACGACCCGGAGTTTCCGGGTTGGATTCCCGGTGGGGATAGCTCACAAAATCTCTTTGAGACTTTCCTCAGTTTGGTTAGGGCATTGCAGGCTGAATCACCTGATTGCTCGAAAAGTAAGATCATTCCGTGCTTCGGAGGGTACGTTAAGCCGTCGGTCCCGGTTACTTTCTATGGATAGTAGTCGTTACTTGAGCCATGTCAGAGGCCTTTGGCGGCTCAATAACTCTGACACCAGGATTGGTCAGGTTGGCCATCCACTCGATGAAGAGGAACTATGATAGTTGGAACTAGACCTATATTTTCAAATATTTACAAAACCGGCTAAACCACAAGTGTTAATCTACATATAAAAAAACATAATTATCATGATTTATATCAACGCACAGCCGAAACTACTGTAAAAACTTAAAATTTGGTAAAGGGGTTCCTTTTATAATGTAAGTGAGCATTGAGAAAGAATTTTATTAAATTCGACCCCTAACAGGAGGTGGCCCTTTCTCCCGAAGCGAAGCGAGGGCGCGCCGCCAGTATGTTCATATTTATGTGAGCACCACAGTGCGAGTATGGTGATCGTGGTATCCGCCTCGACTATATTTGCATCCAATCACACACGACATGTAAAGAGAAGCGATGAAACAAAGGAACTGAAACAAAAGAACATTGTAAATTGAAGACTAAGGAACGTTTCCCGCCAAAACAAAGGGGGGGGGGACGTACGCACGCACTTATTTCCTGGTCTGTGGTGCGCACTTCAATCAGTGGAAATAAATAACTTCAGATATGATAATTTGAAGCATGTAATTTGAAGTCTTATCATATTACTACTTTAGTTAGTACAGACTGTGTGAAATGCGCTCCGGCGAGTTTCGCCGCCGCCCGGTTGGTGCCTAATAGGAGTAGGACTCGTATAGGACGACAAAAATAGTACGAAAAAAAAAACACTACTCAAAATGTAGATACTTACTGCTAACACGGTAGCACCGATTACACCGTATTGCACATATTTTAAAATATTCCCATCCAGTGGAGATTGTACCTCCGGAATAACATCCTGACATCCCCTGTCATAAATCTCGTCATCGGGATTGTAACAACTCATCGGGGGGTCTAACTTGTAGTCGCCCGGGCCATTTATACCACAACAGTGTGCCTAAAATAAATAGAAGACAATGTTGTAATATATCATTGTGGGTTCTATTTCTCCTCCTCCCCTCCCCTTCTACCCTTCCCTATAACTCTAGCTCGAAATTGAGACATACATCGGCAAGAGCCATTTTCCTTTTTTTTAAATATCTAAAATTAAAATTGATTTTTTTGGCGGGAAGGCTAAGCTTTGGGTCCCACCCAATCCAGAGCTAATAGCATTTTTTTTTTTTGATGGAAGTCCAACAGCTTTTTTAGACTTAAAAAATACAATTTTTGATTAGTACCAGGAAGCCAATTACAGGACCTCACGTAGGTATAGAACGTATTTGTACTAAACATTTTACATTAGCCAGTAAGATATACGAGTATTGTAAAAAATTGATTGTAAGTATATAAATAATCTCTTACCTGTTCCTGAATTTCGCTTAGACGCATTTCTAAAACTAAGTCTTGAAGTTTGTCGAATTCACTGTATACAAAATATGTAACATATGAACAAGCACAACAGATCCCGCACATCACGAGGGCATGCTGAAAAAAAAGATTTAATTTAATTGTAAGCTGAACATTGCTTTGGTATGTACGTGATAATCAGTTAATTACCAGCTTTTTCTATCTGAGAGTATAAAATATACAACTACAATGATAAAATAATATTATGTATACGTACTAAAGCCAGCAAACACATTGATTCTTGTATAGACCCACAGCAACCTAAAAATGTGATGACGAACAAGCTACATCCCAGGATTATTCCTACGAGGCACAATGGATGGTTCATAGGAATATCTTGACTTATCTTGACATAGACTGTGAAACCGATTAGCGCTATACTGGCCACCTGACAAGGAAAATGAAAAAAAATACAGTCAAACTGTTTTTAATAACAGCTAACGGTAGCAAATCGTAGTGATATCGATTTAAGTCCCTGTTTTTATTTTTATTTAAAAGGCAAAGAAACATTTCATAAACAGGAACCAATTTTCAATAAGCTTCTAGTTTTAACCGACTTCATAAGCCGAAGTAAGAGGTTCTCAATTTGTGTTTCTTTATATTTGGTACCTCGTATTATTTGCGTCGTTTATAAACTGAATTTAAAAAAAAACAACAGTTAGTAAAAATATGGCGGCTATGAATTTGTAATATTTTCAGTTTTATCGCAAGCCGAGTGATACAAATTCAATCATTAATTACGGACTAATTCAGACACCGGAACAAGTGAAAAAAATACTTACAGACAAAAGCAGGTTAAACGTATAAATCAAATATTTTACACACGAAAAACAGGGATTCATTTTTACTACTATTACTGCCCACCGGTATTAATATAAAAAGCTATGAAGCTACTGAATGAGTACTGTATAATTATGGCGATATCATTTCAGTTCAACCAAATTTATACGCCAATTGCGGAAAAAATATCGTATTTAAATTTGTACTAGCGATCCGCCCTCACTTCGCTTCGGTTAATCAAAGGAAATTTGGGATAAAAAAAGTACATCTTAGTCATCATAATATGAATATCATCTACTTCAAAATAGCCTCTATTTTGAAGTAGATGATATGACGAACAAATTTTAACAAAAAGCGATTCTTGTGCCTATAATAGTCCTCGTGAACTTATTTGAATGCAATAATAAGTACTTTAAATATGTAGAAAACTGTTTTTATGTATCATCAATACCCTTGTAGTTTTAGCAGCGCACTAATTTTTTTAGGCATGATTTTCATACCTAGAATTACATTATTGCAATTTGAGTACCTAGGTACGTAACCCTATTTTAAAAAAATACATAGCCTATGCCCGTACCTACAGTGTACTCTACCTATTGGTGAAAGAATTTTTGAAATCAGATGAATATTTTACTATTAATTGAAACGTACGTTAATGTCATTATTCATTATCAGCGTCTCTCCCCGCACTGGTGCGGGGAGAGACGCTGTCGCGAGCGCTTCACCCACCTCCTGATGAAGGCTACCGTATGTGGCCGAAACGTGTCGAGGAACTCTCGACAGTAGTCTCCGTCGTACGTAAGTTCCCGTTTTAAATAAATATCAGATGAATAGTTAGGGACAAACAAACAAAATGAGAAACTTTACCATATAATTTTACTTACATAATAACTCTTCCGCCACGTTACGTTTGTCTGTAAGTTTGCTGTCTTAAATACATGCGGGAATTTTTTTTAAAGTTAAAATCCGATTGTCTTGCTGTTATCCCTGTGCTGTCTTGCTGTTTATGGTAATTTTCTTACGTAGTTATGTACTGAGGTAGTACCTACCTATATTTTACTTGCATTTTAGGGTGTGTTTCCATTGAAGCTGAGCGGAGCGGTTGGGACCTGTTAAACACCGCCTTGTCATCTGTGAATGCCAATTGTAATTTTTTTTTCATATTACATTGTGATTGGTCAATTCACGGGCCTCGCAGCTGACTCAAGCCTGTTATCCGGAGTAGAGCGAGGGCGGGCTGCTAGTCTATAAATGGGGAAAACAGACTTCACACTGCTGTAGTAATAAGTACCTACTTTGAACATTAAGAATATTATTTTATTCAAATTCAAAGTATTCATTCTTTTATTTTTAAGCATTCTATAGCTTTTTCAGCGGGCGACCTTTCAGCCGAGTGTACCTAAAGCGCTTTATGCCTACTCGCGTCACGACTAGACGTAACGCGAGTAGGCATAAAGCGAAATAAGTCAACAGATATTTTGACCATCAGAGTTGTAGATCTATAGCGAAATAGGTCAACAGATATTTTGACCATCAGAGTTGTAGATCTATAGCGAAATAAGTCAACAGATATTTTGACCATCAGCTTTAGTTGTAGATCTACGTTGGATCTCATAATCCCCCGTAATGTTAACCGATAACTATGGAACTAGTAAAAAAAAAATAACCCTAACCTACCGAATAATGTTAAAAAAAAAATAACCCTAACCTACCGAATAATGTTATTACTTATTTAATTGTCGTTTAGGCATAACGCGATTAAGGCTTGTACTGATTATGACTGGTAAAGATTTAGCACTACTGAGAAATAGGCAGTCTAAGATTTAGCACTACTGAGAAATAGGCAGTTAACTAAATAGTCCAATATATTTCTAGGCCAACAGCTCTTTTATTATGACATTTAGTCGTAACGCGACTTAGTCAATCTACGCTTTAGGTACACTCGGCTGTAAGTCTTACCATGACCTCTTAACGCGATTCAAATGCAGACCATAATTAAATCGCTGTCTGCTTTTCATATCATGAAATATAGAAGCGATATCTATTTTTTTGAAAATATGTACTAGTTTTGGAGATTAGCCATTACTCTTATAACCTTTCCGTTGAATGTGTTTGGGCGCTGGATATCTATTACAAAAATTATTATTCAAATCGGACTGGTAATTCCCGAGATTAGCTCGAACAAACTTACAAATTTTACCTCATTATAATCACTACATAATATAAAACAAAGTCACTTTCCGCTGTTTGTCTGTCTGTCCCTATGTGTGCTTAGATTTTTGACACGGTTTTTTAAATAGATAGAGTGATTCAAGAGGAAGTTTTATATGTATAAAAATTTGCACGAAATTGGTACAACGCGGGTAAAACCACGGGGTGCTGCTAGTATTAGTACAGATTAATAACTGAATTGAAGATGTAATTCAGTTAATAATCCTACGTAATTATTTTATTATTAGAATATTAGGTAAACATTTAATTCGATCTGTTTTCAAATTGCGGTTGGGGACGGAAATTTGGTACCTAATTAACGTAAATGTGATAAATGATACAATAACAACTCATAATATTAAATTAATCATACCTTCTTGCTAACGTACGTAACGTACTTGCAAAACTAACGTACTTATTACCTTATATACATTTTGGTGCATAATATAATACTTAGGTACACCCGGACAAATTCACACACGGTTAATTAGACATAACGTAAATTTTATGGTTGTGTTATGGAATCTGACTCACTGATACTACTACACAAATACTTTAAATGAATATGTAATTGACGCCCAGACGTCGTCGCCAACGACTATGTCTTCACATATTGTTGAATCCGGACGGGAATCGAACCCTCAACCCCCGACACAGTAAGCGCTCTCACTGCCACTGTGCCAACGGGCTTGTATGTACTCGTAGTGTAGGTACTTAACAGAAACCATTTCCCTGGGCTTTTGAACGAGTCACGATTGTCAACACTCGTTAACACCAGCATCTGAGGTCCAAATTATCCGTTTTAATCTCAAACCACGATCAACTGAACTCTGTTTTAGGGATTCGTATCATGCAGTTTTGATCTCAGTTTAGCTCGTGAATTAGGATTAAGTTTAATTGAACGATTTCACTAATAAAGTTATAATCGTCAGCTTAAAACTAAGCGTAGGTACATACGTTAGTTCGCAACGTGCTACCTGCTGAGAAGAACTAACAAGAAACTCAGTGGGGATGTTTCTTTTAGAAATGATGAATTTGGACCTTAAAGGCACTAAGTAATTTCCCCGTATAGACGAGAGGGACGTATGGTCCAGTATTGTAGATAGGGAGGGGGAGGGGAGGTGCATAGGGTTCCAGAGGCTGCTGGTCACGTGACAAGGCGTTCGCTGAATGATTACCTGTACGCGTAAATTGAGATGTATGTAAGTTATCTTATCTTTCAAGTTGGATCAAATTGGACACAGTGGGCTTTAGAATCGGTTCAGTAGTTTAGGTGTCCATCGCGGACAAACAATATGACGCATACATAATTTTTTTAATATGATAACCATGTTTGTAATTATCCAATATTTGCGAAAAATATCGGTTATTTATCCTCGTTGTACTATTGCACCTGTTGAATAGGAAAATGCCATGTTTATTGATGTTTGTAGACGTGAATAATAATAGTAGGCCCAACCCTACCGATTTCAGGAAAATGTGTGACGCACATTGAGTAAATTATACCAAACTCAATAGTGACGTTTTCCAAAATAGGCTACCTAGTTAATTCGTTTAACTAAACGATAAATCTCTATTACAATAATAATAAAGCTTCAGCACTGTGTTGCGTATATCATTCATCAATATATCTATACATACATCATACATCCTCACAAACTTTCCCATTTATACTCATTTATATACTGTTTATAGACTAGTTAGGATTATTAGTAGGATTTATTTCTTTAATTGAATTTCTTTAGTTTCTTGGTCTGTGATTGAATTCATTCGTTCGTGCTTTTTCTGTGGTTCTTAACTCTCCCTATTCCCTGATAATCGCTGTCAATGCCAATCTGTGATGCCAATGTCAGTCAAGTCAATTGACATTTGACAATTCCCTTCCTTCCCTCCCTTCCTCTCTTCTGTCTGCTCTGTCTTGTCACTCTTGTCAGTTGTCTTGCTTGCTATCTTGTTGTAGATTGCTTTTCGATTCATAAAAAAATATATTTTGTTTTTATTCGTGTTACGTTTCCTGACTTAACTTTACAATGACTGAATCGGAGGGTGAAATAGAATATTTGGAAGAAGATGCCGACATCGTACAACAATGCGTACAAATAACACAGGACATGAGAGAACCCGGGAAGTTCAGTACTGCAACATCGCAAACCAATTCCTCTTTACTTGTTGAGCGTCCTAGCTCCGAAAAGAAAAAGAAAAGAAAGAAGGAAGAGGATGATTCGGATTACGATCCTTTCGATGAGAACGCGTTGAGCCCGCCAAGTCCTTTGGAGCAAATTCGTAAAAGAAAACCGCCTTTTAAAAGGGTAAAGCCGAATGTTCAAAATGAGGTCCCTAAGTTTAAAAAAGCTCGGGATTTCGCTAGTTTCTTGACGCAACGCGTGAATAACCGTAAGAAAATGAATATTCGGGTGCCTGATTATGAGGATCCGTTGTGCCTGCCAGTGAGAGCGGTTAAAACTAACGACAGTGATGTGAAAAGGTTGAATAATTGGAATAACGTGTGTTTGGAGCATTTTAAGCATTGTGATAGTCTGTTGAAGCCGGAACGAGGCGAGACCAAGGCTTCGATAAGAACTGCAGTGTTTAAGAATGTTGTTAATAAGCAAACAGGTTGGTAATCTTAATATTTTGTGTTCTTTCAAACTCTAATCTGCCTGGTTCCAATTTCGAACCAGATCTGTTCTGTAGTTTTTGTGTGAAAGAAATAGTAACAATTGTGTATCCTCAAAAACATTATTTACTCTTTCCAGGTATCTCAGAAACAACAATATGGAGTAAATCCTGTGTGGAGAATGAGGATGGAGACAAGAAATCGGAGATATTCCAATGTACCTTGCCGCGGTATAGGGAGAAGAAGCCAGTTACTAAGTACTCCGTACTGTTGAGGCAGCAGAAGAAACGGTTTCTCAAGAATATCGATGAAGTTATACTGAGCAAGGTGTGTGGTTACTCTGCAAAGTTTATTTGTTCACTTATTCCTTACTAGCAGTGCCCCGTGGTTTTACCCACGTTGTGCCTATTCCCGTGGGAATTTCGGAATTAAAAGTAGCCTGTGACCTTTCCGTTGAATGAGGCTATTCATTACTAAAAGAATTATTCAAATTGGATTGGAAGTTGAACTTTCAAATGTTCAAAAAACCAACTCTTCAATGTTGTTATATTTATGCTAAATTATAAGAAAGATAATGTGTTTTTTTGAAGGTGTCATATCTGAACTGATAAAATTTATTCAACTGTTTTAGCACTAGCTACGTCACGCGTTGTTTCCGTTCCCGCGGGAATTTTGGGATAAAATGAACCCCATGTGCTATTCTGATGTATAACCTAGATATTACTGTAAAGTTTCATCCAAATCCTAGCAGTTTTTGCGTGACACAGTAACAAAAATACATACATCCTCACAAAGTATCACATTTATAATATTAGTAGTATTGTGGAACAAACTTCATAAATCCATCTAATTATGGTCCAACCACCTTTTAACAGTTGTCACAGCATGTTTTATAATATCCTGATAATTGTTCCAGGAGGACCACAAGGATGGTGAATCACTTGTAGTGTACAAGCCGAAGGACTCCATGACTGCTGTTTACGGACTGATTGATAAACGGTAACCTATATTCAAAAGGTTTCCGTAGCCAAAAAAGTTTGAGAATCACTGGTCTAACCTATTTACACTTACTTATAAAACTCTTTTGAATGGTTTCAGTACCCGCACATGTGATGATGCTACACAAAGCGACGAGGACACTAAAATGTACCTTAAAGAGCTCACGTGCACTAAAATGTGCTCCTTATGCTTCCAAACTTCTTGGAGGGGAGCTAAGAAGGCCAAGCAGAGTAAGTAATAAGGCAAATATCTATACTAATATTATAAAGCTAGAGTTTTAATTTTTGGTTTGTTTGAATGGGTCTAGGGAACAACCGGTCTGATAAGCAATTATTCTTTATTGGATAGTCATTTTTATGAGAAATTATATCATATATCTATTTTTTTTGGATTGGCACAAAATGTGATTAAATGTCGTCAATTTTCCAGCCGAAGACGATTGCTCCTGAATAGGAAAAAGGTTTAGTGATTTTATTTCATTCTTACCCTAAACCTTTCTAAACCTTTTTCCTCTACAGAAGCAATCGTCTTCGGCTGGACATTGGTCCACATTTTGTGCCAATCCAAAAAAAATAGAGTATACATTTATACTCATCAATCTCAATATATTTTTTATTATTGAATCGAAGCGGAACTCAGTCGACCAATCCCCACGCATTACAGAAACGAATTCGACCATTTCAATGCGTTGTCATTGGTCAATAGAGCTCCGCACAGTTCCGCTCTGCTTTAATGTAAACGCACCATTCGTGAGGTCGCGTCCTCATTATACTGATATCTTCGGTGAGGCTAGAGGTGTTTGCCCAGCTGTGTGACTTTACGTGGTTGTGTGTATGCGTGTTGCAGAGCCGCTCGTGTGCCCGGTGTGCGCGCGCACCAGCGTGTCGGTGTACAACCTGCTGTCGCACTTCAAGACGCACGCGGCGCGCGAGCTCCGGCGCGCGCGCAACATCATCTCCAACCTCATGGCCGGGGTGAGGCTACCGACACATGCTCATTCAATCATTCATTCGTTCATTCTTTTATTCATTCGTTCATTCAGTCATTCATTCATTCATTTATTTATTCATTTCGAGTAGGTTAGTGGCCAACCTTGGTGGCGGAGTTTTTAGAATGCCTTAAAGCCTCCGACATGCTCTAACGATGGTAACAACTAGAACCGACTGCTTAACGTGCCCTCTGAAATGCCACTATCGGCCACCCATCTGTAGGGGCCGAGGGGACTACAAATATTAAATGTAACATACGTTAATTGTGTTATTTGTTAAAATGAGAACTTACGTACGACGGAAGTTACTGTTGAGCGTACCTCAGTGCGGCTCGAGAAGCTCTCGCTGTCGCTTCACCCGCCTCCTGATGAAGGACGTCACCGAAACGTGTTGAGGAATGAGAGACAGTAACCTCCAGAGTTCTTTATCTATACTAATAAAATAAAGCTGAAAAGTTAGATATTTTTTTTGAACGCGCAAATCCAAGAAACTACCAATCCGATTTGAATAATTCTTTTTGTAATCGATAGCCACATTCAACAGGAAGGCTATAAGCTATTATTCATCTCGTAATTCCCACGGTAACGGACACTATGCACGTAAAACCGCGAAGCGTGGCTAGTCAATATGTGATCTTACATTTTTCTATTTGTTTGCAGTTGGTTCCGTATCACTACAGATGCCGGATATGCCGACAGAAGTTCGACAGTATCAGTATGTTGCGGCAACATGTCAAGAAACATCAGAGTAAGTATTCCATGTAAAATTTAATTCTAATGTTTATTGCTGGACTGGTAACTGGTGGCTTCGAATCGAGAAGAGTGGTGCGGGTGAAACTGCGGGCACTGCTTGTATTTTAAATAGTAATTTAAACGCCTCGGTGGTCTAGTGGTATATGCACTCGCCTGCCAAGATTGAGGTCCCGGGTTCAATTCCCAGGTCGAGCGAAAACATGTTTCCTACTTTTCAAACATGGCTCGGGTTTGAGATCACCAACCCGCAATAGGCAAGCGTGGTGATTACGCTTAATGCTTCTTACTGTACTGATATCTTCAGTGAGACGAGAGGCCTTTGCCCAACAGTGGGACATTACAGGCTAATACTTTTCTTCTTTCCACAGGTACCACAGAATCGTTCAAGTGTGAAGTATGCAACTGCCAAGTGAATAGTACCTTTGGTCAGTATAAAACAGCTCCATACTCCAAATAGAAGTCGGGTATATAAGTGATAGATAAAATAAACTATATTTTATGCAGTAGTTCGTTTTATTGTTATAGTCCTTATAGTCTTTACTATAGTAGTTTTATTTCACAAGAGCCCCGGAGCCATACTATAAATAATTGTAGTTGTAACACAAAATTATAGAACACAAACCGCGCCCGCGGTGTTACCCGTGGTGTACCCGTTCCCGCGGTAATTTCGGGATAAAAAAATCCTAATCTAATCCTAATCCTATCCTAAGTATCTAAAATCCTATCCTATCCTACTAATATTATAAATGCGAAAGTTTTTGAGGATGGATGTATGGATTTATGAATGGATGTTTGTTGGTCTTTCTCGCAAAAACTACTAAACGGATTTGGATCCGTAGAAAATAACCGGGACCGACGGCTTAACGTGCCCTCCGAAGCATGGAATCATCTTACTTTTCGAGCAATCAGGTGATACAACCTGTAATGCCCTAACCAAACTGAGGAAAGTCTCACAAAGAGATTTTTGTGAGATATCCCCACCGGGAATCGAACCCGGAACCTCCGGGTCGTGAGCCGGGCGCTCAAACCACAAGACCGCGGAGGCTGTAACCTACTATGCTGTCACTACTAGACAGACAATTTTGACGCGGACTATGATGCACAAAAGACAATGTGCATGTATAAAGCCCGGTTTCCACTGCGAGCGGAACGGACCCATTAATGACTCCGTTTAATAACCATTGCGTTACTTGTATAGACGCATTGTATAGACGCAACACCTCAGTTAACAAAAACACGTAATGGGTGCCAAACGGAGTCCTTAATGAGCCCGCTCCGCTTGCAGTGGAAACCGGGCTTAAGCTTGGTCTCGAATGTGACTTTCTATTACAAAAAGAATTATTCAAATCGGATTGGTAGTTACTGAGATTAGCGCGTTCAAACAAACAAAAATCTAACTCTTCAGCTTTATTATATTAGTACCTATAGATTTCGTCTATATTGTACTGATAGGTATCGTTGTGGCCTTTGGCCTGCAGTGAGTCTTACAGGACAATGTTGTCCTTTGTATAATCTATTTCTTTGGATTGGCACAAAATGTGGTTAAATGTCGTCAATTTTCCAGCCGAAGACGATTGCTTCTGAAGAGGAAAAAGGTTTAGAGATAGGATAAGAATGAAATAAAATCACTAAACCTTTTTCCTCTTCAGGAGCAATCGTCTTCGGCTGGAAAATTGACGACATTAGACCACATATTGTGCCAATCCAAAAAAAAAGAGTATAGCTAAACATTTCCTAGTTACCTTTTACAGAACGCTAAGTCATTTACAATACAAACGTTAATATGTTATTTTGTTTAGTATTCTATTTCGTGCGACATAAAGTACAATTTTGAACGAACACATTTTGTTTCTTAAACATATAAGGTAGTACATAGATTTATCTACCAATTTTAAAGCTGTTAATGTATTTTGAACCTTCAGTCGTAGTGATAAGGGGTATATTCCTTTGCTAATTGTGTACTTGTGATAGGTATTAGTAGTATTGGCACATTGGTGGTATATCAATGTTCTGTAGTGATGTATTTAGTTCAGTTATCGATAAATTATGATTTTATAAGTATTTCTTTAATTTAAATTTAAAACAAACATTTTCTTTCAAATATATCTGAAAAAACCTCTTACATTCAACGCCTCCGTGGTCTGGTGGTATGTGCACTTGCCTGCCAAGACTGAGGACCTGGGTTCAATTCGCGGGTCGAGCGAAATCATATCTCCTACTTTTCGAACATGGCTAGGGTTTGAGATCACCAACCCGCATTAGGCAAGCGTGGTGATTACGCTTAATCCTCTTTACTGTACTGATATCTTCAGTGAGATGAGAGGCCTTTACCCAGCTGGAAATTACAGACTAATACTTTTTTACATTCAAAAATGAAATGTCATTATCGATATCAATATTTCGGCCTCTACCCCATCCCTATCGACTCACCCGTTGCCATAGCGACCGGATCAATAATTCACGTCTGACAGACGTACAACCCTATAAATTGGGGTGTTGCATATCATAGTGATTGCTTGTACGTTTACATGTACCTAGTCGACTAAGGGGTGGTTTTGGTGGTTTGTTAGTACATTAGCAGATTTCCAAAAATGTTTCGTCCGAATTGACAGACTTTTAAGAGTCCTAAAGTGTTTGTTTTGTCCGAATTAAGAGACATTTAAATGATATTTGTCCATTTTTATGGACATCAAAATGAGTCAGTACTTTTTTCATCGAGTTTAAAAGCTGTTTTTTAATTGGCTTGAATAGTTTCAGTCTCAAGACTTAATATGTTTGTTCTAATAGTTCATGATGAAGAACTTTTACAAGCATTTTCTCTTTGTCTATACTTAATATTATAAAGAGGTAAATTTTTTAAGTTTGTTTGTTTGTATGTTCAAGGTAATCTCAGGAATTATCAGTCCGATTCGAATAATTATTTTTGTAATAGATAGCCACATTCAACGGTAAAGTTATGGGCTATTTTTCATCTCAAAATTCCCACGGGAAATAGTACAACGCGGGTATAACCGCGGGGCGCTGCTAGTCTGTAAAAAATGTTAAAACCCACTTTTTTGATTTATGACTAGTTTTCTATGAGTAGTTCATCAAGCAAGCCATCAGATTGTTATGAATATTTTTTAAATAGGCACTGACTTTAAATTAGATTTAGAGGAGTCAGAGAAGTGGGCTTTAAGATTTTATTACAGACAAAGGAAAGGAGGAAACGAATCCTTGGTAAAGATCTGCGTTTTATGGTCCCTACTTCCGTACTTTATTTTTGTTCAAAATATGTCCTACTGCTGGAGATTGTTTTGTATCCTACTATATTAGGAAAAGAAGACTTATTCATGTTTTTCTAATATGTGAGATATACATTTGTAATACAAGCTTAGAACTTAGTTTGGTTCTAACTAACCTTTGCTCAGATGCGGGACATTAAAGGCTATTACTTATATTTTTTTGTTTCTATTAGATATTATATTTTATCCTCCTCCCTATACTGAATTCCTCAGTGAGTTAAGATACTTTTGCCCAGCAGTAAGACACTTTAGTTTATTTTATCCCATTTTCCCTACGGGATATGACTCCGACTCGCATTACCCCTTCAAATTGAAGTAATAAAACTATTTTTTAATATTCCCAATCGCATTTCGAACATAAGGCGTATAAAATGATAATTTACTGTCCTTTGGGGTATCAGATATAATTGGATTATGGCACATCGTATATCAGAAATAGGAGATGATATATTAAACTATAAACAACGACAATTTAAGGAAAGAAAGGTATTCCTATCCTTTTTCCAAAATCGGATAAAATTCAACGATAATAACAGATTAAATCTATACTAATATTATAAAGCTGAAGAGTTTGTTTTGTTTGTTTGTTTGTTTGTTTGTTTAAACGCGCTAATCTCAGAAACTACTGAACCGATTTGAATAATTGTTTCACTGTTAGATAGTCTATTTATCGAGGAAGGCTATAGGCTACATTTTATCCCGAAATTCCCACGGGAACGGGCACAACGCGGGTAAAACCGCGGGGCGCTGCTAGTAAACCAATATGAATAATCCAATGGATTAACAGATATTAAGTTCTTGGAGGGGGGGGGCCGATAGTGGCATTTCTTTCTAAGCGCTACCGTGCTTTGGAGGGCACGTACAATTCTCGGACCCGGTTGTTACAATCGATAGAAAAAAAAGAAATGTTTGAAAAATAAGAAACATGATTTCGCTTGACCCGAGAATTGAACCCGGGACCTCAGTCTTGCCAGGCAAGTGCACATACCACTAGATCACCGAGGCGTTTTCTATTCTTCTAACGAGAATTAAATTAATGTCATACCTACATGGCTGACTTTCAAACTAATTATAATGAAATGAAAATAAATATGTTTTTCTTACGACAGTTACTTATCACGACTGATTTTTAAACCGAAGATAACTTCTCCCGTTGAGGAGAAGGGTTCACTGATAAGATAAAGTAGGTACTATAATGGAATGAAATCACTAAATTTTTTTCTTCTTCAGAAGGAATCTTTGACTGGAAAATCGACATTAGTCCACTCATTAACTTACGTAGGAAAATATAAAGTTTCATACTTAGATACTGCTTTACCTTTATTGCTGTCTTCTTCGTGGTAACAGCTTCAAAGTATGTTTGCTAAGTTCTGAGCCAAGGTACATTGACACAAGACTTAGCAACTTAATACACTTATTTCTACTAGTTTCGTAAGTTTAAGTGAACACTACTCATTTTGAATTGAAACTACGTTTACGGATACACTTCGCTTTTATTTTTAACCAGCAGCGCCCCGCGGTTTTACCCGTGTTGTACCCGTCCCCGTGGGAATTTCAAGTTGAAAAGTAGCCTATAACCTGCCCGTGTAATGTGGCTATCCATTACAAAAATATTTTTTCTAATCGGACCAGTAGTTCCCGAGATTAGCGCTTTCAAACAAACAAACAAACTCTGCAGCTTTATAATATTTATATAGATTTTATCTGACGTTTCGGCCCGTTTACAGGAACCGTAGTCACTGAAGACTGAGGTGTTATGGGCCTTTAGTCCTTTCAAAGAAACAAAGTTAAAGTTGAACAAAGTGCAGTCGTAAAATTGTATTTTTTAAACTAAATTGTTAGACAAACAAAAACAAGAATAATACAATAACACACAATCCAAGGGGAGACCCAATACCATATAAAGTATCGATAATACCAATTTATTGTCTATACCACATGTGAGGATCTCCAGATCTATTGTCATAGATATCCAAAAAAAATTGCAATTTCCGACCCCAAGATTTTGGTGTCATTCACCCCTTGGGGTGTTTGAGGTCAATGCACTGTGACGTCACTGTGTCTAATACATTTTTGGGGCGCATTACGTAGAGGGTGTAAGTATGAATGGACGACTTCTAATACTTTTTGTTAATGTAAAGTCACGTAGTCAATACGGTTGTAGTACAAGTAAGTTGAGAATAGACGATTTTCGCCCTTATTTTAATTTCGTACTGTTGTTGTCTCTCGTCTCTACCCTTAGGTTTAAATGGGGATGAAAATGGGGAAGTTTTGCAAGATTTTCTGATTCCTTTCACGTTTTATTTTACTTACATTACTGGAAGTGTGGTCATCGACCACAAATTAATTCAATATGTGTAATTTTCTTTTCTCTTTAACCTAATAAATGAAATGAAGGTACTTATATCTACAGTTTTCGCTTTAATCTAAAGCATTCCATTAATTTCGAGTAGGTCAGTGGCCAAATGGTGTCGGTGTTTTTAGCCCGCCTAAAGGCCTCCGGCAAGGTGTAATGATTGAAACAATCCGGACCGACTGCTTAACCTGCCCTCCGAAGCACGGTAGCGCTCAAATATTATACTTACATATATTATGTAGTTTACGTACATCGTGTCTTTTTTAAAATGGCTCGAGTTTAAGATCACTACCCCGCAGTAGGCAACCGTGGTGATTACGACTAATCCTCACTGCACTGATATCTTCAGTGAGATTACTTACTTACATCGTCCATACTCACTTTGTGACACTCACTTTTGTCATTAACCTATTTGTAAGACTAATAACTACTCTATTGTTTTCTTACTAGAGTTCTAATGTGGTCAATTTTCCTGTCGAAGACGACTCTTTCTGAAGAGGAAAAATCTTTAAGGATTTTATTCCACTCTTACCCCTTTACTAAACCCTTTTCCTCAATGAAAGTATTAGTCTTTGATTGAAAAATCAGAAATGTCATCATGGTTAAAATTTTTACTCTCGTAAGAAAAAAAATCCTATCTTCTTACGCCATCTTTATAAATATTTTTTTGATAAGAAACAAGACGATCTTAGGTAGATAAATGAATCAAGTACTTCTTGCTAAATATCCATGTAGAGTAACAAAGGTAAATAGTGTGTTTTTAGACACAGCCTTTTAAATAGGTCGTGGTGTCTTTTGGTAACTTGTGTGACCTATTTTGAGATTAGGTCAAGAGGTTTGCACTAGTTCGCTTGAATTTACATAGGTCAGGCAAATGTAGCATGTCTTTAAAAATAGTTTAAATTAATCTACCTATTTATGTGTACAATAGTATCTATCTACAGTTTGTACTGTAGAATGGTATAAATGACATCTATTAATACAATACTGTACCATCTGTGACCACTGTTCCTGTAAAGGGACCGAAACGTCACATAAAAATCTATACTAATATTATAAAGCTGAAGAGTTTGTTTTGTTTTTTTGTTTGTTTGTTTGTTTGTTTGTTTAAACGCGCTAATCTCAGAAACTACTGAACCGATTTGAATAATTCTTTTTGTAATAGAAAGCCACATTCAACGGGAAGGTTATAGGCTATTTTTTTATCCCGAAATTCCCACGGGAACGGGCACAGCGCGGGTAAAACCGCGGGGCGCCGCTAGTGTAAAATAAAGCGTGGTGTATCCGTAAACGTAGTTTCAATTCAAAATGAAGTAGTGTTCGCTTTGACTTCAGAAACCAGGTATGAAATACATTATTAAAATTTTAATTGCATCAAATTTTATTGTACTTCATACTACTTTACTACAAGTACTACATTATCACTGTCTGGTTTAATGTTGTGTGTTGGTGTTAATATCACTTATATTAAAGGAAGAGTAAATTGGGAACAGGGGTACAAAATAACAAACAAAACACATCGGGTTTTTTATATATTTAGAACAAGAAATGTATAGTTACAACCATCAAGGATATTAAATATCATATTGTAAAAACTATTGTATAAAGTGAAGAGAATGTGACTTTTTTTCCATATTTTTTTTTATTATTTCAATTTAATAATTAATTGCAATAAATTAATTATAGACACTTAAATGACGTGAAAATATTAATGAATAAATTACTTAAAAACAGCCAAATAACGACTACGGGTGTAAATATGGATAGTAATGCTTATAATTTAAGACAGAGTATTCTTTTTATTTCTATTCTCGAAAGAATCATGGCTGGTGTGAACTTTTTTCGAACTGACGTCACGCAAACGTCAAAATTTTTCAAAGTTTAAAAAAGATTCACACGAACCACTTTTAAATATGTCTTACAAATTATTGGGAACAACATTTAAATCTAGAGACGACACTAAAAACTGTAAATTACTGGTTTTAATGATACAATTACATCAGCTAGTTTGATAGTTGTTGTAATTCTATCGTCGGCCATATTGCTTAGTCGTGGAAACCGACCTATGATCAGATTCCACTGATGTGTTATCAGATTCCACTACCAAGTAAAGTTCCAACCAGCTTAATCTTAATTCACTACTATTTGTTGTGCAAATTAAAAATTCTCACAAAAGCTATAGAGGTAATTAATTATTTAAAACGACACAATAAGTATAATATAGAAATACCTAACTTTTAGGTACATAATATCAACTAAATCGGTTATTTTATTACCACCAACACATACTGACTACATCTTATTTTTATTACAATAATTCATAAAAAGACGAAAATGAAATTTTTATATTTTAACATTGATTTTTTTTTATTTAAACCGGAAGATCTTAAGTGTTTTTTAAATATTTTTTTGTTTTTTTTGTTCAATTTTATAAAACGTTATTTTTGTATCAAAGTGAAGGTCAGCTATGACGAACAAAGAGTTGGCTGACCGCATCCTATTACAATATCATTATAAATAATCATTGCTTTCATTCTCTAATTTAACTTTGGAGTTGGTAAAATACTTATTCAATACTTTGAGACCTTATCTTACGATGCACTTTTGTCTAAATTATTTCCTATAAATACTTTCGAATTACGGAAGTTTTAATAGATTCAGGACAGACCGGAAAGTGAGACTTTCACACGTCATCGAGATAATGGATTATGATTGGCTAATATAAAAATGACTAAGAGTATCACAATCTACTCTGAGCGACGGATTCGTTTCCATTGCGCGCTATTGGTCACCGACGCTGGCTGCTCGACCGCGATTGGTCGATATGATCCGGCTGTAATCGATTAGCCAATGACGCAATAGGAACCAAGTCGCACAGCACAAGGAATCAACACCGAAAACGAATGCTAAGTAGACAGTGAATTGATATTATATGATATTTAAATTGTTTTATTATTAAATTCGAAACTATTGGTAAATATTTATATTCTTTCCGAAGCTGGACCTATCCTTTAGATGTTTATTTACATATTTATTGCAATTTGCTTACCCGACGGTCAAATTATAGGACGATTTAACTGTTTCGAAGTCGGGAGCTAGCTTCACTGTCTAGGTAGAGATGAACGAACGCTCGCATTCTCTGGATGCAGGACGCCGCCGCATGCGGCTGTAGTTATAAAACTATCCTTCGAAAATATAAAGCTAAAAAGTTCAAAACACGAAGGAAGTACGACATGAGCAAATGTATTTCAAATATATACGATTTTATTCAAAATAATTTTATAAGAACAGCCTCAGCGTGAGGTGGTGTTCAAGTTCGCGACTTTATGAATAATAGTAACACATGTTGTCGATGTCTCGATTTTAACGGCGACAAAAATATTTCAATTTCAAGACCGAGTTTCGATTGGACGCTCTTAAATGTCAATATAGCACAATCTATAGTACAAAGTGAGTTTGTAAACTGTACGAAAGTTGTAGGACAACATACGCGCTAACTGCCCGAGCGTCGAACTCAAAGTCGCCCCGATCGCGTCTCGAATACGATAACAATACAACTATTGTCACAACACGACTCCTTTATTGAGCATTTTGTCACTATCGCGATGTGGCGACACAAAGGATGATCACATTGAAATATTCTCGCGACGTAAATAACTTACATAAACTATGGAAGATTTCATTTTCTGAATGCCTCTAGAATAGCGCTTGACTAGGCCACTCCGTATTTGTGCCTGTGACGTAGCCGTGCACTAGACTATTCGAACACGTTTACAAGCTGTAGAAAACGCTACATGTCATCACTTGTAGGTCTATCTATCGCTTGGACAGTCAACACTCGCCGTGTACGCTCCATGGATTTTTTATTCAATTGATTTACTTATTAATGGGATACCAACCATCCTTTGTACGCGTGCGTGCATAAAGACGCAGAACCGAGAGAAAAGGGGTTTCTACCGCTCGTAGCATTTCTACTGGTTACGTAGCCGTTTTTACCGCTCCCGTAGCGCTTTTCCTACAGATTTCGTAGCCGCTTTTTACCGATCTCGTAGCGCTTTTCTACAGATTTCGTAGCCTTTTAAGTCTCTACTTCCGTAGCGATTTTTGCTACGGATTACGTAGCCGGTTTTTATTGTTTGCGTAGCACTTTTTTATCACTCTCGTAGCGTAGTGTTTGTTTAACGATTCGTAGCCGTTTTTACACTCTGTTTAAGCGTTTTTTACCGAATTTCCGTTATTTCGGTATGTCATCGTTTAAGATGAAACATCATTTGTCATGGTACATTTCTTTTTCAAGGACTTCTTAGTTTTTCTCCCCTCGGTTCTAAGTCTCGACTTATCATAATTTTTATCAATTAAGTTCTTTCACATGTAGTTTTCTTTAAAATTTTATTTTGCTAATTTCACAGCCACGTTGTCAATTAGCCTATGCGTATTTAGAGTATTGTTGTGTGTTGCCAATTAATTAAGAATTTTTAATATATTTTTTATTAAACCTTATATTTTTATTTTCATAAAAAATGCGTCAAAACACCGTTCAAAAAGTAGCCGTATGCTATTGATAATAGGTCTGATAGTCCCTTGTCACTTACTGGGGTTAATTTACCGACTTGTGTGTCCGCAGCGAGTTCACAACGTCGCCGGGGATAGACAGAGTCGCGCGATTACAATTTTAATAGCTTCATTTAACTAATAGCGATAGCACTACATAGAGATTCAATAACATCGACTAGGAGGTAAACATCTGAAAGTAACTAACGAGTACGGATTAGGACGATCAATATATTAAAAATAATTTCATTTCGAAATAGTCGGAGAGACGGAAACATTTAAGCGAACGTTATTAATTAGCTTAACGAATAAGCTATTAAAATTCAATCTAATATTAATAATTATTGAGCAGAACATTTTGCGCGTGTTCCACTTACAACTATGAAGATATGATTAACAGTATACGATTTAAAATACATATAAAAATATTAAGTCAATTACCCGTCAGAAAAATGGTTATTTTTAATATTTTAAAAAGTCACAATTATTTATTATTGCTTCTCCCGTTACTTCACTAAACAGGCTCGCGCCCACTATACTATTGAGCACTATTATTATTATTTTTTATTATTATTTTTAATAATTATTACCGAAAGAAGGGGTTACGCGCAAAATGATCTGCCGTAAGTGACGTTACTCTAGCTAATCCGATTGTACTTACATTCCACCGCTCCAAAATATTATTTTGCATTTAATATTATTTATTATCTAAAAAGTCGATGAGTTATATTTAATTTGGTGTTTTTGTTTCGATTCCAACGACGTAAATCTCACACAAACTTTGAAAATAACAATTTATCGAAATGATATTTTATGTGACACAACTTATTGGGTTCATAGGTGTTATTTGGATTCCAAATTAAATTAGGCAATCGATTTGAAAATAAATATTTGTTAGTTAAATTTATAAATTAGTTATAATTTAACTAACTCAATAGATTTTTCCTAAGAGTCTGTGAAACGCTTTAAGCTCAAAATATTAGAGCCGGCTTCCCTTGGTTTAGTTTAATGCTACTAGGTAAGTCGTCGACTTATAAAGTATTATTGCTTTTGAGAGGCGGATACGGGTGTTATTCCTAGGTTACTTATTTATGACCTTATTGCCCATGCCCCCAACTGCTATACTCAATTAAATTTGATATTATTACATTTTTTGTCAAAGATTGCTTTTAGATTGACACAAGGAAAACCGTCTTCATCTCTTGGACTATAATCACAGAAATCCTAATGTCTCCGCTCGTAGTACTTTCCCTAATAAATAAATCAATTCAGGTCGTTTATCGAGCCTCGAGAGTATTGTAAACTAATAATTAAGTAAGTACATTACAATTAAGAATAATAAATAAGGTTATTAAATACACACCTAGGTTATAAATAGACATAAAGTACGATTAATTGCACATACACTAAATTAATTAATAAATAGTAAATCTACGAACATATAATGCATGAAAATTACGTAATATTTATTGTAAATTTTAATTAGACATTAATTTATGATTATCAAATATATTTTGATTTAGTTCGAGACTCACGCCTCTAAAGTGACTAGAATGTAATTTTCATGCGCTTAGTGAAAACAAGACGAAACAACAAATATGAACATTGAAACTAACACTCTAAGTTAAGTACAATAAGTTGCATTGTGCTTCGCCCGACCTCAAACGTACAATTAAATATTAACTTATAGTTTAATTAAACATCAAATTAGTCACCTAACCAAACGCCAATTGTCATTAACAATTACTCTAGTAATCATTAAAGCTAATTAGAAATTAACTGACGTTTAGCACCGGCCTACGGTAACTCGAGAATTGGACTAAAATTAAAATTATGTCTAATTTAATAATACTAAAAATGGAATGTTAAGCATTATAAGCTGTATTGGAAAATAAGCGATTTTTTTGGTATTTTTTAAACGTTAAAAGTAAAGTGTTGTCGCTTTTGCGCGGAAACGAACGGTTTACAATAAATATAGTAAACAAACTCTAGCACGCAGCACGCAGCACGCACCTCGCGCGCGCACGCGCCCGCGCCCGGGCGCCCGCCTATATCGACACATTTCATTGTCAATCTCTCCTCTTCGAGTCATTTATTTCATTTAATATATTTTTATTATATTTATTCACTATTAGTTATTGCACGTTTTACATAATATAAAATAAATATATAAATACTTGTAAATTTCAATTTTTCCCCATCTTTGGTTATGAGTACCTATTTTCAATATTTGAAATGTTACAAAACTGCTTCTTTTACATATATTAAGTACAATATATATCTTTTTTTACAAAAATCGTTTTAGGGGTGTTAGGACGGCACAATATATTTTAATCTATACAAGTTCGATGTTTCATATAGGTCATGTCGGATCGTATGATTTATTGTGGCTGTTGCAACTTTACACGCGGCGATTCGATTTTAATTATTAATTAGTTAAATTAAACAACTCTATGTACAAATTTCCATTTAGACTAATACAATTAAAGCCTAGTGGATTAGACGCAGGTTCGCATCCATACATAGTTTAGCAGGTACCGGAGACGCCGCGGCGTCGAGTCGTGAGCACCGAGCCCGCGCGGCCCGGGACACGCCAGCTCCATCGATTTCCATCCCCCTTCCCCCGCTACCTCGTATCCTCGCACCCCGCCACCCCACCCCCTACCCCCCCTGAACTCGGCAGCCTCGTTCTAGTGTCAGATCCCACGCACTAATGACAATGAGTTATACATTAAGCGTATTACATCTTCAAAATTTATCTCAAAAATTTCTAACCTAACTACCACTCCATTCGGCGGCAAGCCGTCACGCGCTGTTTAGCCATTTTTTAAAATTTTATCAAAACCTATCACAGTTTTAGACTAGTTTTTCATCCTTAAGTTTAATATAATGATTAAAATATACGTATAGATAATATTATATAATATATATATTCGAATGTTTAACAATATAACACTATTTGACTTCGGATGTGAGCCGACTGGTGTTGGGCCCGCCTGACTCCTGAGCGACTTACAGACTCGAGAGATATCTTAGTTTGGCATCGAGGGCCGCCGCGCCGCACGCAGCCGGCGACCCGTCTAGTACTTATACGATATGATCGCATACAAAATTGGAGCATAGCATTTAGGCTATTATTGCTAATATTATTTTATTATATTCGAAAACTATTTCTCGATAACCACAACCGTTCATAAGCGAAGTTTAATATCATTATTTTGTTATTGACTATTACCAATATGCATGGTTAAAGTCCGGGCAGGACGGGCATTAGATGCCCCTAAAGTATTATTGCATGGCCGAGGCTCCACCCGCCCGCCGCGCATGCGCCCCGGCCGCGGCGCTCGCGGAAATCCGCCATCTTGACATCCCGCAACACTTAACCCAGTTCCGCGTGATATATAGATAGCCGAGCCAACATGGCGGCGCGGCCCGCGGGCAGACAAAGACCCCGCACAAAGGGCCCTCCTCTCGGGAATATTCTAGATTATACAATTAATACAAAACACTCGTCATAGGACGAGCCGCCGGGAAGACAGTCTGTCAGGTCCGAGATACACTTTCACAGCCAAAAGTGTCGTTATACAGTTTTGGTTGCGAAACGCGGGCGAAGTCCGCTAGAGTGTGGCATGTATGGGTGCGCGCCTGCTGTGCCGTCCTAGCTACCAGCCGGTAGTGGGCAGATCCTCGATCCCCTTAGATGGTCTTTATCTTGTTGGTCTTGAAGCTCACCTGCAGCACGCGGTTTCCCAGCGTGTACCCGTTAAGCGACTGGATGGCGACCACCGCCTCGTCGTAGTTGGTCATGGTGATGAAGCCGTAGCCCTTGCACTTGTTAGTCTGCAGGTCGCGGATCACCTTGACGCTCTGCACGGCGCCGAAGGGCCCGAACAGCTGCCACAGCACGTTCTCCTCCGTCTCGGGCGCCAGGTTGTACACGAAGATGCACCACTCGGAGCCCACGGCGCCCGGCAGCACGCCGCCCAGCAGCTCGCCCGCCAGCGGCGAGTACCGCTGCAGCCCCTTGTTGATGGCCAGCAGCGACTTGCCCGAGCTGAAGCGGCCCAGCGGCGCGGGGAAGCGCAGCGCCGCCGGCAGGTAGGCGGCTAGCGGGGCCAGCGCCTTGCCGTTGTTGCTCGGGTTGTTGGCGAATTTGACAGTGATGGGCTCGGTGGCGCCCTTGGGTATGGTGCCGTTGAGCTCAGTGATGGCGCGCTCCGCCTCCACGCGCTGGTCGAAGCGGATGAAGCCGACGCCTTTGCTGAGGCCCTGCTCGCCGGCGGCGAAGGGCCGGCCGGCGGCGTTCTCGCACAGGATGCGCGATGTGATGATGCGCCCGTACGGGCTGAAGAGCCGCTCCAGCTCGCTCTGGCTCATGGTCTTGGGCAGGCCCGACACGTACAGGTTGGCGCCCTTGATGGCCTCGCTGCTGGGGCGCGCGTACGACACCTTGATAGTCTTGTTCTGCAGCCGCAGCCCGTTGAGCGTGGCGATGGCCTTCTCCGCGTCCTCGGCGCGGTGGTAGTTGACGAACGCGTAGCCGAGGCTCTGGCCGCCACCGTGCAGCGCGTGGTTGAGCGCGTCGGGGAACGCCGCGCCCTTGTTGCGGATCAGCTTGCACGACTCCACCTCACCGATGCTGGAGAACAGGCTACGGATCTCCTCCTGCGTCATGCTCTGCGGCAGGTAGTTGATGATCAGATTGGTCTTGGACTCCTCGCCGGAGCCATTCTGTTGCTCGCTGTCGCCCTTCGACATCTTGGCTTAAATCATAAACGGAAACGAACGAAAGGGAAACGAAAAACGCGGTAAAAGAAAACGCACGTCCGTCCGTGAGGCGCGCGGCGGTCGGATTGAGGGATCCGGGGCGCGCGCGGCGCAGGCCCGCCGCTATCGACCCGTTACATAACGCCGTTCGTTCACCCCCCGTGGTACACTGTCCGAAAAAACCAGATCCACCCCTCATCGACCCGCCCGGGCTGCACTTGTTACCGCCATCCGTCCGCGTCCCTCCCGCTTCCACCACACGTTCTTACACTACCAATCAACCTCTTGACCCAAATAAACTGAAAACTTAACATTCACAACCTTGATACTGACTCTTATAACATTTATTATGAAACCCCTTCGATTGAATAATTCACGTTCGCGCCTACAGGGCATTGCCTCTAGCCGGAGCCGCTTCCTTTGTCTCCGGAACATGGTTCCGCGTCAATATTTAATGTATAATAACAATTTTGCTTTATTTTTGTATTGTTTGTCAAATCGAGCTTACGATAAGGACATTTTAAACTGAAACAAACATAAGTAGGTAATTATTTATCTAATTGAATAATTATAATAGCAATATACATACTAAGATTCCTCATTAGAGTCACTAACTAATCATTATGAGAAACAAAAATAAATAAACAATTCCTTAGCTAATTGGAATAATATTTGAACATTTCGAAAAAAGAATAATACTTTTTTATAACAACCTTTTCCAAACACTAATTAGAATTGAGATGCATAATTAGTGATTTGAAATATTTAATCTCTAGTACATGGGCGCATGGTATTGAATTTACATAGCAAGGGTTGCACCCTTTGTTTGAGCCCTCTGTCCACTCCGGAATGAGAGTGCTCCGACAGAACTTAATCAAACATCAAATATCAACTGCTGAAAGGGAAAAATTGGCTGATATTGAGTTACATGCTTTATATTTTTCTTTTTATAACAGTAGAGTTTGATATAGGTACCTATCATGTCTTGTTGTATCTAGAGTTTGATATATTGATTTATGCCTTGTTGTATCGCTATATCTACGAGTATCTGTGGCTCTATGCTACAGGCAGACGATAGTACCTATAGATTCTACTTATAGATCGTTTTATACTACTAGAAGCAGTGCTTCCCGGTTACACCCGCCTTGCATATGTTCCTGTGGGAATTCTGGGATGAAAAATAGCCTATAAGTAATTTACAAAACTTCGCATGTCGAATGAACCGTTTCTAATCTATCTATACTAATAAAGGTGAAGTTTCATTTTTGTCTTTTTGTTTTTCGTGTTTCGTTTGTATGCGGTAATTTGGCGATAATCTCAGAAACTACCAATCCGATTTCAATAATTATTTCTTTAATAGATAACCACATTTAACGGGAATTATAAGATATTTTTCATCCGGAAATTCCCACACAACGAGGGTAAAACCGCGGGCATTGCTAGTACCGAATAATTTTGTAATTTGCCACCTTATGGCATGGTTATGCAATTAAAAACAGTAAACAAATATATACATATATATGAAATATTATTGCATGGCCGGGCCGCACCGACTGTACAACAGAACAAATTGTACTATAGGACAAAATTGCAACAAAATATAAAATTGTTCAGTGATTTTCATGCTGTCTGTACGTTGTGGAGTGAAAATTTCAGCTCAAAGCAGTTACTGAAAAGTACAAAGAGAACCTGGCTGACACTACTGGAAATATGGACTTGGCTTACATTATTTATTTAATTTTTAAACCGTGATTTAAGAAAAAAGGAGTATGAACGTGTCTACCAGGGTTATTTTATGTTACGTTGCTATACTATTCTACTTTTGATACCCAAAATAAATAAAATTAAATATAGTATAGAGTAAGTGTGGTGGAAAGGCATCCCAAGAACTTTTCTGACCAACTCTTCTTTTAACTAAAAAACATAAAAAATACCTAGATAGATCTAGACATAGGTCTAAACGTTAAATTTACTCTACAAAGTCGGCAAACGTATAACTCCCTTTTTTTTGAGTCGGTGTCTAACCAACAGGTATTAGGTAAGCATTCAAACAAAGTAACAAAAACTTCCGGACATCGAACTGGTACTTTGAAAGTATAGCGTGTTCAAACAAAATTTCAAAACTTCTTATATTAATGTTAACATTTGAGGAAAAGTGCACTTTCATAAGTACACTATAAAACTAGCAGCGCCCCGCGGTTTTACTCGCTTTGAGCCCGTTCCCGTGGGAATTTCGGGAATTTTTAGACCTTCCTCTTGAATCACTCTATCTATTAAAAAAACCGCGTCATAATCCGTGCCGTAGTATTTGAGTTTATCGCGAACAGACAGACGCGGCCGAGGACTTTGTTTTATAATATGTATTGAAGCGAGTAAAGAAAGTTCGATGAGGTTAGTGGCTAACCCTGGAGTCACAGTTTAGACCGCCTAAAGTCTTCCGCCATGATCTACAACTAAAACAACCGGGACCGACCGTTTAGTGTGTACGGTGGCGCTCAGTTCAAAATACCTCTACCGCCAAAAATAAATTAAAATCTGAGTGCACTTTGTTTAAAGTTCCCAGTTTATATATTCGCACTTCATCCTATAGGTACTTGTGCAAAAACCCCATGCCAAGTTGCACAGGTATTTTGTCCGGGGTGGCACCTCGCAGATGTAAGTAGTTTCAGTTAGTTTCATTTGGATTTTACGCTCTTTATATTGGACCTAGGCTTTAGGGGATGATGTCAACAATAAGTGCTAGCTAAAATCTATACTCACACTAACTGACTCGACAAATATTGTTTTGCCATATAAAATCGCGATGGAAAAATAGGGGTTGATCGTAAGGGTGAATCTTTAGGGTTGTATGTATTTTCAATACTGTATCTTAAAAAAATATAAAAGAAAAAAATTGACTAAAAACGTAAGGGGTGGACCACCCTTAACATTTAGGGGTATGAAAATAGATATTGACCGATTCTCAGATATTGGCACTCAAAATGCCATGAATATCAGTCGAGCCGTTTCGGAGGAGTATGGTAACTAAAATTGCGACAGGAGAATTTTATATCTATACTAGCTGCGCCCCGCGTTGTACCCGTTCCCGCGGGAATTTCGGGATGAAAAATAGACGTTGGCCGATTCTCAGACCTACTCAATATGCTCACAAAATTTCATGAGAATCGGTCGAGCCGTTTCGGAGGAGTACGCGAACGAACACTGTGACACGAGAATTTTATATATAAGATTTATATAGGAAAGCTGAAGAGTTTGTTTCATTGAACGCGCTAATCACAGAAACTACCAATCTGATTTGAATAATCCTTTTTGTAATGGATAGCCACATTCAACGGGTAGGTTATGGGCTATTTTTCATCTCTAAATTTCCAATAAAACGGACACAACGCGGGTAAAACCGCGGGCGCTGCTAGTAGATGTATATTACGCTAACTGGAAACTGGAGAGTAAAAGCCGGTTCGAATGATCGATCTTTAATAACAGTGGTAGGTGTCTTGACATAGTTTCTTTGTTCATAAATGTCCAATTGGAAAACACCTCTCATCTCACCGATGATCAGTACAGTAACAAAAAGAGATAGAAAACAGAAAACTATCTCTTTTTCGACCAGCTCCAACCCTACACCGCTACAATATAAATGGTAATACACGATGCCCCGCCAACTTGTCAAAGGCATACCTCCAGGCGGTGTCTGCCAATTTACATCTAGCAACCCGATATTAATGCAGAAACTCTTTTGTCCAGAGCTCCGTTTACGTGGATGATTAACTGGAACTAAAAATGGTATAGTTTTTTAGTGTTTAAAAATAGTGTCTTTTGTAGCCACAGTTCCTAAAGGAGACGTCAGATAAATATGTTAAATGAAAGCGAAGTGTATCCGTAAACGTAGTTTCAATTCAAAACACTTTTCTGATAAAAATCTAACCGACTTAAAAATCTAATATAGTACAACTAAATAGGTAGAAATACTTTTTTTATCTATTAAGTCGAGTTCCTGACAAATTTTAAAGTTGAATCTTAGAGTTGGATAGTCAATATAATTCAATTCAACCCTAGATAGGGTTGAATTTCTCATCAATTTTTCAAAATCCCTTCAGCGAGCATCTATAGGTCTCAAAACGAACCCCCATGAAAAATTTGAGGCTCGTCGCACTTATAGTTTATGAGATGTCGGGATTATTCAGTGTGTTGCCCACTAACCCACACTACAAAAAGATTTCTTTCAGTACATAATAAGAGAAGGAAAAATACAAAATCTAATTTGAAGTTACAATACAAAAAGATTGTGTGAAACCTCCCATCTTCGTTGAAAATGTTCCACAACTCGACATTCGCAGAAGCAAAGAAAAGCTTATTACAACCTTCACAATCGAAATACACCTCTATCCCTACCACAACAAGGTGTAATATCGCACGAAAATTAGTTGCGGAAATATTGGCAATTTACGTTTAGGTACCAAACGATTTTTCTATCTATCTCAAAAGGAATAACGTTCTTTTTCCCTTGCCTCCAATATGAGGTTAATATGATAAAAGTTGCAGGTAGTTAGGCAATTCTCGACTGTAACACAAGGGGATAAATACGGGAATTGCCTGGGAATGTCTTTATTAGGGTGTTGCGAATGTACTTTTCTCACGAATTGAGGGTGGCTGCGTGTTTTCATTGACGATAAAAGTGTTTAACCGAGTTGTTAAAGAAGGTATGTAATAATGCTTTAAATAAACTTTATAAGACATCAGTACAGGAGTAATGGATCGTTCTAAATGTACGACACAACGGCAGGGTAAAGGCCTTTCCCTCACTGAAGATATCAGTGCAGACAGAGTGGACACCTAATAGGAATTAGTCTAATCTATACTATCTATACTCATATTATAAATGGAAATCTTCCTGGCCATCAAAATGGATATAAGATTAGCAGCGCTTCGCGGCTTTCCCTGCGTTGAGCATTTCCCCTGGGAATTTAGGGATGAGAAATAGCCTATAACCTTACCGTTGAACGTGACTATCCATAACAAAGAGAATAATTTGAATCCAACCGGTAGTTCCTGAGATTAGCCCTTACAAACAAAGTTAGAAACTTTACCTATTTATAATATTCTTATAGATAGACACCCGGATGTAATTTTATATCCTATTCTAATTTCCTGTACTGATTTCTATCCTACCGCCATCTATTGACTGCTGAAGAACCTTAGATCTTAGCAAACTATCATAACATCAACTCAACCAATATATTATATCAAAAACAGCTTTAATTAACAAAGAAAATGACGACGGAAATCTAATAACACTACCTTCCCAGTCAACGTGCACGCGCCTAACGCAATCACGGTACCACCCCTCACCCCCCACCCCTGGGGTCAATGACACTGTCGCTGAATGTTCCGGGCCCGGTAGATCTGTGGGGCTTTCAGGCTATATTTTAGATCGAATTTTAGGTCTAGATAGAATTGTGAACTAGGTTTGTGTTTGGTGAAAAATTGTGAGTCCGAGCTCTTTCTACTTAGAGGTGACTAGCAGTGCCGGCGGTTTCACCCGCTTTGTGCTGTTCCCATAGGAATTTCGGGATGAAAAATAGCCTATAACCTTCCCTTATATATAACTTATATTACTGTAAAGTTTAATCCTAATCTGACAGTAGTTTTGGTGCGAAAGAGTAACAAACATACATACATACATACATACATACATCTTCACAAACTTTCGCATTTATAATTTAGAAGGACTTTTCATGCTGTGAGTGTACTTAAGCACCTACTATTTAAGTAGCCTATTTTTCTCAACTATATTTAGGATCGTATTTCATTGCTAGATAGCCTGTTTTCCTAGGTTTTAGGACCTAGAATGGTTGGTAGTAAGTATTAGATCTAGATAGCCTATCGTACTAGGGTATTGCCACTATATTTTAGGTCGTATTTTATTTCGGGATAGCTTGTTTTTCTCGGTTTTAATATGAAAAAAGGATTCTGGAGTAAGTACACTTCCTGAGAAAAGATTATCTATTCTATGTAGGTATTAGGTAACCTATTATTCTAGGTTATCTATAAAAGGAACAGTGATTTACCTACCTAAAGTAGGTATTCGTTTTCTGGGTTTGCACTTTGCCTATTACTTCGTGCACACTTTACATCGAGCAAATGATGAATCAGCTAATCTGAACAAAGCATCGGTTATTTGTTTCTTCGGTGTATCGTGTTCGGTAAAATGTGCTTCGGTTAAACGTTCCTTCCTTCAATATAAACAGCTGAACCAAAACAAGAGAGACAGCAAAAAAGACAGTAAGTACGTATACTAACAGTGTTTTATAAAAAAGTATTTTCTTAAATTGGTTCAAAGTCCTACATCAACTTATTCTGTTACCTATACTATACTAATATTATAAAGCTGCAAGATTTGTTTGTTTGTTTGAACGCGCTAATCTCAGGAACTACTGATCCGATTTGAAAAATCCTTTTTGTAATGGATAGCCACATTCAACCAGAAGGTTATAGGCTACTTTTCATCCTGAAATTCCCACGGGAATGGGCACAACGCGAGTAAAACCGCGGGGCGCTGCTAGTATATATATATTTTTAGTTTAACATCATTAGATTAATTCTCAGCAAAGCTTTTACCGGAATTGAAGTAATTTATCAACATTTTCCCTTAATTTACTGTTGTGTCAACAATGTGCCTATTTATTTATTTATAGGAGAAACCCTCGCTTTACTCCGATTAATTAAATATATCGAAAATTGAACTTGCTTAAGGTTCGAATAGGTTAGTGGCCAACTATGGTATTATTTTTAGACCGCTTCAAGGTCTTCGACATGGTTTGACGGTTGGAACAACCGGGACCGACAATTTAACGTGCCTTCCGAAGTACGGCAGCGTGTTTTAGTATAGACTAGCAGCGCCCCGCGGTTTTACCCGCGTTGTGCCCGTTCCCGTGGGAATTTCGGGATAAAATCTAGCCTATAGCCTTCCTCGATAAATAGACTATCTAACAGTGAAAGAATTATTCAAATCGGTTTAGTAGTTTCTGAGATTAGCGCGTTTAAACAAACAAACAAACAAACAAACAAAACAAACTCTTCAGCTTTATAATATTAGTATAGATACATGAAGAAAAGAGATAAGAGATAATAATATTGCCTTTGGCACCCTTCTTTTTGCCGCGGAAAGTGCCTACTTATTTGATAAAAGTATGTCAAATTAAAAATAACCCTTGCTATTATCATATTATCTAACCCTCCATTGCTGTGCTATTTTTTATAAAACTTTAGTTGAAATTATTCAACGGAACAAAATTTATGTTGTGTTTTGGAGATTTGCATACAGACATACATGCATTCCCGAGTTTAATATGTATAGAGCTAGTAATGGGTAGAGGGGTTTTCAAATATGCAAGCCACTTTCATATTGGGTTTGTATATTTAAAATAGTTCGTCTGTGTATTATCTTTACGTTCAATTTTACGAGTAATTATAGAAATTGAAGGATTTGTTTTGTTTGTTTGACTTCGGTAATCCTGTAACTAACTGACTGTTTCTAATGTTCTGAATTCTGTTTATTCATGACTTATAACTTACTTTTCATCCTTAAATCCTCAACGAACGAGCACAACCCGACGCATTGCTAGTCTATCAATAAAGGTGATCTTAACAGTAGCCGGAAGTGATACAGACTCGTTAAACTCATAATACTTCTCTATTTGCTTCAGGGTTAAAAAGGCCTTTAAGTTAAAGTCGGCTGCATGCAATATGCGTTGACAACTATATTGTAAAAGATTGAAGGTTACATTGTAGTTGATAACGTGTAGTGCTTGCGGCGGTCTGTCTAGCTCACGCGATCGCGAAGTAATTACAACACTTCTACTGATAAACGTTGAAATAAATGTTTCTATATTTGAATAAGAAATAAGAAAATTCCAGTCTCTAACGTAACCGAATAAACACCGTACTCAGCCATCAAACTTTTTGACGTGAAAAGAAAAACTACGGCAATTAATCAATTGTTAATTTAATTGACTTCTCTGAGAACGGTGGTTAGTCGATATCCAGTTTTCAACTACTCCAAGCCCTGTCTACAACATATGTAACTCTGTACAGACAACGTGACATGTGTGTGTTTTATGTCACGCTTCGCCGACGGCCGCGGGGAATTCATAATGCGTTCTCTATGGACTGACATATTTTACTAATGTTAACAGTTTTGGCTTAGACTTAACTTGGAATTCTTTAGTAGTGTAGTGACTATGTCTTACTGACTCAGAGTCACCAATGATTACTTAAGAAGTTGTTTGATTTTGTCACGACAGCTTACTAAATCATGTTAAATGTTTTCCTTGAAATTGTACTGTGTTTACTTGTAATGAATGTACACATCTGTTATTGGTGTACATATTAGAAATGTACTCTGTAACTCTTGATGTCAATATATGTAACACATTTGATGTGTCATTACATAAATTAATTAATTAATTAATGAGTGTTTTTAGATGTTTGAGAATATACGATAATGAGTTATTTGTCGATTTTATTGATGTTAGTAGTAGGGCAGTGAGAGCTTGAGCTCACTAAATGATACACAGTCTTCTAATCTTCTGGTCCATGAAAGCCTATTATCAAACGCACACTAAAGACACGCCTCACAGACTTTTGTGTCTCTCAATTGAGAACTGTTGTCAGACTACAGCTTTCTTTGCATCGAAAACATCAGTCTAAAGACTGTTTCTAAAAACTTTTTAAAACTAAAAACTGCCCACCCGGCACGAATAATTCGTTTTGTAATAGATATCTGCATTCAATGGGAAATCTATAGGCTATTTTTCATCACAAAATTCCTACGAGAACAGACACAAAGCGGGTTAAACCGCGGGGTGCTGCTAGTATCAGTATATACATGAAAACAAAGATAAATCTCTCTATGTTTACCTCCGTCTGATGTTAATTAAAATAGTCCTAAAAGTAATATCACCCGGCTACCGTTCCCCTTCATCAAATCGAAGCAGACAGACAGACTCCAGTTTATTAACGTTATATATCTAGACTGATACAACGCACGCGCCTGGCTGCACTCGTAATTAGTAGACCACCCTTCCTGTCTCGTGGTCAGATTCAATTTTAGTTTAAGAGCTAGTGGGTGTATTTTTTGTCTGATATGATTTTGATTTAAGGCTGTTAAGTTTGAGAGGATCTTTAATCTAATGGTCTTGTAATTTAATTGTTTTACTTTTGTAAGATGCAGACTTTATTCGTTTTTTTGTTTGAACACGTTAATCTGAGGTATCTATAACTACTGGTCCGGTTTGAAAAATTCTTTCACTGTTGATACACGGTACTGAGATGTGATTTTTGAATAATTCCTTTAATATTTCAAAATATATTGGTTGCAAACATTTTTTGATGTTTGATTCTAATATAGCAAATAAACTCAATTGGTTTTGGTAAAAAAAGTTAATTTTTATAAATAAAAATGATGACCTAATTAAAAATAAGGCCCACGACCCCATCGTTTAAAAATACAGAATGCTAATCCGTTTCTCATTGTCCACTTGGACATGACATTAAATAATACAAAACTCGATTTTCCAAAAATCATAATACATTTATTTTGGTAACAATGCTTTTGATATTATATTGTTTGACTCTTAGACTATAAGGGGTGTCCACCCTCTGAAATCAAGTTTATTAAATAAACACTATAACATCATTCGGTAAAACCTTTACTGCATATAAAATAGAGTTCAAAATTCGTTATCAAAACTGCAATAAAACTCATCCCTTTCATTTCTAAATTAAACCAAGTTTGATGCAGTTTTAAAGACCTTTATTGCAATACATTAAGGTTTATAGTTGAATGAAATGTTAGTATTATGTTTTGCTTTTAAAATCCCTTTGATATAGATACGTCACGGACAGTTTTTGAGCCATCATAGTCCTGAAGGATGAATAAATCGATATGTAAAATTTTATTTGTTTACGTGGCTCTGAAATAAAGTTTTTGGTTGAAAATTTTCAGTTAACTGTACTTTATTGTTTTATTAGTTAGCCTCTCCTGTTTCTGACGCGGTTAAGTTTGATGCAAATGGTTATTAATAATTTTGAGTTAGTCGTTTAGGTTTACGTTTATATTGTTTTTTTTTTCACAGTTCAGGGCATGATAGGATTGGCATTCCTTGCTTAGGTAAAAGTCCTTAAATAGATTTAGATATTTTTTTAAAATTGTGTGTGTGTGTTTTGGCGTAGCGACAGCTATTGGCAGACATCTGATTATCGATCTGCGTCTCAGTTTGACAGATTGGCTCTTGAGCTATTTTTTTGTTTAGTATTCTTTGGAATTCACACTGACTTAGCAACAACATTTTATGAGAAAGGTTGGTATGGTATGGATAGATAATAAATGCTATAATAATAATAGCCTCAATTTGAATGATGAATTAACATGTTGGTGAAAGATTATTAAAAATAAAATGTAGTTTTGATGATTATCTATTTCAAGCCCACTAAACTTAACTGCCACATTCAGAGAATGTCCATTAAAACGACACTTAACTAATTAACGTAATTTATCAGACATTACATTTCAAAATCACTCAAATCTAAGGAAGAATTCGAGATTTCTGTACACTGGCGTGACTCTGTAAAAATCCATGGTAAAAATATTAGTAAACAATGTGATTACGTACAGAATTATAACCATAAAGTTAGCTAATATTAAGCATAAAAGACTATAACTAAGTATCTTCAATGCAATTTGTTGAAAAATTGAATATGATAGTTATCATTTTGGTATTTTCACTCATTTGATTATATGATTCTTTGAAAAATACTTAGTTTATAACCTTCCCGTTGAATGTGGCTAACCATTACAAAAAGAATTATTCAAATCAGATTGGTAGTTTCTGAGATTAGCGCGTTCAAACAAACAAAAAAACAAACTCTTCAGCTTTATTACATTAGTATAAATACATAGATTATAATCGTATGAGAATTATTCTGTCATAAAATGAATATTAGAGTAATTTCATTTGAAGGTTCAACATTCTTACATCCTTTATGTGGTCAAAAAACTCTCAAATTCGTCAAAATATACATAAATGAAAATCCCTAAATGTTACAGCAAACACACCACTTTAAGTTCAACGCAGTCGGTTAATCAGACATCAATCTAATTATCACTCGTAATATATTGTTACACTTTTACCTCCCGACCGAGAGGAATTAATGCACCGTTCTATTTCGAGACACAACGTAAGTATGCAGTTTGGCAAGCTATTCCTTCCGTATGTCTCACTGCTAACACACTTTTCACTCGACAACAAACCATATACCAGTATACTTAAAGCAGATTTTAGATTAACGCACCCCAAATGACATTTTGCAATAGTTACCGATTCTCTTGCACCGCAAATAATTCGTACAGACACACAAATCGGTCAGAACACATCTGAATATAGAAGCGTGCGGACGTGGCGTTAAAATGAACACTAAGAAGCATAAACACAAAAAACCGAAAGGTAATCCATCGGAAACTGTCAAAAATGAAGAGAAAATTGAAGAAAAATCTGAAATTGAAGTCGAGTCAGCCGCTGTTGAAGCTGAAATTCCGATACCAGTGACTGAAATAAAAGAAAGTGCTGTTGAAATTAAACCTGAGAAAGACGCTGAAATCGATACTCCAACTAAACCGAAGAGGAAAAATAAGAAGAATAAACAAGACAAAGCAAATGTGCAAGAAAGTGAAAGTGAAACTAAATCAATGAAAACAGAAGATATTAAAGAAGTGGAAGTAGAAATTATGAAAGAAGAATCCGAAAATAAAGCTGTAAGTGATAAAGATGATGATACCTCTGTTACCCCAAGTGCTCGCAAGAAGAAGAATAAAAAGAAGAATCAAGATAAACCTACTGAAACTAAAGCTGTCGAAGAGAATAAATCAACTACAGAAGTTGAACCAGCTTCAAAAGAAATAGATTCCAATTTAACAGAAGTAACAGCTTTAGATGTTGACACAGAAGTAAAGGAGCTCTTTGCGGCTTCTCCTGAGCAGACAAAGGAAGGTAAGAAGAAGAAAAATAAAAAGAAGAAGAGAAATGATTCAGAAAAGTCTGATAAAGCTGAGGAAGTGAAATCTTGTACATCTGCCTTTGAAATGTTATTAGCTGAAAGTGAAGATACACAAAACATTGACGTTGAATTTGATAAGCTAACTACAGACAAACCTATTGCTGAGAAGATTGTTGAGACTATTTTGGAAGATGTTAAAAGTTCTACTGAGATTACAGAAGTTCAACCAGTAGTAGAACTAGAAACTAAAGAAGCTGCCAAAGAAGAAAATAAAAATAAAAAGAAGAATAAGAAAGATAAAAAAGGCGCTCAAAAAGAACAAGAAATTATCCCAATACAAATAAATCTCCCAGAACAAGCTAAAGAAGATATTGCCATAAAAGTTCCAGAGACAATAGAACCTGATTTGGTAACTCCAGAAATTAAAGAAGAAGGTAATATTCAGAAAGAAGCAAGTCCTAAACCTAAAGCCAAAATAGCTAAACCAGTTGAAAAGAAACGTAAAGATAAACAGTCAGCTGATAATCTGACTATGGAAAATATTGAACTGGCTGCAGAAGAAAAGAAGGAAGAAATAGTACCTACTACTGAGAATATTCCCGAAGATCAAAAGGTAGACATTGCTTGTGGACAATCAGAAATTAAACCAGTTGAGGATATAAAACTAATAACTGACATTATTGAACCTATAATATTAGACGCACCACCTGAATTCAAACCTATTGATAATATTAGTGTACCAGAAGATGGTAATAGGAAGAAAAGGAAGAAGTCACCTAAACCACCAAAATCAGAACCAAAAATACCTCCACAGTTGCCTGTAGATTTAACATTACAACAAACTGAAGCAATTAAAGTGAAACCTATGAAACCAGATGTTATAGAAGCTGTTACTACTGAAGTACCTTCAATACCAAGTAAAATGACAGAAGAAGTGAAACCAACTGAACCTGAAAAACCTAAAGAAGAACACAAAACAGTGACACCACAAACACCAGAAATGAAAATTGAAACTTGTATAGAGATACCAATGCCTGAACAAGTTGAAATGAAACCAACTGAAGAAGTAACTAAGGAAGATAAAGGCGGCAAAGGTAAGAAGAAGAAGAAAATTCCTAAAATACCCACCGAGATGGAACCAACCGCAGATACTTCTACTGAAAAAAGGTTCGTTTTAGTTGAGACTGAAAAGAAAATTGAACCAACAACAGAAGATATCCCCGAAAAGGCTGAAACTAAAGTAAAAACGTCTGCTAAAGTTGAAGAACCAACCATGAAAGAATCTACTACAGCCAAAGGATCTCCAAAACCTAAACAAGCAATCCCACTAATAGATATTGAAGTACGAAGCTTAAAAGCTGATGAATCAGAAGGTTCCAGCTATGACGTCACACCTGACGTCATATTCCAAAGGTCAGCAAGTCACCAACAACTAGACGGCAACAACAACATGAACATACAAGAAGTCAGTGGCTTAGAAGAATTCAAACTAGTTGAACCGATTCCTAAGCCTTTGATAGAAGGTTCTGGAAGCACTCCTTTGGGTACGCCAGAGATGGTATCATCTGGTATAAAGATAGAGGAAAGAAAAGAAGAAAAAGGCAAATCAGATGGAAAAGGACATAAATCAAGTGAAAAAGGTAACAAATCTGATGAGAAAGAAACAGTAAAATCTAAAATGATGGACGTTAATAAAGGTATGGAAGAGCTAAGACTTTCTATTGAAAGGTCGTTAGCTGAATTTACAGCAATGGAGAAGAAAGAACAGGAGACAGAAAGGAAACTTGAAGAAGAGAAGACGATCTTGCAAGAAAAAGTGTCTGAAGCGAAACCAATAACTCCCATCCCAGAACGAAAAGTAAAGCAGGCCATGTTAGTTGAAAAGAAGGAAGACATACCTAATGTTATACCTGCTAAAGAAGACACAAAGACAATCATCCCTGAGGAGACAAAACCGACTGAAAAATGCACAACAGAAGAGTCAAAAACCGAACCACCACAGCCACCAAGAAAAGACAAGAAAGGAAAAAATAAAAACAAAAAAGGTAAACAAGATGCCACAGCTACTACCTCTGAAACTACCGGCCAGAGTTCTACTCCTACTACTACTCAAGAAAGTAGTACAAGTACACAAGAAAAAGATTCTAATAAAAGTAAAGAAAGTGAACAGAAAACTGACAAAGATCAATCAGAAAATAAAGGGAAACAGAAGTCTCAAGGGACTACTGATAATGAAGCTTTAGATGAGAAACATACTATAGATGATGATGGTATAGAAAAGCCTACTCAAGGAGAATCAAGTTTAAAATCAGACACTACATTTTCCGACTCACTCGAACAATTAGACTACGAGCCAATAGAAAACTTTGAAGACGCTCTAACATCAAGTATGGATGATGTTAACAAAACATTTGAAATGATAGCTCAAGACGCCGAAACAGAGAACAGGAAAATCCAAAAAAACCTAGCAGCTAACAAACCAGAAATAAACGTAACACAAGCTGAAGATACAGGTACGAAAAGAGATGAAAAAATCAACCCTGTTTCGCAGCCAAAAAACTTATTAGGCCACCACGATATTCCTGTACCATCGAATAGAATTGATTACAAAAAGGAAAAGAATAAAACACCGAACGAAAGACAGGCTAAAGTTAAGATAAAAGATTCGGAAGATATTGAGAAGATATCCAAAGAATCACAGACTGATAGTAAAAAAGTGTTCAAGAAGGAGAAATCGCAAGACTCCTTCTCTCAAATCGTGAAAGATAATAATGATTACGTGTACAAGTATAGTTTTCGGAAAGTTTTCCTTCAAAGCGCTTGTCACATTTGCAAGAAGTCTTTGACTCAAGTTCGTGTTCCTTGCGGGTTCTGCAACTTGGTGTTCTACTGCAGCCCAAAGCATAAGGATGAAGATTACGCTGAGCATCAAGCGCTGTGCTTTGCTGTTTCTACCATTGTACATTTAAAAGGTAAATTGAATTAAAATGATTAAACACGCTATAACTACGCTTTGATTAATGTAATGTGATTTATAAGTATTTAACTACATTAATAAAATCATTAATTTTGCCAAACTACTATCACTTTATCACTACATAGTATAAAACAAAGTCGCTATTTTGTCTTTTTGTTTGTCTGTTTGTCTGTATGCTTAAATCTTTAAAATTACGCAACGGATTTTGATGCGGTTTTTTGTAATAGGTAGAGTGATTCAAGAGGAAGGTTTTTATGTAAAAAAAATCCCGAAATTCCCACGGGAACGGGCACAACGCGGGTAAAACCGCGGGGCGCTGCTAGTAATCATTAAAATAAAGTAGGGTGAAACTACATAATAATATAATTTTTGAGCATAATTCCATTTCGTAAATAGATGTCACTGTCGTCTCCTGATTTGATCTGGGCTGCAGTTAAAGTTAAAAGTTAGGTAAAAATTCAACAAATTAATTAATCGAAAAGCTTAAATCTTTTCAGAATAGAAAATCTGCAATAAAAATTTTTTAATCGCTTCCAACAGATCAAAAACACATATACGCCGATGCCAAAAACGTGACCGGCCAAGACTTTCGCATTCTTCGGATGCAAATGATCGTTTCGTGCGAAAAGGTGCTCAAAAGAAGGCTGGTGCCGTGGGAGCAGGAAGCTCTGCTGTATCCCAGGATGTGTGCTGACGTGGGGTGCAGGGAGTGGCGGCAGGGGAAGCTGAAGGACTGCGAGGGGTGTGGGCAGGTAGGATTCATAATAGTCTACGTCTTATTAATAAACGCAATGTAACTAAAATACTGTTACTGTGTTTTGTCTCTTTTGCTCTTCGGAAAATTGCATATGTCAGAGTGTGACAAACCCTTTGATAGCTGAAATTAACCCTGAAAATAGGCCCTTAGAGTATAGCTTAAATGTAAGCAATATAAAATAGCTAGATAGTTTTTGGACAGACTTTTTCGACGCAGCTAAGTTGGTTATCAGTTTTTTGTTAGTACAAGATAAAAAATTAAAAGTTTGTCGTATTTTCTAGTATTACCAGTAACTTCCTTGGTTTTCATTAATTCAAGAATTAAATAATTTAAAAGTATACGAAATTAAAATGCTAATACATCGTTTTCTCACCAGCTATCCTACTGCACCGACAACCCGGATCATCTTCCAAAGACCCACCACAAGTGGTGCAAGTCCTACTCTTTGTACTCCAAGCTGGTGACGTACCAGCAAACCAAGGGAAGGCTGGAACCGAAGCTCCCAACCAAGGTGATGACTACGCAGGGCATCCCGGGGAAGATTAATGAAGTACTGGCCTCCATGTATGAGGAGAAGATTGGTAAGTGACTTTTTGAAGTTTGATGGAAAATGTGAGAAAAGTGGGTGTTTTTTCTATGTGTGTATATTTTCATAAAAGTGTCTTTCTACCAGAGCTACGCTATGCCACGTTTGGTCTGATTAATAGATGCTAAATTTAGCATAGCAACAGAACGTTAGTTGATGGGAACCCTTAAACTCTAACAGATAGCGACTTTATCAAGAGACTTTATCTAAGATTCAAGAAAATGTGGATATTAACTGATATTTTTACTGAACAGTCATTTTCTGTTTCATTTAGCTTGAGCTATTAACTCTCGTACTCAGAGATGTCAAATAATTTAATGACTGCATGATTAATAATGATAAGTATAGATTTAATGAGTTAAATATCGATTTAATGAATGTCCTGAGTGCATCAATAGTTAATTATCTTCATCAAGCATTAGCGTAATCAATCGGCAAATTACATTTCTGAGTGCAAGATCACTTTGTCTGCAGTAGAATTTTTGACACTCTACTTTTGTATTACATACTTGTTTTCGATCTCCCCTCCAGACATGAACGACATCCAATACGCGGCTCTGACGCAGATCGCCACCGCGCCTCTGACAGCCGTCTACTGCCACCAACTGTACTCCAGCAAGAAGGGTCAGGGTGCACACAATGGGAACTTCAATAAGGTAGGTTAGTTAAGTTCATTTTATACTAGCGACATTTTCTTGTTACTGAGATTATATCAAGATTGTTAGATTTCGATCAGAATTTCGGTATAAAACTTATTTCTTGAATTTTTTCTGCTGGTGGAAATAGTAAAAAACGGTTCAGTAGTTTTTTTGCTGGACAAAAATTGCCAGCAGACGTACACCCTTACTCAGAGACGTCAAATACTTCCGTAATAAGATTTAATGAGTAGCAGTTAGTCTTTTAACATAGCACAACGTAGGATCGTTGCATAGTATACTCGTAACTTAAGAACAAAATCCTCAGCAGACATAGTCCCCTTGGTAGCATAGCATATTTCTGGTAGAAACGCATCCCAAACTCGATATTTCTTCATAGCCCTTCACCGTGCACGTGGTGGGCGCCGAGCTCCAGTTCGAAGCCGACGCGCTCAACAAGTGGGAAGTATTCTTCCTGCACGCGAAGCCAGAGGTGGCCCAACTGACTGTGGTGCTGGTCAGCCCGGCACTGAACCCGGGACAACTGCCGTTGGACCTACTTGGTAAGACCAGGTAAATGGCTCATCATCATCGTCATTTGTAGGTCAGTGGCCCTGGTGTCGCAGTTTTAAGACCGCCTCTAGACCTCTGACATGGTCAAACAACCGTGAAAATTCAATAACTTCTTCTTCTTCACGTGTCACTGGCACTAAATTGAACCAGCCCAGAACTTGTCCAGGGTGACTGCATCATCTGTAGCCCTGTTGAGGTCGGATGTAGTACATCTCACAGGGCATAGAGAGCAGGTCAGCAAATGGGCTATCGTTTGGGATGATTCTTCTCAGCCGCCCGTCGGGGACGTTTGTGGCTCTGAAAAAAGCCTTTTGGTTGTGCCATATTTAATGACTAATAATGACTAATATTTTCCATTACATCACCATATCGATAACACTTCAGTTAGGTAACTCATTGATTTACAACTCTCCATTTTATTGTGGTTTAATCGTGATTAAAACAGCTTCGAGTACCTCCACTTTTGTTAGGCATTTAAAATAATTATGCCGGATTCCCTGTTTTAAATATAACACGGACAGCCTTATTCATAAACTATATTTAACATAAGACAGTGTTTAAAAGTATTTTGTCTCATTCGCTCTTTGGCAAATAGCGTATGTCGGAAAGGGACAAACCGTTTGATAGCTAAAGTGCTGTTAATAAGCTTTTACGAATAAGGCCCTGTGTATCACATAATGTGTGTTACATGTGTGTCACACACTAAGTTTATCTCTCTTAATCCCTCAGGCCGTGTGGCAGCTGTCAGAACAGCAACCGCCGCGTGACGTTCAGCTTCCAAGACAAGGCGTATGAAGAGTACAGGAGATGCGAGGACTTCATTCATCCGGATTTGAGTGAGTTTCACCATTTCTTTATATTGAGTTTGAGTGAGATTTCACCATTTCTTTATATTGAGTTTGAGTGAGTTTTACCATTTCTTTATATTGAGTTTGAGTGAGTTTTACCATTTCTTTATATTGAGTTTGTATGAGTTTTCACCATTTCTTTATCTGGAGATTGAGTGAGTTTTACCATTTCTTAATATTGAGTTTGAGTGAGTTTTCACCATTTCTTTCACCCGGACTTGAGTGAGTTTTAAACATCTAGTTTTGCGGTACCTTTGTACCTTTTCAAGTGCGAATATACTAATATTGTTGTCCCGCGTGGTAGTTCCACCCGTGCTCTAATAGATGTCGCTAGTATGAAAATCTTGTAGATCTCGCTTACGTTATTTCCCTAGATCTAGTGGTGTCGCGAACATATATTTTGTTTGGAAAAGTTTCCTCTTTATTGAATTAGTATTGATAATAAAGTGAGTTAGTTTTAAAAGGCGCAGCAGATTTTTTGGTAGACTCATATTTTAAAGTTTTCGTTTCAAGGGGCTAATCAAAATAATTTTATAATTATTTTGTACTAAATAGCTACATACGAAAATAAAGTTATGGGCTATGTTTTTCCTTTGGAAATTCCTACGGGAAATAGTGCGATACGGGTGAAATAACTAGTACATATGTATATAGTATAGTTGTAGACAGTATTTCCTGATTGTTCCTATTCAATGCTTTAAATAACAATCAGTTTTAAATGTCACAGACAGAAATACACTTCTCTCTTGTGTTATATATATATAACAGGATATGATCTACATACAAAGAAGTATTTATATATGTCGTAGACTGACTAATCGTTTGCGATTGTTAAGCACCGTGCAGCTTGTTTGTGAGGATGTGTGTATGTATGTTTATTACTATTTCACGCAAAAAGTACTAAACGGATTTGAATGAAACTTTCCAGTAATATAGGTTGTACATCGGAATGACACATGGGATACATTTTATCCCGAAATTCCCACGGCAGGTAAGACTACAAGCTTGACTAGTTATGTTATAAATCTAGTTTGACAAGCCCGTTGGCACAGTGGCAGTGAGAGCGCTTACTATGTCGGGGGCTGCGAGTTCGATTCAACGGAGTCAACAATATGTGCAGACATAGTTGTTGGCGACGACGTCTGGGTGTCAATTATATATTCTTATAAAGTATTTGTGTATCTATAAGTAATAGTATCAGTGAATTAGATTCCATAACACAAGCTTAGAGCTTACTTTGGGTCTAATTAACCGTGTGTGAATTTGTCCGGGTGTATTTATTTATTTCTAGCTGTGCCCGCGGTTTTACCCACAGCGCACCCGTTCCCGTAGGAAATACGGGATAAATATCCTATATCAGTCTCCTGGTTCTAAGCTACCTCCCCACCAATTTTCAGCCAAATCGGTTCACCCGTTCTCGAGTTATAAATAGTGTAACAAACACGACTTTCTTATATATATATATATATATATATATAGACTAGCAGCGCCCCGCGGTTTTACCCGCGTTGTGCCCGTTCCCGTGGGAATTTCGGGATTTTTTTTACATAAAAACCTTCCTCTTGAATTACTCTACCTATTACAAATCAAAATCCGTTGCGTAATTTTGAAGATTTAAGCATACAGACAAACAGACAAACAGACGCGACTTCGTTTTATACTACGTAGTGATTATTATTTAGTTATATTTCTCTCTGTTTCAGTTTGTGCCTACAACCCGAGCATTCAGAGATCTTCAGCATACAACATAAAAGACCCGTGGCCATCAACTATATCCGCCATTTTGAAACTCAAAACCCCTTTCATCTTAACGTCATACACAATCCCAGAACTCAGAAAAGATATAGCGAAAATCAAAGAATTTTCAGAAATAGACTTCAAAATTATTACTGAACCGATTTTGAATAACTTTGCGAGTGTGCGACCGGATAGGAACTTTATAACGGACGATGAAATGCCTTTGTTGTTTAAAAACTATTGTGTTTCTATTATTTGTGGGTGTTGATTTGTGTGAATTAAATACTTAATTAATTTATAATTTTTTTTTATTTATAACTAGCAGCGCCCCGCGGTTTTACCCGCGTTGTGCCCGTTCCCGTTAGAATTTCTTTATACATGAAAACCTTCCTCTTGAATCACTCTATCTATTTTAAAAAAACCGCGTCAAAATCCGTGCAGTAGTTTTAAAAATCTAAGCATACATAGGGACAGATAGACAGACAGCGGAAAGTGACAGATGTTTTAGTGATTTATGTATTTTATTAAGTATAAAGATATGTATATGTAAAGTTGCATTTTCTCTTTAGATAGTCTACGTTATTTGATATGGTTGGTGAAGCAAAACGTAGCATAGCATTGTTATAGTGGAAAGACGTTTTAAGACTCCATTCGGAAGTCAGTCCAACATTGAACGATAGCATTGATAGTATCAGTGAGTTAGATTCCAGACTATTTTTCATCGCGAAATTACCACAGGAACAGGCACAACGCGGGTAAAACCGCGGGGCGCTGCTAGTTATGTTATATTATTATTAATTACTAAAATAAAACTCAAAACGTAACTAATCTTCGGTGAGATGAGAGGCCTTTGCCCAGCAGTGGGACAGTATTGGCTAATACAATTTTCCCTTTTTTCAAAAAGAGGTGAAATAAAACTCAGAACTGAACTGCATTGTTTATTAACACTTTAATACAACAATAGTGACTAAAATACTTACTCTAAGGTGGGCTTAACTATACTAGAGATCTCTTCCAGACAAACTTATCTTAAAACTATCGTCATGGCAATTTGATTTGGCCAACAAATTAAAAAGTAGGTTAGGTGTTTTGACGTCTCGTCTCTAGTGTATGGTCCGTCATATGTAGTATTTACACTGTCTAACTCCAGTCTTGACGGTAGTGTGCTAGGGCCTAAAGTTAGGTTTAGACCTTAAGGGTTTGGGGCCTAATTCATAATCACTTCAGCACTTGAGCTATCAAATAGTTTGTCCCATTCCCACATACGCTATTTGCCAAAGAGTAAAAGAGACAACACACTTAAAGCGGTGTTTTAGTGCGTTTATGATTAATTTTTTTAAGCATCGAATAGAACACAATTTAAAATGGACTTCATTTGTTTTTTTAAACATTTAAGCGCTTAACAGCTTTAAGAGTTCTTATGTAATTCGCCTTAAGTGTGTTAAGTTGTCCGACTTCGCGCTGCAGTAGTATGCAGTCGTCTGGATGTTCTATAGTTTTCATACAAGTTTTCATAGCAGGACGAGTGCAAACGATTAATTTAAAAGAGCCCTAAGGGCTAAAACCATAGAAGCTTAACCGAGTAAACTTAAATAGTAATTCACATTTTTGTTACCAATAACTAAATTTTCTATATTCATTTATTATATACCTAGATTGATCTTAATAAAACTTATTAAATATAATAAAATAAAATATTACTATATTTAAAAACATTTGTATCACAGCTTGTGAATATCATAACTAAGTAAATATTGTATTTATATTATTTAGAAAATGGCGGTGGCGGCCATTTTGAATTGATTGTGACATTGTATTTGTGGTTGTGACATTTATCATTATTACTATCATTTATACTAGTTTCCGATTAGTGGAATAAGGTCACAAAAATATTATATATACACATTTTTAATACATAAACCATTCTTTTTGAATCACTACCTATTTTTTAAATGGCGTCAAAATCCGTGCAAGTAGTATTTGAGATTATCGCGAACAGACGCGGCCGGGGACTTTGTTATATAATACTAGCTGTGCCCAGCGGTTTCACCCGCAGCGCCCCCGTTCCCGTGGGAATTTTGAGATTTTTATTCCCTATAAACCTCACGGAGCCCGAGACCTTTCCAACGAATGCAAAACCGTGGAAATCGGTCCAGCCATTCACGCGTGATGCGACGACAACAAAAAACGGGTTTCATTTTTATATATATAGATGTAGTGATTTTTCACATAAACATAGGCTTACTTATAGGCACTTATCTGATCTTACAATTTATGTATCTTAAGCAAACAAGTAGAAACATCAAGTAATCGCTTTAAGTAGAATTTATATAGAGATTTGAAAACGAATCTGCGTTTTACTTTTTTGATAATAATTTACAAAAAAGATAGACTTTAATACAATTTAAACATATTTTACAACTACTTAAGTAACTACGAATAAACTAACGATTACATTCTAATCTAAAAATTCAACAATTTTAAAATATACCCAAAATCATTCAAACTTTTATGAATATAGTAACAAGACCTTTTAATCTTCTCCAAAATAATTTGGTGTAAGTACTTTACCCTAATTTAAGTAACAGACAAGAAAAGAATATAATATAACGCATACTATGTGAATATCTGGTTTTGTCTGCACTGCCGATGAAAAGGCGAACTGAAAAAACAAAATTGTTAAGTATATATTAATACATATAATCAAGACAAAAGAAATTGGGTAAAGTTTTGATCTAATTAAGTTAGAGATTACTTTCTATCTAGTGCATTCAAAACATGGCAAATTAATAAGAAAAATATAATAAAAAGTGCAAAAAACAAATAAAAACTTGTATTTAATAAAAGTGAAACTGCGGTGGAACAAACAGTAAAAACCGGACAAGTGCGAGTCGGACTCGCGCACGGAGGTTTCCGCACTTTAAAAAAGCGGCCAAGTGCGAGTCGGACTCGCCCATGAAGGGTTCCGTAGCAGCGAGTAACATAATAAAGAAGTTCTTGAAATAAATGTTTTTTTATTTACATTTGAGTTATTGAATGAATAATCAGTATTTTTTTGCGGTTTACGATTTATGTCGTAAAAAAAAAACTACTAACTAGACCTCGTTCAAACCAATTTTCGGTGTTAGATTACATTGTTATGTACATCATATATTTTTTTTAGTTTTATCATTCTCTTATTTTAGAAGTTACAGGGGGGGGGACACACATTTTACCACTTTGGAAGAGTCTCTCGCGCAAACTATTCAGTTTAGAAAAAAATGATATTAGAAACCTCAATACCATTTTTGAAGACCTATCCATAGATACCCCACACGTATGGGTTTGATGAAAAAAAAAATATTTTTTTCATTTCTAAGTATGGGAGACCCCCCTAAAATTTTATTTTTTTTCTATTTTAGTGTGAAAATATTAATGCGGTTCACAGAATACATCTACACACTAAGTTTCAACAACATAGCTCTTATAGTTTCGGAGAAAAAAGGCTGTGACATACGGACAGACAGACAGACAGACGGACGGACAGACAGACAGACAGACATGACGAATCTATAAGGGTTCCGTTTTTGCCATTTGGCTACGGAACCCTAAAAACGGAAAAAAATTACGTTTGCTGTATGGGAGCCCCCCTTGAATATTTGAAGTATTTTTAGTATTTGTTGTTATAGCGGCAATAGAAATACATCATCTGTGAAAATTTTAAATGTCTAGTGATAACCGTTCTAGGGTTACAGCCTGGTGACAGGCGGACAGACGGACGGACGGACAGCGAAGTCTCAGTAATAGAGTCCCGTTTTTACCTTTTGGGTACGGAACCCTAAAAACAAACTAGATTAACAAGCGTCATCTAGTTAAAGCAGTTGGAACTAATTCAAAACATGTTATTAAGCTGCAAAATTAGTGTAAGGTTAATAATACCTTACGAATCTACAGGCACCTGAACTAAACTGCTATCTTCTTCTTCAACTGGAAAGAATTCTTCATCCTCATTCTCGAATGCACTTCCTTCTTTTTCTGTATCATAAATATCTGTATTCAAAACTAGTCTGTCTATGTGTTGAACATCCGCCATTGGTGCATTTAATGTTGTTTCTTCATCATCACCTGCCCGTTGCAATACTGGTGCATGACCATTATACACAATATGACTCAGATAAGAATTTGTTGGTTCAGTAACCGTTTCTGCTTTATTTTTACCCATTTTGTTACTTTTATCAAGTTGGTTGAAATAATCTTCATTAGAGTTGTTATCGGATACATCATGATAGTCTTTTTTATTGGAATCTGGTACTACTAGATCGAATTTGTAAAACACTCTATTGATGTCATAGAAACTTTCGCCTTCGGAAAAACGTTCTGTGTGGCTTCCACTGTATTCAAGTTGATCTCCTGTAGTGTATGTAATAATTGGAGTCACAGCATAGCTCTGTTCTGTACTAGACTCAGTAATATTTGGAGCTTCAGTGGTAGCAACCGTAGTAGTAGTGGTGGTAGGTTCAGTAGTTGTCGTATTCGTAAACTTCGTTTGTAAATCCAAAAATAGAGTTTTGAACGGAGAATCAAATGATTCGTCTCCTTTAGTTGTTGTGGTTTCATTAACGTTTATGTTACTTTTTACTGTAGGCATTAGATCTACGTCGAAAATAACTTTATCTGTCGATGAATCGAATGGTTCTGTATCATGCTGTATGATAGTTTCCAGGTTGAACTGCTCGCCTGGATTTTCTGATGTGATGTTTGTTTGATCTGTTTCTGTAGTAGTTGCAATTTCTGCAATCATTCGTAATCTTTCTATTTTTTGTGCGATGTTTATTCCGAATGCAGGTTTTGTCTTTAAAAATATCGGTTTTTCTGGTGTAGTGTATTCATATTCCTCGGTTGTCGTCGTAGTTTTTGTTGTTGTCGTAGTTTTTGTTGTTGTCGCAGTGTTTGTTGTTTCCTGTATTTTTTCTGTAGAATTATTGTTCTCTGTTTGGTTTTTACTCGTTTCAGTAGTAGATACTTTGTCTATTTTCATTTTATCAGTTATTTGAATTGTATGGGAAGTTTCGGCGATTTCCTTCCGTGCATTATGAGAGGCTATGGCTTTTATCTTTTTTAAAACGTCTGTATTAGGAGTCACGGGATAATTTTTCTTGAAATCTTTTTTAGTATTTTGATCGACAGTTATTTTTTCTGGCGTGTCAGTTGTGGTTGTTTCGGTCATGTTTAACTGGGTAGTAGTTGATTTGGTAGTGGCTGGGGTTGATTCGGTTGTGGTAGGCTGTTCTACAGTATCTAGAGTACTAAAAGGAGAATGTATGGTAGAAATGTGGTAATCGTCATCGTACATAGCGAAATTTTGATGCGCTGTCCTATTTTCTAAATAAACGTCTAGATTGTTAATCAAATCTTCTAAAAAGCTATCGCCCGATTCCTTTTTCTGTATTTTTTTGGGAGATAACGGCTCTAAATCCAAACTAGTTTTAAATTTTCTTAGAACTTTAAGCTTTTCTCTCGCTGTCGAGTCTGATTTTAATATAGTGTCTATAACTCCGATGCTTCTATTTAGAACTGCCTTAACTTCTGGTATACTTTTCTTTTTCAAATACATTTGTAGTAGCGTGTTGTTTCTGTCCGATTGCATATCATTATCTATATCTATGTATTTTGTCTTTTTCTCATTGTATTCGTCTTGGTAAGTGACTTGTGTTGAATCTAAATATTTTTCTGTAGTAGCTGCATCTACGAAAGAGATAGAGAAGGCTTCTTTTTCGGTTTCTGGAATTTCAACTTCTACAAACGGCGTAGTAGGTTTTGTAGTGGTGGTTAGTGGTGGTGTAGTTTGATTAATAGTATTTTTATGTATTATACCGATTCTGTCTTTTCCTTTCAGTTGTTCTGAACCTTTGTTCTTATAATTAATGAATGTTGCAATGGAATTAGAGTCTATATTGTTGGCTTGATCAATTAAAATGTTTTTTGTATTCGACTCTTCGTTTTTCTCTAGGATTTCTTCTTTAGGTTTAGGTTTTTCTATAGTTTCTTCTGGGTTCTCTTCGTAAGTGCTAATAGGTGTATTTTTAAATTCAGTTGTTGTAATTGGTATGTTGTATAGTAATTCTGTCGTAGTTACAATAGTATCTGCTTTTTTTATCAAATTTGGCTCAGTAGTCATTTGTATATTTTGTTTTTCAGTGCTATGTTGATTGGTAGTGTTAATTTTAAGACTAGAGTTAACCTTTTGAAAGTACTTATCTAAAACTGTTTTCACAATATAGTCGACGTATAAGAGATTCATGTTCTTCATTATCTTACTCTCATGCTCAGATATATTTTTGACAATTTCTGTGCGTTGTAATTTTATTTCTGCCATTTCATCATCTGATTTGCTTACAGACTTCAACGCGTATTCAGTTACTTGATCTGGGTAGTCTACAGTATATTTTGAAGTCATTACTTTATTAGTGAAACCAAACATAGGTTCCGCCCCTTTTAGAGGTTCGAACTTGTAATGTCTGACCCTGTGACCGTGCTTTTTTACTAGTCGATGTGACTTTGTGTACTTCGCTACAGCCGGGCCGAAAGTACTGGAGACGTATTCGAGTAGACCTTTGCACTTGTCTAATGTGTTCACATCTTTGGAGCTTCCCCAGATTATGAATCCTGTTGCGTTTGATTTGTACATCGTTTCCAGAGCAATGGACAGGGCCTCCTGGAAACAAGGGGAGTATTTTTTTAATGATATTATGTATATTTAGGAGAATATTGCGATCTAGTAATTCTGAAACTAACCCATATTTACGCTATTTGTGGCCGTTCCCAAAACCCTGTACTTAAACCCTTTGTTATCAGTAAAGCGGGGCGGAACTGTACGGAGCTCAAACAACCAATCACAACGCGTTGAAATTGTCAAACAACGCATTGACAATGTAATTATAATATCAATTACATTGAAGGTGAAGTACGCGAATTTAAGGGTTAAGTCATTAATTATAATAGTAATTACATTACAACTTTTTTTTTCGTAATGCGTTCTGATTGGTCGATTGAGCTCCGCACAGCTTCACGTTTCAATAGGAACGCTATAAATAGGCGTGTTGAAGTGTTGTTGTAACATTATAACGTGTTCGTCAACTTTTGTAATTGACTGCAAAAAACTATCGTTTTTCAAAGAACTTTTTTAAGGGTATATAAGCGAGTAATTTGATGATATTAATCAGTGGACCGCTTGGTTTTTATCTAACCAATTTTCTTAGTTATGTATTTGCAACATTTTGGTGAAAATACAAATACTTAAAGTAAAGTAACTAAGTCATTTGAAAAAAGTTACCACTTACCGGCTTAAAGTACCCGCCATCCCGGTACCTAAACCAGAAATAAGGCAGCACTGGTTTTCCGTGGGCGCAACGTACTGCCTCGTTCACTCTCCCTCTTATGAGAGACGAAAGCTGTGTGGCAGAGAGAGTAGACGGAGAGTAGACTGAGGGAAAGAGAACGGAGCTGTGGCGCCAGAGCCATTGGAGTCTGGAACAGGGAGTAAAAGGGTTGGAGATTGTGAGATAAATAAAAAAGTAATATTATAAAGTCCTTAGGAGTCGATCTATGAATTGCATGTAGACAAGTTTTTGGTAATAAGGGTAATAATGCAGACTGAGGAAATACATCAAAGACTGTCGCTAGACTGAGTAAACTCAGACTTGACAAAGCTAAGATCCATAGGAAAGAAACTGTCTTTCAAATAAATAAAGACCGCATTGTAATCGGTCCATACATTTGAGACGTCGAACATATGACCTTGCTTTTGCGTCAGGAGAAAAACAAGGTCATTTTTCGACAATACTGGTAGTAGAAGACATTAGACCTGTTGTTCTCTTGCGAGACCTTGGCGGCACATTCAGGCTGCATGTTGTGGTTGGCCACATTGAAGCAGTACGGGAACCCGTAGAAGCCCCAGCGCGCCAGGGGCCGCATCTTCTGCGCCATATCCAGCGTCTGCTGCATGAAGATCTGGGCCGATTCCTCGAAGCTGCGTTTGGCCTGAAAGAAGGTTTTTAACAAGCTATTATTGAGGGTCAACACTGCGTTAAGCGTGAGCACGCGTCGGTTCACTTTTGTATGACACCGCACACGACGGTTCACTTTTGTATGACACCGCACGCGACGGTTCACTTTTGTATGACACCGCACGCGACGGTTCACTTTTGTATGACACCGCACGCGACAGTTCACTTTTGTATGACATATGTTTCATCAAATTTAAAGTTTTAAATAATTTATTTAATAGTTGCATTAGTTGCTCTATTACGTAACGATCCTAGTTTATCTCCATTAGTTATCGTCCGTAATGGGGACACTTGGCAGCAGTTGAGATTCCGTCGCTCCGGTCATTTGAGCCACATAATCAACGTCTATTGGCCAATACTTGAGTTCAGAAGTCGTGTAGGGAATTTTTCTAAACAAATTATTTTAAGTATGATAAGAACTCTATCGGAGTAATAGGCAAATGCAACATTAAGCCGGTCACAGACTTAACTATAATATAGATTAATATTTTTATAGCTAGGCATATATTTTCTATACTAATTTTCGCGTGACCACTCAGCTATAATATATATTTCTATGACGTCACCAAGCGATACCGTATATACATTATTGCATATTACTATATAGTAACACTAGGACGACCATCAATTAATGAAGGCAAAATATATATTTCTCAGTGTGTGGTAGCTTGCTATAATATATATTATAGTACGGTATATTAATATATATTATAGCTAAGTCTGTGACGGGCTTTAGAGTGCGTATCCATTAATACGGAGAGGTGCGCAGGCAGATTTACTAATCACAGCGTATCGTCATTGTCATTGTCAAACAACGCATTGGTATTGTCAAATCTTTTTTATTGGTCAGTTGAGCTCCGCTCCTCTCCGCTCCAATGTAAACACACCTTTAGGACAATGAATATTATGTGTGTCGCGTATATTAATATACGAGTAATTTGGAATATCACTTAATACTTTTGAACCTCAACGCAAAAACAGAGGCGTTTGAAGTGTGACGTCGATATCTGTGTGTATGTACCTATGTGTGTGTGCATTATACACCATTCTTCATAAGTTGACTTATCCATAAGGGTGCGTGCATAGAAGCGGAGCGAAGCTCAACTGACCAATCACAACATATTATGAAAAGATTTTGCAATGCTAAGCGACATCAATTGGGTCGCAGGTACCACCGCGCGGGACAGCTACTAGTTATGTAAATCCTTACCTCCGCCTCGATCCTGGCTTTGGACCACCACCAGTGAGCACTCCTCTCTGTCTCATACGACAGGTCCTTGTACGGGGTCAGCTCGCCGAAGTTCTGTCTGTATATCGGACGCCATGACTCGAAATCTATGACTCCGACGCCTGGAATTTTAAAAAGTACAAGTTTATACTTGTGCGGTGGGTGATACAGTCCGACGGGACCGACAATTTAACGTCCGGAGGGCACGTTAAATGGTCGGTCCCGGCACAGTAGCGCTCAGATAAAAATGCCACTATCGGCCACCCATCCATGTAGGGGTCGAGCTGCACGTTGCTTAACAATCGCAATGAACTGACATCGCTTAGTCAAATTACGCCATGAGCGCTACGTGCGGTACCTATCTAGTGTGTTTAAATGTGTCTCTTTTTATCTCGATATAGTCTGCTTTATCTTAAAATCCATCTCTTTGTTGTGAAGGGTCAATTACCTATAGTAGTACCTACGTCATCTATAATAATATTATAAAGAGGTAAAATTTGTTAGTTTGTTTACATACTTTTTAAACTCACACGATTTGCCCTCATTATACTAAATGAAACGGGTCTGTGTCGCGTTAGTTTGTTTGCATGTTTGTATGTTCGAGGTAATCTCAGTAATTAACAGTCCGATTTGAATAATTATTTTTGTAATAGATAGCCACATTTAACGGGAAGGTTATATGCTTATATGCCGAAATTCCCACGGGAAGGTACAACGCGGGTAAAACCGCGGGGCGCTGCTAGTTACTTTATATAGGGCACAAGCAGCGTGTCACAGTTTTACTTGCGTTGTATCACTTCCCTCGGGAATTTCGGGATAAAATGTATCCCAGGTGTTCATCTAATGTATAACGTACTCATATATCCGTACCATAGTTTTGAGCGAGAGAGTAACAAACGTACATACGTCTTTTAACATTTATAAGTTAAACTAGCATCGCCCCACGGTTTTACCCGCGTTGCGCCCGTTCCCGTAGGAATTTCAGAATTTTTTATACATATAAACTTTCCTCTTGAATTACTCTAGGAATCTATAAAAAAACGCGTCAAAATCCATTGCGTAGTTTTAAAGATCTAAGCATACATACGGACAGACAGACAGCGGAAAGCGACTTTGTTCTATACTATGTAGTGATGGTAGATATTTTTAACGTCTTAGGATCAACACTGCTACAAGCGTGCGCACGCGGCGGTATGAAGCCACACGCGGCGTGCGCACGCTTAAAGCAGTGTCGGCCCTTATAGATCATTGACTTTGACATTTATTAGATCACAGATAGGCCATCCGAAAACCTTCGCCTTCTTTCTAATACGGGTCCATTATAATGTACACTAATTTATTTATAGGAAAAACATTCCATAGACTCCTTATCAAAGTGACATTGCGTTGACCTAGGTCTAAGCCATGGTCTAAGCTAAATTAAACCCTAGGCCACGCTAATACGGGTTGAAGCTAGATTATCTTCTTATCGAGTCGGCTAACCCTGGCGTGAAGTTTTTAAACTGCTGAAAGGCCTCTATGACTATGATGATATGGTCGACTATGATGATATGGTCAAAGGGAAAACCAGGGACAGGTTTAATAAATAAATACACCCGGACAAATTCACACAGTTTATCAGATATACAATCCGACAATTTTGTAAAACAGTGACATTCATATTTGTAAAGTATTATTGTTTTTACTAAGTGACTTGTCATAAAACTTACATAGTCGCTATATTGAACTGAACTATATTGTATTTAAACATAGGGAATTTATTTTATATAGAAACTAGCAGCGCCCCGCGGTTTTACCCGCGTTGTGCCCGTTCCCGTAGGAATATCGGGAATTTTTATACATAAAAACCTTCCTCTTGAATCACTCTACCTATTACAAAAAACCGCATCAAAATCCGTTGCGTAATTTTAAAGATTTAAGCATACAGACAAACAGACAAACAAACAGACAAAAATAGCGACTTTGTTTTATACTATGTAGTGATTCCACAACCCGGAGTGAACAGGAATATAATAGCGAGCGGCGCTGAACTATTTCTCGCCAAAGACAGGAAAGTATATGCCAAAGTGCCTTCGCCAACCTTCGCTAGTCGGAGAGGCAAGAAATTCCGGCCACCCCTCCTCTCATATCATATCCCCTCTGAATACGTTCATGAACAGCGGTCCTACGTACTCTAGTTTTCATAGAAACTGTATGAATGCAACGTTGTGTGCAGCTATCTCGGCTTTTTGCGAATTATTTTATCAACCGACTTCAATAAAATAGGTTATCGTTATTTGTTTTTTATGGTGTTTGCTTTGTTAGATACAAAATACGTACCTACGAGTATTACTTTGGGAAATATTTAGTAAAGATTTTTTATGCAGATTTCAAGCCTATAGAATTCATTCCTGTAGGATTATGGGATTATTGGACTCCCTATTTGTTATGACAGGCAAAATAACAAATAGACAAAACTAATGGACAAAAGTCCATATCGTGTTATTTAAATACAGTTAATTTAACAGTAGTTTTTCACGACCGCCCTTAAGCCATCCTTGTGTAGATCAAAATAATGTCAAAATTGTCTTCGAAGTAGTGACAACATGGCAGGTTTGAGTAAACAGAGAAAATTCATACGATGGTTTTTCACAGTGAGGTTTGACTCATGGGTATGACAAATGAAAAAATAAATAATGATCTTGTCAACGGTATTGATAGTTACGCACACAAAGACGCGCGTCTATTCTCATTGCATAAGTACAAGTATGATTCAGCCTTCTACTTGAGACGTATGGTTCAGTTCTGCTAAATAAATTGTATCACCATTGAGACTCAATCTTAATACTATCTTTTCAATTCAAATCCAGATAATTTTCAAGATAAATTCACTCATGGTTAATTAGAGCCAAACTAAGCTTGTGTTATGGAATCTATCTCACTGATACTACTACACATACAGTCACGAGCGTTAATTTGGGACCCATTTCCATCAAATGTTGTTAGAACATTCATAATGCAATAAGGTCGAAACTTTAGTTTGATAGAAACGTAAAGTTATCGATGGTAAACAATATGACATTGATATTACGATAAAATATTAGCTCTAAATAGCGTAAGTTTGCTAACGATGTAGTGAATAATCCTTTCCTATCGGCAAAACTCGGAACAACAACGATAACACCCAAATGGTGCCGATGTGTCTATGAATTAATGTATTATTAAATTACTTGTAGGTATCAAATAAATCGCATACTTTATATATCAATGTCAAATGTCAAACTCAAAACTCGGAACAACGAGAACACCCGAATGGTGCCGATGTGTCTATGAATTACTGTATTATTAAATTACGTGTAGGTATCAAATAAATCGCATACTTTATTATTTTATCAATGTCAAAATATGTCAAACTCAAAACTCGGAACAACGAGAACACCCGAATGGTGCCGATGTGTCTATGAATTACTGTATTATTAAATCACGTGTAGTATCAAATAAATGTCAAATGTCAAACTGTTGTCTCGATGGGTACTGAGTGCGAGTGAAGTAGTAAGACAAAAACGAACATTTCCGAGAAAATACGAAAGGAAGGATTATTCACTATATCTAGTCTGTACACGATATTCAACCTTAGGTGGGTCCCAAATTATAAACGAAATACAACCTTAGGTGGGTCCCAAATTAATGCTCGTGACCGTACATTCACACATACTTTATAATAAATGTCACCCAGACGTCGTCGCCAACAACTACTCGTATGTCTTCACATATTGTTGACTCCGTTGAATCGAACCCGCAACCCCCGACACAGTTAGCGCTCTCACTGTCACTGTGCTAACGGGCTTGTCAAAGTATTTTTGTGATTTACACTAGTAAGAACAAATTCTGGCTCATTCTATAGCGTTGTCACTAGTTGTTGACACTTTGGCGTTTTGCTACAAACCACTGTGTCAACTATTGTGTCGAGACACAACTGAGACGCCATGTTGACATTCATTCTTGATCACAGGTGACATCAGACTTGACCATGTCCTTTGTGGACGTTGAATTGCATTGCATAAGAGAAACTTTCAGTCTAAAGTATATAATGTTAAATACATGTATATTTTGAAAACATTATCTAATGCTCGTCTTACTCAATTGTTTTATAATTATGATTGTCAATATTTTTTATATATTAGGTCTTATCTATGTAATTCAGTTACTGCATTTGTTTATTTTTGCGATGTATAGTATGCCTATATGTGAATCATGTATTATAGGTAAATCCAGTTTTCACACTTTTTAAATTTTACCCCCGATTTTACCCGCATTGTACTCGTTCCTGTGAGAATTTTGGGATAAAAAGTACCTAGCCTATATGTTAATCTATCTCTGTGCCAATTTTCATCAAAATCCATTCATTCGTTTTTGCGTAAAAGACGAACATACATCCAAACACCGAAACATCGTCACAAACTTTTTAGAATAAAATATAATATTAGTTAGACATTACCCAATATCTACCAACTAAATGTCTTCCCACTGTACCTACTCAGCTAAGTACTACGATATTCTTATGTGGGTCATTGCATTAGTCGTGTTTGCAATGATTACTCATTACAGTAATTGTTTCCTCAATGTGTCATTCAAAATGCGTATTTATTAGTGTTATTAATTATTAATATTAATTTTATGCAATGACATAATTCATTCATACAACTAATGTAAACAAGTACTATGTATAAGGAAGTAAAGTATATATTATTATATAAGTGTGCACACCAAACCATGGCCATAGAATCCATAGTTTGTGTATGGATATTGGAAACGCCATACCGACTTAATTTTGACATGCGCGACAGGCGTTTTGGAGTCTTCTATTTTTGTCTGTGCTAAAGGTGGGATTGAACCTGAATAAGTGGTGAAATTGTGGGTCGGGTATAAATTGTGCCTCGAATATATTATGTGACCATCTCTTCTCTATCTCATATATATCTCTCTCTCTCTATATCTCTTTATGTCTATCCCTTCTCATTTCGTCTGAATTCAAAAGATTGAACTAAGTACTATTAAGTTTGTTGGAGATCATTGTTTAGACTCACCATCAAAATCTTCGCTGGTGGTGTATTCTAAATCTAGTTTGAACTGATCCAGATGTTTTTCAAGATTCCCCTTCTGCGGGACTCCACCGTTTCTATACCTGAAAATATTATCAAAGTCGGTTTAATAACTGTCAATTAATTTAATATTTCAATCAATTTAAATTCTATCAATGTCTCATGTCACTGAAAATATCAGTACAGGGAAGAAGTTGTAATCACCACGTGCCTCTACTGCGGGTGGTGTCAAAGCGAGACTTGTTTATAAAATAAATTGGAAACAAGTTTTGGTCGACCCGGGATTTGAACTCAGGACCTCGGGCTTGGCAGACGATTCAGTGGTTTAGCCGTCACAGTCACCACACAGGCACACGCATGAAAAAATAGTCTGAAAAAGCCTCCAAATAACCCATGGATTTTGTACTATTGGACGCGCTCCGCGTCATTACTCGCGTCTTACCCGTACCCGCGGGAATTTCGGGATAAAATGTATCCCATGTACTACTCTGATGTATAACCTATATTACTGTAAAGTTTCATCCAAATCCGTCCATAATTTTTTCGTGAAATATTAACAAACATACATACATCCTCACAAACTGTCGCATTTATAATATTAGTAGGATAACCTATATTACAAAACAAAATAAAGTATCATAATTACTTATAAGTGCCACTGGTCTCATTTTTGAACAGCGCCGGGAACAACCCAGGGTCGTACAGTATCGTGATGTTCTCGCCCATAAACTTGTCCTCGCTGTTCTGTATGATCCCATACTTGTCGAAGAGTCCGTCAAATACAACTTTTTTTGACTTGCACTGCTTCGTTGGGACGTTCCAATAGACTTTGAGTAGCTTCTTGTTGTTGTTGTCTGAACTTTGTATCACGAAGTAACTGGAAAAGAAAGTTTTTAGTTAGTAAAATAATTAATTTGAAGTAGGTTGTTGGCCAACCCTGGTGTCGGAGTTTTTAGACCGCCTAAAGGCCTCCGACATGGTCTGACGATTGATACAACCAGGACCAACTGCTAAGCATGCTTTCCGAAGCACGGTAGCGCTCAGTTATCGGTCATTCATCCAGGCAAACCGTGTGCGGGGCGCGCCTCTCCGTGACGGATATCCCCGCGACTTAGCACTTTTGTATGAAACCGCAGTTTCAGGCCTTAGTAGTTTAGTCCTGGCAATACAACCACATGAATTTGACAAGCCCGTTGACATAGTGGCAGTGTGAGCTCTTACTGTGTTGGCGGTTGCGGGTTCGATTCCCGCCGGAGTCAACAATATGTGAAGACATAGTTGTTAATTAATGAATTGCATAGATCTTTCTCAAAATATTAACAAAAAACTAATTAACACCGTCACTTGTAGTAAGGAAGAGTTGGCCACTGACCTACTCGAACTTAGTTACTTACTTACTTACTTACTTACTTACTTACTTACTTACTCACTCACTCACTCACTTACTTACTTACTTACTTACTTACTTACTTACTTACTTACTTACTTACTTACTTACTTACTTACTTACTTACTTACTTACTTACTTACTTACTTACGTACTTACTTACTTGTAGTGGTATATCACGTGTGTATTACCTACTTATTCTAATCGAAAACAAGTCCATAACATGAATCAAGTTACTCTCTTGAGAAACATGAGTCATTATCTAATTATGTTTTAGTAAGTTGGCACTTTTTATTATTCCACTAGCAGTTGCCTGCGGTTTCCCTCCAGTTAAATAAAATAAAGTAAAGTATTAGCCTGTGATGTCCCACTACAGTGAAAAGGATTACGCGTAATCATCACGCTTGCTGAATGCGGGTTCGTGATCTCAAACCCGAGCCATGTTTGGAAAGTAAGATACATATACGCTCGACCTGGGAATTAAACCGGGACCTCAGTCTTGGCAAGTGAGTTTTAAATACTGAAGGAATTTATAGATAAATGTCTTTAACTTGGTCTTTAGTCTACTCTACTCTACTCCTGAAAACCTTGTTGAACGGGCACAACGCCGGTAACACCGCGGGGCGCGGTTCGTATTATCTAACACTTATGTCACCGTACAAACGAACAGACTCATTTAAGTTTTTTATGAGTAAGAATAGTACACAGATGAGTACGATTACCAACCAGTGGTTACATCATTTAGTTCGATGAACTGTCGGTGTAGACTTGTATACAATGTCACGGTCATAATATAGTTCTACTCATATTGGATGGATGTATGTATGGATGTATGTTTATGGCTCTTTCACGTAAAAACTACTGGACGGATTTGTATGAAACTTTACAGTAATATAGGTTATATATCAGAATAACACATGGGATAAATTTTATCCCGAAATTCCCGCGGGTACCGGTACAACGTGGGTAACAACGCGGGGCGCGGCTAGTTACCTATGTGTGGGAGTGAGCGTGGGAGAGTATTGACAAAAAATAGTACTTGGTTACCTTAATTGATACTTGTAATTGATAGGTACACGTTTTATCAACTAATCTAATTAATTTTTTTGTTGTCTTTGGTTGGACTATCGTAGACTAATGTCTAGACAATATTCATCATCATCAATCAAATTTTTCGATTTTGTGATCTTGTCTGTGGTTATCGCAAATGGTTAGACAGTATTTAGACCATGAAATAAAACGCAGTAACTGCTTCGCTCTTCCGTGATTTAGACTGACTCGATCGATGGATGGAGTCTTTAGACTGGTAAGTTGTCGGTACCGACCGATCTTACTTATAATTATTAACTTTGAAAGTTCTTAACGAATGTCTTAAGCATCAATAATTTTATGTTTGCAGCAAAAATACGGATTGTGTAAGCACGTTGAATTTAGATATTGTACAAACTTCATAAGGTAACTGCCGCAGTCAGAAACGTTCATTAAATAGATACTTACCTAATTGACGTAATTTTTCATACATTACGAGTTAAAATCACTAATTAAATCTCCACTAAGGAAGCATTTGACGTCTCTGAGTACAAGCGCAAGTGAAGGCTATTTATGCCATTTTCAATCTAGTCTCACATGCCTGCACTAATTGTCTTCAACCGCGCCGTCATGATTTCATGTCCATTAGTCCTACATAGATATACAGAGACGGACCTAGGACCAAACTATACGGTTCGAGGGGCTTGAGATGCTTGAGATTAAGATATATCTTTACTAGTAGAGTTCCGGGGTTTACCCACGTTAGGCCTGTGGACATTTTCCATTTCGTTATACCGCTTATAGCCTTCCCGTTGAATGTGTTTCTCCATTACAAAAAGAGTTATTCAAATTAGATCAGCAGATTTCTTTTACAGCAATCTATTCTAATATTAATGATAAAGCTGATTTTTATTTGTTTGAACGCGCCAATCTAAAAAACTACCAATCCGATGTCAACCATTTCTTTTGTAATGGATGTGAAATTCAATGAAAAGGTATAGGCTATTTTTTATTTAAAAATTCTTCCGGGACTGGCCACAACGTAGGTACGACTACAGGGCACTTAAGTTTTCTTAAATAGGTCATTATGACCCCCCTCCCTGAATCCGTCTCTGTAGTGACGTATTCAAACAGTTTTAATCATTTGTTTGTCCGACTCAAGGTCACGTGATATGAAGCGGAATATAACCATAGAGTAGGAGACTACCAGCCGTATGCGGGTTCTCTTGTGCCAACAATAACATTTACGTTTTGGACGAGCTTCCAAAAATAACATGTTGGCTTTGGATAAGACGACAATAATAACTGTTTAGTTTAGATGAACTAAAAAAGACAATTTGGCTCAGAATTTCTAATAGCTTTTTGCAAGTGAAGCGTCTCCCCTGCTCGCAGTTAGCTGTAACTGTACGGATATCTTCAGTGAGATGAGAGCCCTTTGCCCAGCTGTGAGACCATGGAGACATTACGGACCTTATTAATAAACGCATATTATTTCATTAATATAATAATACTTTTTGTAGTCGATTTTGTATTTGTACTTTTAAGACGCCTTTGTCATTATTACATTCTCTATAATATAATGCCTATTGTACTGAGTTTAGGCAAATGACTAACAAATAAACTAACACTTTTCTCTTTTATATAGCTTAGTGATTAAATGGAGCATTGTTAAGGTTATTATTTACATAGATTTGCATAATATTATCGATTTGAGATTACATAGAAATGATGTCAGAGTACTTATTGTATTTATTTGTATAGGTACTAGTAAAAAAGGGGTGTTGGGATGTATGGATTTGGATGAAACTTTACAGTAATAAAGGTTATATATTAGAACTAGCAGCGCCCCGCGGTTTTACCCGCGTTGTGCCCGTTCCCGTGGGAATTTCGGGATAAAATGTAGCCTATAGCCTTCCTCGATAAATAGACTATCTAACAGTGAAAGAATTATTCAAATCGGTTCAGTAGTTTCTGAGATTAGCGCGTTTAAACAAACAAACAAACAAACAAACAAACAAACAAAACAAACTCTTCAGCTTTATAATATTAGTATAGATAACACATTATAATTTTTATCCCGAAATTCCTGCGGGAACGGGTACAACGCGAGTGAAAGCGCGGGATGCAGCTGGTACTAATATAAGTAATATTATATCTATACTAATATTATAAAGCTGAAGAGTTTGTTTTGTTTGTTTGTTTGTTTGTTTGTTTGTTTAAACGCGCTAATCTCAGAAACTACTGAACCGATTTGAATAATTCTTTCACTGTTAGATAGTCTATTTATCGAGGAAGGCTATAGGCTACATTTTATCCCGAAATTCCCACGGGAACGGGCACAACGCGGGTAAAACCGCGGGGCGCTGCTAGTTAATATTATAAAGCTGAAGAGTTTGTTTTGTTTGTTTGTTTGTTTAAACGCGCTAATCTCAGAAACTACTGAACCGATTTGAATAATTCTTTCACTGCTAAATAGTCTATTTATCGAGGAAGGCTATAGGCTACATTTTATCCCGAAATTCCCACGGGAACGGGCACAACGCGGGTAAAAACGCGGGTTGCTAGTAATAAATCAGTTTCAAAGCTATGTATCACCACGGGGTACGCTTGTATTTATTAAAACACATCAATCAACAACAACATCTCACAAAAATCTCTCTGTGAGACTGCCCTCAGTTTGGTAAGGGCATTGCAGGCTGAATCACCTGATTGCCCGAAAAGTAAGACGATTCCGTGCTTCGGAGGGCACGTTAGGCCGTCGGTCCCGGTTACTTTCTACGGACAGTAGTCGTTACATGAGCCATGTCAGAGGCCTTTGGCGGCTCAATAACACTGACACTAGGATTGGTCAGGTTGACCATCCACTCGATGAAGAAGAAGAATCAATATTTTTTTATTACAAGTAAAGTATAATTATAATATATCATAATCACTACATAGTATAAAACAAAGTCGCTATTTTTGTCTGTTTGTTTGTCTGTATGCTTAAATCTTTAAAATTACGCAACGGATTTTGATGCGGTTTTTTGTAATAGGTAGAGTGATTCAAGAGGAAGGTTTTTATGTAAAAAAATTCCCGAAATTCCCACGGGAACGGGCACAACGCGGGTAAAACCGCGGGGCGCTGCTAGTTACATATATTATAAATGTTAAGAAATCTAGCTTCGACGTAATTATTTATAGTTAGGTACCTACATATATAAGCGTTATTTATTAAAATATATTCCTTCGTTATATTACCATATCTAACGGCGTTATTTTGCGGTCATCCGCGATATAAATATTTAAACTTTCAAATACAAATATTTGATTTAATATATTTACGTATCTCCGTTTGATTACGAACCATGTTTATTAAATTAGGTCAATATGTTAAGTAATCTTTGTAAATAAAATAATGTTCGGTGTTTTTTATTATCTCTTGCAGTAGTCAACGTCTTTTACGAGTACTTGTCATTGCAAAAAGGCCCCTATGTTCATTGAAGATATCAGTAAATACCTATGAGAGGACAGATGAGGTTTAAGGATGATACTTGGGTCTTCTTCATCGAGTGGATAGTCAACCTGACCAATCCTGGTGTCAGAGTTATTGAGCCGCCGAAGGTGTTAAATAATATGACTTGGGACAAATAGGACTTGGACAAATGGGACTTGGCACCAAAGGGACTTGGGTCTAATGCGAACAAGGATAGTGGAGGCTTGATTGTTTGAACGCGCTAATCTCAGGAACTACTGGTCCGAAATGAAAATATATTTTTGTAATAGATAGCCACATTCAACGGGAAGGTTATAGGCTACTTTTCATCCTGGGACTCCCTCGGGAACGGGTACAACGCGGGTAAAACCGCGGGGCGCTGCTAGTGTATTATATGCAGGACTAATTCACACCTTTAAATGTTTTTAAATATTCGAAATTAATTATTGAGACCGTCCGTTACTATTCATTATTCCGTTTATATATTCATTGGGGCATAATCCGAGGTATTCATTAAAATAAAACTATGACGAGTTATCGTGTTTGTGTGTCATTTGTTTTGTTTTGTGTTGGGCGCCCAGACAGACCCACCTTACCGATAAAATTCCAGTCCCCTATATTCCGATACTAGTACTATATCATGATATCATCCTGTGGTTTTACTCACTTTGTACCCGTTATTATGGGAATTTCGGGACAAATAGTATCCTACAGTATTCTTATTGAACGTGGCTATTATGTACAAACATATTTTTTTGATCTGACTGTTATTTTCAGAGAAAGGAGCGTTTAAACAAACAAACTTTTCAGCTTAATCATATACCTATATGCAAATATGTAATTATTAGTCGCGCCCCGCGGTGTTACCCGCGTTGTACTCGTTCCCGAGGTAATTTCGGGATAAAATGTATCCCATGTATTATTCTGATATGTTACCTATATTACTGTAAAGTTTAATCCAAATCCGTTCAGTAGTTTTTTCGTGAAAGAGTCACAAACATACATCCATCTTTAGAAACTTTCGCATTTAGGTATAGGATATGAAGATTATATGACCAAATAGCGCCCGTGACCATGAGAAATGCCTTTCGAAACGTCAGGAAATAATATAAAAATTAATGACACTCTATTAACTGTTATCGCGAAATTTATGTTCGCTCAAGAATTTCCATTTGGTGAGTGATTTAATCAAAAACATCTTATATATAAAATTCTCGTGTCACAGTGTTCGTTCGCGTACTCCTCCGAAACGGCTCGACCGATTCTCATGAAATTTTGTGAGCATATTGAGTAGGTCTGAGAATCGGCCAACATCTATTTTTCATCCCGAAATTCCCGCGGGAACGGGTACAACGCGGGTGAAACCGCGGGGCGCAGCTAGTATTAGTATAATAACTATTTATATGAATGTAATGGTTTTGTTGCTTTTTGCATAATTTGACTATTACTATAGTTACAGTGAATATAATTGCGATACAATATGTAACGTGCAGCTCGACCCCAACTTGGATGGGTGGCCGATAGTGGCATTTGTATCTGAGCGCTACCGTGCTTCGGAGGACACGTTAAATTGTCGTCTTGGTTGTTTTAATCCATAGATTAAGTGGAGAAATTCCGACCCCTGGGCTTATCTTACTCATCTTTATGATATGTAAAGTAGCCTAGCAATGTAGCATTATTTTTGCGGACCTAATAATTTACAGTAAATTATATTTTTATCGACCAATCCTTCGGACCAATCATATAAATCGTAGCATAGCCCAACTCCGGTGGAAAGACATCCTAAATCTTCATAAATATAATAAAAAGTGTTCATGAAATAGTCCAACAAAGTGAGTACTTCCTCTTTTTGAAAGTCGGCTAAACCCTCCTATGCATGTTAAGCTGATCAATACTTGCAGAAAGGTAACAAACCCTGGTTGCCTAGCAACGGATTCCAAGTAGAACAATCTCCGTTAAACTAAAATAACATCTATCTCGAAAGATTTAGATCCAAAGTCGTTTGTCAGACTAAATGCATTGTTCTTTGAGGTAACAATAAATAAACTATAGGTCATTACGCTTTGAAACTGGCTTGGACCTAAAAAAATGTATGTGACGGTGGTGTTGTGGTTTAAGCGGCGGCGACGGCGACTAGCGATTTGAAAAAATAAAAACATTCAAAATTATTTCTTACTGCATGCTCAGAGATATATGCTAAATCAACAATTAGTTAACTAAGTTACGTAATTTTACATAAATTTAATATAATTGGATTTCAATTAAATAAATAAATAAGTAAGTACATTATAATTTCATTTCGAGTAGGTTAGTGGCTAACCCAGCCGGGCAAGCATATAAACGAAGACATAATATCTCTTCTCTTTCCGAGAGATTTGATAGGAAAACAGATGTTACCTAATTATATTGCCTAATAATTCGACGTTGCAACACCGGATTCATTCATCCAATGAGGGTTTTTTTCACTTTTGACTGATATCTGGACCTCATGTCTCAGAGCTGCCGCCTAGTGGTTGTCATTTCAGAAAACCTTCATTGGACTGGTATTCCACCTACTCTGTTATGATTGTGACATGTTTGACACATTTTCAGTGCATTTAGTTTTCACTTGAGAGTAAAAACGACAGCTTTTGACGTTACACGTAGATATGGAGAAGTTTGTCTAATAAGTAGAGATAAAACGAAGAGAAAAACTTTGTTTTCATTTGTATACTTGCTCACCTAGTGTTGGAGTTACACGTTAAAAAATTCTTATCCTCCTTGTGGATGTACTGAACACTATGTATTTTTTAATCGATTGATTAAAACTTGACGAATATCTATTAAATACCCCTGCAGGTCCTATGTCTTTAGCTTACTATCCAAAAAGCAACATAGGCAAAGCTTATACCTCTAAATATGTATTATAAAACAAAGTCCCCGGCCGCGTCTGTCTGTCTGTTCGCGATAAACTCAAATACTACTGCACGGATTTGATAGAGTGATTCCAGAGGAAGGTTTACATGTATAAAAAATCCCGAAATTCCCACGGGAACGGGCACAGTGCGGGTAAAACCGCGAGGCACTGCTAGTTAACGATTACACCGTATTGATTTGTTTACGATGATGCGTCAAGGTTACATCATCATGCATATTGTGTGCGTGTTGACAAAATAGGCTTCAGTGTGACAAGGCACTGGGATGACTTTTTATTTGGTCTGATGAAACTGCTTCGATGATTGATATGTTTATTCTTAGTTCCAGAGTGTCTCTCGTTTGTTATTATTATGTAAGGTAAGAGGTAATAGAATTAATAAACTTCTATTAACTAACTTACGTTCAAGCTTTGTTTATACAAATAAAATGAAAACTCAAATAGACTCTGATTTATATTTTTACCTAATTCTGGCTACATTTAATGACTAATTTTTATTTTTACCTAATCATATGTTAGAATACATCTCATATAAGCTTTTTACCTTTAACAACTAGATAAAAATGGGTCCATTCGGAGGAGCTTTGGCACACACACACACACTGCCATCATACCTATACGTTAAGCTTACAATACGCCTCCTTTTTGCCGGGCCTTAAAAAAGTCTGAGATTAGCGTGTTCAAACAAACAAACACTTCAGCATTATTATAAGCTAGTATAGATTATAGATGTCTTCTTATTCTTCACCGAGTGGATGGTCAACCTGACCGATCCTGGTATCAGAGTTACTGAGCCGCCAAAGGCCTCTGACATGGCTCATGTAACGACTACTATCCGTAGAAAGTAACCGGGACTGACGGCTTAACGTATTAAAGAGGTACCTACTAGGTATAATCTAAACTCCTTTAAAAACTAAGAAAAATATTTTTACACTTTTACGCAAGACAAGTATTGAAAAGTCATTGACACAAGCTATAAATATAGTTATTGTTACTGCCAAGGGAACACAAAGGAATTGACATACGTCGAGGAATATTCATTAATGTTGCTAAATACTTGTACCTTACGTATCCCTGTTAACCGACTGCAAAAAGGAGAAGGAAAAAACCTGAGTACAAAAAAAAACAAACAACTATTGTGCTGTTTTTATATACATAGGTTTTTTTAATTGTTCAGGAATTATGTGTATTTTTGAATTGTCATCTTTTTAATTTGAAAAAGTTTAATTCCAAAATGTACTACATGAAAAAAAATGTCATTGTATATTTTTTTCTGTCAAAAACCGGATGATATGTTTGTTGTGTCATTTTAATTAAAATGTCATCTATACTAATATTATAGAGGTAAATTTTTTAAGTTTGTTTGTTTGTATGTTCGAGCTAATCTCGGAAATTAACAGCCCGATTTGAATAATTCTTTTTGTAACGGATAGACATATTCAACGGGAAGGTTATAGGCTATTTTTCATCCCAAAATTCCCGCGGCAAAGGGCACAAGGCGGGTAAAACCGCGGGGCGCTGCTAGTTTAACAATAAACAGTTTACTTCCTAGTTCTGTATTTAATTATACTTAAATAATATAACAAATCATTTATTGCAAAAAATCTGACATTTACTCGTTACTTATATTAACTGTTAGGTAGGTATGTGTAATCTATTTATATAAAATTCAAAGTCCTGACTGACTGACTGACTGACTGATAATCAACGCAAAGCCTCAACCGCTACACTAGAAACATGAAATTTGGCAGGAAGGTTCTTCAAGTGACGTAAGTGCACACTATAACACACGGGCAAAGCCGCGGGGCGCTGCTAGTTATATATATCCGGTATCCGGGACTTTTTATAGAGAGGTATGGTAGAGTATACCATCATCAATGTCAAATTACAACGAAGGAATTTCGCAGTAAAGTTTACTTATCTATTTGTAGTTATTTTTATAAAAATAATGAGCGTTGAATAGTAATTTAATTTATCAGATAATTTCAGTATTTGTTCAATATTTTTTAGTTTGTACATAGCAGAAATATTTTTTTCCTTATATAATATATTTACTAAATTCATACTTATTTATAACTAGCAGCGCCTCGCGGTTTTACCCGCGTTGTACCCGTTCCCGTGAGAATTTCGGGATGAAAAATAGCCTATAGCCTTCCCGTTGAATGTGGCTATTTATTACAAAAAGAATTATTCAAATCGGACGGATAATTCCTGAGATTACCTCGAACATACAAACAAACAAACAAACTTACAAATTTTACCCCTTTATAATATTAGTATTAGTATAGCATTCTACTTAGTACTACCTCATTGCACTTTATTTAAAATAAGGTGCCAAAATTAACGAAATGAAAATAAAATAACATTAAACAAAAACTCAAAAATGTACTAAAATACTTACTTATTGTCATCGTCGCATCTAACTGCATATCCAGCCAGCAGGATAATTAATAAATATTTCATTTCTAACAAAACACATAAAAAAATTTACAGCAACACTGCACAGCATACAAAAAAATAATTAAAAAATGTCACACAAAAAAATCAAAATGGCACAAGGAGTGTTCTCCAATACTACAATACTCCAATAATTAAGATTTCAGACATTTATTTCTTAATAAAAACAATTAAATTATTATTTACTTAAACTTTTTTCTGACAAACGTAAAAGTTTTTTTTCTGCAACGATGTTGTATTAACATTCAGCCACAGTTTTCGCGCCAATACGTCGTCCGCACTACACGTCTACTCTGTACGAATATCGTTCGTATACTAACGAAATACACAACAACAATATTGTGTATTTACATGAATTCACATACTTGCTTTTAAACAGACTTTATAAAGCTCGATTGTTCATTCATTCATTGTAACTTAAGCACACAATTAATCCTATTCAATTTCCGGTACTTGTACAATTTGTTCCTTCAGCGGGAATTATAATCATACTAGCAGCGCCCCGCGGTTTTCCCCGCGTTGTGCCCGTTCCCGTAGGAATTTCGGGATGAAAAATAGCAATTCTGTTGACTGCGGCTATACATTTTGACAAGCCCGTTGGCACAGTGGTAGTGAGAGCGCTTAATGTGTCGGGGGTTGCGGGTTCGATTCCCGCCCGGAGTCAACAATATGTGAAGACATAGTTGTTGGCGACGACGTCTGGGTGTCAATTATATATTCTTATAAAGTATTTGTGTATATCTATGTATTAGTATCAGTTAGTTAGATTCCATATTACAAGCTTAGAGCTTAGTTTGGGTCTAATTAACCGTGAGTGAATTTGTCCAGGTATATTAAATTATTATTAAATTAAAACATTATAAAAATAATTATTCAAATTGTATTGATAGTTCCCGAGATTGATGAAAATATGGTATTTTTTATCCCAAAATTCCCACGGGAACAGACATCGAGGGTAAAACCGCAGACCGCCGCTAGTTATAAATAAGCATTTAAAGTCTTCTTTACGAAAAATAATCATAGTAAGTTCGAGTAGGTTAGTGGCCAACCCTGGTTTCGGAGTCTTAGACCGCCCAAAGGCCTCCGACATGGTTTAACGATTACAACAACCGGGACCGACAATATAACGTGCCCCCGAAGCACGGTAGCGCTCAGATAGAAATGCCACTATCGGCCACCCATCCAAGTAGGGGTCGAGCTGCACGTTGCTTAACAATCGCAATGAGCTAACATCGCTTAATGAAACTACACTACGCGCTACACATTAAAGAAAGCATACTTTAGACAAGGTGGTAATTAAAAATTTAAAGTAATGTAAAAGCGCCTTGAACACTCCAAAGGCCAAAAAAGTAAAAGTATTAGCCTGTAATGTCCCACTGCTGGGCAAAGGCCTCTCATCTCACTGAAGATATCAGTACAGTGAGGTGGATTAGGCGTAATCCCCACGCTTGCCCAATGCGGGCTGCTGATCTCAAACCGGAGCCATGTTTTAAAAGTAGGAAACATGTATTCGCTCGACAAAACATTAGTAAAAATACAAATTAAATTATATTCAGAATCGATGTTTTCGCATTTGTTGTGATGTCAGTCACGTAAGACTTGTCACGTAGATATTAATATTCTGCCTCGTATTTGAGAAACTCTGGAATTTACTATCACGTTTAAGTACATACATACTAAGTGCTTAACTAGTATATATATGAATACATAGGTAGTATACACAAAGGAGAAAACATAGACCCTACCGTCCTACAGTTTCCCCTTTCCCGTGCTTTTTCTATTCCTTAAAACCCTTTTACGAAAAGTTTAAAAAATATATAATTCCAGTACTCTCTGTTATACTACGAAGTACTTAGTAGTACTCGTTTACCTGCGCTGTGCCCGTTCCCGTGGGAATTTTGGGATGAAAAATCGGCTATAGCCTTCCCGTTGATTGTAGCTGTCAAAATAATTATCTATGAATCGCAAAATGTGTTGGTAAGCGCATAACTTCAGAACGACTGCACCAAATTGGTTGATTCTTTTTTTATGTGTTATTGTCAGGATTGTTCCTTATTGTCAGGACAAGGTTTTTATATAAGAAAAATAAGGAATAAAAATCTCAAAATTCCCACGGTAACGGGGGCGCTGCGGGTGAAACCGCGGGGCACAGCTAGTATTAAATAGTTTCATGAACTAAAGCGCAAGATACACGTAGTACGGGTACGGATTGGGTGCGAGTAGCGTGCGGGTCGGATGCGGGCTAGTTGCGGGTAGCATGACAATGTATTCTAGTATTCGTATGAAAGGTGTGACATCTTACGCATTAAGGTGTGAGTTGGTAAAGCGACTGCAGCAGTCGACTGCAACTGCAGACACAGCTTCACTACTAGTTTCTATGAAATTTCGAGCGCGCGGTGACATTTCTGCTGCGGTCGCGGAGTGCTGTCCTGCAGTCGTGACGTAGAGCAACAGCAGATAAGAGAAAAATATTTTGAAAAACGAACAAAATTAATAGTGTAGGAGCTAATGTTATTTTTTTAATACAATTTAGGTTGCTTAGTAATGATTAATCATTTTACTCAATAGAAAATCATTATGTTGAGATTGACAAATGTGGCATAGATCAAGGTGTCGTGGTTTTTATCTCTGCTACGTAGTATAATAAAAACTTGAAAAGTATAATATAAATTCACTTTTTTGACAGCCACCACCATTTTTTAAAAAGACCATTTTGACTGTATACCCCAAAAAATATAAAATCAGTTCAATGAAATATTGAGGTTTAAATATAAATTTAGTTCCAACGACGTGACAGACATAAAATAAAAACAAAAACAAATTTAGTTTTTTGAATAAGTAGAATTTGATGAATTACACTTCGATCAACACACAACTAGATAACGAGTCACGTTCAAAATCAAAGCTAAATGCTGTCCGCGTGGATGACGTGGGGACATCTTTATTTGTTTACTACCGAACTGAGACAATAGTTTGAAATCATTTCTAATTTCAACCTAATTACTACCATGACACCTAGAAATAAAGTAGCAAATCTTATGAATAAAATAAGAGCACTTTCAAGTGCGCTGTTATTCATCTTAATTATGTACATTACTAAACATTACTTATCTTAAATATCCTAATCAGTCTTAAACTACATACACACTATGAGAGACCTATCCGCTATCGTCGCTAACAGTATTATTGATCGAAGTACATAAACATTTGAATAAATACATAATGCATTATAAAACCGAAATTTTTAAACCAGTATTTTAATAACTATCAATTGACATTAATTTAATCGAAGCCACGTTATTTTTGTTACCGACGTTGTTTTGTTTCTTCAAATTGTGTTGAAAACGTTCGATTATTTATTATCATATTTGTATCTGCAACGGTAGGCAGCAAATGTGGCGGTCGGCTCTCCGACCATAAATTGTATTATGTCAAAATTTGAAAAATGAATATGGGTTACCATTTTTCAAAATAATTACTCCTCAATTTATTTATTAAAAAGAATAATTTCTTGTATTGAGATCATAATTAGTCGTTTGATTTCATGGTACACTTATAAATAATTTTATACCTAATACAAAATAACTATTAATTTTAAATTTGGGACTTTTTCGTATACTTTTATCACCCTTTCAACAGTTAAAAATTTATTTTAAAAAATCTAATATTTGGCACCTCGATTAAATATGGTGGCTAACACTCACATCCATTGAGGTCAAAAACTTAAAATTGTATTAATACCATCGTAGGTGAGCTGTACTCCTTTTCTAAGGCACAGGTAATCTTTAACCGAACTAATTTATTTTGTATAAGATGGAATAAGTTAACTATTTAGACCATTTCTAGGGAGTTTAGGGTATCAGACTGGGATTAAATAATAATATGTAATAACAATTGGATTTGCATATGGATCAGATCGGAATAATAGTTTCGAATTCATAAAAATTAAAAGCATTCGAATTCCAGTTGTCCTTTTCGAGGCTTTTTACGATATCAATCTATTTACGTAAATTGTAAATTCTTCCGGTATGTGCGAGTTGACCATTACATTACGTTTAAATAGTTTTATTGAATCTCTAATTAATTGTAATTCCCCGCATTTTGGGGAAATTTTCACACATTGGCAACGTTGATTATGTGGTGTGCAGTCGGCAGTGAATTAGCGACTGCAGACTGCACTGCGGACGACTGCAACGCCCTGCTGCCTGCAGTCTGCAGTCGACTGCTGCAGTCGCTTTACCAACTCACACCTTTACATATTATATTTTTTAAGTAGGTATTACATATAAAATTAACTGTTACCTCTTCAAAACGAATTACGTGTTGCCAGTTAGATAAAAAAAGGAGTAAAAATATAAATAATATATTGTAATTATGTAGGTACCAATAGGTACGAAATAAACAATAGCAATTATTTGTTTGTAAACATCACGTAACAAGGAAATCGGTTGTTTTATTAACATTACGTGGAAATATTCATTTTATGTAATTGTCATGTTCGACAATATGAGAAATGAGGTCTTTACGAATAATATTGAATGATCCGGAAGAGTCTGTTTGTATGAAGTACGAGTATATGGGCCGGTCTCTGCAAATACTCAATGCATTTAAATATAGTCTTATAGTGAAGTAATTATTATAGTCTTGTTCAATCCACCCTTAGTAGGTTGTTGAGGTTACGATTACGCACCTGTCAACGTTAATACAATCAGCCTCAATAGACGTAAGAAAAAGAAAAATCGTGGCGTTCTGCTGCCTGAACAACTTTAACAAACTGTCATCTAAATTATGAAACAATGCTTTGTATCTAACAGACATTAAACAATGTAAAAATCTTGAAATTTTTAACGAACGTAGTTACGATTATCAACCGTTTATAACAACCCAACCTTTTGAAATAAGCAGATTTGAGAGCAAATTAAAAAAACCGGCCAAGTGCGAGTCAGACTCGCAGACGAAGGCTTCCGTACGATCATGTATTAAAAATGATTAGTATCGAGCAAGAAACAGTAAAAAAATCACGTTTGTTGTATGGGAACCCTTGAATATTTGTTTTATATTATTTTAGTATTTGTTGTTACAGCAGCAATAGAAATACATCATCTGTGAAAATTCCAACTGTCTAGCTATCACCGGTCTTGAGATACAGCCTGGTGACAGACGGACGGACGGACGGACGGACGGACGGACGGACAGCGAAGTCTCAGTAATAGGGTCCCGTTTTTACCCTTTGGGTACGGAACCGTAAAAACAAAAATTGTTACTTAAATTATATCAACAGAGTTATCTTTATAGTACTCGCCTTATTTTATTAATATCCGCCATCGATTTCCTGTTAATTACAACCAAATAAATATAGTACTGATAGTACAGAGGAAGCATAAGGTATTGAAAGATAACTCTGACTTATCTACACTTCTACACTAATATTATAAAGAGGAAAACCTTGTTTGGTTGTAATGAATAGGCTCAAAAACTACTGGACCGTTTTAAAAAATTCTTTCACCATTCGAAAGCTACATTATCCACGAGTAACATAGACTATTTTTCATCCCGAAATTCCCACAGGAATGGACACAACGCGGGTAAAACCGCGGGGCGCTGCTAGTTAATTTATAATTATCTTTTCTTTACATAGTATACAAAAAATAATAATTTTTTGAAAAGTTGTGATCGCTCGATAGATTTTCTTCATCCGCGCCGTCGTCGGTCACTGTACCGTGGCACCCATAGAAGATCGAAGTACTCGTACTTACTACGCAAGTCTATTTCGTAATGGCACCCACCTTTGTTCGAACCAGTTTCACAAAGGATCTTAGGTATCCAGGTTCAATTCCCTTTCAAACAAAGAACTGGAAACTTCATACATCTTAATCAAAACATTTATTTAGAATCCGATGAAAATCTCAAACCAAAAGTGTGTTAAGTAAATATTTTGATTTCGCCATCTGGTGGGGTCACTGAACCCGCATGTGCTTATATTCCAATCGACATTAAAGTAAACATTTTTGACAGATTTATTTCCTTCTTAATTTGTTAGATTCGTGTGGGGCTTTGACCTAATTGGCTGAAAACTATAAACATAGCCACGCCCCGCGGTGTTACCCGCCTTGTTCCTGCGGGAATATCGGGATCAAATGTATTCCATGTATTATTCTGATGTATAACCTATATTACTGTAAAGTTTCATCCAAATCCGTCCAGTAGTTTTTTCGTGAAAGAGTTACAAACATACAAAATATCCTCACAAACTTTCGCATTTATAATGTTAGTAGGATAGGATAGGATTGTTAAGTATGTAGGCATTTTTGTTAGTGTACATTTTGTACCCTAATGCTCTAAGTACACACAATTACAGCACTACAGCTTGGATTTATTAAACAAGATTGCAAATTTCTCCTTAAATGTAGGTACTGTGTAGGTAGGCAAAAAAATTGACATTGACGCGACCAGACTGACAGATGTAGTTGGGTATGTTTGGATAAAGGTCCTATTTTAACCGATTCTAAAAAGGTGGTAGTTCTCATAAAAAAGCCAGCTTCAGTAAATTAAGAAGATGATTACTCCTGTAGAAAAGTAGATAAACCATTATGACTTTGCTCTTAATTAATTCAAAGGCGTAATTGTAAAAGGTGTTACGAAAGAAATTCAGTTATTAAAATAATTGTTATTTATTAATGACATAATTACGATTTATTTACAAACTTATCATTTAATAATAATTGTTAAATAAGACATTACCCAACTATAATTACAACATTAAATAATTATTTCAATCGGCTCCTTTATAGTTTATACTAGCAGTGCCCCGCGGTTTTACCCGCGTTGTGCCCGTCCCCATGGGAATGTCGTGATGAAATAAAGCCTATAACCTTCCCGTTGAACGTGGCTATCTAGTACAAAAAGAATTATTCAAATCGGACTGGTAAATCTCGAGATTACCTGGAACATACAAACAAGTTATACCTCTTTAAAATCTTATATATAAAATTCTCGTGTCACAGTGTTCGTTCGCGTACTCCTCCGAAACGGCTTGACCGATTCTCATGAAATTTTGTGAGCATATTGAGTAGGTCTGAGAATCGGCCAATATCTATTTTTCATCCCGAAATTCCCGCGGGAACGGGTACAACGCGGGTGAAACCGCGGGGCGCAGCTAGTATTAGTATAATATATTATGTTCTGATAAAACTGATGAAGTTATGTAACGCCTAAATAATATATTTAATAAACAAATGACGTTCGTTTTAAGTACTGTCGTGCAACTTATAACTATGTATGTATTTCGAACGAACAGCAATTGTTTCCATAACATATTTCGGTAGGTACTACAAATGTAGATTTAAAAGTATTTGTGCAAGCTGTCGTATAGTGTCTTAAATAAGAAGTAAAATCGAATATCCTGTAGTAATCTATAATTCTTCTCAACCCAAACTTTTCTTCTCAGCTTCATCAAACTTCTAACTTATTCTCCTTTTATTTTTTGTTCTTATCAATCTATCTTCTCTCTTGTCATTACTTCATCTCTTCTCTCCATCATCCCTTCCCCTAAATTCATCTCCCGTCGCTCCATATCCAGCTATGTATCTCCTTTCTTCTTTTTACTACTTCAACTCTTCTCTCCACTATCTCCTCTCACGCCTCATCTCTTCCCTTCACTTCATCATCTCCTCACTCCATCTTCTCGACCTGCGCGTCAGTGTTAACATATCTCTCCGGATGGAACCGTCTGAAGTTCCATCCGAAGCTCCTCTGAGTTCCTGCGATCCGGTTGAGACTCGGAGACGAGGGTATCGAGTCACCAGCCTTGGAAAGAGTGGAGTCGTCCTGAAAATAAGAGAGATATATAAAGATAGAGATAATATTTTGTTCTCTCGTGTTTCTTTGTTTCTTTTAACTTATGTCATGTGATTTCGATAATAAGTAAGTAAATTCGGGTAGATTAGTGGCCAACCTTAGCGGAGTATTCAGACCGCCTAGAGGCCTCCGACAAAGTTTAACGACTGAAACAACCGGGAGCGACAATTTAACGTGCCTTCCGAAGTAGAGGCAGAGCTGCACGTTGCTTAACAATCGCAATGAACTAGCATCGCTTAGAACTACGCCACGAGCGCTACTTTATTTAATTACTAGCTGCGCCCCGCGGTTTCACCCGCGTTGTACCCGTTCCCGCGGGAATTTCGGGATGAAAAATAGATGTTGGCCGATTCTCAGACCTACTCAATATGCTCACAAAATTTCATGAGAATCGGTCAAGCCGTTTCGGAGGAGTACGCGAACGAACACTGTGACACGAGAATTTTATATATAAGATTATTGCTTTAACGTCTGTACTTAGAGACGTCAAATACTTCCTAAGTAGAGATTAAATGAGTGATTTTGACATGTAATGTATGAAAAATTACTTCAATAAAGTTAGTGTCGATTTAATGGTGGCTCTGAGTGCTCTGTCGGCTCTGAGTGGGGCAGTATGTTATGTACACTGTGGCACTTATAAACTGGCTGTCCTAAATAAATGAATCACCTATAGATTGCTTTCCCTTTCAGTGCCATTATTTTTGCTGTTTTGACATGGTGTGAGTTCTGAGAGGTTCCAATACTAACCAGAAGAATATTAAAACCCGCTCGTTTCATCGATATAACCAACAAATCTCAGATGTACCAAAATCTCTCGCCAACCTCTCGAAAGTAAACTTAATTTCTACTTTTTCATTATTGCGACAAGGTTCCTCCCTCCTTCCAATCCAGCAAGTTCCTCAACAACTATTATCAAATGGAACCTTACCTTAGTCAAGCTCAGGTTGGTAGGAGACATGGAGATAGTTGACGTGGACAGCACCAGGGTCGACATCTTGATGTCATCTTCGAAGTCTTTCAGTCTACTCGCGCTGCAGAGAGGGGTTTCCACTTGTTCTACTGTGTTCAGGTTCTCAATATCGATCTCGTAGGATTCCTGTTCTTTCGAATAGCTGAAAGATCAGGAAACATGATGCTATCACGATGGCTTCACATAATTGTGACATAAGCATCGCATCGCAGTTTTACCAGCGTTGTACCCATCCCCATGGAATTTCTGCATGATAAATAAGTCTATAACCTGCCCGTTGAATGAGGCTATCCATTACAAAGAGAATTGTATAAAAAGAGGTGAAAATTTATTTTTGCTATCATACCGATTGTCGTATGAGATTGTTAATTTCCTTAAATGTTAAGATGCTATCAATAAATCAACTTGTTTAAAGTTGTGCATACTGCTTTCTAGTGATAAGTTCTTAATTGTCTACTGGCGAAATGGGACTCTTCCAGCATCACCCAATGCCCCTGCGGCACCGATCCCCAAACTATGTCCTATCTCCTGACATTCCCTATGTCTTTCTACTATGGAGGACTTGTGCAGAGCCACCGAAAGCGCATACTGTTGCTGCAATGTTTTGGTCTGCCTCCATATAATTTTACCTGGAACCATATTGACACGACGAAGAAGAACTGTCTACTTACTTCAATACATTCTGGAACCGGTATCCCCAAATGATTTCCTTAGACAAGTAGGAGGTCCTGCTCTGGGTGACGGTGCCCATGTTCTTTGAAGAGCCAGTCAAGCATACCACGATTTCAAATCTGTGATTTTAAAGTTGTGAATTAATGTTGACTTTTTATTGGAGTTAGCCAATTGAACTTTATGTTTTAAAAAGTATACTTATTCGTGGTCTTATCAGATTGTGCAAAAGTTCCTAATTAAATAAATGTAACAAAAAAACATTTTCAAAAGAATTATTTTGAGTCGGTGGTTACAAAATTCAGAATTTTGTGTATAGTCTAGAACTTTTCAATTTACGTATATTAGGCACCTGTAATCCATCATATCCTGAGCCGAGAACTCAAACAAAGGACTCTTCGCGTCTATGACGTGGACGACCGTGATTGGCCACAACAGGAACGCTCGGGCTTGCTTCAACTCCAATTGGTGGATATAGTTCTTTACTGATTCACCTTCTAAAGTTCTGTGGATGAAATAAATTGCAAGACATGGTTTTTATTCTTCTAGATAAACAAGTTTAAGAATCTTTTTCAATGAATTTTCACTGGTGTGCTTTTCATACTAAACAACTGTTTCAATATATGTATACAAAAAGATAGTATTCCAGGAAACGGAGAAATATTAACCAATAGGATTGCATAAAATCATTCCTGCAGTTGCGACCTGCAGCCGAGCTTGGAATGCTACCTCAATTATAAATTGACTAGCAGCGCCCCGCGGTTTTACCCGCGTTATGCCCGTTCCCGTGGAAATTTCGGGAATTTTTTTACATACAAACCTTCCTCTTGAATCATTCTACCTATTACAAAAAACCGCATCAAAATCCGTTGCGTAATTTTAACGATTTAAGCATACAGACAAACAGACAAACAGACGCGTCTTTGTTTTATACTATGTAGTGAAGCAGTATTTTAGTCATACCTGATCGGCTTCAACATATATGCTGTGATGGTGGACCCAATCATGTGCAAGTTAAGGAGATCCCACACCCTGAACTGAAGACACAGGTGCCCATCGCGAAGGCATACCTGAACAAGTGCTTTTGTTAATAAAATAGATTAAAAACAGTAAAAAGTAGCAGCCTGCAATGTTCCACTGTTGGGCAAAGGCCTCTCATCTCACTGAAGATACATCAGTACAGTGAAGAAAATTAGGCGTAATCACCACGCTACTGCGGATTGGTGATCTCAAACTCGAGCCATGTTTGAAAAAGTAAGAAACTAGTTTTCGCTCGTCCTCAGAATTGAACCCGAGACTTCAGATTGATGTAGACATATAATATCTCAGTTCAGGACGAGCCTCTCAATCGCTGAAGAAATGGTAAACGTATTTATTGAAGGTTATTATTATTATGCTTCCATTTACTGAAGGTTATGCGTCATTAACTCACCGTGGCTTTCTTACTAAACCCAACAGAAGACACATGTCTGTTCGGTCTGATTAGCTTCGTGAATAGTAAACTGGATAGTCCACCTGAGAGCGCAGTGCCAGCCACTATCTGAAATATGAGGGAAGAGACAAAAAAAATGCTGAAGATCTCATCACTAAGGTACAGTCAACTACAAAAAATTATGAACACTTGAAGATTCCATAAATCTGTTTGTTCAATTGTTTGGAATATCGAAAGCGTCTATCAACTTTTGTAGTTGATTGTACGATAATACGGAACAATTTTCTGAATATTTACCTCGAAAACCATAATGATAATGGCCTCTGGACATTCTTCATTGGGATATCTTACTCCATAACCAATTGTCATCTGAAAACAAAACACAATCATCGATGCAATCATTAGTTTCCTAAAATAGGTTGGAGTTCATCAGCATGGCATATTAGGGTGCGTTTCCACTAATGCAGAGCAGAGATCAGCTGAAGCAGAGCGTCGTCAATCGACAATCACAACTCATGGAAATTGTCATTCACAAAATCTAATTTACTTTTTGAATTTACAAAATCTACTTTTTGTAAATTCAAAAAGTTTGAATTTGTTTTATGAGATATACTTTCCAATTTATTACTTTATTACTTGCTTAACAAAAGGTAGTCAGCGCGATCTACAACATTTTCACTCTAGCACAATCTATTGGATCGCAGGTGGAAAAACCGCGCGGAACTATTAGTGTAGTAATAGACCTTATTGATGAAAATGTACCCCAGATTCCTCTAACAACAATGTATTACTTATTAATCTTTATTAGTAGTCTGTTCTTTACTGTAGAAACAAAAGTATGATCATTACCTGTGTTTCCACGGACATCATCAGCAGGCCAGCGAAGGACGAGGTCCCGGTGACGCAGTGCTCCTTTCCGTCCCCGATGTCGTCGGCGTAGGAGGTCGCCACGGCGTACCAGATGCCGGCGAACACGAGCCAGAACACGAAGTGGGAGAACACCATCATCAGGATTATGAAACGCCATTTACTGTTGATCTGTTGAGTTGAATTGAAACTACGTTTACGGATACACTTTGCTTCTATTTTACACTAACAGCGTTCCGCGATTTTACCCACTTAATGCCTGTTCTAGCGGGAATTTCGGAATGATAAATAGCCTATAACCCTCCCGTTGAATTATTCAAACCGGGCTGGTAATTCCCGAGATTAGCTTGGTGTTCGAACTATCTATCTATCTATATATATAAAACTCAAAGTGGTTAGTGAGGGATCAACGCACAGCCCAAACTACTAGACGGATCGAGCTGAAATTTGGCATGCAGGTAGATGCTATGACGTAAGCATCCGCTAAGAAAGGATTTTTTGAAATTCCACCCCTAAGAGAGTAAATTAGGGGTTGAAAGTTTTACAATTTTTTAAAATTCTTTAATGGATTTGCTTCAAATTTTGCATGTAGGTTCTTTATTTAATGTAGATAAAGATTACAAAAGGAATTTTGGAAATTCCACCCCTAAGAGCGTAAAATAGGGGATGATCGCTTATATGCAACTTTTTATTCCTTTAATGTATTGGCTTCAAATTTTGCATGTAGGTTATTTATTTATTTGAATACATCGGGATTTATACAAAGAAAATAACCACTAATTAAAAAAGTTTCGGAAAATCTACCCCTAATAAGGTAATTTAGGGGTTGAAAGTTTGTATGACTTTTTAAATTCCTTTAATGTATTTGCTTCAAATTTTACATGTAGGTTCTTTATTTAACGTAGTTAAAGATTACAAAAGGAATTTTGGAAATTCCACCCCGAAGAGGGTAAATTAGGGGTTGAAAGATTTATAATATTTGTTTAATTTTTTAAAGGATTTGCTTCAAATCTTGCATGTAGGTTTTTTATTTAACGTAGATAAGGATTGCAAAAGGAATTTTGGAAATTCCACCCCTAAGAGCGTAAATTAGGGGATGATCGCTTACATGCAACTTTTTATTTCTTTGATGTATTTGCTTCAAATTTTGCATGTAGGTTCTCTATATAACAAAAGTAACTACCAGCGAAAAACATTTTGGAAAATCCACCCCTAAAACGTTATTTTAGGGGTAGACAGTTTGTTCTATGACTTTTTTTATTCCTTTGATGCATTTGCTTAAAATATTACATGTAAGTTTTTTATTTATCGTAGATAAGGATTACTAAAAGGAATTATAAAAACCCCTAAGAGGGTAAACTAGCGGTATAAATGTTTGTATGGAGTTGGAAGTAGGTTCTAGCAAATCCGTACATAAACGACGCAGCCCCACCGAGTTTGGGCTCATTTGATTCATTTTGACGAGTACTTTGATACTATATGGTAACCAGGGTCTGGTGATGGAACCGGAAGGTGGCCATAGGAACTCCGTAATTAAAAGTCGAAGCCCTATCGAGTTTCGGCTCATTTGATTCATCATATGTAGTTTGAAAAAAAATTGAGATAAAAATATCTACTAAAGAGTTATTTATTGTTATTTAAATGAAATAAAGTTAAAAACAGAAATGGCGCTAATAAAAATAAAGTTATCAATACTTTAAACTTCAAAGGCCCTATCCAACGGTGTATCACACGTCACTATTGAGGGGTGGGCCTAGACTCCATACTACTTTTCCCATGGCGACTACGGTTTCACTCACGCAGTAGTAGATATTACCAAGCATTCCAATAGATAGTGCAGCTATTTAAGGACCAGCCACATAGCAAACGTTCAGCGGGCACGGGCAGGTCTAACTTTAATAGAAATACAGTCGATAAAAATAGGCTATCTAACAGTGAAAGAATTATTCAAATCGGTCTATTAGTTTCTGAGATCAGCGCGGCCAAACAAACAAACAATAATCTCTTCAGCTTTTTAATCTATAAATATAAAATTCAAAGTCCTGACTGACTGATAATCAACGCACAGCCTCAACCACTACACCTAGAAGCATGAAATTTGGCAGGAAGTTTCTTCAAGTGACGTAAGTGCACACTAAGAAAGGATTTTCAAAAATTCTACCCCCAAGGGGATAAAATAGGGGATGAAAATTTGTATGAAACTTTGTCAATTTTAAACCGATCGGGCTGAGACATTGCATGCATATAGCTGCTATAACGTGGGCATCCCTTAAGAAAGGATTTTGATAAATTCTACCCCCAAGGGGATAAAATAGGGGTTGAAAGTTTGTATGAAACTTTGTCAATTTTAAACCGATCGGGCTGAGATTGTGCATGCATATAGCTACTATGACGTGGGCATCCCTTAAGAAAGGATTTTGATAAATTCTACCCCTAAGGGGATAAAATAGGGGTTGAAAGTTTGTATGAAACTTTGTCAATTTTAAACCGATCGGGCTGAGATTGTGCATGCATATAGCTACTATAACGTGGGCATCCCTTAAGAAAGGATTTTGATAAATTCTACCCCCAAGTGGATAAAATAGGGGATGAAAATTTGTATGAAACTTTGTCAATTTTAAACCGATCGGGCTGAGATTTTGCATGCATATAGCTACTATGACGTAGGCATCCTCTAAGAAAAGATTTTGATAAATTCTACCCCCAAGGGGATAAAATAGGGGATGAAAGTTTTTATAAATCTTCTTATTACGAAACTTAATGCGGCAGACTAAATTCCACGCGAGCGAAGCCGCGGGCAAAAGCTAGTTCTTAAGTAAGGTGGAGTAAGCTAGTAGGCAGGTGGGTAGGTAGGGTGTAGAACATCTTTTTTTAACCCTGGTGTAGTTTTTAGACCGCAATGGTGATGTAGCCTTACTAAAGTTTATAAATAGATTATTATTTCAGTGGCTTGATTGTATAATAATTCACTATCGGTCAAAGATGAATAAATACCACTTAATAATATCAGACTCAAGTGGCTTTGTTCTGTTCAGCCCTAAGATATTAGTTTCTTGGTTCTTGAAGTATTATAGATTAAATATTATTCAATATTGATGGTCAAGAATACTTATTCTTCCTTTCCCGTCATTGTTTTATAACTTAGTGAAAAAAACAACTTCTTTCTTATTGAATAACTCGAACAACGTAAGAACCATTGATTTTGTAAGATATAATACAGAACTAGCCGCGCCCCGCGGTGTTACCCGTTCCTGCGGGAATTTCGGGATAAAAAGTATACCATGTGTTTTTTTGATGTATAACCTATATTACTGAAAAGTTTTATGCAAATCCGTTCTGTAGTTTTTGCGTAAAAGAGTAACAAACATCCTCACAAACTTGCGCATTTATAATATTAGTAGGATTAAAGGTACTGCCAGACGTGTTCATTACTAGCACATAAGCATGCTTTTATTGAGCAAGTGCTCATTAGTAGCACGTGTGTAATGTAATGAGCATGCTTATTTAGAGCATGCTCAAAAATCAAACAACGTTTGATTTTCGAGCATGCTACCTGAGGCGCGGGTAGGGGGAGCGTTATCCGAGCACGTCTGAACATGTTTTATGCAATTAATTGATGTAATTAATTAAAACAAGCATGCTTATTTCTGGCAAATGTGAACAGTTTGCAGAGCATGCTAATTTTAAGCAAGCTTATTAGCATGCTTTTTTTGAGCACGTCTGTCAGTACCTTTACGCATTATACTGGTTTATATTATGTTGTTATGAAGTTTCTTCTTCTTATACCGACTTCTAAAAGAAGGTTAGTATATTTTTTTCACGCTATCAAGTCAATTGGTACTTTGGTACGGAATATTGTTACAAAAAGATGTTGCCACAACTCACCACAGTATTAACGATATCCCTCATGTACTTGATGGACTTGGCCGGTATGTTGCTCCTGACGGGAACGTTCTCCTCTCCATCTTTCAGGACTACGCGACGAGACCTGGTCGGTCTACCGTGCTGTCTTCTGTGAAGGTTGGGTTAGATGTTAGAACCGGGAAGGGTGTTGTAGCGCTCATGGCGTAGTTTGACTAAGCGATGTTAGTTTATTGCGATTGTTAAGCAACGTGCAGCTCGACCTCTACTTGGATGGGTGGCCGATAGTGGCATTTAAATTTGAGCGCTACCGTGCTTCGGAGGGCACGTTAAGCCGTCGGTCCCGGTTACTTTCTACGGATTGTAGTCGTTACATGAGCCATGTCAGAGGCCTTTGGCGGCTCAATAACTCTGACACCAGGATTGGTCAGGTTGACCATCCACTCGATGAAGAAGAATCATCTTTCTTTTCGGGCAATCAGGTCAAAAATAATAATTCATTGATTAGGTCATTGAGTTATATGTACTACGTTAGTAGTTACATATAACTTGAGTTATATGTACTACGTATCTATACTAATATTATAAAGCTGAAGAGTTTGTTTTGTTTGTTTGTTTGTTTGTTTGTTTAAACGCGCTAATCTCAGAAACTACTGAACCGATTTGAATAATTCTTTCACTGTTAGATAGTCTATTTATCGAGGAAGGCTATAGGCTACATTTTATCCCGAAATTCCCACGGGAACGGGCACAACGCGGGTAAAACCGCGGGGCGCTGCTAGTTAGTACATATAACTTGAGTTATATGTACTACGTTAGTACATATAACTCAATGGATTAGGTCGTATGACTAAATATTTACGATAGAATTGGCATTAATACGCGTTATTTTTGTAATCTTATCAATACTGTCAGTAAATAATACATTATATTAATCTTGTCTTTCGAAGGTTTTGAGTCCAAAGAGGATAAATCGATAATTTTACTTGTAATGTATAAATAAATTGAATGTAACTTTGAAATCTTCTTCTTCTTCATCGAGTGGTTGGCCAACCTGACCAATCCTGGTGTCAGAGTTATTGAGCCGCCAAAGGCCTCTGACATAAGTACAAATATGGAACTTTTACGAGATATGTTTTAATTTTTGTTTTTAACTAGCTATGTCTCCTGGTGTCTCCTGTCTTTAAAGTCTAAGTAATAGTATGACTCAGTCTTCGTCTTAGTCAAAACATATAACGGAACTAGCAGCGCCCCGCGGTTTTACCCGCGTTGTATCCGTTTCTGTGGGAATTTCAGGATGAAAAGTAGCCTATAACCTTCCTGTTGAATGTGGCTATCCATTACAAAAATATTTTTTCAAATCGGACCAGTAGTTCCTGAGATTAGCGCGTTCAAACAAACAAGCTCTGCATCTTTGTAATATTAGTATAGACTAGCAGCGCCCCGCGGTTTTACCCGCGTTGTGCCCGTTCCCGTGGGAATTTCGGGATAAAATGTAGCCTATAGCCTTCCTCGATAAATAGACTATCTAACAGTGAAAGAATTATTCAAATCGGTTCAGTAGTTTCTGAGATTAGCGCGTTTAAACAAACAAACAAACAAACAAACAAACAAACAAACAAACAAACAAACAAAACAAACTCTTCAGCTTTATAATATTAGTATAGAGTATAGATTAGTATAGATATTTGTACCGCTAAGTAATTAAGTTCGTGTATGTTAGAGGCCAACCCTAGTTTCATAGTCACCTAGTTGGAGATTTTAAGATCGCCTTTTTAGCTACTAGTATTAAAAAGAGTCTCGGATACAAACCTATGTTTGGATCCTTTCCTCTTCCTCCTGCTAAAGTTAGAAGTAACACCAGCAGGACTGGTGGACTGACCCTCAAAATCAATCATCTCAATTCGATCAAAAAACGCATTATCCTCACTAGTCACAACTTGTGACGACAAATCCGTCATCTTCTTCGTCACATCGCTATCGTCAATAGTCATGACGAGACCAGAGTCCGGCATATCATCTTCGCTGGAATACTGAGAAGCATCCGTAGTGATTCCATCACTGTGGAAAGTTTCTTTTGTTTCTGTAGTAGTCATTAGTGTTGGGAAAGTGATTTCTTTGCCTTCAACATAGGTTTGGGATATTCTGAAATGCTTTTTCAGTTCTTCGTTGGTGTAGACGTCAGTGTTGACGATGTGAGGGATTTCTATTGAAGAAGCTGATCCGTAGCCGATGGCTTCAGAGTAACTGAGTGATCTTTCTAACGCTCTTGACCGGCTTCCTCGGCGACTTTCGGATCCCATGTTTGTAAGGTTTATTCACTTATAAGACTATTATTTTTGGAAGCTATTGGTAATAGTTAAGCCCCGTATTCATGGTAAACATTTGTTTAGCAACAGAGTTGAATCAACGCGTTGCAGAGTTGCTGTCAACATGTTGCTGGCAACACTGCGTGTTGCAGAGTTGACAACGGCATGTTGACAAGTTGTCGCCCGACGAGCGTAAACATCAGTTTAGCAACAAATGTTGACGCGTGTGGACGAGTTTGCAACAGTTTATAAACATGGCAGTTGTATGGAGCAATGATAAAATAAACATTTAAACTCCTCGGGCAACATTTAAACGCAGACTGGCGTGTGGACAACCTTTATTGATTTAAACAAAGTTTAATCAACATTCGCCCCGTTTCATCAACAATGTTTATCAACTGTTGCTCAACAAATGTTTACCATGAATACGAGGCTTAACTCTTGAACAAACGCTTTGTTCACTTAAGTTGCAATAGAAGTTATTTGTGATACCACATTTTTTATTATGTATTTCTTCAAAAGTTTCTTCTCTACGAATATTTTGATGATTGTTATTAATCTTCTTGCTACTTACACTTCGTGATATCTGCTATAACTATGTCTATAAGACCACTAACTTATACAATATTTACATTTACACTTTTAGCTATATTATCTTTCCAAACACTAACTGCAACACTTTCTATTTCTTCACTGCTAACTCCAAACACACCATTTTCTTTATCAATATGTATTAAAATATATTCCTTAACGTCTTAAAGGTACAGTGTTACAATATATTATACTTTATCTATAAGATAAGATGCTTTATCCTGTCAGCGATAAAGAACAAATATTGTTTTCTACTTGTAATGTTTTGTCGAATGTTGACCTAGAAAAGGAGTGTGTTTGTAAATTTGGTGAAAACGTAAACTATAGACAGCCTGCGGTTTCGACCACGATTTTTTTATTTTTTACTAATTTAAAAAGAAGTTTGCGAAAAAGATTTTCAATTCAGACTTTTTTTTGTCTACGAATTTACATATTATAAAACAAAGTCCCTAAAAACTATCTGTCTATGAAACCTATTTTCTCAAAAACGAATTTTCATGCGGTTTTCACCAACTTACAGAGGGATTCAGGAGTGAGGTTTGTGACTACATGTCATGCCTAAACTCCCACAGGAACGGGTACAACGCGGGTTAAAACACCGGGTACTACTAGTAAAATGATAAACTTCAAAAAATTGAATGGAAATATCAGTTCACCAGGATACCAATACTTAAAAATACCAGGAAAATAAAAGACCACGATTACTATTCGATACATTTAATACCAATAATAAGTTGAAGAACATTATCACGAAGCCATACAATGCATAAAATTCTCTCTGCTCCGCAAACATAGATACTATATAGATACCCAGTGAGTGACATTTGGTATGCAAACATTGCAAACCAATCTTAAACCAATGGACCTATTATGGGTCCCAGCTTACAGTGACAAACAGCGTTTAGTAAAAATGTCCCACAATTGGGCAAAGGCCTCACATCTCACTGAAGATATCAGTACAGTAAAACTTAGCGAAGATTAAACATTAGCGAAGCCTTAATGTAAATGTTCCTCATAGAATCCTAACTATATCCTAACTAATATAATAAATGCGAAAGTAACTCTGTCTGCCTGTCTGTTACGCTTTCACGCCAAAACTACTGAACCGATTTGAATGAAATTTGGAACACAGCTCGTCCAGAGCCTGAGAAAGAACATAGGCTACTTTTTATCGCGAAATTCCTGCGGGAACGGGTACAACGAGGGTGAAACCGCGGGGCGCTGCTAGTATGTTATCTTAATACAACAATCCATTAAATCTTAATCGAAGGTTTCTAAGTTTTAGTCCCTTTCCTCCTGAAGGACGAAGACCTTCCGAGCTGGAAGGACGATATCTGTTCGCTGAAACTGGTGGGAGTCCCTGGAGTGGGAGATACGTCCAGCTTGTCTGATGATGCACTGGAACTGGAAAGATTTATTGGTTAGTCTATATTTTATTGTATGATGTAAAGTTTCTAACTTTGTTTGTAAGTGCTAATTTCCGAAACTACCAATCCGATTTGAATAATTATTTTTGTAATGGATAGCCACATTCAACGGGAAGGTTATAAGTTACTTTTTATCCCGAAATTCCCACGGGAACGGGCACAACGTAGGTAAACCGCGGGGCTAGTTAATAATATATTGATGCTTAGAACAGCAAAGCCTTTTTTTATTCATGGTAACGTATATATCATATAGATAACAATGAGCGCATGTAGCGTAGTTTGACTAAGCGCTGTTACCTCATTGCGATTGTTAAGCAACGTGCTACTCGGGATGGGTGGCCGATATCAGAGTGGCAATTAATATCTGAGCACAACCGTGCTTCGGAGGGTACGTAAAACTGTCGGTCCCGGTTGTTTCAACCGTAAGACCATAACGGAGGTCTAAAAAGACCCTGGCACCAGGGTTGGCCACTAACCTACAAGAATTTAGTTGAGTGTCTGTAAAATGAACAGTCTGGTTGAACTTACGTGTTTAATTGGTAAGCGCTACAAAATGGAGTGTCAATCGGTTCAATGAGATCCAACTTCTTGTGGTCTATCACGTACTTCTGTTTCCTCGCGTCATACCTGAGAATGGAAAATAAGATGACGGTCAGGCTGTATGGTAAGAGAAAGGACGGCTTTCCAAGTTTATTGGTCACCAATTGTGATTGAAATCTGTACACTGTAAGCCGTTAAGTTGTTAACGAAATGACAATTGAAGTAACGAATAATTATACTCTGTGGGGCAGATAGTTCCATTCCCGGAATCCCTATGGAAATGGGGAAAACGCGGGTGAAACCGCGGGCGCCACTGCTATAGAAAGTACAAGTAAAGATTTGCTTCAGTTATTAACTTACTTGACAACTGGTGGGAAGCGATGGCCCCACACCACTTCTTTGGGCAGGTACGAGGTCTGGCTCTGGGTGAAGGTACCCATTGACGCCGAGGCTCCTTTCAGACTAATTGTTATTTCGTAACTGGACAAAAAATGGACAGTTGAATATGCTTTCTTTGCAAAATCCTAGCAGAATCCGTGCTTCTGAGGGCACGTTAAGCCGTTGGTCTCGGTTACTTTCAGTTTTTTACAGAAGAAGATTACCTGCTGGTAGCTATATGATCTGGCGAGTATCGGTACAGCGGGCTGCTGCGGTCGATGACATGCACCAGGGTCACGGGCCATAGCAGGAACTGTCTCTGCTGCAGGAGCAGGCTCTCGGCGTAGTAGCGGAGGACCTCGCCTTCTTTGGTGCTGGAACATAAGTCAAAATTAAAAAGTATTAGCCTGTAATGTCCCACGGCAAAAGCTTCTCATCTCATAGTGGGTACTACTGATTAGATCAACGCTTTTAAAAATAATAACAGCAATTTACTAATCGCACTGATTACATAAACGCCTTTAAAAATAATAACTGCAATGTGCACTACACTATTACAATTCTATCAGGCGTCCCAAATTGACTAAACAGTCCACCTACCGATGAGTATGTATGAAGTGAGCGGAGAACTCGGAGCTGATGATGTGGTCGTAGTTGAGGTCCCACGCCCGCACCATCAGGCACAGGTGACCGTCACGGATGCTGATCTGGAAACAGTAATATAATATACCCGGTCAAATTCAAACACTGTTAATTAGACCCTAAGTAAGCTCTAAGCTTGTGTTATGGAATCTAACTCACTGATATTGTATTTGTGTATGTTACTACAAAATACTTTTCTTTATATTATAATTCTACTGTTCGTGTGGATGTCACTGAACTCCTCCTAAACGGCTGGACCGATTTGAATGTTTTATTTTTGTATGCGTTTGGGTGGCACCCTGGATGGTTTAGATTCACACTAGCGACATCTATTGGGACGCGGGTTTAATTTTTGTCTATCTTTCTGTTTGATCCGGCTAATCTTTGAAAATATAGCTGGACCAGTTTTGACTAATTAGTGACTTTTACTAGCTGTTAGCTGATGAAATAAGGAGTAACTTAGGCTACTATTATTACAGAAAGGTATTTTATTCCCACGGGAATGGACACAACGCGGGTAAACCCGCGGGGAGGTATTTGTTATCAATACTCACCACAGCCTTCTTGCTGAACCCCACTCCGTCTCTAGACAGCTTCTCCGGCCTGGTCAGCTTGGCGTACACCACGCAAGTCAGCACTCCAGACAACCCCGTGCCGAGGATCAGCTGGAAATGGAAGAGCATGATTTAGGGATTAGGTTGAGGTTAAGGCTAGGTTAAGGCGTGGGAAAATTAATCAGAATAATGCTATTTACAATAATCTACACTAATCTACACTAATATTATAAATAGGAAAACTTTGTTTGTTTGGTTGTAATGAATAGGCTCAAAAACTACTGGACCGTTTTAAAAAATTCTTTCACCATTCGAAAGCTACATTATTCACGAGTAACATAGGCTATTTTTCATCCCGAAATTCCCACAGAAATGGACACAACGCGGGTAAAACCGCGGGGCGCTGCTAGTGGTATATACAGTTAAACCGCTGCAGTTGTCTCTCATAGATAAATTATTAATTTTCTAATATTAAGATTACTTTTGTCTTCCCACGACACATATTTCAAGCGCCTAAAATTTATTAAAAAACACAAATGGCAATCGTTTCAAATTGTGTTCCATTTGGTGTTTAATAAAATACAATTCTGAATGAAAACCTTTCGTTTCTTTATATTTTTAGGTACTTTCATCAACTTTCGTAGTAATTAGTAGTTTTATAGTACGAGTACCTGCATTATAAAGAGGAAAATGGACTCCGGACATTCTTCATCGATGGCGCGATCTCCAAAACCGATGGTTGTCTGAAATAAAAAAGTATATTAACATATATGTATATTGATTCACAAACTGCAGTAACATCGATAACCTTAGGAACATACATAAATCAGTCGAATTGAGAATCTTTTTCTTTTTGAAGTTGGTTAAAAACCACGACACATCATACATCAGTATTACAGGTCCCAGTATCTTTTACTCTTCGGAAAATAGCATAGGTTGGAAAGGGTTAAATCATTTGATAGATACAATCGTTTATGAATAAGACATTAGGTGAGTCGGACACGGTTGTTTCAATCGTAAGATCATATCAGAGGCGTCTAGGCTCTTTCTCACACTTGGGTTAGCTACTAACCTATTCAAAATGAATGAATGATATGGGTGAAAAGGCCGAAGAACACCTAATTCGTAAAAAAATCTTATGTTATAGCAAAATCGGTAGTACGGTTCCTAAAAAAAATCTTGGTATCTTTTTAGTTTTAGAATTGTCCATACTAAGCAATTTAATCCACTGTGGTACCTATACTTTGCCAACCAACTACCCGCCCACTGAACACCAAAATTGTACCAATTAATCAATTAAAAGTTTACCTCACCGAGTGAATATCAAAGCGCTCGCTCGCTCTGTGCACTTATTCAATGTCGCACAATATGAGCCAATCAAAAGGACTTCCTGTTTGAGGCTACGGAAGCGCTGATTGGTAATTCAATCATGGAATTCTGGTTCTAAGACCGTTTGAAGGTTTCCTTATTACTGAAGAAGTTAGTTTTGTTTGTTTCCATGTGGATTCGTGAATTTTGGCACTAAAGAAACTTTTAGCTTTGTTAATTATTTATTTATTTATAGGTGTATAATAAACATGATTAAAACAAAGAATTATACCCTATACAGGGTGGCTCATTCAAATGGGTCAGTATGGGAAAGTCTGAAACTATAAGACATACGAAGATTTGTTCTTAGGAACCATGTCACCGATTTTGATAAATGCATTTTATTCATTTTAGACATCGTGTTTCATAGAGATTTGCTGCTTAAGGCCTACACAATCGTTATTTAAACAGAAAAACTGTAAGTTTTTTTTTCAAAACAACCGGGTTCGATTCCCCAGCTGGGTACACTTTTTTTTCAAAAGTATGAATGCAGTTTTTCTTTTTATTAAAATCGGTGACATGGTTCCTAAGAACAAATCTTCGTATGTCTTATAGTTTCAGACTTTCCCATACTGACCGATTTGAATGAGCCACCCTGTATAGCTGCTTCCAGAGATATTATTCTGTTTCTATTACCATTCCGTGTACGTATGTGTTCAACGCAGTTCCAGTGTAAATGTTTTGGCTTTGGATTTTCTGGCATTCAAGGTCGAGACGAAGCCAAAAAACTAAACACTAAACTATCTTATAATATTTTTACCACTCATCAATCTATTTATATTATCCGAAAGATTTACCTCCAATCTTCATCTCACGCATTCTCTCATTCATCTATCCGCTCATCCATCTATCCCCTCAACCACTCCCCTCACCTGCGCCTCCACACTGGCCAGGAATATAGTCAGGAAGTCATGACCTCCCGTGACGCAGGTCCGCGCCGGCGCATCAGGCTCGAAGTCGTAGTGAGCCCACGCCGTGATGTACCAGAAGACCGCGAACACCAGCCAGATGGCGAAGTGGACGACGATCGTGCCAGTCACGATCCAACGCCAGCGCAGGTTTATCTGGAAGGTGACAACACATATTAGAGTGCGCTTCTATTGGTTTTATAATACTGGCTCGTGTAACCTGATACTTTTATCTCTTGATTAGACACATCCCCCCTTCAAAAATGACTATATACATAGAAACTAGTTTGGAGTCAGTGTAAAGCAGTTATATGCTTTTATTTAAAAAAATTGGCTAGAAGGTTGTGTAAATTAGCAACGTCTTAAGACTAAGCATTTTCTAATTTGCTTTGCAAGCGTAGTGATTACGGCTGGTCACCCTGACGAATCCTGGTGTCAGAGTTATTGAGCCGCCAAAGGCCTCTGACATGGCTCATGTAACGACTACTATCCGTAAAAAGTAACCGGGACCGACGGCTTAACGTGCCCTCCGAAGCACGGAATCATCTTACTTTTCGGGCAATCAGGTGATTCAAAATAGATAGATTGATTTAGAATTTCAAGGCCAGACCCCCGACTGGCGATGTCCTTCACTAAGCAAAATTCTTTAACCTGAATTCATCCCTCTTAGTGTATCGATACTTACCAGTGTATGGAAAGTGTCATTGAGCAGTCGGATCCTCTCAAACGGCACGTTGGTGATGAGAGCCACATTCTCGACTCCTCGCTTGCAGACCAGTCGCTTGGGGTGGTCTCCGTACCCTGACTTCCTGGTAGGGCCGTTGGATTTACTGGAATATTTAAAAATAATAGCTTTTAAAGCTGTTACATAAAATATTTTTGAGGTTTTTTTAAAAAATACGAATTGCTATGTCAGAACTAGATCTGCTATTTTAGATTGAAGATATGTTACTATTTATATATTACTAGCAGCGCCGCGCAATTATCCCCGCGTTTTTTCCGTTTCCGTGGGAATTTCGGGATGAAAAATAGCCTATAACCTTCCCGTTGAATGTGGCTATCCAATACACAAAGAATAATTCAATCGGATCGGTAGTTTCTGAGGTAAGCACGTTCAAACAAACAAAACATCTAGAATTAAACTCTATATTAGTATAGCCCTCTATATTAGTTAACTCTATGGCACGTTGAGCCGTCGGTCCCGGTTACTTTCTACGGATAGTAGTCGTTACATGAGCCATGTCAAAGGCCTTTGGCGGCTCGATAACTCTGACACCAGGATTGGTCAGGTTGACCATCCACTCGGTGAAGAAGAAGAAGAAGAATAAGAGAAGAAGTAAACTCTATTTCATTACTATAGATGCCTACTTACCAATAATTCCCAACATGACTCTTCCCGTTCTTACTAACACTTTTATTCCCAAAGAAACCGTGGTTACTAAATTTCGACCCCACACTTGTTTTATGCATCGTCTCATTAAAATGTTTCAAGCTGTTCGTTTTCAAAATATGTCTATCTCTGTCTTCTAGTTTGTAGTCTAGCATGTTTTCTCTTTCTTTCAATCTATATTCTTCAGCTCTAACATTAAGACTTGAGTTACTTTGTGTTATTATGATTTTGGGTAGTTGAATAGAGAGTTTTCTAAGTCTCTCCGATCTTCCTTCAGAGTGTATTGATGTTAGGCTTTCGGAAATAAGCTCGTTTTCAATCTGGTATATCGTTCGAGGTACAATTCTTTGATCTTGGTTTTTGGGTGCCTGGTTTGTGTTGATTATTTCTTCAAATGATTCTTCATGCTGTTCTGTGTTGCTTAGTTCCTCTTTAGAATCTTCTCCATTTAAATCATTATCATTTATCTCTTCTTCAAATCTTTCTTCTTCATTATTATTATATTCATTTATGTTTTCTTCGCTTCTCTTATTTTCGTTTATAATATCTCTGTTCATCTCTTCTTCAGTCGAAATATCTCCTTTTTCAACTTCTTCAATACTTTCGTAGTCTGGTTCTTTTTCAAAATTAATATTAAGTTTTTCATCTTTCAAATAATTGACACATTCGTTGTAGATCGCATCAAAATTGGTTAATTCCATTTGATTATCATTTTCGATTGATTTTTCATTAATTTTGTTTATAGATGCGTATTCGGCCATTGTTACTTCAATTGCTGATCATTTTTTGATGATTTTATTTTATTTTAAAGCTCCATTGTTGTCTTATCACAGTAAGATCTTTGCGATATCTGAGGATTTTTAAAACAATATTTTAACAAACAATTCAAGTAATTCATTACAATTATATTTTTGACTAATTTGATAATATTATTAACTAGCAGAGCCCCTCAGTTTTACCCGCGTTGTGCTCGTTCCCTTAGGAATTTCAGGATGGAAAATAGCCCATAATTTTTACAATGAATGTAGCTATCCATTATAAATAGAATTTGTCGAATCGAACTGGAATATCCCGAGACTAGCCCGAACATACAAACAAACAAAATTACTAATTTTAACCTTTTTATAACATTAGTATAGATTATATTTCAAAACACTTATCATTATAATCAATCAAACACGCACAACATTTCCAGAAAAAATCCTGAAACACTGAAAATTACTGAAACACGCTTTCCTTAAAAAGTCCTGAAAGACGCAAGCGTTATTTTCTGACGACACACTACACTCGACGAACGTTTAACCGAGACTGACGAATTGTTAACAATCGAGTTAAGAATTAGGAAATAAGCCATTTATCTAGTTGAAGAAGAAAGTAAATTAACTGATAAAATGTGTTTTAAGTATTTTTAAACAATGACGTAAAGAGTATCACTATACATCTTATCACTACATCCTACGAGTACTAATATTATAAATGCGAAAGTTTGTGAGGATGGATGTATGTTTGTTGCTCTTTCATGTAATAACTACTGAACGGATTTGAATGAAACTTTACAGTAATATAGGTTATACGTAAAAATAACATATGGGATACATTTTATCCCGATATTCCCGCGGGAATAGGCACAACGCCGGTAAAACCGCGGAGCGGTGCTAGTATATTATACATAAGACTGCGTATCTTTATGTTTACCTGAGGCTTTGGACCACATAGTTTGTACGATTTTGTGGTTACTGCGGTACTCAGATTGGTCCATTAAATCGACAATTAACTAATTGACGTCACGTTCTATACATTACATGTAAAAATCCCTCATTAAATATGTACTAAGGAAGCATTCGACGTCTCTGAGTAAGAACGTTAAAGTTAATTTGATTGATAATGGTATTTCAGTTGTTAGGTTAAGTAAGACACCAGACTTGAAAGAACAACATAATAAACCTTATATTAATGAAAATAAATAAGTCTATAAAAAAAATCCGAATTTCAGTGACGTTAAATTTTTGAACCGCCTTCAAAAAAGTAGATCCTACCTGCGTTTCCGCGGGAATTTCGGGATAAAATGTATCCCATATCTTTTTCTGATGTACCTATAACCTATATAACTGTAAAGTTTCATCCCAATCCGTTCAGAAGTTTTTGCGTTAAAGACCAACAAACATACATCGTCCCAAACTTTCTCATTTCTCATTAGTAGGACTAATATGGTGTCTACTTACCACACAACAGAATGATTCCCTATATATTTCTATATCTTTCACTTGAAATCTCTAGTACGTTTCACTATAACTGCTCAATTCACGAATACAATTAGTTAGTAATTTCCTCACATTAACGACACGTTGTTATGTAAAGTGTGACACTACAATCAGTGTTATCTTGTTATCTAGTAATTGCGAGATGGACTCTAAGCTGTCACCTTGGAGAACGTGGGTGATTCTGAGGTAAAGAATGTAAATCTACACTAATGTTATAAAGAGGAAAACTTTGTTTGGTGGTAATGAATAGGCTCAAAAACTACTGGACCGTTTTTAAAAATTCTTTCACCATTCGAAAGCTACGTTATCCACGAGTAAATTCCCACAGAAATGGACACAACGCGGGTAAAACCGCGGGGCGCTGCTAGTACTTAATATTATGAAGAGGTAAATTTTTAAGTTTGCTTGTCTGTTCGAGTTAAAGTTGGGAACTACCACACCGATTTGAATAATTCTTTTTGCAATGGATAGCCACATTCAACGGGAAGGTTATAGGCTATTCTTCATGCCGAAATTCCCACGAAAATGGGCACAACGCGAGTAAAACCGCGGGGCGCTGCTAGTTGGTAATATCCGTCAATCCCAGAATTTCGTCCATTTTGTTAAACTAAAAGTTATTGGATGTAATTTAATTAGAAAATAAGCTTGTCGAAGAAACTAATTTTCTGAGAACCACCCAGCACATAAACATATATGTATGAGAGAGCTCAAAGCTGATTCATTATGTACCACACGACATACGACCGTGTCACATACGATGTATGTACTTGTACCGTAATCTTGTTTACATTAAAAACTAACAGTTTTGCTCGTAAATGTACTTGAAATTAAGGAGTATGCTAAAATTGTGGAATGAAATCTATTTATATACCTACTCAATTTTTATATAAAAAAAAATCTTACTTGTCCAAAAATGTGGACCAATGTCGTCAATTTTCCAGCCGAAGACGATTGCTCCTGAAGAGGAAAAAGGTTTAGTGATTTATTTCATTCTTACTCTATCTCTTAACCTTTTTCCTCTTCGGAAGTAGTCGTTATCGGCTGGAAAATTGACGACATTTTATCACGAACATTTTATCTACAAACGGCAACATGCGTCCTATTGTTGTCGCTCGAGAGACATAAAATCTCCCGGAAAGAGTAGATAATTATGTCTTCAGTCATATGCTTGGACTGGTCAAGTTCTCACCGGTTTCAATTCTGTTCCGCGCAAAGAAAAGAAACCAAAAGACTGCATAAACTACATAATATAAGAGTTACATGAAATATTTGTAATGCTAATTATAAAACATAAATCAATATTTACATAAGATATCAATTAAACAGACAACATACAGGAATGTTTATCTTAAGTGACGTCTGCATATTCAATTGCAAGTACACATAGGTACATCATTTTAAAGCAAGAATACTATGCCTCGAATTATATATAAGCCCTTTTGTTTAAAGGTACTGACAGACGTGCTCAAAAAAAGCATGCTAATAAACTTGCTTAAAATTAGCATGCTCTGCAAACTGTTCACATTTGCCGAAAATAAGCATGCTTGTTTTAATTAATTACATCAATTAATTGCATAAAACATGTTCTGACGTGCTCGGATCACGCCCCCCCCTTACCCGCGCCTCAGGTAGCATGCTCGAAAATCAAACGTTGTTTGATTTTTGAGCATGCTCTAAATAAGCATGCTCATTACATTACACACGTGCTACTAATGAGCTCTTGCTCAATAAAAGCATGCTTATGTGCTAGTAAGAAGCACGTCTGGCAGTACCTTTACACCAACAGCAGCGCCCCGCGGTTTTACCCGCGTTGTACCCGTTCCTGGTAGGAATTTTGGGATGTAAATTAGCTTATAACCTTCCCGTTGAATGTGGCTATCCATTACAAAAATAATTATTGAAATCGGATGGTAGTTTCTGAGATTAGCGCGTTCAAACAAATAAAACTGAAACTCTTCGGCTTTAGTAAGTATATTAAAGACTAGCAGTGCCCCGCGGTTTTACCCTCGTTGTGCCCGTTTCCGAGGAAATTTCAGGAATTTTTATACCTCTATACCTTCGTCTTGAATCCCTCTATCTGTTAAAAAAGCCGGATCAAAATCCGTTCCGTAGTTTTAAAGATCTAAGCATACATAGGGACAGACAGCGGAAAGCCATTTTGTTTTATACGATGTAGTGATAACTTAAAATTAAAATTAATTAATAAACATATGAAACAGACATTGAAAAGAAAATCACAATTCAACATAACTATTTATTAAGGTACTAAAACAAACTATAAAATTACAGAAATAATTTACAACAGAAAATCCATAAAGTTTACAAATAAACACAATTACGTACTTTTACAAGTCGGTTGATAGTAGACAATTTACGATTCAGCGATTAGGTTCACCGCATACGGAATGATTGGTCAAAATTTTTTGCATATTGCGTACTTTTACATATAATTTAATAATCATCATTAAGCAAAATACGTTTTGGAAAATTTATGTAAAAATAATAATATTAATTGTTATTTATTTTTCATTTTACAACAATTGGCATCTGTTAACTAACCTAACCTGTTACAGTTGTTTTATTTCACGGGCCCTGAGTCATACTTTTAGTTGTAATGAGTATAGACACGCGTCTTTGATGCGTAAATATCAGTACCGTCAACAAGATCATTGTTTATATTCATTTGACATACCTTACTGCGAATAACCATTAAATGACTCCGTTAATTCAAGCACAATTTTGATACAATTTTGACGCGGACCATAATTCACACTAAGGCTGGTTTTAGAGTCACGCTGACCGTCGGCTCTGACAGCCGAAACATATGAACTTCTAAGAAGCGTTTTAGAATAACGCGTAGCTATCAGCGCGTGTGGCGGTCAGCGCTGACGGGTCAGCGCCCGTACGCGTCGCGCTTCGGCGTCGCGAAGCCGTGAGCGCTGACCGCCGCTCAAGCGCCTCTGCCTAGGGTGAATTGCACAAACATTCTTGTTACAAATGACGTTCGTTTTAAATAGTGTCCTATTTGGTGCAACATAAAGTACAAATTTGAATAAACCACTTTCGTTTTTTAGACATATTTAGCCGCTAAATAAACTTAAGAATGTTTGTGCAATTCACTGACATTGTGCATGTGCAATTACCTATACAAATATGACTCAAAACCGCTCGTGAGATAAAACTACTCTCTATAATATGGAATTAATTAAGGCTTACCGCAAACTGTCAACTGAATTTCTAATTTATTGGTAACAAAGATTATTCAGAACTGATGTGTAACAATATTATAAAGAATTAAATTTTCTTAATGATTATTTTCATGTTGATTAACCAAAATGAAACTAAACGGGTCGCTCACTAATATTTTACTTTCTAGAAGGAGAAAGCAAAACTTGTAGTCTTTAAATAGTTGCCGATACAAGTTGTCAGTGTGCGGGTACCATAAAATATATGTATACTTAAAAATATAACATTATAATATAGGTAGATAGACCAGATAAAATATAAGGTTGATTTTTATGAATTTTGTTTGTTATTTTGGCACATTTGATATATAACATGCCTATGCCTGCAGTACATAACACGTATGACATAAAGTATAAATAAAAATTTGTTTTGAAATATATTTATGTTTGTAAATAATAATTTTTGTTATGCAAATTGAGCTTAGTACCTATAACAATTATTAAAATACCTATCTACATTACATATAAGAATTTCTTTTAAAAAATTATTTTATTGGGAATAATTATAGAAATTTGCTTTTTTGCATAAACTTTTCTTTTTTGTTTATACAATTGTTTTTGCCTTGAGATGCCGAGAAGAAAGCTAAAGCACTAGCATATTAAACACTAGAGTACTAAGAATAGGATTTGCCTAAATCTCTTATCGGCTTATTAATAAACGCGCCGTAACTAAAACAATGTTACACTATGTTTTGTCTCTTATAGCTCTTCGGAAAATTGCGTAGGTATGTCAGAAAGTGACAAACCATTTGATAGCTAAAATGTTCTTAATACGCGTTTATAAATAAGGCCCGTATTGTTTTGTAAGATCTGCAACACACGTTACGATTAATCATAACGATAAAATTGTTGGATGGCTTGATTGAATTTATCCGATCATGTTTATGACACATTATTGTAGACTATTTTTTTGGCGACAGTCATTGATAATCATTGGAAATCATTGGTAACCATTGATAATCATTGATACTCACTGAGAGTCATTGATGATTATTGACAGTCATTGATAATCATTGACAGTTATGGATAATCATTGACAGTTATAGATAATCATTGACAGTCATAGATAATCATTGACAGTCATTGACAGTTATTGCTAATTGACAGTCATTAATCTTTATTGACTGTTATTGGCTACAGACATCGAAATCTGAGCAAACTTAGTTTGTACAGTTTATTTATACGCAATGATTAATCGTCTCATGTAGCTAGTCTAGTAGGCTTGATATAATCACAGTTCACTCGAACGAATGCATGGAGCGAGTGCACTTTGATACCTTACTTATTTCGACTCTGAGAAGTCCGAATAGAATAAGAATAAGAGGGAAAAGGAAGAAAATATAAATATAACTTACATATATAATAATATTTATTTAAAAGTATTTGTACGTGTATCATTAGCTTATAGGATTTAGAACTAACAATATTACAAGAAGATATTTAAATATACTGCAACTTTTTAAAAGTATTTTTACAATTTACTCTATGTCACTTTCTTTTTCACATCGCTGACGTCAGTTGAGTAAAAAACATTATAAAAAAATAAACATTACATATTGGCTCTATCATCGTGTGGAAAGTAATAAAATAAAATAACGGTAACTGAACCACTTTTTTTAACTGACGATCGACGTCAGTAAGATAAAAAAAGTTAGTTTACATGAAGTTGCAGTACATTTTGTTAAGAAATAGGTAATAATAGATTAAGTATATAAGATAGAAAGAGGAATCACTTGGACGTAGGTACTCGTAACTATAAGTATTATAGATATTTGATACGTTATTTATCCTATATAGTTTCGTGTAAACTTCTTGGTGCGAAGCCTTCGTTTCTGAAATCAGATAAAACGTACTGTGTTAGAATATTGTATATTACTGTCGTCAACAGAAACATCTACATTTACGAATTTATCAGACGCAAATTTTACTATACTGACGTAAATGTACCTTTTTTAGGTTTGTGGGCAAAACTGTTGTTGAAGTTTCTAGACCTCTTAAAGGTTTATGACATAATCTAAAAACTGAACCAATCGGGATCTACATTGTAGCACGGTAGCGCTGACATAGAATATAATAGCACTATAGACAGTAGCTGAATACCTAAATATTCAAAATGCTTTAGGTTCTTGAACTCAGGACCTGTATTGAAACCTGTAGACATAACGTTTGTTTACGCAATGACTGACGCGCGTTCATTCATTCATTCATTTCGAGCGCGTTAGTGGCCAATTTTAGTGTCGGAGTTTTTAGACCGCCTTAAGGCCTTTGATATGGTCGAACGATTTATAAAACTTGATCATTTTTTTTACGTAACCTCGCTATCACTGTGCTGGGCAAAAGTCTTCCAGATCTTTCCATTTATCTCTTTCCATAGCCAACTCCTTGCAATCCTTATCAAAATCGTTCATCTCTTTCCGCTAATAATTACTTAGGTACTATCATGCAAACTTTTATAAGGAAATTATTTTCGAAAAAAGCAACAAAAAGAAAAAAAAAATCTGTTAACATACCAATTTGTAGTAAAAAGCTTTTAGGCAAGGTTTACACGTCTGTGGTGTACCTGTAATGAGAATGATCCGTGTGTAACGGGCCTTGTTTATAAAGGCGTTAAATAATGATATGACATGAAGTTTGACAAAACAATTTTAATGTACCGTGCCGCTGTTGGGCCAAGGACTCTCATCTCACTAAAGATATCATACAGTGAGGACGATGAAAATATTGGAGAGAATATTAAGTGCATAATGTGAAGCATTCAAATGAAATAAATGTGGCAATTAAAATTAGTGAATAGAGAAAATATATTAATTGGGTTAGACTGCAGTGGTGCTAGTGGAAATACATCTAATATCGAAGTGCCGTACTGAACTAAATCAACACTTAACTAATACGAACTCTTTACTAAGGAAGCATTTCACATCTCTGAGTACGGGTGATAAAGCCGTTATAATACACTATCTCTAGCAACTCTGACAATATTGGTGAAATTAAATCACGTATAAATATGCATGTGATTTCAAATTAAGGCGCCTGTCACACGGGACCGCGCACCGCGACGAAACAGCAGGTCTCGCGTCGCATTTGTTTAAGTAAATCGCCAAAAATATGTAAAATATATTTCTTTTGGATTGGCACAAAATGTGGTTAAATATCGTCAATTTTCCAGCCGAAGACGATTGCTTCTGAAGAGGAAAAAGGTTTAGAGATAGGGTAATCTATACTAATATTATAAAGCTGAAGAGTTTGTTTTGTTTGTTTGTTTGTTTGTTTGTTTGTTTGTTTGTTTGTATACTAATATTTAGGTCAACTCCAATCTTCAATGATCTTCTCGGCTCTAGGTCTATTACAAAATGTACAAAACCGTGACAGTACGCGGTGCTGTGTGACAATCGCGTTATTGAGAACAATATATAATTTTAAATAAGTTGTTTAGTTTGTGTTTTTAATGTTTTTAAGGTTCAGGGCATGATGGGACTAGCATGGAAGGGACTAGTAAAATCCCTAAATAGAACAAAATACATATAAAAATGCGTCAGAAATAAGAGTTAAAGACAAATTACTTCTCCATCTTGGGTAACTCTTCGTCCGATTCGAAATCGTACATCGTCTCTCGCACGTACGATTTGTTCGTAAGGCCTCCATCCACTGAAAAATACAGAGAAAATGGTTGAATGGTTTGACAGTAGAAAAATTAAGTTCTAGTATGTATAGGCAACCCTATTTTTTTAAGAATACCACTAATTGGGAGCAATTTATTCTGTACTAGCAGTGCCCCGCGGTTTTGCCCGCGTGCTGCCCGTTCGCGTAGGAATTTCGGGATGAAAAATAGCCTATAACCTTTCCATTGAACGTGGCTATCCATTGCAAAAAGAATTATTCGAATCGAATTAGTAGCTTCTGAGATTAGCGCGTTCAAACAAACAAACAAACTCTGCAGCTTTATAATTTTATAGTATAGATTTTCTCTCGCTCGATACACTTCAGTTTTATTTACTTCACTACCAAACAAGTTTATTTATAGACATTTCATCAGTCTCACGAGCGCCTTTGAGCCTTGCTTGTGTAGGTGATTGTGTATACACAATGTCTTAGTGTGCATCATGGTCCGCATCACCACAGTATAAATATATTGATACTGTGGCATCACCCTGCCAAAATTGTCTTTCAAGTAGCGACAGCATGGCAGGTTTGAATAAACGGAGAAAAATCATTCGATAATTATTCCCAGTGATGTATGACAAATGAATATAAACAATGATCTTGTCGACGGTACTGATATTTACGCACACATAGACACGTGTCATTACAAATACATTGGTATGGTGTAGGGGCGCTCTCGTGAAGTAAAACAACTGTACCGATTGTGATTCAGTTTGTTTTCCTCTCAATGTCAAGTTTAACCTAATTCTTTGAATGTCTAAAGCCCGATTTCCACTGCGAGCGGAACGGACCCATTAATGACTCCGTTTGGCACCCATTACATGTTTTTGTTAAGACTGAGGTGTTATGCGTCTATACAAGTAACGCAATGGTAATTAAACGGAGTCATTAATGAGCCCGCTCCGCTTGCGGTGGAAACCAGGCTTTAGAGATGAGAGGCGCAATACTAAAACGCTATGAAAAAGTTCGTGATTTTGTTAGTTTACAGAACATATTAAATTCTGCCTTAATGAATTCAGTTTTAGTATTTGGGACTTTGGCCTAATACTGTAGCATTAATAATAATATACCCGGACAAATTCACACCTGATTAATTAGACTCAAACTAAGCTCTAAGCTTGTGTTATGGAATCTAATTCACTGATCATATACATACACAAATCTTTAATATAAAAATGAATCGCAAAATGTGTTGGTAAGCGCATAACTTCAGAACGACTATCACGAAACGATCTATCACGAAATTCTTACGAGGACTTAGCACTGCAAGTTGTTTCTAATGGAGATTCAACATGGTTACTTTAAACGTACCTCTGTAGTAGTCAGTATTCTCATTGGCCCACTTGTACTCGTTCTCGTTGAACAGGGGCGGCAGGGTCTGATGAGGAGTAGGATACAGGTCCAGGCCTCGCTTCTCGTCAACGTAGTTCTCCATATCGTTGTATGACTGCATTCTGGAATTGATTTCAAGGAAATAAGTTGGTGAATATTTAATGTAGTGGTCTATGTGATGATGGAAGGAGCATAAATAACATAGTTTTTGTTATTTTTGACATTAAAGCAATTAACTAGGTACAGTCAGCAAAAAATGTGGTCTACCACCCTACGGTTGAGATTCATTTGAACGTCATGAAACAACAAGGTCAATTTTCATTTAATAATAGAGGTCCAACTAAGTCACCCAATGATGTCAAATGTCAGGCATCTCAGATAACAGACAAAACGTCATAACATAATTGTGCATAGAAAAGTCAACCTTAGCGATCGTTACATCTCGCAGAAACTTTTGTCAAAAGTGGTAGACCACTTTCTTGGCCGACTGTACCTACAAGTAGGTACTAGTAAAATGTCTGAAATTTGTAATAGTCTTACTCAAATAACGTCTGATTATGTAGAAGGTGAACGGAGCGATGTCGAGCCCGATTCACTAATCACATCGCATTGCAAATGATAAAATATCTTCGTAACACGTTCCAATTGGTCAGTTGAGCTCGGTATAGCTCCGTTTTGATGGAAACGCACCCTTAACCCTATGCGTCTCATAAATTTTTCAAAAATGGAAGCCTCTAAGCCCCAATTCCACCGTTACAAAGAACTCGGTCAATTCAACTTAATCCGAGTTCACGAGCTATGTCAAAAATGATTCACTAAAACCGAGTTCAGTTAATCGTGGTTCGATATTGAAACGATGGATATGGACCTGAATCTCTAAAGGTACATTACCTGGTGTACGTCTGGAAGCAGGAGTACCTCCACAGGATGAACCCGAGGATAGCCATCGAGGTGACGATGCCGGACGCGATCAGCAGCCAGGCCGTCATCGGAGACTCCGGGGGAGTGAAGTCCTGGAACCATTCCATGTAACGGATGATGTAGTTGATTACGATGATGGTTGGCATTTTGGAAGCTCACCCCATAATTGTTTGTAACGTAAGGTTTATATTCACAGTTATATTAAGCACCACGAACCAAATTTTATGTTTTTCTGGAAAGCTGTCACCATAGAGCACTGAGTTTCTAGCAGTTATATGTGTTATCTATGGGTCGAGTGTTGTTATATTTCTCTATGGCACTGAGCAATACCACGGGGAGCGAACTGCGTAAGGAAGGCGTAAGGATTATCTATTTCGTGAGCAATACAGTCCAATAGAGAGTTATGTGGTGAAAACACTGCAAGGACTTTATATTAAAACCAAATTAAAACTTATTAGTATTTTAATTTGGCAAGACTAGACAAGACAAGATTTAATTTATACATCGATTTTATACTATTGTATATTATTTAAGTAGCCGCGCCCCGCGGTTTCACCCGCGTTATACCCCTCCCTGCCAGGATTTCGGGATAAAAAGTAGCCTATGTCCTTTCTTACGTTCTGGACTAACTGTGTGCCAAATTTCATTGAAATCGGATCATCAGTTTTGCCGTGAAAGCGTAACAGACAGACAGAGTTACTTTCGCATTTATAATATTAGTTAGGATTAGGATTAAAATAATTTTCAAAAATTGATTTAATATATAGGTATTGTATAATATATGTATATAAATCAAAATAAATGAAATAAAGTACTTTAAATATTAATCCTTGGTTATTATCACAGAAGATCACACGAAGTACTTATTTTTCAAAAGTTTTTTTGGAAATTTTCCAAATTTTCGCACCAAAATTACTCGTAAAAACATAAAATTAGAGTTACGATTTAAAGACAGGTTTCGTGTTTGATAACCAGCTATTGGTACTTTAAGAGTTTATCATATGTTTACAGAATTATGGAAAACATTGAGAAGTAATCGGCGGGTTTTGTAAACATTTACCGGTTTTAATGGGAACGTTAGTAATCAATATTACCTATTTTTAACCCCCGACGCAAAAAGAGGGGTGTTCTAAGTTTGACGTTTCTCTTAGCTCCCCGCGGTGTTACCCGCGTTGTATCGGTTCCCGCGAGTACTTCATGTGTTATTCTGATGTATAACCTATATTACTGTAAAGTTTCATCCAAATCCGTCCAGTAGTTTTTTCGTGAAAGAGCAACAAACATACATCCATCCTTACAAACTTTCGCATTTATAATAGTAGGATAAGGTAACTCTCCCTAATCCTCTCACACATTAAAAGCGTGTTCAACTCACCGACAATCCCAAAAGCTCAATCTGTTCAGCAAACTGCTCCATGCCCTTATAATTGTACCAGGCGTCGAAGATATCCTGTTCATCCATGAAGGTAGTTCCGGAGTCCTTCTCCAGAGCCACCGCGACCGTCACGGAGGAGCATTGCACGAAGTTGGGCCAGTTGATAGGGCACGTGGAGGCAGACTTGATGATGATGACGTGGTCACTGGAACAAGAGATTTGTGACCAAAAATTATGTATTCAGACTAATTCGCACACGGTAAAGCAACCCTAAGGGCCATATAATAAACTCGAATAGGATTTATAGCTATCAAATGGTTTGTCACTTTCTGACATACGCAATTTTCCGAAGAGCAAAAGAGACAGAACACTTTATAACAGTGTTTTATTAACAGAGCGTTTCTTAATATGGCGGTCAATGTAGGTATAGAATTAAATCTAATGTGAGTCCACTATTATTATTATAAATGGTTCAGTTCTGTTCATAAAGCTGTTACTAATTATGATTAGCATGTGGAAGATTTTGATGCCAAACTACCAATGAGGGTTTTCTGAAAAACACCCACTAGGCGGCAGCACTGAGACGTGAGGTCCAGAAATCTGTCAAAAGTGTCATTTTCGTGAAAACCCTCATTTACTACTAAAGTAAATTCGCAGTTAATCGACTTTCCAATCATCTATTTTGGCGTCAATAAAATAGGTCAAGAACGCAAATTCTTTGTTAAGAATATTCTCTACGAAGTTGAATGAAGCAATTTATACAGTTGTATATAAATAGATTCACATGAAAGAGGACAGATCTCATTGGTCAAAGACCTTTTTCACAATGAATATATCAGTACAGGGATAGCGGAGCTCATCTGACCAATCACAATGCAATACGAAAATATTTTGACAATGTCAGTGCGATGTCTGTCAACCTCAATGCGCTGTGATTGGTGAATCGGAGCCCCATGCACGTAATCACAGTGTTGTTAATCACATACTTTGAGTTAGTGGTGACATCAACTCGCCTGAAGTGGCAATGCTTCAGATACAAAGACTGGTATCTGATAATTTCATTCTTTTGTGTCGTAGATTAAAGATGCCTTCCAACCGGAGCTATGCTATCCTACTTTGTTATACTGTTTCAAACAATCATATTAAACATAGTATCTATACTAATATAATATAACTGAATTTGATTTTATTGTTTTCTTGTTTGTTTGAACGGGCTAATCTCAGAAACTGACAATAAGATTTGAATGATTACTTTTATAATTGATAGCCACATTCAACGGAAAGGTTATAAGCTATTTAAGATCCCGAAATCTCCACGGAAAAGGGCACAACGCGGGTAAAACCGCGGGGCGTTGCTAGTAGCAATATAACGTTACTAAAGTGGGTAGCATCAAAATCAAACACAGCATAGCAGGCCAAAATTATTTTGTAATTGCAACGTTGAACGTTTCAGTGGTTAGGTAGCCTAAGTAAAGTCTAGGTATGATCTACTACAGTCTAGTCTAGTCTAGTAATAATGAGTAAATCAAAGAGCTCGTAAAATCAAATACACTGCCAAATACCAAACATGAAAATTCTGTTTACAAATGATAAGTACGAAATGTTTTCAGCTGAAACGGAGCCAAGTCTAATAATATCACTTTCATTGGAATCCCTTTCGTTCCATAAACATTATTATAATATGTAAGTTTGTTTGTGTGTAATGCGCTTCTTAGTTGAGAGGACAGTAAGCATGTTCCATCTAACCATGCCCAGGTAATGCCCGTCATAGCATTAAGTTGCAAGACTTAAGTCTAACATCTACATTGACACTTGAACACCCTAATCTCAGGAACTACCCGTCCGATTCGAATAATTCTCTCACTCATTCAAAAACAAGGTTTAAGGCTATTTTTTCATCCAGAAATTCCTACAGGAATAGGTACAATGCAGGTTAAACCGCTGACCGATTCAAGTCATCTAATATATGTAGAAGGAGTACTCGTAAAGGCCAATTTAGTTATTTACTTTTGTAGGAAATTAAGGTTTTGATATTTTGATGTTTATTGTTATATATATAGCTACGATGGTATAGAGTATAGGGTTAGCTATTTTAATCCCTGACGCAAAAGGGGGTGTTATAAGTTTTATATTTTTGTCAATGGCACTATAGATCCCAAGCTAATGAGCCAAAGTCGAATAATTATTGAGAGAATTTCAGTCGCAGTTTCTTAAATTACTTATACCTATTATAGTGTGTATCTGTATTGACTGATTTGGCACTAAGTTATCAGACAAAGAAAACTTAATCTGTCATCTATATATCTGAGATAGATAGAAAGGTAGAGATTGATAAGCAGATCAGTTGTATGACCGATAGTAGCATTGCCACAGACTATATTTCTATATAAGCGGTCGATTGTAAAGTAACAATATTAAACCATATCTAAGTATTTAAAATGAAAGAAAAATGTAGCAATCTGACTCTCCTTTCCCAGAGCATCGAAATCGGAGTTTTTTACACCGTCTAAAGGCCCCGACATGGTCTAACGATAGAATCAACCGGGACCGATACCTTAACGTGCCCTCCGAAGCACGGTAGCGCTCAGATAGAAATGGCACTATCGGCCACCCATCCAAGTAGGAGTCGAGCTGCATGTTGCTTAACAATTGCAATGAACTAACACCGCTTAGTCAAACTACGCTATGAGCGCTACGGCACAAGCTTATACAGTTGGGTTTATGCTGTAGCTTGACTGAGCGATGTTAACTCATTGCGAATTTTAAGCGGATTCTTATGCGATAATGGCATTTCTATCGGAGAGCACGTTAAACAGTCCGTTCCGTTTTTTTCAATCGTTAGACCACGTCGTAGGCTTTTAGGCGGTCTAAGAACTTCACTAACCCATACGAAAATGAATGAATTTATGTGTCGTCAAGATACGCACTGCGGTATGGCGCAGTCGGTCGCGCGCTCGGATTTTCTTTTGTTTTTATTATACTAAATGAAACGGGTCTGTATCGCATTAGAATATAATATAACGTATTTTTCAAAATACGTACCCGACTTTTTGAGCGGATTACACCGCTCATGGTCTTTTGATTTTCTTACAAAACGACGATTGTGAACGAATAATTTAAAGGAGCCCTAGAAGCGAGTTTATTATGCACAGCCCTCATATAGCTAGCAGAGGTTTTGTGTTTTAGATAAAATACGTACGTGACGGCAATCATAAATATTTATTGATAAGATAATCGCTGTAAGTAATTTTCCTTGCTATTGTTATGGTAATATATATTAAACCGACGCGCACTTGCTTTGCATTAAATTTGCTTTGAAGAAAATTTGAATAAAACTTATATTCGTGGTGATTACGCCTAATCCTGTATCCCGTATCCTCACTGTATTGATATCTTCAGTCAGATGAGAAGCCTTTGCCCAACAGTGGGACATGCAGGCCAATACTTTACCTGTCTACTATACTTTACGGTCTGCTCCGATTTCGATAATTCTTTCAGTATTTGAGTAGAAATGATTACAGAACAATGCCTTTTTAACCAACTTAAAGAAGGTGTTAGTTCTCTACTTTGTTTGAAGTTAACTTTTCGCTTAAAGAAGTTATTTTTAAAGAAATCGCTGTCGCTTGCACCATGGCACCGCCGTGTTAGATCATCGATGATGGACCAAGCCACTTATATTAAGTAGAAGGGTAATAGTAATTGATTTATAATGTTGTTTTGATATGGGTATGAGTGATATCTTATGACGTTGCGTTAGTAATCTATACTAATATTATAAAGCTGTAGAGTTTGTTTGTTTGAACGCGCTAATCTCAGGAACTACCAATCCGATTCGAATAATTATTTTTGTAATGGATAGCCACATTCAACGGGAAGGTTAAAGGATGTTTTCATCTCGAAATTCTCACGGGAACGGTCACTTAATACAAGGTACTTTCAGTTCTTCTTCATCGAGTGGATGGTCAACCTGACCAATCCTGGTGTCAGAGTTATTGAGCCGCCAAAGGCCTCTGACACGGCTCATGTAACGACTACTATCCGTAGAAAGTAACCGGGACCGACGGCTTAACGTGCTCTCTGAAGCACGGAACTTTCAGTGATGTTATTTAACAATTTTAAACAATATTCGTTTATGTTCGATTTCGGGATTTCAATTCGAGATATATTTCCCTATAAGGCAAGCTAAAAATATAAAACTTTTCCCGTTTCTAAAAATTCATTTCCACAAAGTCAAGCACCCGTATTGTCTACAAGGCTAGGAATACTATGCAGCAACAATGCACCGCATATACATAGAATTTCTATTTATGGTTTGTTTACCGGAAGACTAGATAAAAATGAATTGAAGGTCGTTAAAACTGAATGTGGTATTTTTAAGTAGTCGTGATTTTTTACTTACTTCCTACGTTTAAACAGGATTAGAGAGGTTTGTTTAGGCTCCTTCAAATTGATCGTTTTCGATCATCTTGGTGCGTTTTATATGAAACTAGCAGCGCCCTGCGGTTTTACCCGCGTTGTGCCCGTTCCCGTGGGAATTTCGGGAATTCTTTTACATAAAAACCTTCCTCTTGAATCACTCTACCTATTACAAAAAACTGCATCAAAATCCGTTGCGTAATTTTAAAGATTTAAGCATTTAAGCAGACAAACAGAAGACAAACAGACGCGACTTTGTTTTATACTATGTAGTGAAGCAAAAGAACATCCGTGCTCGCGTCGACTGCGCACTACTACGGCGCATAAACGGACGAGTTTAAATGATTAAATTGAAAGTGCTTTTTGATGTTTGTATACTCGTATGTATCTGTCGATTTTTAATCTACCTGTTTGCAGCAAATTGTAGCATTGTACCTATTTCTGAAGCCACGTTTTCACTTTTAGTATTCTGAGTAAACAAATTGTTTTGAGCTACTGTTTACTTTTTCTTTGTTTAAATGAGGATTTCCTCATTCATTCCAATGAACACTTGCTTTGGGAACAGCTGTTTCCAGTTGAATGAACAGAATTTCAAAGAACATACAGAAATCAAAATTACTAATTTAATCTCTTTATAATATACTAGCAGCGCCCCGCGGTTTTATCCGCGTTGTGCCCATTCCAATAGGAATGTTGGGATGAAAAATAGCCTATGACCTCCCCGTTGAATGCGGCTGTATATTACAAAAAGAATTATTCAAATCCGACTGTTAATTCCCGAGATTAGCTCATACAAACAAACATACAAATTTTACCTCATTATAATATTAGTATAGAAGTATAGAAAATTAAATTCATGTTCGTGTTTGCATTTAAAATATCTCCAGTAAGACCTGCCTTGCAGTAGGATCTTACGATAGTAAATTATATGATGAATAAATAACTAACTACTTGATTTGCCTATCTACAAACGTTATCATCTCCACATAAATCTTTGATTATACGTACGATACGAGTATACGTAAGTAAATAATGGTTACACAACATATTGATATTAACCCCTGGGTGACAATTAACATATTTATATTTTGGATACGATGAGTGTGAGTATCTTTTGTTTTTCATCTCTTGTTGTGAATTAACTTCGGAATGATTTAACCGATTTTGATGTATGTATTGGATGTTTGTTTCACATTCAGCTGTTTTACTGTCATACTCAGAAACTCATTGAGACTCTCCATCAATGATATAATTTGACTTCTCTTATTACGGTAGTAAAATCTTTACTAATATCTTCAGTTCAGAGAGAAATTTAGCCTTATTTTGTATTGTTTGGATCCTGTTTAGATAGGCTCTTTTTTCTGTAATAGACCCAGATATTAAGAGAAATATGAAATAAAAATACATAAAAAGCAAAAAAGCAGGGTAAATTAAAACAATGAATGATTATAGTTAAGCTTTATTCACCTTGCCTCGCCTACGCCGCCAATAATTTAAGGTTAAAATTCGCACACTAATCAACATATATTATATACTACTATATACTTTATATACTTTAATACTATAGGTACTTCGAGACGGATTATATCTAGTATATATTATCAATACATTGGAACAGGCTTTAGACATTCTTGGCATCAACAATTTGGTATTTTCTTAGCTAGAAACTAGATTTTATTCTTTTTACTTATATTTTTTCCCAGTCTTATTAAATATTAAATATTTCGCGATATGTTTAAATAGCAGAGTCGTATGTTCATACTAACTTCTCCTCCGTAAATTTCAACGGTTTATTCGTTACATCTAATATATCGTTTGCGTCTATACTAATTTCGTTATTATTATATATATTATCTTTCTTAGTTCCTACAGCGTGTTCACGATTATTATTTTCACTTTTATCTTCTTGTTTATTTAAATCGGATTTCTTAGTTGCTACTTTATCGTAGTCGTTAGCCATTTGCGGGTAGTGATGTAATATGGCAGTTGTGTTAAACGTTATTTTTCCGTACTTCACTATCTCTGTAGGTCTTTTTGGCTTCTCTTTGCTCGTACTTGGCACGGGGTCTATATCTAGCTTTACATCGTCAAGTTCAAGGACTTCCCTAGTACCATCTATTATACCTAACGCTATACGCTTACTCTTCCTCACGTTATCCATGTATGTGTTATACATATTCATATCTACAGTGTTGCTCTGCTTTAGTGGCAAAGAGTTGGGTAGCTTCACTTGTCTGTCGGTTGTATATCACAATTGTTTAGGACTTTTGGAGGGTTCGCTCTTAGCCGCGGCCTTCTCGCGCGCGGCGTTTGTTAGCTATGTCTGTGACTGGACTATGGATATGCTGGTGGTCTCAGTTACGATGGTGGGGGCCGGGAACTCGTCGCAGGTGGAGTCGTAGATCGGGAACTCGCAACACATCACACACTTCAGGAACTTGGGCACTTCCACGTAGATAGCAGGAGGAATCGGTATCAGAGGCGACGTCGACATTTTATAGTACAAGTAATCGGGATTATCGCGATATTTTTCGTCCGACGATCTTTCGAGCAACGGTATGCCTGATAAGAACAGTATTATCGCCGTTGTGAACAATGGCGAAATGATTGCGATCCATTCCACGCCCTCAATTATGTTGAGTGATATAATGAATATGCCCCACCAGAGCACTATTTCGCCGAAGTAGTTGGGGTGTCGTGATAACGCCCAAAGACCGTCATTGCACCATTTTCCTTGATTCGAAGGCTCCTGTCTGAATGCGAACTTTTGGAGATCAGCATACGTTTCAATGAGTAATCCAATGACGAAGATGCCTGCGCCAGCGGAGTCGAGAGTGGTCATAGTTTTAGGCGATTTCGGGTACGAGTGATGAGGGGAATTGATTATGATCACAGGCAAACTGACCAAATACACCCATACCGCTTGGAATGTGTAAAATACTGCAAATCTTAACGTATTGCTCTTCCGATCTTCGAACTGTTTATCTCTTCCAATATGATAGATTCTATAAATCAAGTATCCGGAGAGTCGTAACCCCCAAACGCACACAAACGCAGTGACCATCAATTGTCGACTGTCGTACGCTTTCCAAGTGTTGTTGCCCTGCCCGAGGAAAAAGGTTAACAGAGCAATGATTATGAAGTTGGCTCCACCAGTGAAATCAGTCACTTTGTCGCTCTGAGAGAGAGAGGCTATAGTGAAGAATAGTATCTGCATAGCCACAGTCACCATCGCGCTAATAGCGAAGTTATTCCTATCTATCAAGGGCTCCATTTTCTCACATCCGCATTGACGCAACAGAAAGATTAACAATCAGAAAACATTTTGTAACTCAACCTCTTTAGAACACATTTTCGAACTGTTGTTTTTTTTGTTTTTTCGCGTTGTTTTTTTGTATTTGGAACACGTTTTCAGGAGCTTCGCGGTAAGCTCGTGCAGTATTGCGTGGACTGAAAATAGATTTTGACGTTTGGTGTAGCGCTCGCTTGCCTCAGCGGTTCGCGCATGCGTGGTAGGTGGATCATATCGCGGTGTTCTGCTGGAGTCTGAATTAAAATCAATGCTTAGCTATGAATGATTGGGTCACTGTGTTTGGGGTGGAGGGAATTACGCTGTGAGTTATGAAATAAATGAATGAAAAGGTCATTATTGCACGTTATTTGAAAAACAAATATACTAATAAAAACGATGATAAAATGAAGGATTTTTTTACTAATGTCATGTTATGTGCTAAAATATATCAATGAAATACAACTAAAAAACCACCTAAATTCTTAATTAATTTTTACATACATACTCGTACATATTTTTATAACTACTTTTAATTTGTGACGCATTAAAATTGCCAGCAAAGAATTGAACCAACGTGTTCACCTAAACCGACCCAGAAACAAAAATCATTACCATTCATAGAGAATAGAGGTAAAGCTTATTTGTTTATGCTCTCATAATATGAAAACAAGTTTATGTAAGTACCTATTGTTTTATTATAATCACATTTTTCTTTTACTTATCTCGTCATTTGCATGTAATATTCACAAGAATTTATGGTAGATTAAAACCGATTTAGTTCGTAAAATTAGACTTAGAATATGTTATTTACGAGCCGCGCCCCGCGGTGTTACCCGTGTTGTGTTCATTCCCGCGGGAATTTTGCGACAAAAAGTACTTTTCGTTGAATGTGGCTATCCATTATAAAAATAATTATTCAAATTGGATAAGTAGTTCAAACAAACAAGAAAACAAACTCCTCAGCGTTATTATCTTATATATAAAATTCTCGTGTCACAGTGTTCGTTCGCGTACTCCTCCGAAACGGCTCGACCGATTCTCATGAAATTTTGTGAGCATATTGAGAGGTCTGAGAATCGGCCAACGTCTATTTTTCATCCCGAAATTCCCGCGGTAACGGGTACAACGCGGGTGAAACCGCGGGGCGCAGCTAGTATTAGTATAGATTCATCAACTCGTCAACTCGCTACTCGCTACTCGCTAATTCGCTCATCTTAACGACGTCTCACTGAAGAAATGGCACAAATCTATTTACGTAGTCTTGTGACCTAAATACCTGCAATACCGAGCTAAGCTTTAACTTGCCACGTCTTTTGATATACAGTTTTATTTAAAGCCGAGCCGGATTTGCATGTTCCCGTAGGAATTACGGCATAATATCCCGTGGTTATTTTTCTTTTGCGGGTTTGATTCTCGCTCAAGGTCAACAATATGTGCAGACATAGCTGTTGACGACGTTTGGGTGTCAATTCCATACTTTGTCATAAAGCGAAATAATTTTCGAAATAGCCATACCACATACCCTTTCAAATACTGAAAGAATTTTCAAAATCGCTTGCTAAACGACGAAGAAATAATATACAAAAAACAAACATATGAATTGATTGAAGCGAAGACTGAAGGTCATAACAACTAACCATCTCGTCACTTACATTCAACTAGCTGCAATTGTAAACATCACTTTGGTCTATGATTAAATGTATATATAAGAATAGCGCTCACAATTGGAATACATTACTTGTGGATGACCTTAAACTACTGCAGCGTATAGATAGACTAGCAGCGCCCCGCAGTTTTGCTCATATCGTGCTCGTTGTCGTGAGAATTTCGCGATGAAAAATAGCCTATAACCTTCCCGTTAAATGCGGCTATCAATTACAAAAAGAGTTATTGGACTCGGACTGATAATTGCCGAGATTAGCGCAAACATACAAACAAACAAAATTATTAATTTTCCCTCTTTATAATGCTAGTATATAGGTACGAGAGGTTGGTAAACAACTCACATGATTGTACTGTATGTATCGCATGCGGTAAACAATAAATTGTACGGTCTTTTTCTTTCTACTAATTAAAACCTAAAAAAAGTCTAGCTCTAAATTCACCATTTCTATCTTGAACCACGATCAACTAAACTCGATTAAGTAAATCAATTTTGAAGTGTTGATCTCAGTTTAACTCGAGATTTGAATTAAGTTGAATTGATTGAGTTAAGTGTCCGTTACTCATGCCTACGAGTACCAAAGACATTTGTCTCTATAGAGAAAAGTGAAGTCATCTCTCCATACTAATAAAATAAATCTGAAGAGTATTTTGTTTGTTTGAACGCGCTAATCTCAGAAACTACCAATCTGATTAGAATCATTATTTGTGTAATATTCAACAAACAGGTTATTTCATTCCGAAATTCCTACGGGAACGGGTGCAACACTTTCAAACCCGCGGGGCGCGGTTAGTCAATAAATAGTAATGCTAAAGAATATTACCGGCATAGAGCCTGTTTCATAAACTCTTTTAGCTTTTAACATGTTTGTCTCTTTCCAACATACGCTGTTCTACAAAGATCGAAAGAGACAAAACTATTTACAAGAGTTTCGTTACGAATGAACAAGTTAAAAGAGTACTCACATGATATTCTCGAACCCTTCGTTCTCCTCTCGGAACATTAGCACCATCTCGTCTAAGAGTTTCATGAAGGCTTGAGAGGTGTTGTTGAAGCTGAAGAGGTCTACAGCGAAGGTGAAGGTGGCGGTGGAGTTCGGTTGCAGCGGCGCGGGCTCTTCTATGGGAACGGTGACCGAATTGTCTGTTGTAACCCTGGGGGCTGGAAGAAAAATGGACGCCTTCAGTATTGGAAGAAAATGCTTAAAACGCTGCCAATGTTCTCAAAAGATATTTTATTTATTTATTTTATTTTATTTATTTAAGGACAGCCAGTGAAATATACATCAAACTTAAAAATAAAACTTACAACTAAATTAATGAATTAGATGCACTTTCTATAGGTGCCACAACATGCATATCTTAAAATAATAATAATACCTTAAACAAAAATATGAACTTTAACTTTAAGCGATAAAATTAAATGAGTTTAAAATGTCTCACCAATCATCTTCATGCTCAGTTTGAATCCATTGTAGAACATCATCCCTAGATTGGACTGGAACCTAATGAACATCTTATCTACGTCTGTGAAGCGATACTTCCGGACAGAATTGAGTCTGTACGTGAAGAGAAGACCGGCATCTCCACTGGCGTCGATACCACCTGGGAATTAAGAGAAAAGTTGAGACAAGAAGACGTCTTCTTCTTCTTCATCGAGTGGATGGTCAACCTGACCAATCCTGGTGTCAGAGTTATTGAGCCGCCAAAGGCCTCTGACATAATATGGCTCATGTAACGACTGCTATCCATAGAAAGTAACCGGGACCGACGGCTTACCGTGCCTTCCGAAGCAGGTGATTCAGTCTGCAATGCCCTAACCAAACAGGACAACCTCACAAAGAGATTTTGGTGAGATATTGTCCCCACCGGGAATCGAACCCGGAACCTCCGGGTCGTGAGCCGAACGCTCAGACCACAAGACCACGGAGGCTGTTACAACAAGCTGTCCCCGTTCTCATAGATCTTTTGAGAGGAAAAATATGACTTTCCCGTCAAATGAGGCTATCCATTACAAAAATAATTATTCAAATCGGATTGGTAGTTTCTGAGATTAACTCTTACAAACAAAGTTGGAAACTCTACCCCTTTACAATATATAATACGAGCCGCGCCCCACGGTGTTACCCGCGTTGTACCCGTTCCCGCGGGATTTTCGGGATAAAATGTATCCTATGTGTTATCCTGATGTATAACCTATATTACTATAAAGTTTCATCCAAATCCGTCTTGTAATTTTTACGTGAAAGAGTAACAAACTTACATACATACATCCATCGTCACAAACTTTCATATTTACTCGTATAATATTAGTAGGATTAGTTAGTATGGGGTCTCAGGTTCTACTAAAGAGGATGGAACTATCACGTTGGTCTTCAACGACTTGGATACATCCTAAAGCTATGCTCACGTTTTTAAAGCAAATCTCACCTGGTTTGATAAGCAGATAGTCTCCCAAAGCACCGTTCACAGCAAAATCTGTTATGTTGACTTCAATACCGATCCCATCACCTTCAATTATCCAATCAACTATATTGTTAGTGGGATAGGGATTGGGATATTCAGGTGAAGTGATCTCAGTCGCTTCGTCGGATTTCAACTTAATGTGTACAGCTGCGATGTTACGAGCAAAGTCTTTTCCGTTTACATCAATTTCGTCTTTGTGTGCTAATGCGAATTGTTTGGTAAGATCGTCTATTTCAGCGCTACCTAAATCGCTGGCAAAAACTTTTTTAATATCTTCGTTTGACGTGTTATTTTGATCTGTGTCAATATCCTCACTAGAGTCAATCATATCGTCTATTTTTCCTTTGTTATATTCGTCTAGGAATTGTTCTAGTTGACTATTTGTGTTTTGTAGATCATCTACAATATTATCACCGAAAATATTTTCTTCTGCTTGGACGGTTTCAATCAAAGTGGCGTCCTCTTTGGCGTTTTCTTCGGATAGGCCGACTGAGTCGTAGTCATCATCTTCAACCTTATCTACTCCGTTATCACCGTCAAAGTAATCGTTTTTGGAAACATCTTCTTTGTTATCTGAAAGTTTCTCAATAGTTGTGTACAGCGCATTGAGATCTTCATTCAAGGATTCAAGAGTTTTGTGTACTGATTCATCGTCAGATGAGTTCACTTGATTTTTATTCCCAGAAATCGCTTCAAAGCTATCATCATCAGATTTCTTCACGGGTCGCTTTATCTCACTGTTCGCTTCAAATAAATCATCAGAACCATCAAGTAACATTTTTGTTTCTTGTGCTGTTGGAGCGAAATAAGACAGCATAGGTTTTGAATCTTCGTCTCTAGCTTCGACTTCTTTAGAAGGAGGTGTATTTTCAACATTATCATCAGCAACAGCATCATCCATGTCTTCAACTAATTCTAAATCATTGTGTTCCTTCTCAGGGTTCATAATTTTCCCCCACATGACTGAGTAGTCATCACTCTTGTTGTTAATATCTTCTTCATCTCCATCATCCATACTTTCAAAATCGATGTAATCATTGTATTCTTCTTCATCGTTGCTTCGCTTGCTAGACTTATCTTTGATATCTTCGTACTGATAGTCTTGCATAGGATCCTTTTCTATTACTTTGTCTATTTTGTTGTTAATGTGTGGATTGTCGTCATTTATCTCTTTGTTTTCCATTCCGTCTTTGATTTCGATGATGTCGTTCTCTGGGACTGCGTCGGCTAGCTCGATGTTCATTTTGAAGTCGTTAACTAATTTATCGACGTCGAAGTACCCATCGTATTCCTTGTCCTCCCAGAATCCCTTCTCGACCAGATCCTCGCTAGCATCTTTGTAATCTTGGCCTGAAACAAATTGTGGTGTTATAGGAATTAATAAAATGCTAATTCATATAAAATTACTCTATTGTATATTAATTAATCTAGGATAAATATGGATAAGAGCTACGTTATTGACATTCCCGTTAACACAGTGGCTTGTGTGAGCGCTTACTGTATCGGGGGTTACGAGTTCGATTCCCGCCCGGAGTCAACGTTTTGTCCAGACATAATTGTATAATTGTTGGCGACGACGTCTGGGTATGAATTAAATATTCATGTGTGTAAATTTGTCCGGGTGTATTTATTAATTAAGTATGTATTAGTATGTTATGTATTTAGGGCCGATTTAAAATATAAAGGTTGTTTGACATGTTCCTTTTATCTGTCTGTGGCACTAAACGAATGAACTTATTTTGATTAAGTTTTGAAACCTATTTTGGGAATGTTTTATATATTTATTAATTCACTTGTTTAGTAAGTCACTATACTGTAATTTGTAGTTTATGGTAATTAATTCTGTGACTAAGGTTCATGTTTGGGGCCGAAACAATACTGAAAGAACAGCGAAATGTACTGTTGATATTGTTTTTTAAATTCAAATAAGATTATTGTTGTTCTGAATATTATTGCTCTACCGCGTTATGCGTGCGCACGCAGCGTTTCACTTTTGTATGAAACCGCACGCGACGGGCGCACGCTACGGTTCATATGAAGCGACACGCGGCGGGCGCACGGCGTGCGTGAGTTTTCATTTGCGGTTGCTATGAAAATTCCGGGATTTCCACAGCAATTAACCGAGAGTTTTCCATCAATAGCATTTATTTGCTACTCAATATTATTAAAGAGAAGTGAACGATATGAAATATGTGTATTTGTGTTCTGATAAGAGTTGATAACAAATTGATATCTAATGTTATCAGAGTGATTCAGGAGTTGCAAAAATATGTTTTTAAATTACAAGATATTTGTTTATGAAGAGGTATTTGTCCTGTTGTTTAACCAACTTTAAAATCCGAAGGAGGATATTCTTAATCCTTGTCCTTTTTGTACATTTTTTTTCTTCGATGAATTTAACTTCGGTGATTAGTTATATGAATATTTCAAAACCAAGTTTTTTATAAAATTATTTCTTTACATAAAACGTGATATTATTAACTTTTCAACATTAAAAACTAAACATTTACAACACATTGTAAACATTTCAACGTATCGTCAACGTAACCTTATTTTTAGCTGTACCATGTGTTAACATTGACTGTATTTGAGTTAGGATAATAAACTTTGAATTTATGGGACTAAGACTTAATATTCAATGGCAAAATTTTACGACAATACAGATTAATTCTAATAGATTTGTTTATGTTTGTCCGTTGGATATTAACTAATATTATCAGAGGCAATATGTTTTATGTTTATAGAATTTTAACTCACATATTCCACTCTCTTTCTCTCTTTTGAAAAAACACAGATAAGTAAAGTAAACTCGAGTCATCTCGAGTAGGTTAGTGGTCAATTCTGGTGTTAAAGACCGCCTAAAGACCTTCGACACGGTCTTACTATTGTATAATTCTTCTTCTTCATCGAGTGGATGGTCAACCTGACCAATCCCGGTGTCAGAGTTATTGAGCCGCCAAAGGCCTCTGACATGGCTCATGTAACGACTACTATCCGTAGAAAGTAACCGGGACCGACGGCTTAACGTGCCCTCCGAAGCACGGAATCATCTTACTTTTCAGGCAATCAGGTGATTCAGCCTGCAATGCCCTAACCAAACTGAGGACAGTCCCAGAAAGAGATTTTTGCGAGTTGTCCCCACCGGGAATCGAACCCGGAACCTCCGGATCGTGAGCCGGGCGCTCAAACCCCAAGATCACGGAGGCTGTTTACTGTGTATTGTTTAATTGATTCTAAGATACGTGTGTGTTAACTTCATGTGTTTTTGTAGCACTCGAGGCGTAATTTGACTGAGCAGTGTTAACTCATTGCGATTGTTAAGCAATGTGCAGCTCGGTCCCTATTTAGATGGGTGGCCGATAGTGGCATTTCTATCTGAGCGATGCCGTGCTTCGGAGGGCACGTGAAATTGTCGGTCCCGGTTGTTTCAATCGTTAGACCATGTCGGAGGCCTTTGGGCGGTCTAAAACTCCGACACCAGGGTTGGCTACTAACCTACTCGCACTTACTTGCTTACTAGTTCATATATAACTAGGTACCTAATTTCTTTAAAATTATAATTAAACTAGCAGCGCCCCGCGGTTTTACCCGCGTTGTGCCCGTTCCCGTGGGAATTTCGGGATAAAATCTACCCTATAGCCTTCCTCGATAAATAGACTATCTAACAGTGAAAGAATTATTCAAATCGGTTCAGTAGTTTCTGAGATTAGCGCATTTAAACAAACAAACAAAACAAACTCTTCAGCTTTATAATATTAGTATAGATTAATTAATAACGCGGAAAATTTGACAAAAAACAACTGTATTGATAAATTAGTGATAAAAATATGTTCTTTTAATATTAGGTACTGATAAGACCCCGATATCGAGTTATTTAATGTTGCCTTTGTCCATTGTTTCTCAACGGCTATAGATACCTATTTGGCGTATGTTTTTACAATCTGATATTTTGTTAGTAATAAAATAAATACACGAAGTGTATGACTAACTACTATGATGCATGAGACAGTAAATTCTTTACTTTCTTAACCGCTTCAAAGGTTCAGCGAACACTACTCGTTTTGAATTGAAACTACGTTTACGGATTTCATTTTATCCCGATATTCCTGCGGGAACAGGTACAACGCGGAGCGCGACTAGTGTAAAATAGCGAAATGTATCTGTAATCGTAACGTAACGTAAAACGTAATCGTTTTGATTCAAAATACGCATTATAAGTGTAGTGTATTAGGTGTATTATATGTGTATCCCGTATTTAAGATGTACAACGATACTCGACCCGTAACCGACCCGTAATCAACCCACAAAGAACCCTAATCCCACCCGCAGTTAGCCCGCGACCTCTTACTGCGCAAAACGGGTAAAAATCATTCTTCTCTCTTTTGTATATTGAAAATTGATTTCACACGAACAGTACCCCTTTCCGAGGGAATTTCCGGCTATTAAAAAAGTCCCCTAAACAATATTTATGCCATTTTGCGATAGCTCTATGGTTTAGGATTGAAAAGGTGACAGACAGATGACCGAATACTTAAATGTTACTCAAATTATTCGCACACACAATACCTATCAACAAAAAGTTTTAAACAATTTATGAAATTGAGTACTGCAGTTGAGAAGTTTTGTATTATATATATAGGTACCTAGTACTTGGAAATGAATTGATGTTATTATATAAATAATAGTTTATCTACTCGTCGGCTATTCCATGTTTATTTATAACAATAAAAATAAATCTAAACATTGCTTGGAAATGGCATTCGCTTCAGATTACATAACGTAGAAACTAGATAATTAAGTAATACCTACACAATTATCCCTAATTTACTGTAGGAGATTAAGGATGAAAACAAACCAATTTTTTTCTAAAGAATCTGATGTATAATCATCTAAAGTTTCATCAAAATCGGTTAATGTTTTTTGGGGTAACTTACCTCCAAAATTTTAAAAAATGTTCATTATTTTTACTTGAACACTTTTGTTTTGAAACGTTTGACAATACTACAAATAGACAAAATGACTATGACCACATTTGAGATATTACCTTTTACATTAGAAATAGTTTTTACTTCATAATAATAATAAGTGGCTACGGAATATAATCAAAACTTAATATTTAGGGCGACTTGCACAAGAACTGTTAAATCAATTTAATTCCTACCTATGTATATGAAACAAAAGCTGTTCATTCTAAATTGTATTTTATCTTGTACCTTATAGAGCATAATTTCCATAGAACGTCATTTGTTTTTAATCTTATTTAGGCGCTAAATTAAATTAAGAATGCTTGTGCAGTCCGCTCTAAATGTATTTAGTATCCGCTCTAAATGTATTGTATTTTAATTTTCACCAAATAGAACGCAATTTAAAATGAACGTGATTTGTTTTTAAATTGATTTAGGAAGATAGCTTGTGCAGCCTTAATAATCATGAAAATGAAAGATAATAAATTAGCAGAATGTATGTACTCACTACAATACAAATTCGAAACTCGAAAAGGTTATAACAAGTCAAGTAATTTAAATAAAATCTTACCTCTACTAAAAACGAACAACACTAAAAGAACTGAAGACACAAATAATATCTTCATTGTACACTATTTCATTTCACTTCACTTTAATTTATTAATTATTGTTGTATTATTAATAATTATTAATCCAATTACAATAATCCGTGTGAGATCGCGGCGTGACGTAGCGATGCGCGCGCGCCGGTTCCGATATTCGTTTACGTACTGACACAAATTTGTATTTTGTACGTGCGATTTGATCTAGGGTTGGGCTGCGATGGTCATTATGGGTGACATTATTAATAATAATAGAGTATTATTAAAAAATATTAATACAGAGAAGTTGTTATCAGTATCAGTGAGATGAGTGGCCTTTGCCAAGCAGTTGGACATTACAGGCTAATACTTTTTTACTTTTTAAGAAGATAATAATATAAAATTAAAATTAAATAATAAGTACTTACATAGAAGTTATTATAGAGATTATTAAAAATTATGGGACTTAGTATAGCAATATTAGGTAGCTTCTTTTACGTACTTATACGTGTTTAATAATATAGTTTTTTAGACGTTTAAAACTATCTTTAATATCTAAACTGACACTAGTAGCTGCTCCACAATTATTATAAAGATTTAAGTAGGTTCTGGTTGAGGTAAGTCAAAAATGTATATTTTTTATTTACTTATGTCGTTGTTAACACGTTTAAAACTATCTTCAGCATTAGCAGCGTCCTGCAGTGTAATCTGTAATTAATTTTAGATCTTCTTCTTTCGAGTCAATGGCGCAAAATAATTTTCAGTATTTATATTTTCCCGGACCAGTAATTCACAAGAGAGAGGGCAGCGTCTGATAAGTCCAGTAAGTCCTCTTTAGTGCAGGTGGTAGGGCACAGAGGACAGGACAAGAGGTGAACCATGTCCTGGTCTGGGGCACCGCAGTCACACTCCGACTTAGTGGAGTAGCCCCACTTTACCAGGTTTGACCTGCAGCGACCTACTCCTAAGCGTGCGCCAAGTAGGCCACTGCAGTTCAGACCCAGGAGGCAGAGTTTCCGCTGGCTGGATGAATTCTGGAGGGACCAATTTTAGATGAAAAAGTAGTTCATGTTTCCAAAGAAATTAAAGTCTAATCTATATCTTAGCCATAATAGAGCAAAATTTGGTATGAAAGCTAGCAGGTATACTCAGGAAGATTACAGTGGCGAGATATATACTAAAGGGACTTATTCATAAACGCTTATTCTTCTTCTTCTTCATCGAGTGGATGGTCACCCTGACCAATCCTGGTGTCAGAGTTATTGAGCCGCCAAAGGCCTCTGACATGGCTCATGTAACGACTACTATCCGTAGAAAGTAACCGGGACCGACGGGTTAATATGCCCTCCGAAGCACGGAATCATCTTACTTTTCGGGCAATCAGGTGATAGACGCTTATTAACAGCACTTTAGCTATCAAATGGTTTGTCCCTTTCCGACGTACGCTATTTGTCAAAGAGCGAAAGAGACAAAACACTTTAAAACACTGTTTGAGTTAAATATCGTTTATAAGACGATAACTTTTAGATTTTAAATTCTTTATGAAAGACATAGATTCGTAAGTCCTTTTTAGGACTCTTCCTATATTGAGCTGGTATTGTGAAAATTGGGTGCAAAACCAATCCCAATGAGGTGCAAAATTAATATAACTAGGTTCCATTAGGTGATGCGTCAGTCTGCTCGTAAACGATGAAAATTAAACGCAGTCATTCATTAATTAGGTAAGTAGTTTAGTGTTTCTACTACCGGTGAGTTTCCTTTAACAACTGTCATATTAAGAGTACTAACACGCCCCGCGGTTTTACCCGTATTATGCCTGTTCCTGTTGGAATTACGGGAATTTTTATACATATAAACCTTCCTCTTGAATCACTCTTTCTTTGAAAAAAAATACGTTTCAATATCCGTGCAGTATTTGAGTTTATCGCGAACAGACAGACAGACGAGGCCGGGGACTTAGTTTTATAATATGTAGTGATAGTAATAAACATACATTTTCTCATAAAGATTTATTAAAATTAAATTTTCGCCATAAAAGTTATTATAAATCAAAGCCTAATAGGACGATTGTGATAGCCCTTAAATAATAATAGAGGCACATCACTATTATAATCATAATGAATTCTTAGACGTGGTGATAAACTATCACAAGATATCTTATTTATGCGGAGACTCGCTGATAAGCGAATACATTGGGAATAGTTTGATATAAGACCACTTTTTTAGACATAATCGTACACTAAAATTATGAGTTTCCGATTTCCTGTTAAACAGTTTGGATACATTTGGTTTGAATGATACATAATTGTCAAAAAAGCTTTATAAAAACTTCTTAAAATACTAGCAGCGCCCCGCGGTTTTACCCGCGTTGTGCCAGTTCCCGTGGGAATTTCGGGAATTTTTTTTACATAAAAACCTTCCTCTTGAATCATTCTACCTATTACAAAAACCGCATCAAAATCCGTTGCGTAATTTTAAAGATTTAAGCATACAGACAAACAGACGCGACTTTGTTTTATACTATGTAGTGATATTTCATTGAAAATACTTATTGCTGCGTTCTTATACAGCACGCTTTCAAGACTTCATGAATTGACTACGGTTTTTTTCTTTTCTGCCTGTAAAGACAATTTTAGTCGACAGTGGACTTTGTTGACTGTCATTTTACAATAAACAGGCAGGCAATAAACCGATTAGTAATTAAATATCATTCTAGACTATTTTACCTACCTTTTTGAAATTCCCAGGTTACATTATATCATCCCTATAATAGTCGTATTTGTGTGTTTGTATCGGATGTTATATTACTACATAGTATAAAACAAAGTCGCGTCTGTTTGTCTTCTGTTTGTCTGTTTGTCTGTATGCTTAAATGTTTAAAATTACGCAACGGATTTTGATGCGGTTTTTTGTAATAGGTAGAGTGATTCAAGAGGAAGGTTTTTATGTAAAAAAATTCCCGAAATTCCCACGGGAACGGGCACAACGCGGGTAAAACCGCGGGGCGCTGCTAGTTAGATATATTTAATTTACGTTTTTTATCCTTTGCATGTCAGAAATGTTACAAGTTGTCTCATGGGGAATTTTGAAAACAAGCTAAAATTGTCGCGGGGAATTTTGGGATGTCACAAAAGTTGTATCTACCCCAAAAATCCACCCCAAGGGAAATGTTTCAGGGGCAATTCGGAATGACCTTGTCAAATACCTGTGTGGACATTATTAGTTAGATTCCATATAAAACAAGCTTAGAGCTTAGTTTGGGTCTAAGTAGCCACGTGCGAATTAGTCCTAAGATGTACTTATTTATATTTTAATTATAATTACGGATATTCGATAACACAAATTTAATTTACACCTTCCTCTTTGATGTTGGTTTAAAACAGTTCCCGTTCCTATTTCTAAGTATTCAATTATTAACTGATTCGGACAAAGATTTTCGAAGAATTTTATAACATTATTGTATACATAATTGTAACATTACACTTTGTATAATTAAACCTGAGCCGAATGTTGTTATGTTAGTATTTATTCCAGAAGCGATCAGTTTTATTATAGCGACATCTATCAAAATACTGTAGAACTAAAATGAAACAAACTTAGTGTAATTTATTAGTAGTTTTTAAATGGCATCGTTCTGTACTTAGTTCTACGTATTTACAGTAGATAGCGCTTTCCTAAGTTTATGCAACAATTAATTTTATGTTCTGCACGTTAGCACATATTTGTTACTGGTCGTATAAATGTATTGTTTTTTCATTTAATTTAAATATTTATTTTTTTAAAAAGTGTGTCACATAATAATAGACTCCCGAAAATAAATGTAAAAATAAACATTTTTAATTAAGTACTTATAAGTACTTAGCTTTTAAATATTATTCCTATTTTAGTATAAGTTTAATTTTATTTTTTATGTATGAATGACGTGAAATACTCGAGAGACTTACGTACCTATCTACATACACATAATAAATTACTTATAAACCCATAGGTATTTATAAAATTAACTTCCTGAAACCGTACATCTGTACTGAACGCACTGAAGCGACCTCTCTCAGGACATGTCCTCAACCAAGGCCTTTCATTCCATAAGGTCATTCGCAAAAATACTAAAAATTGCCAAAAATACACGTGTTTCAGTATCAAAAAATATAAAAATTAAAAGAAATTAACGTTTCAATGAAGCATGTAGTTTTTTATTAAAATCAACTTAGTATTGATATGATTTGTGTTCAAGGATTTTTGGCGCCAAGGGTATATTGTGTCGTGCGAAAATTCGACCGCCAAATACTAAGGCCACGTTTGGAGGTTACCAAAAGACCTTCCCAATGGAGGTCGGATACGAAAGAACCTTGCCGGAAAGGACATGACCTTAAACTTGGCATTGGATTCAAGGTTTGCACCAATAAGTAGATATTTTTACACACATTTGCACATCTTCCGCGTTAACACCAAAAACTTTGCTTCTCAATAATGGCGCTAGTGTCGCACTGTACAAGAAAATTAACAGAATTTGTTCGGGAATATATTAGTTCCTAATTCATCCGCAAGCAAAGTTACTTGCTACCAACTGTAAGCCTGCAAAATTGTGAAGCTATTAGCAATTGGCGCTACTATCTATGTAAATGTAACGATTTGACAGTTTATTTCATACTATTTTATTAGTTCCTTTTTCTCTCACCTTTGTTTAAGTTTGTTGGACTGATAATTGTCGCGCATGCGTAATCGAATGACATCGTTGTGATGTCATGTTGACAGATTATTCATGTTGCTGTAATTAAAAATAAATTGTAAAGTTATAGTGTTGTAAGCGTAAAAATGTTAATATAAATTGATACAAAATATTTTGTTGAAAAGTATCATAATAATGGACTTAGCTACCAATATTTTGAACTCAATTAAAGTATAAAAATATGAAGATTTGTTTCTCAATATTAAGGTTTTTTGAAATAACAAAAGTCATGATTTCATTAATAATATTTAATTAATAAAATTTGGAACAATTATAAAACTTAACTTCTTTAAAACATACAAAAAATAAATAATCACATTTAGTACAGTCAAGAACGAAATTGGATCGACAACTATTTATTTCTTGATCGTAACTAATTAATAAAAAATAATTGATTTAATAATAACAAAGAGTTTTTCTTATAAAATTGCGTCTTACTTTAACCTATAGCTATCTTAAAAAAGACAGAGGAATTAAAATTAAGACTAAATCACCAGGTACAATCAGAAAAGTTTAAAATCGACCGCATTATTTAATGGTTTTACACTCCAAACACCTATCGGGTAATTTAGCCTTTAAGTGGTCGATACCCAACTATTCTTATTATACCATCTGCTGAATGAATAAGGCTTATGTATCCCTACTAATATTAAAAAGAGGTAAAGTTTATACAATCTCCGTAATAGGAATTCAATTAAAATAAATTCTTTAATAATGTTTATGGAGCACTTTACTTCGCGATTATACACCATAAGCTTTGTATTCTAAGCGAGAGCGGGTCATAAAAGTCATCACTCATTAAACGCCCCGACATTTCACCAGCAACGTCTTGTGTGACGTCATCGTACCTTCCGCCATTTTGTAAATTCTCATTCTTACGCACTGCCGCGGACAGAGGCAAGGCTGGTCAAGACAGGGTCGTTAATTGAAGGGAGACCTTTAGGATGCGTTTTCATTAAATCGAAGCAGAGCTGTGCGTAGCTTAACTGGCCAATCACAACGCATTACGAAAAGATTTTGACATATCGATGTGTTGTTTGACATTTCAATGCGTTGTGATTGGTCGTTTGAGCTCCGCACAGCTCCGCTCCGTTCAAATGAAAACGTAACGTTATTATACTTAATGTCATGTAACAGATATTAAAATTGGTAACTATATCATTAATGTCATTAACTACATTATGAAATAAACTCTTTATACTGTACTAGCAGCGCCCCGCGGTTTTACCCGCGTTGTGCCCGTTCCCGTGGGAATATCGGGAATTTTTATAAATAAAAACCTTCCTCTTGAATCACTCTACCTATTACAAAAAACCGCATCAAAATCCGTTGCGTAATTTTAAAGATTTAAGCATACAGACAGACAAACATAAGACAAACAGACGCGACTTTGTTTTATACTATGTAGTGATATTTCAATCTATACTAACATAATGAAGCTGAAAAGTTTGTTTTTTGTACGCGCTAATCTCAGTTAATACCAAGCGGATTGGAATGATTATTTTTGTAATAGATAGCCACATCCAACGGAAAGGTAATAGGCTACTTTTCATCCCGAAAATTCAACGGGAACGAGCACAACGTGGGTAAAACCGCAGACGCTGCTAGATGCTATAAACTTACTACTTACGTATCTATGAAGGAAAATTATACTATTAAGGTCACAAGAGATAATAAATTCTTTTGCGGTTTTGCTTCACATGAAAAGCTGGTTAGGGTGGTGGCGAAATAACCTGGACGGATTAAGTCGCCGGGCATGGAAACATTTATAAATTCTTGGTTTACTTAGAAGAGTTTAAATACGGACTAATGTTGTCAATTTTCCAGCTGAAGATGATTCCTTCTGTAGGGGAAATAGGTTTAGTGATTTAATTCCATTCTTACCCCATCACTGTACCTTTTTCCTCAATAGAAGAAGTTCTCTTCGAAATAGTTTGAATTTTTAGTCTCTTAAGAAAAATAAAATATTCTTACAAAGTATGCCTTGCTGTGTTACGCCTGAGTTTTAAAACAAGCAAAATTATCTATAGCGTAATATCTGAAAAGCTTGTGTGTTGTATCTATATGGTGAGGTGCCACGATGCAGGAAAGGCGACGTACCCGTCGATAAGGATAAGTATTGGGACAGCTGTTAGCAATTAAGAATGCCGGGCAAAGGTCTCTCGTGTCACTGAAGATATCAGTACAGTTAGGAGGATTAGGCGTAATTTATCTTAATTAAGAATTGATCTATAAACACTTCCTATTGATCTATCTCTTTAAAACACTTCTTTCCTAAACAAGAACCCGTATTGTGTGCACTTGATCTTCAGGGTTCGCGCGAGTTGTGGTGGTCCGCAGTAGAACACGGTGACTTTCCCTTTGTTCTGCTCTTGGAGTTGTTTGAACACCTTATCCCAGTTCGGGCGTCCTGCGTTGGTCCTCGTTTTAAGACCGGTTATGAAGTCGCGTTTTTCCTGTGGGATGAAAAGAGAAGTTGAAAAAAAGAAGAAAATCGTGGTTGAAATTGAACAAAGTTTTGGAGGAAAAAGTATACTTAGTAGAGTAAAATTATTAGCCTATACATATTAAATTAAAAATATATGCTAGGCCTCTCATCTCACTGAAGATATCAGTCAGGAGGATTAGGCGTAATCACCACGCTTGCCTACTGCGGGTTGGTGATCTTAAATGGAGCCATGTTTGAAAAGTAGGTAACATGTAATCGCTCGACTTGGGAATTGAACCCGGGACAGTCTTGGCAGGCGAGTGCAAATACAACTGGACCACCGTGGCGTTAAAAAAATTGTGAAAATATAAATAATAGAATTTAACTATTTGTATATTATGGTCTATAGTAGCGCTCAATGCTTAGCTTCACTGGAATAATGTCATGCATTGCCAAAGTGGCTGCAGCTGTACCCACCTTCTCATGCAGCAAGTCCAACGCTAGTTGCAGTCCCACCGCCTTCATATCGCTCCGCTGCAGCGCGCTCGTGATGTACATGTGCATCTCCAGGAACCTGCATTTAATGGTACATAATATACTCGTAAAGTAAGTCATAAATTGGTGGCTGCATACCATCATCTTTATGCACATCTACGGCTGGAGTTCTTCAAAATGAGATCATAATCAAAATCAAAAATATCACTGGTACGAAAATGAAAGGAATAAATTGACTGGTACCTTTCGCACCCTCCCTCCAACTCGGCCTGTTCCATCTCCAGCTGTGACAGCAGACTCACGAACCACTCGAACGAGCGCTGCTCCCGATTTATCCAGAAGAAGTCCACCTGTGGACATAGATCATGGTTTGAAGGTTGATTGATGCAAATAAAAAACTCAAACGCGATGGTAGCCAACTACGAGAAGCAGTCTACAAATTAAGATGCTTAACAGGCGAATAGTCAGAAATGGTGTGGGAGTTTAATGGCAGTTTAAAAAGATTGTTTGAAACTTTTTGTTACTCTTTTAAACTTTTTTTCATTGACTTTGGGCGTCCAATTAGAATCTGGCCCCAACAGGCAAAATTTATATATGATTTGAAGATCGGAACAACTGGCATCGATAATATAACGTGTATCCAAAGCATGGTAACGCTCTATTATAAATTCCACTATCGGCCCATCCAAGTGGGGTCAGAGCTGTACATTATCTAAATAAAACTGTTTTTCTATAACAAAGTTTTAAATTGTAGCCATCACAATTTAAAAACAACCCAACTGCACTTAAAACTTAATACCCACCTTCCTAAGCCTCATATTGACATTGGGCAAGCTATTGGTCCAACAGTGGCTGCATTTCGGACAAGTCTGCCTTGCTTGCCAGTAGCGGTACATGATGGCTTGCAAGATGGCGGCGAAGGGTGTAACTCCGATACCGGCGGCTATGAGAGCTGCGTGTTGAGCTTGGAATATGTGGGAGGAGGCTGCGCCGTACGGGCCGTCGATGTAGATCTGTGACGGAGTGAAAAGTATTGATTAATGCTTAATGGATGGAGGAAGACATGAATTGATTCTGTTGAAAGGTTCCAGGGAGACATTTTTTAGAGTCCAAAGTTTTCAAAGGCGAGTTGAAGTGACAATAAAGTCGTTTTTTGGATATGAAAAACTTTCTTCCGAACTATCAAGTACCGAGAAGTGTCATGGCATTATTTTTGTCTTCAGTTCAGCTTGGTTCGAAAGGGATAGGCGTAATTGTTAAATTGGTTAATTGATACCTATTAATTTTACTCCTTACCTCCAATGGTTTCCCAACAGGCAGGTTGGAAGCAGCATACTCCAGTGGTGGCACGTTGCTATCCGTATTTTCCTCGTCTATCTTATCAGGAAGAGACTCCACGTCTTTGTCTGGGGATATGGTCTTCGATAGACGTCTTCTTGCTGAAATATTTTGGGAATGTTATAGGTGGGATATGATTTAGATTCACCGACATAGTTTGGTATTGTACTAGAAAAACAGAACTATATTTCTCACTCTTTCTGGCTATCCCGAGTTTTATTCCTGGTTAACGTTCAGCAAATTAGCATTTACTTATTAGTAATTTAGATTATATGATAACATTATTCGTTCTCACTATACCGTAAACAATTGAAAGAGTGCTCTGAAGCAGACATTTAATGGCTCCTAACTTTTGTATCACTCTTACCTTCACAATTTCTTCCTTCCCACTAGAATAGAACTACCAATGATTCTGAGAGACCTTCAAAAAACTCACCCAACGTAATAATACTCTCATTACTCCTCCTCCTCTCACAGTCCTCAAAGCTGGGAGTCTTGAAGGCGATGATGGGCGGCTTGGTGCGGAGGTACCGGAAGCGCTGCTCCAGCTCGCGGTGGTGCGGCGAGCTGTAGGCGGCGGGCGACGGCGGCGCCTGCAGCATGTCGAAGCTGTGCTCGGACTCGGAGCGGAGGAAGTCCCGGAGACTGGAACAAATTTTAATGCGCGTTCTTTTGAGCTCTTAGATTGCTCAACAGAATACTTGTTCGAGAAATCAGTCTCATGTTCTTAAACTGCCTGAGAGTGTGCTAAAGTGAGCCATGATCGAGGCTCACTTACAACTCAAAATAATGATTTCACCATCAAAAATATAGATAAAAGTTTTCTTTTAATCTGTACTTACGCTAACTTCTTGGCCTTCTTCTGTACGTCAGGCATCGACCGAGACTTCTCGAGATGCCGTTGTGGCGATGTGATCTCAGACCGACTTGATATGGGAGATAGGTTCACTGAAACAGTAAACGAAGTATAACCGTCGTAACCGTCTTAGTGACTTCAATATTAAAACCCGAAATAGAGAAGTCGCTCTAACGTGAATTAAAACCCCAATTATTTAATTGATTTGAATCGGTATTTTGTGTATTCAATAGCCGCATTTAGGTGAAAGATTATATTTTATGCTGTTTTTAGCCCAAAATTCGCACAGGAATGACCACAGTGCGGGTAAAACCGTAAAGCGCGTAGTAGTATGTACATAGTGATGCAATGTCTTTCTTACTCTCAAGTTGTGATCCAGTTTCCTCCAGAAATCTTTCCGGAGTGAGATCTAGAGACACTTTCTTCGGTTTCCTGAAGGATCCAATCTTCCCTCTGCTTTTGATGCTTCTCTTGCTTTGATTGGAACTGGTCCGGTCTAGTTTTCTGGAAAGATTTTTAAGTAGGTATTATAAGATTAATCGAGGCAACCGTTAGACCATGTAGGAGGCTTTTGGGTGGTCTAAAATCCGGACTCGAATTCAAGTTGGTCACTAACCTGTGGAGACATTGATTTAGGATTATTCTTATCTAGCAGCGCCCCGCGGTTTTACTCGCGCTGTGCCCGTTGCTGTTTATGCATATAAATCTTTCCTCTTGAATCACTATCTATTAAAAATACCGCGTCAAAATCCGTTGCGCAGTTTTAAAGATCTAAGCATACATAGGGACAGACAGCGGAATGCGACTTTGTTTTATACTATGTATGATCAATGTATTCTATGGAGAATATTAATGTATGGCATAGTGACAATGTTGTTAATCCTTCCCATTATGTTACATCTTTGGCAATAATTTGACATCTTTAAGACCACTTACTCGTGTCCGTTCTCCAGTTGTGTGATCTGCGGAGCTTGCAGTCTCGCCTGTTCCTTCTCGAAGTACGCGTACAGCCTGTTGGTCCACTCGCCCACTCCTCGGATGTGAAGCCAGAGGTACCCTGGAATGACAGGTTATAAGACAAAGGCGAGGAAATTGATAATCTGAAAATAGAACTTCCTTCTTTGAAGTCGGTTACTAAGGAGAAAAAGAGTGCCCTTAAATATAATAGTGTCATATAGGACGGATGCACAGGTTTGTTGTGTTATTGTGTGGACGGTGTTTTTATGACTAAAATTTATAAGATAAAAAATAATTGAATAATAAAATTGCCCGTGGACTAACGCGTCAGAAACTCAGAGTGATTTTCACATTGTGATGTATGAACAATTCCGTCAATTGGTTAAGTGTCGATCATTGTCGATTTAATGGACATCTCCGAGTGCGACAGTTATTTTTAGGGTTCCGTACCCAAAGGGTAAAAACGGGACCCTATTACTGAGACTTCGGTGTCCGTTTTTTAAGCCTACATTTGGGTATTCCGTTATTTTTAATTTGTCATTTACCTTCTAACTCCGGCGCACTGCTGATGGTAAACGGATGCCACTCGTAGGTAGCTATGGCGGGTATGTTGACAAACACGTAGTCCCCGGCGTGGAACTCGAGGCGCGGGGGGCGCTTGATGACCAGGTGCGTGACGCGCGAAGGCAACAGAATACCCGAGGAAATGTAGGTCTTGCTGCGTTCAGACCTGAGGGGGAATGTTGGTGTGAGGGACTTTGAGTAGGGAGTCAATTCTCTTAGTTACAAATGCAATGATAGACCTAAGGGGAATGTTGTGTGGAAATTTAAACAGGGAATCAATTCACAAATGAATTGATGCAAAATTGATATAGCAGAATCACCCCCCTGTTCATGACTCAAGTCTCATTTGGATCACAGTGAAATTGTCTATTCAATCCCGAAAAGGTTATTTATTATGAACAAGATATGCACTGATGTTTCTTTACAGCATGCGCACGCGGCGGGCGCACGCGGCGGTTCACTTTTGTATGACACTGCACACGACGGGCGCTCGTGACGGTTCACTTTTGTATGGAACCGCGGCGTCCGCACGCTTAACGCAGTGTCGGCCCTTAATGTTCTAATTGCAAACATCTCCTTTGTATATTAAAGTCTCATGCGTACGAGTGATTTAACGCTTTCTTCACTGTTCATGTAAATAATAATAAGATGCTTCTTTTTTAAAATCCCAAAGCACAGAGGAAACACCAAGTCACGTGGCAACTTTTAAAAACGTTGCCGCTTAAACAAATACTGAGTAGAATTATGCTTGTTTTATTTGAAACAATTAAAGCGCTTTAAAAAATACACTGTTTAGTTCTGAAAATATCAAAATGAAAGTAAGTAACTGAGTAAGCTTTTTACTGCTTTGTAGTTTTTAAACTCACATCATCCACACATATCGGAGGATCCTCTCGGTGATGTAGATGGCTCCCGGCACCACGAACCACTTGAGGAAGTTGGGCCCGTGCAGGATGAGGAGCACCCAGAACGGGATGTACAGCAGGTGCGTCCAGTAGAATACCTGGGGAGTTAGAGGTGGAAATGGTTAAAAAGTACATTTTAAGGAAATCTTAAGCAATTTTGTACTTTGTCGCAATCTATATACAGGGTGAGCAATCCAAATGGGTCAGTATGGAGGTTTTGGAAACCATAACAGATAGCGAAATCTTGGCTTAGGAACCATGACGTTGATTTTAGTAAAAAGAAAAACTGCATTCATATACTTACAAAAATACGTGTACTCGGCCCAGGAATCGAACCTGGGCTTTTTGATAAATTAAATTTCGTTATTTTCCTTTGAATATCGGTTATGTAGCTCTTAAATAGTAAATGTTATTAAGAAACATGATATCTAAAACTAATAAAATGCATTGTTTTTAAACAACGAAGTTTTATTTTTCAATACTTCAGGGCCGCTGCCGGCCCTTTGACTTTGTATGGGGAAGTTTTAATATTGTTTAAGTAATCGAACGAAATCTTATGTAAATATTAGACTGAAATGCCCACAATTTAAATATTTTGCAATATTAAAACTTCCCTAAACAATATTAAAACTTCCCCATACAAAGTCAAAGGGCCGGCGGCGGCACTGAAGTATTGAAAAATTAAACTTCGTTGTTTAAAAACAATGCATTTTATTAGTTTTAGATATCATGTTTCTTAGTAACATTTACTATTTAAGAGCTACATAACCGATATTCAAAGGAAAATAACGAAATTTAATTTTTCAAAAAGTCCAGGTTCGATTCCTGGGCCGAGTACACGTATTTTTGTAAGTATATGAATGCAGTTTTTCTTTTTACTAAAATCAACGTCATGGTTCCTAAGCCAAGATTTCGCTATCTGTTATGGTTTCCAAAACCTCCATACTGACCCATTTGGATTGCTCACCCTATAAATAAAAATGAAACCCGTTTTCCTTGGTCAAGGCATCATGCGTGAATGGCTGGACCGATTTCCACGGTTTTGCATTCGTTGGAAAGGTCTCGGGCTCCGTGAGGTTTATAGGGAATAAAAATCTCAAAATTCCCACGGGAACGGGGGCGCTGCGGGTGAAACCGCAGGGCACAGCTAGTAATAAATATAAATTATCGTATATTATATTTGACAGCGACACGTCCGTTGTTGACTCTGAGTGGAAATCAAGCCCACGGTCACCATAAACAGGGATTCTAGAGGCAAGGTCCGAGTCTCGTTCATCAAAATACCTCAACAAGTAAGGTGCGTTCACAAAAGCTCCTTACCTTAAAGCTGCCCCGCCTCCTCACGAAGTTCTGGCTGCACACGAACATGACCCCGAGCACGAACACGAGCCCGAAGCCGGTGGGGTTGGCCCAGCCCGCCGCCAGCCCGAACACGCCGGGCGTGGACGTCAGCAGCCACTCGTACAGGGTGTGGTTGGACTTGTTCACGACGGGGTCGTTCACTACGAGGATCGCTGAGGAGTTGGAGTTGGTTGATAAAGGGTTCTGAGATGATATGTTGAATATTTTTGAAGAAATTGGAAGATTATCTGCCTCAAAAAAGGAAAAGCTTGAAAATTTTGAAAGTATAGATTGTCGGATCGTATTACTTTCAGTTTACTCCCACCTGTTCTGTTGAGTAGTTCTGTTGACAGAACTACTGGGACTTTTTTTACCATTAGTTTTGTTCACAAAACAATTGGGAATACAATTCTCACTTGTTCTGTTGAGTAATTCTGTTGACAATACTAACTGTTCGGTAGGTTAAGGGTTATTTTTTTTTTACTAGATAAAAGTCAGGTGTAAAGCATAGTCTTTTAAGTCATAGAACTAATGGTAAAAAAAGTCCCAGTAGTTCTGTCAACAGAACTACTCAACAGAACAGGTGGGAGTAAACGTTACTTTCAAGGACTGCATGTAGAGTATTTTTTAAAATTTGGGGCAATAAACCAAACCATGGTTTATTTTTATTCTTAGTTTAAGCTTGGTCTTCTAATCCCTATCTATCTATATATATCTACAATTTTACCATCAGTAATTTAATACTTATGCCCGCACTTCTTAGGCATAATTCTGCGATCGGTACGAAACGGTACGAAAAGAACAACCTCACAAATATCAGAACTAACTTACTAAAATTACACAAATGCATGACAGTGTGCACCGCGCTGAACACCACGATCAGCAGCCCGGTGACCTTGTGCAGGTAGATGTGATGGTCCAGCGGCAGGACCGACCCCAGCCCTCGCACGCGGAGGTGCGTGATGCAGTGCCGCAGCATCAGCACCAGGATCCAGGCGCAGTTGAAGTTCAGGCATTGACCTGGGGTTATGGAGGTGATGTAGTTATGACCTTTTAAAACTAAAATTAATAGTATAATTAGGATTAAAGAGAACTAGTAGAACGCTTTGTGTCCGATCCCGTAGGAATTTCGGGATAAAAATTGGATTGGTAATTTCTGAGATTAGCGCATTCAAACACTGTTCTACTACTAGACTAGCTGTTCCGCGCGGTCTTTCCACCTGCGATCTAATAAATGACAGTAGACAATCAATAACATAGTAGATCGCGCTTACGGTATTTTATCACATTTAATGGGGACTCCTCCAAACATTTTGCTGTTCAGAAAAAATCTTCCCCTTTATAAATTAAGTATATCTTTTGATATACCTACTCAGAATACTCACCACATCCTCTAGCCACAATCACAAATCCGTTATGCTCCCTATATTCGATGCATCTGGTCACAAACAGGATCAGGTTGACGAGGAAGAAGACCACCATATACGAGATGAGGACGTAGTTGTTCCTGATGTAGGGCAGCGACAGTTGGTAGGGCTTCATCTTGTTGAGTCTTTGTAGGAAGCTGGTGGGTGCTGTGTCCACTTTGGGAGGAACTAGCCAGCGGTCTATGCTGTGGAGGCAAACAAAGAATCCAAACGTTGGAACTCCTATTGAATCATTATCATCAATTGGATGGATGGCCAATAGTGGCATAACTATCAGAGCGCTACCGTGCTTCGGAGGACACGTTAAATTGTCGACCCGGTTGTATCAATCGTCAAACCATGTTGGAGGCCTTTAGGCGGTCTAAAAACTCCAACACTAGGAACCTACCCGAACTTACGTTTATCATCATCAATTCATGTTTAGCACCATTTCGTACACTTACAAATCCTAGAAAATATTCTTTTACAAAAAAGAACTTGTGATATCCCGCAACTGCATAAAAGGACAAAAGCCTCTCATCTCGCTGAAGATATCAGTAAAGTGAGACAGTCAGACATAATCACTAGTCTTACTTCCTGCGCGTTATTGATCTCAAACCCGAGCCATGTTTGAAAAGGTGACATGTCTTGGTTCGACCCGAAAATTTATTGGGATACTTTTGTCACTTCAAATCTAACAATAAATACCTATGTACCCAAACTCCTTACCTAGTGGTAATATTCTCCAGTAACCCCCCATGATGGTCCAGCATCTCCCTGAAGGCTTCATAAGTGATGTTGCCCCTCCCCTCGGGGTCCGCGTCTTCAAACATGGCCGCCGTCAACTCCAACAGCTGAGATTCGCTGAATTGCATCCCATTCTCCTCCATACAAACTCGCATTACGTGTTGCAGTTCCCGGTGCTGGATGAGGCCGTCATCTGGTGGTGAAGATGGTTATATGTGAGGGCATTGGTGTAGAAGCTTTCGTAAAGCATAGGAATTTACAAAGGGTAATATCAATTGAGTCTTCATTTAAAAAAAGTCAGTAGAATTTTCGCTAGAAACAAAATGTTACCAAAATATTCTATCGAAATTGTGACTGGAATAATTCACAATTGATATCGATATAGCCTGTAATTGTTGCCACTAATCGCGATTTGGTTTAATTTTTGACGTTATTAGAACTTAATGTCCAACGATGTTACTTATGTACGCCGTCACTGAATCTCATGACTCATCTAAGCGAATTCACTAACTTTATGGCTAGTTAGCTGTCCAATACACTTACTATCCATATCATAGACTTTGAACAGGAACCGTATCTTGTCCTCAGGAGTGTGTCCCGCAAACAGATGATACGCGGCTATGAACTCCTGCAGGGATATGGCACCGCTGTTGTCCTCGTCGAAGAGTTGGAACACTCGCTCGGTGAAGAATGGCTGGGAAAAGGTTTGAAAAGTAAGTTAATTATTATTTAGTTGCCTTTGACATCAATGGATAACGTAGGAATAAATAAATAAAAAATTGGGACAGTGGGCAGTGATTGGAATTTTTTGCCAGCAGTAAGAAAGCATGAATAAGGCAAGTAAAACTTTGGGTTCAAAGATGTACATATAATATAACTCGCGAGCTACATCAACATCTGCAGTCAGTCTGCAATTCAAACTGGTACCTTTAAAGCTACAAGACAGGACTCTACACTCACATTTTTCGATTCCATTATCTTCCTGAACTGTTCCTTGGTGATCTCTTTCTGGTCTCCGACTGTCTTCTTGAAGAGTTCTTCCAGTCGATCCACGCTGGTCTTGTCAAAGCCGACTCGCGGTCTGAAAATGTATTGCAAATTGCTGTCAATTCCAACTTAGAAAAAGACGTCAGATGATTTTAATTATGTAGATATAGCACTTATAAGAAAATGCTCATGGTAAATCATCCAGGCTATTAGCGAGTCACACAAACATTAAGTTCACTCTCCGCCCGTGGCCTAGCGACAGCCGTTGAATAGCCATTATTTTTAAAGACTCAAAGACAGACTTGATTGAGTAGAACCAGTCAGTCCAAGTTTTGTAGGTTCGTAGATATACTGCCTAAAACAGACTTCACGTCGAAACAGTCAATATAGGAGCTAGTCTTATTCGTAGACTTTCAGGACTACAGTCTGCAATGGTCCTACCTGGCACTCGACACTGCCGATATAAACGCCATGACCTCGTCAGCGGTGGTGTACCCGTCACCATCTGTGTCTAGCACGCGGAACAGCTTGTTTATCACCTGGAAACATACAGGACCTATACTTTACCACTCATGGCATAGTTTGCCTTAGCCATCTATGTTCATTGCGATTGTTAAGCAACGTGCTCGATGGGATGGGTGGCCGATAGTGGCATTAGCGCTACTGTGCTTCGGAGGGCACTTCAAGTTCTTCAAGTTAGTCAGTGGTGTCCATCATAAGACCATATCGTACCTTTAGGCGGTGTAACAATTCCGACACCAGGCTTGGCCCCTAACCTTCTCGAACTTACTTAAAAAAAAGTTTTCTATGGGCTATAATATAAAACGGTTTGTCACTTTCTGACACACGCAATTTTCCGAAGAGCAAAAGAGACAAAACACTTTATAACAGTGCGTTTATTAATGAGGCGGTATGAGTGGAGGTACATACCACTTTATTCTTCAATATGAGTTGGAACGCGTCGAGGGTTATGAACCCGTTACCCCTCAGCACGTACGCGACGCTCTCCACTTGTTCCACGAAGTCTATTTGTTTGTCTTCACTGAAATAAGAGTTAAATATTTCATAATTTATAACTTAGATAATTGTGAATTAATGAATTAAGTAAAAAGGAAAACAAGAATTTGGCTGGACCGGTTTTGACGGGTTTTTGACTTGTACCTGATGTAATAAGGAGTAACTTAGGTCAAAGGGTGTGCAGTTTATTAGGCTACTTTTATTTTAGAAAAAAAATCAAAATTACTTGCGGACGAAGTTGTAGGCACAGCTAGTAAGAAATAAGTTTGTTAACATTATTCTAATGGCCGAATTCGGTTCAGAATTTTTCAACGAATAATTTTAGTTGTTAAATTATAATATTTTAATATGAATACTCACGTTAATCTCTGTTTCAAGAACTCGAACCAATCCTCCTGAACTAAATATTCTTTATTATCCACATCAAACAATCTGTATATCCTTTCCAATAAGTCCTGCAACAAAACAACACATAAATAATTAAAATGTACCCTCAGTAGAAATGTTAAAACGCCTTAACAAAATCTTATAGCAAGACGTTGCTTGCGATTAATTTTAATTCAGGCGTTATTAAAATATTAGGCGTATATGTTTCTTTGCAGACTTTTTTGTACTATTGACCGTTCAGTAGAATAAAACTATATTAAAATATTACATCAAGATTATTTTTGAAATTCGCTAATTTTTGAACCAGTCAGATTTGAAAATAATATTCGACTAAATGCCACATTCAAGCCAAAAGAAAGGTTATAGGCAACTTTTCTTCCTAAAATAACGGATAAATTGCGATTAAAACCTTGTATGGAACTACTACTGACTAATTATACAGATACTCGTATTCATCAACTTTTGCAGTCGACTGCACATTCATACAAGTATGTAAATCCATAAACCGAAGACAGGTACAGGCTTTAATACATATCGCTTAGCATATCTAGCGCATATCATAGCTCATTACCATACGAATATCTTGACCAATCAATGTTGTTCAGAGATTAGTTTCAAACTAACACGAGTCGCTATTACGTGTCGGCCTCATATAAATTAATTGCTATTACCATAATCTGGCATGAGGTTACGTAATAAGTGATTTTACTGAATGGGACATGGAGTTTAGTCGTTATTAAAAAGTAAAACGATTAAAGTATTACCGCTTTATTCATAAACTAGCAGCGCCCCGCGGTTTTACCCGCGTTGTGTCCATTCCTGTGGGAATTTCGAGATGAAAAATAGCCTATGTTACTCGTGGATAATGTAGCTTTCGAATGGTGAAAGAATTTTTAAAAACGGTCCAATAGTTTTTAAGCCTATTCATTACAAAGAAACAAAGTTTTCCTCTTTATAATATTAGTGTAGAAAAATGGCACTAAATTAATTCCTAGTTGATACTAAGCTTATAAAAACGCGTTTACAATATTTAGACAAGCGTAGTCTTCTTCAGAGTAACTATTAACACATTCAGTGTAACTATTAACACGTTGCGAGGCGTCACGTCACGTCTATCACATTAAACTAATCTCGGATTAAACTAAAGGGCGTGAGAACGTTAATAAGGTCATCAAAATATTTGAATTGAGTAGACTATCTGTAATATACAGACGGAAAATAAAACGTATAAAAATAAGTTGTTGGTACGATAAAGGTTCTTAGTAAATTATACGAGTATACCTCTCTCTCTCTCTTCCTGACTATGTGTCCCACATGGTGGTGGGGTCAGCCTAATAAAATATATACCGATATAAAAAAAAATGTGAATGGGTGAAATGGACTAAGAGCCCGTGAACCCCAGACCTTCGTTATTTTATAAAAGCTGAAAGTTTGTCAGCGCATGCTCCCAACACAGGTAAGAACGATGGACAATTATGAAGTTTGGGTTACAGTGGCTTTGGCAGGTAAACGGTACTAAAGGTGTGTAAAATACCGATCAAGTTCATCAAATAATAAAGTGTGATTTGTGTGACATGACATATGTCATTTGAAAGCTATTGAAGAGTTGTACAAGTCACCCTTTGACGGTGATATCGAAATCGACGGCCAACTTGGTGTTTTCGACCATTGAAGATTGGAGTTGACCTATGCTCTGGACGCTGATCCTAATGCTCAACAGTGACATGACCTATGTTATTTGAAAGTTCTTGACAAGTTGTACAAGTCACCCTTTGACGGTGATATCGAAATCGACGGCCAACTTGGTGTTTTCGACCATTGAAGATTGGAGTTGACCTATGGCTATGGACGGTGATCCTAATGCTCAACAGTGACATGACCTATGTCATTTGAAAGCTCTTGACAAGTTGTACAAGTCACCCTTTGACGGTGATATCGAAATCGACGGCCAACTTGGTGTTTTCGACCATTGACCTTTAGTACCGTTTTCCTGCCAAAGCCACTGTAACCCAAACTTCATAATAGTCCATCGTTCTTACCTGTGTTGGGAGCATGCGCTGACAAACTTTCAGCTTTTATAAAATGACGAAGGTCTGGGGTTCACGGGCTCTAGGTCTATAAGTTTGTTCTGAGTAATGTTTGCTGAATTTTGATACTATATTACTAAACTAGCTGTGCCCCGCAATTTCACCCGCAACGCACACGTTCCCGTGGACATTTTGGGATTTTTATTACTCTAAATGATTCTTACCATACGCATAAAAAGACGGCTAAATATTTAGTGAAAGTTTAATACAACACACGATACATTAAACTTCGTCTATCCATTTTCACCAATTCTATCAAAAATAGTACAGCAATACATTAAAGGTACTGTACTCAAAGGGCCGGATGCCCACCGGATGGTGTCAAAACTATGGGCTGTATCCGGATACAGCCCATAGTTTTGTCACCATCCGGTGTTCGGCTGATTTTGACGCCGACTAGATTGAGATCAGTCGGTAAATACTTACGGTTGGTTTGATCTGGACCCGTTTGAAAGGAAATGTGGTATAAAGATATGATATAAGATTCATTCATTTCGAGTAGGCTGATAGTAAAAAGATATCTATACTACATATTACTCGTATAATCACTACATAGTATAAAACAAAGTCGCTATTTTTGTCTGTATGCTTAAATCTTTAAAATTACGCAACGGATTTTGATGCGGTTTTTTGTAATAGGTAAGGTGATTCAAGAGGAAGGTTTTTATGTAAAAAAATTCCCGAAATTCCCACGGGAACAGGCACAACGCGGGTAAAACCGCGGGGCGCAGCTAGTTAAGCCTATATTTTAATGAAGAGTTTGCTTGTTGTTTTGTGTTTTAAGTTTGTTTGTTCGTTTGTATGTTCGGGCTATGCTCGGGGCTATGCTATGACCACCGGTAGGATTCAAATAATTATTTTTGAAATGGATATCCACATTCAATGGAACGGCAAAAGACTATTTTTCATCCCAAAATTCCCACGGGAGCGGGCATTACGCAGGTAAACCGCAGGGCGCTGCTAGTTAGTATAGAAAGATGACAAAATGTACATAAATTGAGGCACCCTATCCTATATTACGGAACCCTCCACTGCCGAGTATGTTCACAACGCACATACCAATTTTTTCCATAAATAAATGGGATATGATAGACATATCCCTTTCCGCTGTACTTTTTGCTCATTACACGAGATATTTTAATCAGTAGGTACGTGTTGACTGTTATCAGAGGCTTGATATCAAGCTGTTTAGCCTTATGTGTGGCGACTGCATTCTAGTCACACCCTTAATAACTGCACTAGCTTTTAATATTGGCTTCGTGCGGAATTTTTCACCCCTTGTAACTAAACTCAACTTCCATTCTAATTTGGCATCCTAATAAGAAAATAGTTTTAGGACAATTGAACCGAGACAGGTGAAATAACTACTAAAACTCATAACCGTGCATATTTCATTCAAAGCGTAGATCTCTCGATACGATACTGTGAAGTTCACAGATGATCGCGATTAGGAGCGCTGGTTCACAGTGTGAACCAGCGCTCCTAATCGCGATCATTTGATACCACCGGTGGTATCTGCGATGGTGTCACAATAACTCACAACACTACCAACACTAATAGTGAACTTGCTCTATATTTTAGTGGTGTGCAGACGAGCGGGTAAAATGACGTTAATGCGGTTTTCGGTAAAAAGTAGTCTGTAATGTCCTATTGGAGACCCGAAGGCTACGTTCACTGAAGATATCAGAACATTGAAGAGATTTATAAAACAGTAATCACCATGCTTACCTACTGCGGTTAGTAATCCCAAACCTGAGCCATGTTTAAAAACAAATTAGATTCTAAACTTTTTCTTAAATCCTCTATACTTTTTTCTAATTTTAGAGCTGGGCTAGTCAAGAGACCAATTAATCTTTCCATTTCAGTCTGTCATATTGACCCATTTATAAAAACATCTTCTTTCGTCTTACGGGATACCTACATTTGATTCACGTTACCTCAGCGTTTTAAGTTGAACATTACCGCCGGTCTGCCACGCCCGCACAATAAACAATACATAATCTTTGACTCACGAAGTTCGCATTAGACATAGACGTGCGACAATCATAGTTACGTAACGATCTAGATCGCGAACTGAAACCACTTCAAGGTGTCACCTCGCGTTGGATTAGGTAGATACAGTCCTTGACATTTGATGCAGGGATGGTTTAAGCTTTTTTATATAAAAAACAACATCAAATATGTATCTACACTACAAGATATACTCAGTATAGAATGGTTTTTCAAAACGGCCAGTATGGGCGATTCTGAAACTAAAATAGATACGAAGATCTTTTCTTAGCCTTTTCTTTTCTGTCACGGATTAAAGATATGTGTAAAAAAATATGAAGCCGTTGGATTATGGTAACCTTCTGAATATGTACAATGACAAACAAAGGTTCGACTTGAGTGTGATTTAGTCTTCACTAGCAGCGCCCCGCGGTTTTACCCGCGTTCTGCCAGTCCCGGTGGGAATTTCGGGAATTTTTATACATATAAACCTTTCTCTTGAATCACTCTATCTATTTAAAAAAACCGCGTCAAAATCCTTGCGTAGTTTTAATGAGCTAAGCATACATAGGGACAGACAGACAGCGGAAAGCGACATTGTTTTATACTATTTAGTGATATTGTGAGTTCTTTATGCCCATGTAAGTAAGTTCGAGTACAGATGTAGTGAATAATCCTTTCCTTTCGTATTTTCTCGGAAATGTTCGTTTTTGTCTTACTACTTCACTCGCACTCAGTACCCATCGAGACAACGTCAAACGGGCAGTTTGAAATTTGACATTGATAAATAAAGTATGCGATTTATTTGATACCTACACATAATTTAATAATACAGTAATTCATAGACACATCGGCACCATTCGGGTGTTATCGTTGTTCCGAGTTTTGCCGATAGGAAAGGATTATTCACTACATCTGTAGGTTAGTGGCCAATCCTAGTGTCGGAGACGTTAGATCACCGAAAAGGCTCTAACATGGTCTAACAATGGAACAGCCGGGACCAATAACTTAACGTGCTCTCCGAAGGACGTTAGTGCTCAGATAGAAATGCCACTAGTGTTGTACTCAATGATTGAGTAATTGTCCAGCTCAACAGTTCTAGAACTAATCTAATCATTAACTGCTAGTTCGAAAGTTCACACCTAATCCATCACTCGTAAGATCGTGTCAAACGCCTGTATTGTTTTGATTTGAATCTTACAATACATCTGATTGTATTCGTGATTGATTGATTTACGAAATGTTATTTAGTAACGAATTGTTTGAGACTAGCTGACGCCGTCGTACCGCATCGGATTATGTTTTGATTGAAAACTGAGGAAATGTCTGTCTCTCTGTGTCTCAGTGAGAAAGAATACGAGATATTTAGGTGGTGCTATGGTTTAAGCGACGGCGACAGTGGACTAAAAAATCGAATAAATATTATCTATTGTGTTGGTATTCTATTGGGTTGTTTCAAACTACATTTCAAACGCTATGGTAACATACTTTAGTTAAAAGTTTACATTTTTTTACGCTGTTAAATCACTACATATTATAAAACAGTCCCCGACCGCGTCTGTCTCGAAACTGAAATACTACTGCTCGGATTTTGACGCGGTTGTAACAAGTACTTATTACATCAGAACTCCCTTAAGGAATCAAACGTAGCTTAACAACGAATAACAATAATAAATCAACCCATTTGTCACTGCATGTCGTAATGACCGAATGAATGAATGATTGATTGAACGAAAGTTGTTACCGAACATCTATTATGTTCGGTCGGCATTGTGAATGAAACAGGTTTGTAAAATATTTTATTTTGAAACGGAAGGAAATAAACGTTTTCTAATGATTTGTTAAGAGTTTCTAAAGGGATACTAGCGTGTATTCTTTAGGTTAAGTTGAGAAACATGTCATGTTTTAATACACGTTATATTTTTTGAAACGTTTCGCTCTTTTATTACCTACCTTCCTGTTGAATGTGGTTATTTATTACAAAAAATATTATTCAAATCGAATCGGTAGTTTTAAAGATTAGCACGTTCAAACAAACACAAAAACCAGAAATCAACTTCTTCAGTTTTATTAGCATAGACATACCTATATAGATTTTTTTGAATAAGTAACTTCTCTCAGTATAACAGACTAGCAGCGCCCCGCGGTTTTACCCGCGTTGTGCCCGTTCCCATGGTAATTTCGGGATGAAAAATAGCCTATATTACTCGTGGATAATGTAGCTTTCGAATGGTGAAAGATTTTTAAAAACGGTCCAGTAGTTTTTGGGCCTATTAATTACAACCAAACAAACAAAGTTTCCTCTTTATAATACATATAAGTGTAGATTTGTATAGATGAGACTCAAAAATGAAATTCCAATATTAAACCTATTTTATCTTGGTGCTTAACTACAAAGCAAGTTGATTGAGTTGCCAAGATATATTTATGACCTAAGTTGAGCACTAACCGGACACACGCATCAATTACCTAAGACCTAGGTGCACTAACGAGCTAGGTAATAAACTACAGGTTTAGCTTTCAAAGTGATATAGGCTTTATGTTCAAGATAGGTACCTACATGTGGGTATAGATATGTATGTAATGGTTTGCAGTAAAAATAACTATCTAGACTTTTTAACCAAGCGAAAATCGAATTCCCCTTGTATTAGATATTTGATTTTTCCTGTACCTGTGTGTAGTAGTATTAGCCTGTAATTTCCCACTGCTGGGCAAAGACTTCTCATCTCACTGATGATATCAGTACAGTGAACTTTCTCTACACATGTGTGTTTGTGTTATAATTTTTTGAAACGTTTAATCTATTTTGGCTTTAGTTTTGAGTACAACTTGATTTTGATTGAGATTATTCGTACTTATTAGCTACTTTGAACGCGAACGTCACAAGTACAATCAATCGCTAATTAGCTTTTGCTGGCTCACAGATAGTAAACTCGCTTATTCTAAATCACGACACTATTTTCTTAGTAAAATAATTAAAAGTCGATGTTATATTCTCATCCTATTTAACTAGTAGTTTCAATTAATTCCTCCCAACATATAAAAAAGGTTTATCATAAAAATCGAATTCTGTGATTGGTTAAAAATAACCTCAGCTGTCAAAGGTGACATTTTCCAGCCAATCACGTGGCTCTAAGTGAATGCAAGGACTTTATGAGATCACGGATACACACTCTAGTGAAGTCTGGTGAGGCTAGAGGGTACAAGCAACAAAGTTAGCGATCGGCCACTATGTAGTTTTGAGTGGATTTTGTAAAGATAGTATAACGAAAAATTGGATCGTAACAACGGAAAAGTAAAGTGTTAGCCTGTAATGTCCCACAGCTGGGCAAAGGCCTCTCATCTCACTGAAGATATCAGTACAGGGAGAAGGATTAGGCGTAATCACTACGCTTGCCAAATGTGGGTTGGTGATCTAAAACCCGAGCCATATTTGAAATTTTCGCTCGACCTATGAATTGAACTCGGGAGCTCAGTCTCGGCAGGCGAGTGCACATACCACTAGACTACCGAGGTGTGTCCAAGTTAGACGACATTAAAAAAATATTTAAATATGTTCTGCGTAATGTGTTCAATGCCACAGATAATCGAAAGTAGATCGATATAATCAATAGATTAATAGTTCGCCTCCGATATGACGGTCTAATGTAACACCTGTTCAATTAGGGTTCCGTGCGTGATAACGGATTATCCTACTAATATGTATTATAAATGCGAAAGTTTGTGAGGATGTATGTATGTATGTTAGTCTTACACGAAAAAACTACTAAACGGATTTGGATGAAACTTTACAGTAATACAGGTTATAGGTACTTCAGAATAACATGGGATACATTTTATCCCGAAATTCCCGCGGGAACGAGTACAACGCGGTTGAAACCGCGGGGTACGGCTAGTAAATTGATACTACCACCGTCAGGCGAGCTGAATCCATTCGTATCATCTTCATTATACTGATAAAATTGAAGCTCGAGACTTAGCCTGTATCAAGAGATCTTACAGAATATTACAGACCAAAAATTACAGGAATCCACAGGGTTAGTTTTAGAAAAGTGGTTTAATACTCGTAAGAGGTCCATCTTTTTCTTACTGTTTACTTTTAGGGCCGACACTGCGTTAAGCGTGCGCACGCCGCGGTTTCATACAAAAGTGAACAGCCGCGGGCGCCCGCGGCGTGCGCACGCCGCGTGAGCACGCCGCGTGTGGCTTCATACTAAAGTGACCCTCAGAAGCCTTATTTAAGCGGTTTTTACTTGCATTAACAGTACATACAGGCTCGCTACGCATAGTATGTTAACATGACTTGCATCCAACTAATGGTCCTAAGCGTTTCCAATGCAATACTTTTATTAATCTGTAACATTTATCTAAGTGAACATTCTTGACAATTATTTATACTTTATCTTTAAATCAGATTGGATCTACATCAAGATGCAAGCACTAACGACCATTCCTACAACTTATATTATTATTACTAATAACGCCCTGTGGTTTTTCCTGTTTTACATACTTTTTAAACTCACGTGATTTGCACTCTTTATATAATAACTTATGTATTAAAATACGTAGAAATAAATGTATATTAAAAATATTTCAACCCTGGTGTCGGAGTTTTTAGACCGCTTAAAGGCCTTCGACATGGTCTAACGATTGAAAAAACCGGGACCGACAATTTAAAGAGCTCTCCGAAGCACGGTAGCGCTCGGACAGAAATGCCACTATCAGCCACCCATCCGAGTAGGGGTCGAGCTGCACGTTACTTAACAATCGCAATGAACTAACATCGCTTAGTCTAACTACGCCATGACCGCTACTGGTAGTTATACTCTATTTCTTTTCGATTGGCACAAATTTGTGGACCAATGTCGTCAATTTTCCAGCCGAAGATGACTACTCCTGAAGAGGAAAAAGGTTTAGTGATTTTATTTCATTCTTACCCTATCTCTAAACCTTTTTCCTCTTCAGAAGCAATCGTCTTCGGCTGGATATTGACGACATTGGTCCACATTTTGTGCCAATCCAAAAAAAATAGATTATACAGAGATTGAAACGATATACCAAACAAACAAAAAAACACGCCCCTCTTTGACCGATCATTGTAGCTATTAATTTTAATTACCTACAGAACCCGTTCCGTTTTATATTCACTTGGTTTATACGTGATACGTTTTTATTAATACTTTTTATTTCTTAATTAGCGATTTGTTGAATGTATATAATAGTTGCTGATGGATGTGTTAATATGTAATAAGTAATTAATATTATTTCTTTGCGGTTTACTTACGTTAGTTTATTTCGACAGACTTTTATAGAATACTAGCAGCGCCCCGCGGTTTTAACCACATTGTACCCGGTCCCGTGGGAATTACGGGATAAAATGTATTCCATGTGTTATTCTGATGTATAACTTATATAACTTAAGTTTCATCCAAATCTGTAAATTAGTTTTTTTTGAAAAAGTAACAACATAAATACATATGTACATACATCCATACTCACAAACTTTCACATTTATAATACATAACGGGGGCTATTAGAATTACTATTTTTAAAACTATGATCAGCTCTTACGCTATAATTTTGAATTTGAAAAAAAAATTCAAACAAATTGACAAGCGTCCTTTTTTCAAGTCGGTTAAAAATCGCTTGTCGCTTTCGCTCGCTTGCACCTGTTCTAGACTTTACAATATTAAAATTATCTATGATTAACTGCATGAAACCATAATCAAATAATATGTTTAGGTCACCTAAGCACTAGACATTGAATTATAGGTTCCGATTGACCTCTAGATCACCTTAGTGCTCATATGTGGACCTATTAATAACAATGTCGATTGCTTGTAAGTGCTAGGTAGAGTGGGTAAATTGTGTTGAAACGCTTTTACTTATGTACATTATAGGTAGATTGGCAGTGCTTGCTATTTACCTGCGTTTTACTTGTGTGAATTAATTTTCAAAGATCTTATTATATTTCAGTTATTATTTATAGCGGTTATTTATAACAGTACCTAGATAGTATGTCCCGGTTTATTAACTAACCAACAGCTGAATTTTATTAAAATCTATTCAACTTTATATTACTGTTGCCCAACAGTGGGTGTTGGGCAAAGGCTTTTCATCTCACCGAAGATATCAGTACAGTTAGGAGTACTTTGTGTGTAGTAGTACAAAAAACAAAAGCAATAAAAGGTGCGACACTTGACACTTGACGTCACGACATTTCGAAATAAACATTCATAGGATCTTCATAGGTCGAAAAAAGCAAAATAACTATGCAATGCACAAAAAAATATTCAATTTAAAACCTCTATTTTGTAAGTCGGCTAATAAGGTACTCATCAATTTCCATAACTTATTCCGATAAAACTTATTCCAATCACAACTTAAGAGCCATTACTTGTCAATAACTCATTTTCAAAATGCGCTATCGAATCTATTAATCTTCAATCTTACAAAAATAGTCTTCATTTAAAGCAAAGGCAACATAATTCAATTTTAATTGTGTTTTGTCTCGTTCTGACTTATGAAGTGGGAAGGAGATGAATGATTTATGAATGAATGTATGAAAGATACGCTGTTTGATCTACGATATCTTTGTTTGGTGTTTGAGTGTTATCTAGACTTCTAGATTAGACGAAGCTATCTTTAGTTAGGTTAGGGTTAAGAAGCTTAAGATATACATAGTTCTTAAAACAAATGAATGCGACTGAAAAATCGGCAGGTAATTAAAATAACTAGGGTAAATAAATTAGAACTTGGGGAGACCTAGGCAGTATTGAGACTGTTTTTTATATAAATAAATAAATAAATAAATATACCCGGACAAATTCACCCACGGTTAATTAGACCCAAAGTAAGCTCTAAGCTTGTAATATAGAATCTAACTAACTGATACTACTACTTATACATACACAAATACTATGGATGGATGGCTTTTAAAAAACCAAAGTTTAATTTATTAAAATTAATTTATGAATGATTCTCTTGTATGGAGTTTTGTTTTATGTATGAAGTGTTCGGATAGCTTGCGTTGATGAACATGTAGGGAGCAAATATTTAGAGCGATGTCTTTTCACTGTACTTAATATGGTGTGAATTAAATCGCAATTTTCAAATTGGGAATAAGACTATTAACATAATCTTGGATCGTTAAATCTCTGTATCTTATATGGCGTAATTAAAAAATATTTCTATTTGTTGATCTAGATAGATTGATCACCATCTTAATATTTTTTATGCCTCGGAGGTGTAGTGGCATGTCAACTTGCCTGCCAAGTTCAAATCCCAGGTTATTGAACCATATATTTTTCATTTTAGTTTTAGAGCATGGCTCGGGTTTCAAATCATTAACTCTTCGCGTTGCATTGGGACATTTAATGATACTGTTTTAACTCTGATACCAGGATTGGTCAGGTTGACCATCCACTCGATGAAGAAGAAGATGATACTGTTACCGTTAGCCCGTATTTCTAGTACCTTTGTCCCACTGTTGGGCAAAAGCCTCCCCCAAATTCCCGCCAATCTTCTAAATTTTGTGCCACCAATTGTCACTCGCTCTTGTAGGCGTCCAGTTCGTTCCCGTTCGTTCGTTGTTATTTCATAATAGTACTTTTTTAATAACAATATATCAACAAAAATAGGGTTGTGTACATTTGCACAAAAGAATACCACCCCTTCAGGTGATAACCAACAACATTGCCCGCAACAAAAATATGTAACACGCACACATAACACTACATACAGCGTCGTACGTGCCAGTGTTGCCAATACCTCGCGTTATTTATTGACCCAGTACACAGGGTTGACAACTCACCATTTTCCAATCTACTAATAAACATGACAAGAAAATTGCACAGAAGTCAACTAGATGTAATTATGATGGCAATTTATTTTGACGTCTTAATACTTTAACTATTTGCGTGTGTTTATTGATATGAGATGTATGGCGATGGTTGGTATTAGATTTTTTTTTACTGTGGAGGGAAATTAAAATCGTTTGTTTTTTGTTTTTACCGGCTTGGAAAAAGGAGGATAATTTTTAATTCGATCGTAAATATGTTTTTTTACGAAGTCTATTTTACGTAGTCTGTCAGATTTAACTGAAGAGTGAAAGCACTAAAAGCAGAGTATCTGCGGTAGCTTTTTTGTCTGCTGAAACTTATATAGCTAACGGAAAAAGCCTAGTCGTAATCATGGTAGTGTGATTATAGTAGGGGAAGAGTAACGACGAATGGCGGCTTTTTTGGTTTTAAAACTAAAGATGTCAATTTTTTCAACTTTCGAAACATGTTCCTTTTTCAATTAATCATTTTCACCGCTATCATAACGTGATACCCCGTAAACAATAAGTTTGTCACAAAAACTAAAAAAGTGCTCATTTTTCTCCGCGCAAGCCCTAATCACTAAGATAGAATCTGGCAGGCGTCGCGCTACTTTTATCGAGCGCCGAGCGTGCCTCGTGGTCGACGGGAAGCCGTAATTAGTGCCATTTTAGTCGCGCCACAAAAACCACCCGGCCCATGTTTATGGACCAGTAATTGGCTCATTTTTTTTTTGAGAAAATCTAGAAGCCGACCGCCTACTACGAGCTAATGATGATGCTTTTAATTAGGGCTGCTTAATTAGTACCTGAACAGTGAAAATATGTAGAAGTTTTTTTTAAGTAGTGGTTCCTTTACAAAAAGATGGTAGGATGGAAAATGCCTGTTGATGACCAAGGTGTGGTAATTTTTTATCAATATAGAACAATTAACTATTTTATTTAAACAAAAACATTTAAAAAAAATTGAACTATATGCCGGCTTGTTGACGTCACAGAAGGCGACATGGCATGATGTAATAAATACTGTGAGTTGATTTGGTGGAATATTTAAATTTTGAGTTTTCCGTCAACGAGTCACCAATCAACACACAGTATTTATCATATGATGTCTTGTCGCCGTCTGTCACGTTCCTTGTGCTAGGCAAGCAGGAAAGGTTGGCTATCGTAAAATACGTTCATTAAAATTTCACATTTTTTACGCTGTAAAATACAAAGCCTTTTGTCCTAACCTAAATGACAGTCTGTTTAAAGTTATTCGGGCTGCCAGTAGAAAACCACGGTTACATCTGACATATTGTGTTATTTTTTAACATTTACTGGGGTGTGAACGTAAGCTGTTACGCTCCTCCATAAATCATCTGTTTCAGAAATCTATTTTTATTTTATTTTTAAATTTTTCTTGCAAATGTTTTTCATTACATCTACGATAGCATGACAATGATGTTATTATTACAAACTCATACATTTTGATAGCAGCGAAGCTTTACCACTACATAACTTTTCTCCAAGCCTACTTTGTAAAACGCACTGAAAGCTCAACCATCTTCGAACTAAAAACCAGCTAAACTATTGTAGATCTAAAAACAGCGCAGAAATTCCTCACAGCATGAAGATATGGTTTAACTATGGTAATCACACCCGTAAAAGGCAACAAATAAAGACTTGCATGCATAAATAATAGTGGAAAATGCATGTAATTGCTTATATTCACCGTGTCGAGAGTCCAGTTGGCATAATTACCCTGTCTATACTATTATAGGTCTGTGGCTGTTTTTTTGGTGTATGTCTCACTTGTTGATAAACATAAGATGGTGCCACAGTTTTAGCAATAGTGATTAGAGATTTTTTTGGAAAAAGGCATATAGTGGCTCGTACTCAGAGACGTCAAATGCTTTCTTAGTAGAGATTTTTTCCGTGCTTCGGAGGGCATGTCGGAGGCCTTCAGGTGGTCTAAAAACTCCGACTCCAGGGTTGGCCAGTGACTTATTCGAAAAGTAAGTAAGTAAAGATTTAATGAGTGATTTGGCTACCAATAACAAAAAGAAATATTCAAATCGGACAGGTATTTTTAGGGTTCCGTAGCCAAATGGCAAAAACGGAACCCTTATAGATTCGTCATGTCTGTCTGTCTGTCTGTCCGTCCGTCTGTCCGTCTGTCCGTCTGTCTGTCCGTATGTCACAGCCTTTTTTCTCCGAAACTATAAGAGCTATGTTGTTGAAACTTAGTGTGTAGATGTATTCTGTGAACCGCATTAATATTTTCACACTAAAATAGAAAAAAAATAAAATTTTAGGGGGGTCTCCCATACATAGAAATGAAAAAAATATTTTTTTTTTTCATCAAACCCATACGTGTGGGGTATCTATGGGTAGGTCTTCAAAAATGGTATTGAGGTTTCTAATATCATTTTTTTCTAAACTGAATAGTTTGCGCGAGAGACTCTTCCAAAGTGGTAAAATGTGTGTCCCCCCCCCTGTAACTTCTAAAATAAGAGAATGATAAAACTAAAAAAAATATATGATGTACATAACAATGTAATCTAACACCGAAAATTGGTTTGAACGAGGTCTAGTTAGTAGTTTTTTTTTTACGACATAAATCGTAAACCGCAAAAAAATACTGATTATTCATTCAATAACTCAAATGTAAATAAAAAAACATTTATTTCAAGAACTTCTTTATTATGTTACTCGCTGCTACGGAACCCTTCATGGGCGAGTCCGACTCGCACTTGGCCGCTTTTTTTAAGATTAGCTCGAACATACAAACAAACTTCCAAATTTTACCTCTTTATATATAGTATAGATAAAAGCAGGTGGCGTTAAACGGGATATGAGTAAATTCACCAGATTTTAAATTAATTTTAATAACGTGTCATTCAAAATGGATGTAAACATCAAAGTTACATTTTTAACCGCTCAATACTAGTTAAACATAACTCATTTCAGAGTTATTCGAATATCGTTTACCTGTCAAAACATATCGATTATAATCTCCATACCGAGTGATATAATTACCGCACTGCGCTCAGCGAACTATGACTGATTATATATCGATTAGACGCTTGAGGCGTATCGATTTTATTGATACAATCGCACCGTGTAACCTCCCGTGTAACGCAAGAACTGAGTTTGGGACTTTGTCGCAGTAATGTTGGTGTGTTTAGTGTTTTCGTTGCGGTGTTTTGTAAGCTTTTTTATTGGGACATGGTAACTGTGCTGTCTGCAACGTTGATGGTCAACCATTTTTTGAACATAGAATTTTGATTGATTTTTTTCTCAGTTTCTCAATTTGTGTTTTTTTATATGTTAGTTGTATATCTCATATCTCCTCAATAATCCGAATACAAAAACATTTTAATCAAAAGTTCTGTAACCGATATTTCCTTCATTTAACCAATTAAAAAAATGCGGTATACTCATAGAAATCTAGGTAATAAAGTCGATTCCGCTGCAAAAAATATCTTTTAAAAGATTTACATACACGATTCTAAGTATACTGTAAATATTTTTTTTTACAATCATACTTTATACAAAACCAATATCTAAAATTGGTCTTAAACTAATTGTGTCGAAAGTACAACAAGTCTATTACCACGGTCGATTAAGAAAGATAAAAAGGGCTGGTCTTTATTACTGTAAAGTAGAAAGCAGTAATTATGCGTGCGCACGGTAATATACGTACATAAATTGATAGTTAATGAACATATGAATATAAACGGTAATATATGTTCGTTAATTGATAGTTGCAGGTGGTAATACCATTTAGTTCTACGCACTTGGTTGGAATAATTCTATAGATAGAAAATGCGTTTACCCCACTTAGAGGAATAGATAATATGTTTTATACTATAATCAATGCGTAGAAGTAAATATTCATTCGTTCAAGTAGGTTAGTAGTCGGAGTTTTTGGAACGAAGTTCTTTATCGCGCGTTGCGAAAGGGGGCTAGATGGAAAAAATGGTAACGACATTTTTTAGGCCAGAAAGGGACAGACAGAGAAACTTGCGCACGCCAGAGAGAGACAGACACTGAAACATGCGCGCCGCGCATGTTTCTCTGTCTGTCTCTCTCTGGCGTGCACATGTTTCTCTGTCTGTCTCTCTCTCTCTCTTATAGAAAACAAGCTAGATATTTTCGTTTCGTCTTTCTATTTCGCATTGAACAGTGTGGTGTCACGACGATTATTTTTGTTGATAATAAATAAACTTCGTTCCATCCGGGGGTCCCTTGACACCTCTCAAGTTTTTAGACCGTGTAAAGGCCTCCGACATCTTAACGTGCCCAATGTTTCTGATTGGAAGCTTTTCTGATGTGATAGAGATACTTACGTATAACTTATAGCCACTCTCCATTGGAGGCTTAAACGCCATAGAATAAGTACCTATCATTCACTTGATACCAATCAATCAAACTATAATTAAATACATAATAAAATACCTATAGGTCTGTAGTTAGGTCAAGCCTTCCTATTGGCTATAATAAAACAAATTCAACCAATCCCGTGTACGATATTTTTATTCATGACATAACATGTGACAATGTATGTACGCACGTGTGTTAGTATCTAGTGTAAGGTCATAAGCACTAGATCTCAATAAAGGTTATGAAAGTAGGTACAAGGAATGACTGTTTATAGGAGGGTGTAGTAGTTGGGCTGTTGCAATAAGTTGGTCAATAAATACGTTTACAATACATACAACAATACGAATTAATAAAACTAGCAGCGCCCCGCGGTTTTACCCGCGTTGTGCCCATTCCCGTAGGAATTTTGGGATGAAAAATAACCTTCCCGTTAAATGGCGCTTTCCATTACAAAAATAATTATTCGAATCAGATTGATAATTTCTGAGATTAGCGCATTCATATAAACTTCAGCTTCAGCTTTCAACATATGGAGTATCAGTGAGTTATATTCCATTATACAAGCTTAGAGCTTACTTGGGATCTAATTTACCGTGTGTGAATTCGTCCGGGTATATTTTATATTATTATAGACCACTAGCCGATTTCGAGATAAAATGTATCCCATGTGTAATTCTGACGATAACCTATATCCTAACTTAATATTATAAATGCGAAAGTAACTCTGTCTGTCTGTCTGTCTGTTACGCTTTCACGCCAAAACTACTGATCCGATTTTTATGAAATTTGGTACACAGTTAGAGCCTGAGAAAGGACATAGGCTACTTTTTATCCCCAAATTCCCGCGGGAACGGGTATAACGCGGGTAAAACCGCGGGGCGCGACTAGTAACCTATATATCCTATATTACTGTAAAGTTTCATCCAAATCCGTTCAGTAGTTTTTGCGAGAAAGAGCAACAAACATACATCTATACATCCATCCTGACAAACTTTCGCATTTATAATATTAGTAGGAAAGGATAGGAATTCATCACCTTTAGTCGATCCAATACTCCAGAGACCAGGGGTCAACAATAACCGACTCGAACTTATTTTTACTTACCGTATTTAATAAAATATGAAACGAATATTACATTGCATCCAACTGTCAGATATGTGGCCAACTACTACAGCCAACACACTTGCTAGACAGTTATTCGAGACAGATAAACCTATGTATATTAATTAGCTATAAGCCTCTAATATAACCTTTATCATTGGTACAGTTATACTCAGTATATTATCCTTTATGACGTAATCGCATTATTATAACTGAGCGTAGGTTGTATTATCAAAGTGTTGTAAACAGAGAAATGTCACAATTATACTTAGGATAACTTATTAGAAGTATACTTAGTTATACTTACTAGAAGTAAGTAATTTCGAGTATAAGTGGCCAACCCTGGTGCCGAAGTTTTTAGACCGCCTAAAGGCCTCCGACATGAAACAACTGGGACGATATTTTAACGTGCCCTCTAAAGCACGGTAGCGCTCAGATAGAAATATCGGCCACCCATCCAAGTAGGGGTCGAGCTGCCCGTTGCTGACCAATAGTAATGAGTTAACATCGCTAAGTTCTACTTTTAGATAACTTTTTATTACTACAGTTCTTTGTGTTTTGTGACAGTCAAATCTCATAACCGGTCAAAACAACTTTTGACTGCAAAATATTGGGTAGTTTTGTGTTGGTTAAAACAATATTTCTAACCTATCTAAGTGCATTTTGACTGTAACATTTAAAATTATGACCGGTTAATTAATTCAATCTCGTTTCTTTTAGTTTGGTACATAAATTCAACTTTGTAGAACAAAAGACATCAACGCGCACCATCGTATTTAGCGAGAATTGTATTAGTATGACAAGTGCCTGCGGTCTAAGCCGTATTGTGCCTGTTCCCAAGTGAATCGGGATGAAAAATGTCCTATAACTTACTTATTTAATGTGCCTATCGTACACAAAAATCAAATTTAAAATTCATTTGGTAGTTTTAGAGATGAGCGTGATCAAACCAATAAACTCTTTCCCTTTATTATTCCAGAAGTATCGAAAACTACTCAACGGATTTGGATTAAACTTTACAGTAATATAGGTTATGCATCAATGCATCAGAATAACACATGGGATATATATTATCTCGAAATTCCCACGGGAACAGGCACAGCGCGGGAAAAACCGCGGGGCGTGGCTAATTAAAAATAAAACTCACCTCATCTTGAAAAGTCCTGTGCAAAGACTCCTTGGTGTATCTCTGGTCTCCTTGTTTTAAAATGGCCGCGCATTGCTTCAACAACGTCAATCTCAGCTTCTCTTTCGCACTCTCCTCTTCCATAAAAGACATCCTATGGTTCCCATTGGTCAACGGAACTGGTAACAACTCGGAAATCTGAATTTTCGCAACACCTTTACCATTCGATTCTATATTCGAATTCTCGGTTGTCTCTTCTTCATTTTTAATGTCAGTGTTCCCGCCGTTTTTATTTTGACAGCTGTCATTGTTGACATTTATTTGTATTCCATTTTTAAGTTCTATGTTTGAATTGTTTTTGTCACTGGTTTTTAAATCACCATTTTTTGATGCCATGTTCGTTTTGTTTGTTTTAATCAGTTCATTATTTTATTTATTTTAATTAGTTTTGTTTCATTACTGGGTGTATACTGAAATTAAGTATATAATTTTATCACTAAAGACCCGCCTGCGTAACGCTTCAGTACAACATAATGTAAACTATATTTTTTAAGAGTCCAAAAATTTAAATAAATATGGCTGATTTTCGAGCCAAAGACAGTTTCTTCTATAGAGAAAAAAATAGTGAAGCCTCCACAATAAAAATGGAATGAAAATACTATTCTTATTATAAATCCCATAGGTTTCCTCTATAGAACAAATTGTCTTTGATTATAAAATTGGCCTTATTAGTTTACATTTAAAGACTGGTTAAAGAATTAGACCTATAGATAAATAAAATTGGCTTAACTTATTAATTAATTTAGATTCATGACTAATATTTACGTGTGGGACGGATTTTTTGTAAAAATGTAATCAATTTAAATAAATTGAGTAACAAGTTACAAAACATTATAATTACGTGTACAATGTCATGTTATCTGCAATAGCTTAAAATCTAATCATACGTGTATACGAGTATGTGGGAGTCATGATTATACATTTGGGTTCCGTACTTCATAAATATTTATTAGTATGTTCGTGTTTAATGTTAGTGCTTTAAGAGACATTGCAGGTTAATGCATTTTATTACAAGTTTTACGGTGACTTGCACAGTAAGAGCGTTTGTCCACCGCCGCCGGCACCGGACCGTCACCGGGAACGAGATTATTTCGGGCCGATTTTATTATGACGTGACGGCGATCGTTTGTCCACCGCGACCGATTTCGCCGGCTCAGTTTATTCCAGCTGGCATGCGTGGCAGTCGCGTTTTCGAAGAAATAAAGTGATGGCTAGGTTAAACCGGCGACAACTTCTTCTACAAATTTTGTACCTTCGAAGGCGCAGGAAATTCCCACAGGAACGGGCACAACGCGGGTAAAACCGCGGGGCGCTGCTAGTCTACTATACAATGCTATATAATGATAATTGATGACAGACAAAATAATAACTGAGCTCGTGTACGGTGCGACGGCGACGGCAGTGTGTGGACAAGTTCATATGTTTTGTATTGCCGGCACATCGGCCCATCAAAATCTCGGGCCCGTTTTAGCGGTCACGCCGATTTACTCGCAAATTCGGCGTCCGGGATGACGTCGCCCGGTGACGGATGTGCGGTGGACACGCGGCTAAAGCAAAACGCTCTAAATGTATCTACCGCTACTTCGGCGCCGTCATCTCGTTACCGGTGACGGTTCGGTGCCGGCGGCGGTGGACAAACGCTCTAACTCTTACTTGTATTTACCTAAACACATTTAAGAAACAAAAGGTCATACAAAAATGTATTTAATGTTGCACATCATAGAACACTATTTAAAACGAATGTTTTTCGAATTTGTTTTTTAATTTCATCAATATGTTAAGATAATTATTATATAATAAAATAGAATATGACATGTGGAACAGATAATTCAGTTTGAAATGTACTAGAATCTACACACAACATTTTAAATTTTCGGATGGTCATGCGAAAGAATATAAAGGTGTGTTTTCAGTAACGACTTCAGCTGCAGGCAGTAACTGCCGGCCGCAGTGTCGCCGCACCCGAAACTTCATAGAGACCAGTAGTGCTGCTTGCGGTCGCTACCGAAAACACACCTATAGGATTAACTCATATTCTTTCATAATCGCTTATTAACAGCACTTTAGCTATCAAATGGTTCGTCCCTTTCCGACATACGCTATTTGCCAAAGAGCGAAAGAAACAGGACACTTTAAAACACTGTTTAAGTTAAATATCGTGTATGAATAAGGCGGTAAGTGTCCAAGGATCTCTAAACTCAATAGAAATAATTTCAAAATGATCGTTTTAATGGTAATAAATTAAACGTTTATATGGTTTAGTGAAAGTGTTTGATTCCGTTCCCAATAGAATGAGAACGAGTTTTATGAATTACCGCGTTTATATTCTATTCGGTTTGGAAAGCTAAATTAACTAATTATTGTGTTTGAGCAATTTTTATTACCAATAAAATGGTGTTTATTTCGGTTTTAAGTTAGGTAACCACTTTACTTTGGATATGTTTAAATCTAATCGTATGTAATTAAACTACCAACACCATAGCTTGTATTAAAATTGACGGCTGAAGTCCGGAATTCGATTCGTGGGTCGAGCGAATCTTGTTTTCAATTTACTGTTCAGACAATATGGCTCACTCAGGTTTGAAAGCCTTAACCTGTACTGATTGCTGAATTGACAGGCCTTTGCTCAGCAATAGGATTGTGCTATCAGCAGTAAGATATGATATCATTTTTATCTCTCAAAGTACACCTCACGGTTGTGCTCGTTCCGGTGGGAATTTCGGGATGAAAAATAGCCTATAAAAGAATTATTCAAATCGGATTGACAGTTGCTTAGATTAGTGCCTTCAAACAATTAAAAAGAAACAAAAAAACTTCAGCTACATTCCATAAAATATTAACAGGTACAACGCAGGTAACACCGCGGGGCGCAGCTAGTACTCGTAACTTGATAATCTTAAGTTCATTGGAAGATGAAAACAGTATGAAGTTGAAAAGTTTGACTTTTGATCTAATATGGATCTGCATCTACTCATTAGTTTACATACAAAGATGTGACTATAAATATACACGTAATGTTATATGAGTCACCGCACAGCCACCTTGAAGCTGTTTCACTTTCAGCGTGTTATGATAAGGTCATTAGTAAATGGAAGGACTGAAAGATAATATGTGAGAGTCTAGATTGTTATTTAGTTGATTAGGACACACTTTTGAATACCTATAAACTATGTTCGTTACTAACCTAACCTACTTAAAATTATTTACTTGCATTACTCGTACCTATAGCCTGTACTGTATCTGTAGCGCATCATGACTTAATTCGGAGGGTACGTTAAATTGTCGGTCCCGGTTGTTACAATCGTTAGACCATGTCGGAGGCCTTTAGGCGGTCTAAAAAACTCCGACACCAGGGTTGACCTACTGGAACTTACTTTATGACTTAATTTGATATTACCCATTACGATTGTTAAGCAACGTGCTGTTCCTCCTACTTGGATGGGTGGCCGATACTGACAATTTTGTCTGAGCGCTACCGTGCTTCCGAAGGTACTTAGAACTGACGGTCCCAGTTGTTTCAATCGATAGACCATGTCGGAGGCCTTTGGGCGGTCTAAGAACTCCGACACCAGGGTTGGCCACTAACCTACTCGAACTTACTTCATTTACCGTTTTAAGACAGTCTAATAAAAACCAGACTCATTAATTTATACTGACTACTGTTGTAAGTATAAGCCTGTAATGTCCCACTGCTGGGCAAAGGCCTCTCATCTCACTGAAGATATCAGTACAGGGAGAAGGATTAGGCGTAATCACCACGCTTGCCTAATGCGGGTTGGTGATCTCAAACCCGAGCCATGTTTAAATTAATTGCGAAACCTAACTTAATTTTAATAACCATTTCAATTCAACCGTGAAAATATACATCTTTGATAATGTAACCCATTTATTTCGCTCATAATATTTAGCTGGCTTAATTCAATTTGCGTGCACATTATTACAAAAAAGTTCGTACTTTATTTAAATTAGCTAACACAGATTACTATTTATCTAACCGACTTCAAAATTAGATGAAACTAGCAGCGCCCCGCGGTTCTATCGGTGTTGTGCCCGTTCCCGTGGGAATTTCGGGAATTTTTTATACATATAAACCTTCCTCTTGAATCACTCTATCTATTCAAAAAACTGCGTCAAAATCAGTTGCGTAGTTTTAAAAATCTAAGCATACATAGGGACAGACAGACAGACAGCGGAAAGCGACTTTGTTTTACATACTATGTAGTCAAGTACAGATTAGTATAATAGAAGTATAGTGGTCCACCAATCACATCAAACGTAGCATAGCAACGTAGCATCTCGATCTAGTGGTAAGGTACCTTACACGGGAAATCCATAAAAATAGTTCAAAGACCTGATTGGTTATGGTCGACATAAATATCATTTATTATAGATATTGGCATAATATTATATTCTAGTTATGCAAATTAGAACATCTTCGCAGAGATAAAGCGTTATATGACTTATCTTGTTTATGATTATTACTTCCTTGTATTGTAAAGGTATTTAACGTTATTTCATTTGTTAAGGTGTAAAAAGGTATTGTTTTTTAAGAATAATATATTATATTAATAATATATTATACTAGCCGTGCCCCGCGGTGTTACCCGCGTTAGGCCCGTTGCCTTGTGAATTTCGGGATAAAATGTATACTATATGTTATTCTAATGTATAACCTATATTACTGTAAAGTTTCATCCAAATCCGTCTATTGGTTTTTGCGTGAAAGAGTAACAAACATACTTAACACCCATACATTCATCCTCACAAACTTTCGCAGTTGTAATATTAGTAGGGTTAATAGCGTAAGCCAACTTTTGTCTCAGAGATAATAGGACGATAGGTGCACATCATTTGACAATGCGTTGGCACAGTGGCAGTGAGAGCGCTTAGTATGTCGGGAGTTGCGGGTTCGATTCCCGCACAGTCAACAATATGTGAAGACATAGTTGTTGACGACGTCTGGGTGTCAATGATATATTCTTACAAAGTATTTGTGTATGTATATGTAGTATCAGTGAGTTAGATTACATAATATAAAGTATGTGTCTATGTATATGTAAGTATCAGTTAGTAAGATTCTATAATACAAGCTTAGAGCTTAGTATGGGTCTAATTAACCGTGTGTGAATTAGTCCGGGTGTATATAACATTCATATATCAAAAATGTATTATGGTCATGCATTTTGAAACCCAGCCGGTATATGTGCCGAAAAAGGAGAGTTACAAATTACAATAGCGAAGTTTCAATAACTACCCACTAGTACTCTTTAATACAAAGTTTACTACAATAATATTCAACTTATTTTAAGGGGATGCCATGGTCAGGGTAAACGTAAACAGCGACTAGAGATTATTTAAATAACTCTTTCCTTGGTCTTTGCAGCAGTCGGGTAAAAAAAAAGTTTTTGTTTCAAAAATATCACTAGACATTGCCATCGCTCACCGTGGTAACCCCTTATAATAATTGGGGTATTCTTTAAAGATACGATAGACGATATTATAATGATTCTTATATATTAATTTATTTATTAGATGCGAAACGAGGGCGGGTCGCTAGTTAATTAATATATTTTTTTAATTAATTTTTAAATTAATTGTTAAAATATTTTTTCATCTTTCTATTTTTCATATATTTTTTGTTCCTGTCTAGTTTAGTTACATTAAGATGTATGAGTTTGGTATTTTTTTAAAGTAACTATATATATTTTTTCTGTATTGTATAACGATATTTGTCAAGCAATCCGAATTACTCCATTAACAGTCTTATACATTTTTAAAAACAATAAATACCTCTTTGAAACCAAAAAACAAAACACAATCACACTCAAAATTTCACTGTCACTGCCACGGGATAGCCAACTCTATTCTACTGTAATAAGGTCCACGCGTTATTCAAGACACGTTAGTTCGTCCCCTGTGCGCAAGCGCAACTAAGGTGACAAGCTTTGTGGATCAAAAGCTTGTTAGGTAACGCGCTCATGTGAGGATTACAATTTGATTATTATGTAAAACTTATTTTGGATATTGATGTTGGAAGGATATCCTATTATCTGTAGTATTCTACTAATATTATAAATGCGAGAGTTTGTTAGGATGGATGTATGTATATTTGTTACTCTTTCACGCAAAAACTGCTGAACGGATTTGGATAAAACTTTACAAACATATAGGTTATACATTAGAATAGAACATGACATACATTTTATCCCAAAATTCCCGCGGGATCGGGTACAACGCGGGTAACACCGCCAGGCCTGGTTAGTAGATAGAATATTCTATCTAACTATATGAATTAGATAGTACTATTTCTACGATGTATCTAAAATATAGTACGATACATTTTATTATAAATGTATCCTACTATTTATAGTATCACTACATAGTATAAAACAAAGTCGCTATTTTTGTCTGTTTGTTTGTCTGTTTGTCTGTATGCTTATATCTTTAAAATTACGCAACGGATTTTGATGCGGTTTTTTGTAATAGGTAGAGTGATTCAAGAGGAAGGTTTTTATGTAAAAAAAATCCCGGAATTCCCACGGGAACGGGCACAACGCGGGTAATACCGCGGGGCGCTGCTAGTAGAAGATATAATATTCTTATTCTTAAATAAATTTAGTACTTATACTAGTCTAGATGTTCCACTGCTAAGCAAAAGTCTCTCATCTGACTGAAGATATCAGCACAGTGAGGCGTAATGGATTGACGGTTGTCGAATATAATTAAAGACGCATTTGTGTTCATATTAAGAGTAAACAAATATGATTCGTATCGTTTGAAAGTTTATTTTAGCCAAATGTTAAGTAAATTCAATCTATTTCTTTTGATGTGGTCTTGTAATGGCCGAATTTCCTAGACAAGACAAGAATTTCCTAGATTTTATAGAGGAAAAAGGCTTAGCGATTTCATTCTTCTTCTTATCGAGTGGATGGTCAACCTGACCAATCCTGATGTCAGAGTTATTGAGCCGCCAAAGGCCTCTGACATGGCTCATGTAACGACTACTATCCGTAGAAAGTAACCGGGACCGACGGGTTAACGTGCCCTCCGAAGCACGGAATCATCTTACTTTTCGGTCAATCAGGTGATTCAGCCTGCAATGCCCTAACCAAACTGAGGACAGTCTCACAAAGTGATTTTTGTGAGATATCCCCATCGGGAATCGAACCCGGAACCTCCGGATCGTGAGCTGAGCGCTCAAACCACTAGACCACGGAGGCTGTTAAAGGCGATTTCATTCACTTACTCTTACTGGATCACTAAACCTTTACTGCCTTATTCATGAAACTGAAACACTGTTAGTGAGTGTTTTGTCTCTTTTGCTCTTTGGAAAATAGCGTATGTCAGAAAGGGACAAACCATTTGATAGATAAAATGCTGCTAGTAAGCGTTTATGAATAAGGCCTTTATTTTGTACTAGCAGCGCCCCGCGGTTTTACCCGCCTTGTGTCCATTCCTGTGGGAATTTCGGGATGAAAAATAGCCTATGTTACTCGTGGATAATGTAGCTTTCGAATGGTGAAAGAATTTCTAAAAACGGTCGAGTAGTTTTTGAGCCTATTCATTACAACCAAACAAACAAAGTTTTCCTCTTTATAATATTAGTGTAGATAGAAATATTTTGTTTTCAGCTTTATTGGGTTACATTATACATATTTTATTCGCATGGATTGGAACAGTTTTGAAAGTTCAGAACCCCCTTTTAAAATCGGTTAACGGCGACAAGTTGTCTAAACTACCATTAAAAGTATCACAACATACGAATAAAAACCCTTTTTTGAATCGATTTTATTGTCTTACATAACTCGTAAATTCGAGTGGAAATAATTAAAACCGACTGCTTATTATTCCTTATCACCTTTTTTAGTTTCTGTTCGTAATCAATAAATGAAATTAACCCAATTTTTATGATTTACATTAACGAACAATGTGTATTTAATATGCATCATAAAATTCGTATTGTATCGATTTTTTAATTCGTTTTTAGGGTGAACGCGGACTGTATGTTGACTATGTACAGACTGTCTTAAGACAGACTTGATTTATTAAAGGGCAAGATACACATAGTGCGGATGCGGGTAGCGTGACGTTGTATTTAATGTATTTGTATGAAAGGTGTCACACATACCCGCATGTATGTATGTGTGTCTTGCACTTTAGATTTTTGAAGGTTGAAAACTAGAGATGGGACTTAGTTTTTTGAGTCCTACTAGCGAAAGTTTGTGAGGATGTATTTATGTTTATTACTCTTTCACAAATAAACTACTGAACAGATTTCGATGAAACTTTACAGTATTGGTTATGCATCAGAATAACACGAGGTTATCAAAGATAAGTTACTTTCGACTTGACTGTTGTGTGCGATCGGTTTGCATCCATTCTTTTAACACTTCCGTTGAGTGAGCTTACAAACTCATCATTATAATTTTGAGTAGGTCATCTTTGACTGCTGTAAGACTACCTTAGGGGCCATAGGAGCTATAGGGTATAAGGGTATAACGAAAGTGGCATTATTGATTTTTTTTACAAAGACTACTAATAAAATACTTTAGATTTCATTTCTTTTTGTCGCAATCACTTTTGCAGTACTCTGGCACTTTTACAATAATAGTATTAATTAAGAGCCTTATTTATTTTAATGAGTCTCATCAAAATCTGTCGAGCGCTCTTGACTTCATAATGACCGTTTGATTGGCGGCTGGTTGTTGATATGACTTGACTAATTGCCGCCTCTTGCGTCACTTGACATTTAAGTTTTTAAAGAGAATTTATTTTATCGTTAATTATTTGTTTATTTTTTAATCTAAGCTTAAATTATAAAGGGACTAATAGCCCATTCGGTTTTACCCACGTATTGACCATTCCTCTCAGAATTAAAATTAACATTAACATTATTTTTTTAAACCTCCTCACTGTACTGATATCTTCAGTGAGACGAGAGGCCTTTGCCCAACAGTGGGACATTACAGGCTAATACTTTTTTACTTTTATTATTTTTTATGTGGCATTATATGGTATTACTAGCAGCGCCCCGCGGTTTTACCCGCGTTGTGCCCGTTCCCCTGGGAATTTCGGGATAAAATGTAGCCTATAGCCTTCCTCGATAAATAGACTATCTAACAGTGAAAGAATTATTCAAATCGGTTCAGTAGTTTCTGAGATTAGCGCGTTTAAACAAACAAACAAACAAACAAACAAACAAACAAAACAAACTCTTCAGCTTTATAATATTAGTATAGATAAAGTGAAGTAAAATATTAGCACACTGCATCTCATCTCTTCATGTCACTGAAAATATCAATACAGTGAGGAGGATATACAAAATATTTCTTCAAATCGGATGAGAGTCAATTTTAAGGCGGTCAAACAAACTCTCCAGCATTATCACTACATAGTATAAAACAAAGTCTCTTTCCGCTGTCTGTCCCTATGTATGCTTAGATCTTTAAAACTACGCAACGGATTTCGATGCGGGTTTTTAAAATAGATAGAGTGATTCAAGAGGAAGGTTTATCTATATAAAAATTCTCGAAATTCTTACGGAAAGGGGCACAACGTAGGTAAAACCGTAGGCGCTGCTAGTATTAGTACAGAAGGACTTTCTCTAGAACCTTTTCAACCCGATTTTCATAGAGGATATCCCGATTCTCGGAGCGAAAGGAAGGTGAATCGCTAGTATTTCATAATAAAGAACTTATAAAGGTTTTTAGTACACATTCGTATTATCTTTCCCAATGTAAATAAACATTTTTGTAAGTAGTATCCAATTGCTGAGATTATTATTATACGCAAATTGGTCCGATATTACGTTGAGGTAAAGATACTGGAGGTGTCAAAAATAACAGTAACACCAAAATATTGGAACGTATAATTTTGTTATTGGAAACGAAAGTAATTTATATAAATATCTAACTAATATTTTATTTTATTAGTTACAAAGTATTGATTTAAGTACTGAAAAGTTTGGTTTTTGTTTTTTGATTTGATCGCGCTAAACTGAAAAACTTCCAATGAACAGTAGAATGAATATAGCGTTCGGTGGCCGAAGTACATTGAAACAAGTGAGTCGACCGCACTAGACAAACGTAGTAAGAAGAATTGAGATATTAGGCATATATAATCTTATATGTTCTAGTTTCTCCATCTTGAATACAGTCAAAGCATAACAACTTTCACTTTTACCAACAAAGATTTGGTACGGTAATGTCGCTTCCATTATACATAGATCTGTGTACAATCACCGAGATACCATAAAGATAATGTAAAGATTAAAGTATATTTAAGAGATCGAATTTCGAATACCTACTTATTGTTTCATTAACTAAATGTAAATATAATAAGGGATTAAAAAATATACATATATTGTACATTCAGGCTAATGACAATTTAAGCATACTCGTACTCAAACGGAGCAGAGCTTTCGTAAAAAGAATAGTTACAGAACGCATGTAAAATATATATAATGTAACAACTAGCAGTGTCCCGTAGTTTTACCCGCATTGTGCCCGTTCCCGTGGGGATGAAAAGTAGCCTTCCCGTATAACCTTCGCGTTGAATGTGGCTATCTATTGCAAAAATAATAATTCAAATCGGACCCGTAATTCCAGAGATTAGCACGAACATACAAACAAACAAACAAACTTACAAATTTTACCTCTGTTTAATATTAGTATAGATATAGATTGCCTCTTTATAATATTAGTATAGATTAGAAAACACAGTGTCCTGGTCTGGAGCGCCACAGTCACACTCCCGCACAGAACAGTAGCCCCACTTGACTAAGTTTGACCTAATATAGTAATAAGTAATCTTAATAAGAGTAACAACTTGGTTTATGTGAAAGTAAAGTAAAAGTATTAGCCTGTAATTTCCCACGGTTGGGCAAAGGCCTCTTGTCTCACTGAAGATATCAGTACAGTGAGGAGGTTTCGGGCGTAATCACCACGCTTGCCTAATACGGGTTGGTGATCTCAAACCCGAGCCATGTTTGAAAAGTAGGAAACATGTTTTCGCTCGACCTTCGCTCGGAATTGAACCCGGGACCTCAGTCTTGGCAGGCGAGTGCACATACCACTAGACCACCGAGGCGAGGGGTTTATGATAAAGCAAAACATTAAATGCAAAATTAACTTTAAGTATTAGCACAAGTAATAGTATTAATTTAAGCCGCTCAATTTAACTCATTTTAATTTGAAATCGATAAGCGGATTATGTAGTTGCTGTCACTTCACTAGATCAAATGAGCCGAAGTAATTTCGTTTTGAATTAATTCAGTTTAGTGATGGGACTTGACTGTTTTACTGGTGTGTGTTAAGCATGATAAGTTAAATGAAAGGAGTTCTTTTCTTTCAGAATATTTAGGTGATTGTTAATCGCTTTGGTCCAACCATAAGTAAATACTATGTATAAAATAAGATTTATGTATTCAGATTAATCCACTTTAAATAATTCTCGAAGTCTTACGTGTAACTTAATTTGTTTATGTCCCTTCACTACTCCCATATCAATCAAACTAAACTAGTGATTGCTTGCAATTTGTCAGGTGTCATTTGTTAATTAAAATGTTTATGTTTTATTTAAATTAATTTTTTGTTGATTATTTTTGAAGTTTATGTAATTTTAGTCTATGGCACAAGTCATCAATCTATCAAGACTGAAGGAAAGATGGATGATTGGAAGGAGTAGACACCGGAGAGATAGACATGAAAGCATTGATGGAGCCTTTTACCCAGCAGGGAGACAGTGAGGTTTCGTAAAAAATAGTTTCAGAACGTATGTAAAATATATATATGCCCCGCGGTTTTACCTGCGTTGTGCCCGTTCCTATGGGAATTACTGGATAAAAAATAGCCTTTCACCTTCTTGTTGAATGTAGCTATCTAGTACAAAGTAATTCTCAAGATTAGCTCTAACATACAAACAAAAAAACAAACTTTGCTTCTTTATAAGTATAGATGTAACAATAATAGAACCACAATCCCCAATAGCTTGTATTTTTGTCCCTCATGCAGGGAAAAGCGGAAAGCTTGTCACCACAGCACAATAACTTAATTATTCACACACGATATATAACTAATTAATTATGAAATTAATCTATTACCCATCTCTGATTAATTCAATTCAATCGTGACTTCGAAATCACGAAGCTGTTTATGTAACGTATATAAAATTAATGTATAATCGTGTATTATTTACATGTAAGTATATAAATAATGTAATAATCGTACTTCTATTATTCTTAAATTTCCGTAAACAATTAATAGGATACCGAGCTTTAGTAGTTTTGTTTAGAAGATTGAAAACTGTTTTAAACGGTTAAGGGTTCAAGGATTTGTGGTGTGATTTCAATGCTGCGTTTCTCTAATGCGGTCAAAACATTAGGTACATACCTATAAATTTATTTTTTATTTTTTTTGTGCCCTGCGGTTTCACCCGCATTTATTAAGTCAATGCTTACCGTGTAAACCTTCCCTGGACTTTCATGAATATTTCAAGACCATAATTAGCCAAATCGGTTCAGCCGTTCTCGAGTTTTAAGCAGACTAACGAACAGCAATTCATTTTTTTTATATAGATTCGACAGTTGCGGTCACTGTCAACTGCAACCCAATATTATAAATGCGAAAGTTTAGTACCTACTGTAAATTTTCAGTAGTTTTTGCATGAAAGAATTCCAAACATACATACATCCTCACAAACTTTCGTATTTATAATATTAGTAGGATACGAAAACCGTATTATCCTTTAGATCATTTACGTAGATTATCAGTCTAAAACGAACATTAATTTCAATAAGTCGCTCTCAACACGAGCCAATTAATGAAGACCTATCACGACTCCACTCATTTGTACTTGTTAAGTAAACTAAGTAAAGCTTAACATGAATATTACAAACGACTTTCATGACTCTTTAGCGAGTTAATTCTTCTAAAAAAGAATATAAGTTCAAATAGGGGAGAGACGCTGTCGCGAGCGCTTCACCCACCTCCTGATGAAGGTCACCGGACGTGACCGAAACACGTTGAACACTCAACGGTAACCTCCGTCGTACGTAAGTTCCCGTTTGAACAAATAATAATGACATTAACGTACGTTTCAATTAATAGTAAAATAAGTTTGGAATAGGTTATTGGCTAATTCTGGCGTCGAAGTTTTTAGACATGACCTGACGATTGAATTGAGATAACGCTTTATTAGACAAGTAAGTGTTTGCCTTATAGTGGAATCGGATCATTATTCTGTATCAGTACCTACTTAAAATACCATCATTCCTCGAAGCCACTAGTCACGTTTGGAATTTGGTACAAGCATAATACCTACCCAGTCAAAGCTAGAATTTACTATTCAAACGTAACCACAAATTGCATACAATCTTGTATTACTCAATCTTCTGTCGTATCCTTCTCACTGTACTGATATCTTCAGTGAGTCCAAAATCTAAGTATACCATGTGAATACTAAAACTTGATTCACACTTTCAATTTCTTACTAATTACTTCAAAACATTGTATTTAGTCGAGCAAGGTCACGCCAGCAGTAAATATAAATCAGTAATAAATATTCGTTAACATGTAGAAATAGTAAATAAACACATCGCCCCGGGGTCTCCCGTCTACGTTGTGAAACATTCGTAATATTGAAACCAGCACGAAATTAAGATAAATGACGATTGTAAAACTAATTGTAAAATATGTGAAGTAAATTATTTAAACTTCAACCTTATATCAAGTTTTAAAGTGATTACGGTTTATCGTTAGCCGCGGGCAACATGCGATGACCGTTAATGTAATTATGGCAGTCGCTTGTATTCGGAGAATAACTTTGAGCGGTCAAAAAAGTCAAAAGTCTTGTCAAATATTTTTATTCAGTGTTGGCCTCAAAGACGTTCCAAATTGTCACAGAGTAGTTCAGTACCTATTGCGTATATATGTTCCTTATTACTATTGCATAATATGTTCCTTATTAGCGCGTTCAAACAAACAAACTCTGCAGCTTTATAATATTAGTATAGATTACCAGTAACTAATATTTCTTTGCTAAAATTTCTTTACCAATACTCACATTTACAAATTATAATCCAATTACCAGCCACTAAGTTGTAAACAGCTGAACCGATCTTGATAACGTTTCGTACATTCAGAATGCAAGTTTAAAGAAATATGCGCCACAATAATTGGTGGGTGTAACAAATGTAATAGCTATCATTTACCGGTAATCGGTAGTCGGGCTGTACTTGACATCTGTCACCATTGTATGTTAATAAAATAGTACGCACTGCGGTAGAATGACGCGCGATTTCGTAGCTATGATATATTTATCCTTATCTTTCAAGTTCTGTAGAATATAAAGGTATAGTGATGGAGTAAGAATTAAATGAAATCACTAAAGCTTGGGCAAAGCTCTCCCTCCATTCTTCCATTCCGCTCTGTCAAGGACAATAAGTATAGAAAAGAAAAAAATCCTGGTACCTTGTGGTCCCTGGCTGGTGACAGGAAAAAATAAATATAAACGGTGAAATTTTGACACTAGTAATGAACACTAATCTAGAAGTGACCTACGTACAATACCTCAACGTTTCGGTCGTAATGCAACAGCCGTTTTCACGAGGGTACTGATGTAGACGGGACTTAATCCCGTCTAGATTAGTGTTTACAATACGTAGTTTAAATAGTGTAATTACTTTTTCTAATAATTCTACTTTATAAGCTTCATCTTCTTCTTCATCGAGTAGATGGTCAACCTGACCAATCCTGGTGTCAGAGTTATTGAGCCGCCAAAGGCCTCTGACATGGCTCATGTAACGACTACTACCCGTAGATACTACTTTATAAGCTACAGGGACAGTTGTTAAAAACAGTAGCGTGATATTCCCGCAGTGCGTACCCGCCCAAGTGTCCTACAAAGCGGGTTGCCTATTCGGGCGCAACTAATAGCATCTCCGCTCTGCTGCGATATCGCTCTAATTGGAACCTGTTAGATAATGTCAGGTGATCATAACTAACTATAATAAGTACCTATAGTTACGTGTACAAAGGTGTATTTTGTTAAGAAAGTAGGCAAAATTCACGTACAATATATTGAATAAGTTTCTATCGCAAGTTACAAAAAAGTATAGGTTCTTCAATAGTTGGACCATGGCGGAGGCCCTTAGACGGTCTAAAAACTCAGACGCCAGGTTTGGCCAAGGGCTTACTCGTAATTAATGAATGATTGATAACTGTTAATATAAGTCAAGCAAGATAAGTTTAAAACTTACGAACTATCCTTTCAGGCTTCAGCTGGGTACGACTAAGTAAGTAAGTTTTTGTTTCTCTTATTTTAGGAAATCAGACTGGCCAATGAAAAAGTAAATGTTCTTAAAACAGTCTTTATTTAAAACTAACACTTAAATTGACAACAGTTAATTGACGATAAATACTCGTAAATTTTTAAAGAAATATAATACATATTATTAAGGATTTTTTTTTATTTGAATATCATGCACATAAAATAATTAATATGTAAATAATAAATTTTAATGCGGAATTAAATAAATTTTAAATATAGTTTTAATAATTTACAATAGATGTCGCTACAACATAGTTCGAGCTCTTATGGATAGATGGCGTTGTAATTAGTTTAGCTTCGAGTAAGGTATTCGTTGGCGATTGTTTTCCAGTCCGTGACGTCTCCATCTTCTGTGGGCCTGGTCTTTCTGATCGTCTTGAGGATTTCCCAGCCATTAGCCTTTTCTGTTGAGGAAACGTAGTCGTTCTTCGGGTCTTGTTCGAGGGTATACGCTCCAAGAATCAGGCTTTGGACCAGGCGCGCCGAGATCAGGGTCTGGAAATAATTCGACAATAATTTGCAGTCCATTTTTTTTATTTTAAAACACATTTTTCATAAGTTGAATGTCGAAGAATGAATGTATGTTGGGTCGTAATTTGATTTTAAAGTACTACTGCTACCATCTTGTGAGATAACTACTCAACTCTAGTTCTGCTATTACATAATAGATGGCGCTATACACAATCATCTAAATATACACAAAATCTTCGTGGTAAGCAGAAACTGGATTTATTTTGAAACAAATTCTGTGAATAAAATTTTTGTTAGCCTTTTCAGTAATCAATCAATAAAAATATTTTTTATTAATTCTTCACCAAATCCTATACAATGTTAAAACTGACCTTCAACAGCCTGTACTCATTGTCAGGCAGTCTCCTGTTGACGGTATACCCGGCCAGGACCACGCCAGCCGCCTTAATATCCCCTGAGATGAGGATCATGTAGGTCATGGCGATGGCCAGCTCGAAGACGTAGTAAGAATACTGAATGTCACCAAAGTCGATGACTCCTGTTATGCGGTAGTCGGTTTTGCTGTAACGAATAAGATGGTGATGGTTAATTGGAGTGTTTTAGATAGAACGATGGATGGAATAGGTCATTAAAAGATTGGTAATGTTTTTAGAAAGTAAAAAAGAAACGATGATCCCTTTACCCAATCTATAATAATATTATAAAGCCGAAGAGTTTGTTTGTTTGTTTGAACGCGCTCATCTCAGGAACTACCGGTCCGATTTGAATAATTGTTTTTGTAATGGATAGCCAGATTCAATGGAAAGGTTATAGGCCATTTTTCATCCCGAAATTCCCGGGTATAATGCGGGTAAAACCGCAGGGCGCGGCTAGTAAGAAATATGGTTACTGCAGTCTGTTTTTTAAGATGTAACAGACTAAAATTGTGTAGTGTTTGAGGCATAAAGAAAGGTGCGGAAAGAAGTTGAAATCAACAAGGAGGGTTTGAATTTAGAAGGGGAGAAAATAGTGATATATAAAGACAATAGAATCTTATAAAATGTTTGGTTACCAGGATACAATAATCTCAAAAGAACTAACACAGAAGGATTGATAGAGGCAAAGAGAGGAAGAATAGAAGATGAAGAAGGTAAGAAAAGCATAACCAACAACGATATAAGAAAGTGAAATAAAATTCATATTTGCAGAGGATGTCTAATGATAGTTAACATAACTCCACCAACAAGAGTCTTAGTTTAAATGAAGAGGTGAACCGAACCAAGAATGAAATAGACGCCTTGAGCAGCAAGATAAAAGCATCACTATGGATTTATCAATAAATGTAATATTTGAAGAACATAGCCATTGATGGTTAAACATATCTCCGTCAACAAGAGTCTTTATATGTTTTAATATAGAAATCAATCAAATTAAAGACGCTATGAGCAGTATTAAAGCATCACTATGGAGTTAAGCTAGCTATAATAAAATGTCTGCCACACCAAGACGTTTTGATTCTAGGTGCTGGTCGAACACTGCATTCTATTGCATCTAAAGCCAAGTTGTAATTAATCTTGGCTCACCTCTGGATAATCCCTTCCAATATTTGGCTACACATCCTCACGATTGATGACCTAACCACCCTATACAGTAAATTAGGTATGAGGTTTAGGTTAGGTAAAGTATCAACGAAATTTAGATGTAAATTTAATTGTTAAGCTTCCGTTCACACACTAGTAAACGTTAACACAGAATGTCAATGTCGATAGACGTAAGAAAATGAAAGGCTTTCTACTCGCAGCTCGAATAATTTTACCAGACTGGTATTATTTTAATTATAAAACAACGCTTTGTATTGAACAGACATTTAATAGAGGCTTCATTTTCATTACCAACTGGTGCCCCGAAGTTTCACCCACAGCGCACCCGTTCCCGTAGGAAATACGGGATAAATATCCTATATCCGTCTCCTGGTTCTAAGCTACCCCACCAATTTTCAACAGTTCTCGAGTTATAAATAGTGTAACTAACGCGACTTTATTTTATACATATATATACTAGCTGTGCCCCGCGGTCTCACCCTCAGCGCCCCCGTTCCCGTGGGAATTTTGAGATTTTTATTCCAAGTTTTCATTGTTTTTAAAATGTATTCTGATATTCAGGGCGGAGACAAATCCAACGAAACAAAAACCATGAAAATTTATCCAGCCGATCTCGAGTTATAATTGGTGTAACAAAACGACTTTGTTTTATATAATGTATATAGATGTGATGTGCGTTGCTGCTGTTCATACGAGAAGTTACAAAGAAATAGTGTATGTGCCATATATCGACACAAGAATCTAAATCTACCTAACTGATGTCTAGTCACGTATGTTCCCAAGACCATTCTACCTACTAGGACATTGAACTATGTGTCTGTATATTATTTTATCAGATAAAGTCTCGTGATTAAATCGCAAACAATTTATCATGTTGAACAAACAAACAACTGATTAGATTGTGTTAGTTTCATCTCAAAACTTCCAGATTTTGTGTAGGAAAAATATTTTTCAGTATTACTTGAAACGAATTAGGTTTATCTTTTAGGTAGACTTGACAGATGTATAATGCTTTCGTTCTATTCCTTTTCTCTACTTATATCTTTCTCTCAGTCATTGTATTACTGCTAGCAACACTACTGCTTGCTACCGGCAGTTGCTACCTGCTGCTGCCGAAAACATACCTTAAGGTCTAATATTCATTGCCAAATTTCCACGGGACCAAAGGTACAAAAACCTAACCGAAAGGCTGCTATCAGTTTTACCAACGAGCACTTGTATAAATCGGGTGAAACTTTGATAAACTGGTGTCTCCAGCGAAAACATACACAAATGCGGTAGAACCTTTATAAACTGGTGAACCAACCTGCCCCCCGGCTTCAGTCCCACGAGGATGTTCATCTCGTTGATGTCTCCGTGGATGACCCCCTTCTCCAGTTCATCCATTTGGGGAACCACCGCGTATTTGAACTCTTCAATCACCTGGTGGAGAGATAATGTCAAGGTTTATATTAGTTGGAAGTCCTGGAAATTCTTGGATTTGATTTGGCCTGAGTAGACATTTTTTAAAATACCGAAGTACCAGCGCATATTGCTTGCGGCATGTTTGCCTCATGCAAGTGCGTTTTATATTTTATTTTTTAATCGCCCTATTAATAAACACTCTGTAACTAAAACACTGTTATAAACTGTTTCGTCTCTTTTGCTCTTCGGAAAATGGCGTATGTCAGAAAGAGACAAACCATTTGATAGCTAAAATGTTTACGCGTGTATTTATTAATATGGCCCGTAGACACCAAGGGCAAAAAACTTTGTAACAGACTAACCTTACTTTACAATCTAACTCAGGTGCCAACTGGTTGGGATCTTAAAGGAGCTCAAACTTGGTAAACGATGAGACATATTTTCGAAAACTAGTCTTATAGAAAATATCTTGAGAATACCATCCACAAGTTCCGAAGCAAAAACCTGCTCAATTACTCCCGGTTCAGCCTTTGTATTCAACTCTTCAAGATATGAACCTCACCTCTTCAGCCAAGTCGTGTTTCTCCGCATCCTTGATGACGTACTTGAACTTGTCCAGCTCCGGCACCATGGACAGCATCCACATGTGGCGACGCTCCAGGAGGCCGGAGTGGTTGAACGTCTGGGGGAAAGAAAAATATGCAGGTTGAGAGGAAACATGACGGCAATATAGAATTGAAGGAAAAATTACGTAAAAGTAAGTAAAGTACCGAATAGACTGTAATGTCTCTCATTTCACTGAAGGTATCAGTAGACGACGATAAATGCAAAAAATGACGTGATCATAATAAAAGTATTAGCCGGGAACTGAACACCAGGCTTGACCGACGAGAACACATGTCACTAGAGCTGTCAACATAAACCCACAGGATGCATAGAAGTGGACCAGAGTTGTGAGGAGCTCAAACAGCCAATCACAGCGTATTGAAATTGACAAGTTGTCTTTGTAATGCATTACGATTAGTTAATTGAGCCCCACACGCTCTGTTCTACTTCTATGGAACTTGCCTTAGTAGAGACAGGGCCGGGTTTAAACCATACTAGGCCTCTAGGCAGATGACGTTTTAAAAATAGAGCGATCATTCATTCGTTTATTTCGAGATGGTCAGTGGCCAACCCTGATGTAGAAGGTTTTAGACCGCCTATAGGCCTCCGACATGGTCTGACGATTGAATCAATCTGGACTTTTTTCAGTTTTCAAAACAAACTTTTCAGTCTCTGCGTAGCACGTTAATATGTAATTAGAATGTCTGGCTATATTGCATCTAACAAACATAGTTTCTTCCTAGGTTAGCCTTCATTTCGTACCTGATATTATAAAGTTACATTATTTATGTAACTATGTTCAGTTTTATGTACTACATAATAGAGTTTATTTACTCAACCTTGGCAATCATGTAATTGTTGCGATAAAGAATGCTTTACATAGTTCATGTATTTGTTGTCTGTAGGACTTATTTCATTGCACTGAAAATGCTACTGCTACTGCAATGACATTTCAGAATAGCGATTCATAGATTCATAGATTCATAGATTCATAGAATTCATAGATTCATAGAATTCCCTTATATTTTTAAGGTATACGTATTTAAAAAGTAGCTATGTAAATTTCGATTTTTTTCAAACATTTCAGTGATAGCACATCAGAACAAAAAAGCTATTGTCGATCAAAATGTAAAGGACCATCAGACTACTCTACTTCATCCTTTATTCAACCGTCACACTTCGAACTCCCGCGAATCTAGTTCATGTTCCATCGAAAACTGTTTAGTTTTGGCGAAACTAGTTTTCAAATCTAGTTCATTTTCCATCGAAAACTGTTTAGTATTGTTGTAAAACAGTAAACTGTATGATGTAGAGTTGTCTTTACAAATGATTCCGTTGAGTTTATAACAATAGGCCGTTGGTTATTTACGGAGCACGCGATAACGGTTGTTGGTTATATCGACAATGTGTGACCTTTAGAGTTGATTGTAGTTATTTACTTACAAACTTATTCATAAAGGTTCTATAACTAAAACACTGTTATTAAGTGTTTCGTCTCTTTTGCTCTTCGGAAAATTGCGAATGTCGGAAAGGGAGACACCATTTGATAGATACAATACTGTCAATAAAAACCTCAGATAATTTGTTTTCGAAGCGAGGTTTCTGTTGTGACAAAATCTACCCCTAAGTTTTACTACAGCACCCCCGGCTTCAACTGCGTTGTACCTATTCCCATGGTTTCAAGATAAAAATAGCTTCTTCAGGATAAAATAATGCCTTAGTGCCAGGCGAGATAAAACAAACAAAAATATAAGATGGTATAGTTTGAAGATATTTATCAGTCTCAGTAATGATTGACGATTGACGATTGACGGATAAGATGCATAAAAACGTGTTCTTCAGGTCAATCAATGAAACTGGGTCGATTTTTTTCACCACCACCAAGACCACATTTATTTTGTGCAGAGACCAGGTCAAATAAAACTAAATAAAAACGAATTATCATACCTGCAGCTTATTATCCAGATTGGCGACAAACTCGCCCAGCTGGTAGAACAGGGCCTCACTGAGGGGCACGTCCTTGAGCCGCTCCCCGGGGACGTACTCCAGTAGCCTGACCACATGCTGCTTGCCCCCGATGGTTTCCGTCGAGTGGAGGTGTCCGAACACGTTGCGGATGGGCTTGGGGCAGGTTACGGTGCGGGCGTCTGGGAATGAGATGAGAGTGAAGTTTAACCTTTATTCCCATCTGTTCTGCTAAACAGTTCTACTGTAAGACTAATGGGGCTTTTATAGTAAGTAATTAAGAAAGATCATTGGGCATCTGCAGGACAGACTTTTTACTAGCTTTATAAGTGTAATTAGAAGCATTTAGTATCCTGTAGAAACATGACGGAAAAACTACTTAACCCCCCCAATTATACCCGGGATTGTGTAATTATCTATTTAAATTCTCTTATGATTTGTTTCTTTGGAATTGTATGTACTTCTTTTATAAAAAATACAAGTTTTAAAGACCGAAGATCACTTATTTGCGAAGAAGTCAAAATCAGCTTTCCTGATGATGAATTTTCTTTACCTACCAAATTCATCTCACACTGATACGCAAAGATCTCCCCAAAATACCTCAAACCTTCCCTATGCTTTGCAGCCCACCAGCCTCTAACGTAGAAACTAAAGATAGGAACTAAATTCAAGATAGAATACTCACTCAAATAATTCATAATTTCATTCTGAGCTTCAACTACTCCTGGATTTTGACTGTCCATAGAGTTCATGATCTTCAGCACATATCCTTCAGGAGAATGGATGGTTATCAAAGGATTCTTCACATTAGGGTCTTCAATGATCTTGTAGTTCTTATCATCATACCCGTTCAGTTCTGTTAGCTCTAACACGGAGATGCCGTAAAGTCTTTCAGCAAGAAGTTTCACACCTTCATGGTCGATAATTGGCTTTATCACCTTTCCTGGTTCTAGAATTAGGGCCATTGTCTTTGGTTCTGTAAAAATGTGTTGATTATTGTTTGGTCTAAAGAATCAGTGAAAGGCCTTTGCCCAGCTAGGGACATTACAGGCTAATGCTTTACTTTACTTAAGAATTATGTTTCCTAATTTTTTATTCATATATCAATGTAAAGAAAAAACTCATTGATGTCAATCCTAACTAATATTATAAATGCGAAAGTAACTCTGTCTGTCTGTTACGCTTTCACACCAAAACTACTGAACCGATTTGAATGAAATTTGGTACACAGTTGCGTGGATGGACGCCCGCGATGGACGATGGACGCTGCGCGCGTCCCCGGGACGTAACACTGACCATGGCGACATATGAAACAGTGCGGGCGCCCGCTCGCGACGACCCGTCCGGGCGCCCGCGTAACTCAGTTCCAGGCCTTAGGACTCAGATCTCTGATATAAGTTTAATTAATTAGGAAATACAAAACTCTTCGTCTCTCAGTTACATATTATACAAGTTATTTTGTAACCACTAATATCTGTTATCTTTAAGTAAACATTGCGTCCGACATCACGAGTAAACAAAGGACAGTGGCGCTGCGTAGCGGTGGCGTAGTGTAACTATTATCACATGATGTGCCGGTCGGCCGAAAAATATTTTAAATTTTTCGATGAAAATATTAATGGGAATAGATGAGACTATAGGTAATTTGTTTAATATTATTGAATGGAAAGGTTTTAAAAGTATTCAACGGTTTTTTTTGTATGATTTTGTATCGATTCAGGAGCAAAATAATAAAATTCTGTATTTTGAGGTTTGAAAAAAAGCTATTTTACAACCAAATATTGAATAAATACTTATCTAGATGTCTAGTTACCTATGTAGAATGGATAAACATCTTATATCCTATTCTAGGTATGAAAATAAAAATCTAGGTACGCTATACACGGCTATCTAGAACTTACCTAAGCAGATAAGTAAGTAACCAGTCTTTCTATTAGCCCAATTCAGACATTTACGAATTCTTTATACATCTAATGTGCATAATAAATAATAACACGGGTAATAAATAAAATTCTCACGAACGTTATATTAACACCTTGACTTATCAAAATGTTCCGCGACAAGTTGACTGTATCTATGTATGTATAACCAACATTGAAAACCGGCCAAGTGCGAGTCGGACTCTCGCACGGAGGGTTCCGTACTTTAAAAAAGCGGCCAAGTGCGAGTCGGACTCGCCCATGAAGGGTTCCGTAGCAGCGAGTAACATAATAAAGAAGTTCTTGAAATAAATGTTTTTTTATTTACATTTGAGTTATTGAATGAATAATCAGTATTTTTTTGCGGTTTACGATTTATGTCGTAAAAAAAAACTACTAACTAGACCTCGTTCAAACCAATTTTCGGTGTTAGATTACATTGTTATGTACATCATATATTTTTTTTAGTTTTATCATTCTCTTATTTTAGAAGTTACAGGGGGGGGGACACACATTTTACCACTTTGGAAGAGTCTCTCGCGCAAACTATTCAGTTTAGAAAAAAATGATATTAGAAACCTCAATACCATTTTTGAAGACCTATCCATAGATACCCCACACGTATGGGTTTGATGAAAAAAAAATATTTTTTTCATTTCTAAGTATGGGAGACCCCCCTAAAATTTTATTTTTTTTCTATTTTAGTGTGAAAATATTAATGCGGTTCACAGAATACATCTACACACTAAGTTTCAACAACATAGCTCTTATAGTTTCGGAGAAAAAAGGCTGTGACATACGGACAGACAGACGGACAGACGGACGGACAGACAGACAGACAGACAGACAGACATGACGAATCTATAAGGGTTCCGTTTTTGCCATTTGGCTACGGAACCCTAAAAACGGCAAAAAATCGCGTTTGTTGTATGGGAGCCCCCTTGAATATTTGTTTTATTATATTTTTAGTATTTGTTGATATAGCGGCAATAGAAATACATCATCTGTGAAAATTTCAACTGTCTAGCTATCACGGTTCTTGAGATACAGCCTAGTGACAGACGGTCGGACGGACAGCGAAGTCTCAGTAATATGGTTCCGTTTTTAGTAAAAACGGAACCATATTACTGAGACTTCGCTGTACACAAAGGGTAAAAACTTTTTACCCTTTGTGTACGGAACCCTAAAAAAGGAAGGTACCAACATAAACAGGCCTCATACATAAGGTAACAACCTCCGTGGTCTTGTGGTTTGAGTGCTCGGCTCACGATCCGGAAGTTCCGGGTTCGATTCCCGGCGGGGACAATATCTCACAAAAATCTTTTTGTGAGACTGTCCTCAGTTTGGTTAGGGCATTGCAGGCTGAATCACCTGATTGCCCGAAAAGTAAGAAAATTCTGTGCTTCGGAGGGCACGTTAAGCCGTCGGTCCCGGTTACTTTCTACGGATAGTAGTTGTTACATGAGCCATGTCAGAGGCCTTTGGCGGCTCAATAACTCTGACACAGGTTGACCGTCCACTCGATGAAGGAGAAGACTACTAAATAGTGCATAGCTTCGAGGCCGGTAAATTCAATAAAAATTAAACATTGTTTAAAAAACAAACTAGGTAATATCTACAAAACAATCACATTAAAAATATATGAAACGATTTTTTGTATTAATGTCAATTTTAGACAATAAATATCGATATAAGATCTATTAATAAAACGTACTTATAATTTTAGGTCAGACTTTAACTTCAATTTCATAGGTTTCCTAGGTTTAGGTCTAGGAAAGATAGGATGTCCCTAGCGTACCTATTAAATAAAGGCTAAAATATGTAAATGTAAATACTTAAATATTTAAAGATACCTACAGTAATACCTGAAGTTTGCAATTACACTAATTTTGTTCAAAAATATTCTAATTTTTCTGTATTTTTTGCACTTATTTGACAGAAGAATCTTAGCTAAACAAACTAAGTAATGCCAAATAAACTAACACAAACTTATCATATCCTTACCTAAGTAATATTATTATGTAAGGAGCACTTTCCCGTAGTAAATGCAATCACAAACTGAGGGAACCGGTAGGGTCTGTCAGTTGATGATAGCCCGCTTCTGACGGTATTTCGTGTTGACAAAGAGATGCTCTTGCTATTGGCTATCTAATGTCTATGGCTGATAAAGACTGCATAATAAACTCGCTTACTCTGAAAAGTAAACAAAAATAAATTTGCTTAACGCACTATACTCTGAGGCGACAAATAATTCCTTAGGAGAGGTTAGATTAATAAGTGGTTTTGGACATGTATGAAAACTGTATGAGTGTATGAAAAAAATACGACAACACATAATATAATCTTGCTTACAGCCTTACTCAGGGGAGTCAAATAAATCCACAAGAGAGACTAACGAGTAGTTTTTAATATGTTGTTATACCTAGTTTTATATGAAAACTTGACTTCATTTAAAAAACTTTTACTAGCAGCTCCCGGCGGTTTTACCCGCGTTGTACCCGTTCTCGTAGGAATTTCAGGATTAAAAATAGCATAGAACCTTCCCGTTGAATGTGGCTATCCATTACAAAAATAATTATTCGAATTGGATTGGTAGTTTCTGAGATTAGCGCGTTTAAACAAACAAACTCTTCAGCTTTATTATATTAGTATAGAAGAATCCTAAAAAGAAACACATAGATTGACACAAGATAGATAGATGGCAACTAGTCCTATGATCCTTTCCACACGTACCTAATTCGACCTCGAATGATGACAATAGCTCACTTGAAGTGGCTCTGCGTGACCGATCACTTGTCACTCTTTATATATTTATACTAGCAGCGCCCCGCGGTATTACCCGCGTTGTTCCCGTTCCCGTGGGAATTTCGGAATGAAAAGTAGCCTATAACCTTCCCGTTGAATGTGGCTATCCATTACAAAAAGAAATTTTCAAATCGGTTCAGTAGTTTCTGAGATTAGCGCGTTTAAACAAACAAACAAACAAACAAAACAAACTCTTCAGCTTTATAATATTAGTATAGATTTTGTTTCGTTTGTTACGTCACGATGTACTGGACGCGCTCAGATGAGGTCAATGCATTCCAGAACAACGAGGGGAGTGTTGGGATTGATTTGTGGGAGTTATGACCGTTTTCAACCCTTGTATAGTTGCCTATCTAAGTTGTAAAGTAGGTATTAGCCTGTAATGTCCCACTGCGGGCAAAGGCCTCTCGTCTCACTGAAGATATTAGGAAAGCGAGGAGGATTAGGCGTAATCACCACGCTTGCCTAATGCGGGTTAGTGATCTCAAACCCGAGCCATGTTTGAAAAGTAGGATTTTTTTAAATTCATAAATAAACTGTGAGTAAAACCGCGGGGTGCTGCTAGTTTTACATATTTTTACAATTTAAATCTCTCTGCATCAAACTGATAACTTTCTGTTGTTGTTTTTTCCTGTTTTATAAATAAATCTTCTCATAACATTATCTCTGGAATATTTCACTCAATCATTCGTTCACTATCAGACTATCGTTCAGTATAAGACAATCTTTATCGCGTTATCAGCTCGGGTCGTTAACTCGTTGATTCATCTCGGGAGAAAACATATTTCAAAAAATGTCGCATAAAATATGTATTTTTGACACACAATTTAATGTCATAAAAGTATTAAAGTCTTAATTTAATGTTTGGTTTGGTTGTTGTGTTTTAATTAGCAACAATAAACAGCATTATTAAAAACAAACAACCTAATTATTTCAAAGTCGAGTAAATAAACAGATTAGGTAATAGCGCCATCTAGTAATATCACTAAAAACTAAATCAAAGACTGACATGAGTGACGTTTCCTACGATTTAGTTTTGCTACTCCTCACTAGATGGCAGCTGCAACTGCACACGTATTGTTATTCTACTCGTCAATAGATGTCGTTAGACGTAATATACTAAAGTAAAATAATTACCATTTAATTACATATTTTATGTAATTTATTCTTCTGTAATGTTTTTATTTATTACTTTATCCAAACCATTTGTAGAAAAGTATTTGTATAAAAATATTTAAGTAATATTAACACGTTCACTGCGTTACGGGGACTTTTCAACCCCGTGCGTTACTTTCATTCAGTGCGGGGCAAAAAAGTGCTGTCTATCCGCTGGTGCGGGAGCTCTATCTCAGGCATTTATGACTGCATGACTGAGATAACTATATATTTGTGTGTTTTGTCGAATATAAAATTCATATTTGTTAAAAAAATATACGGGGTTTTATGAACCCCGTTCCGACCAGATAGTAAAAAATCTATTTAAGTGCGATACGGGGTTCAAAAAACCCCGTAGAAATAATTACTTGCCCGTACGGGGTTTTGACCTCATTTACATTAGAGATGTCTAGTAACAAACGACGTATCGATATTTTATTGAAAATGAAGCTATCGCGACGTATGTTGGCCTTATCTTTCAAAAACGAAGTGAAACTTTGTTTAATTTTTTAAATTTAATAATAGGACATAGAGTTTAATTTTTTTTTAGTTTTTATGTGGCAATTTTAAATAGTTTCTTTATCATAAGTGGATTTGTCAAAGATTGTTTTTTATCCTTTTTATATGCTTATATTTAATTAAAATACTTTTCATTCAATTATAAGATTGTGTAACACCTATGTGAACCAAAGGCTTCTACTTGTTTTTATCGAATTAAAATTATCGTTTTGTTTCATTCCCATCACTATCATTTCATCGACAAAAACTAATTGTGGGCGCTACGGGGAACTTAAAACCCCGTATTTCATAATTTGTAGTGCGTTACGGGGACAAGAACACCCCGAAAATTTAATTTCTTTATAATTTCTTGAGTTTTTGCTCAATCTACAGGCGAAAAGAGTGCTGGATAGTAAATTTTGTAATCTTTCGATTGATAAAAAAAAATTATTGAAAAAGTTAAATTTCAGGAAGTTATAGAGGTTTAAAGCAACATAGGTCTACGGGGCACTTTTATATCCGTAACGCACAATGGAGTAGATCATTACGGGGCACATTATTTCCCGTAACGCACTTGAATTAAGAACAAGTTTTTAGCCCCCGCAGCAACCGTGTTAAAACTGTTTTATTTTGAAAATAACTTATGTAAGATAATTATGGGTTTGAAACGTCTTCGCGGTCTCCCAAAACCCGCTGTCGAAGGAGACAAGGTCGTCTCACCAGCATTTCTTCCGCCGCCCTTTCCTTAGTAATACCATGGACCATATTGCTCCTGAAGAGGAAAAAGGTTTAGTGATTTTATTTCATTCTTACCCTATCTCTAAACCGTTCTCCTCTTCAGGAGTAGTCGTCTTCGACTGGAAAATTGACGACATTGGTCTACATTTTGGGACTATCAAGAAAAAAATAAAGTTTACAAGGTAATATTGTTATGTACCTAACCATGGACTATTTTCATTATAATCGCTTAACCCAAAACCATAGTTATTTTAATTCTACTTAAAGTAATTTCAATCGCATCAAATATTCACGCCTAACTTGCTTTTATTTGCAAAACATAGCAACCATTATTATAAATTAACAAAAGAGTACAAGTAATTGAATCCATACAACCTCTTCGAATAAAACCTATTCAGTAAAAAAGTATTAAGTTTCTCAGTTTCATTGTGAAAAGAGTTTTTATTGCGAGTTGTTTTTGATAGTTTCCGAATGAAGGTTTTATTGTATTATAATAATCGGTGATTTCTTTTCCTATGTTTTTATCGTTTATGGAGAAAAAAGTTTGGTACACAAAAAAGTTTTTATTGAGCGTTTACTAAAAGTCTTTTAATAATTTCGATTAATATTCGAGATCACAATCTAATAATCACCAATTCAAAATTTGTCACCTAAGTAAGTACCTAAGAATATCGTTTTCTTGTCTAATTTGCTTTTACTTTGACACATTGACGGAAAACTCGAAATTTAAATTGTAAAATCAGGTTTATTGAACAATAAATTGAATTGAATTTCAACTCACAGAATGTATTAGGTACGGGCCTTACTCCAAGCACGATCGAAATCGTTGACCGGTCAATTCACCGGCCTGTCATTCCCTTACAGATCTACCGCCAAAACGTGAAATTTTGTACTGCACACTGTTGCGCGGACATTCGGGACATTGTTTGACAGATACTTTCATCAATTTTATAATACGCCTAAATTAAAAAACCACAATTAGATCTATAACACAATATCAACCTTCAAACTTGGTCGCATTATGCTGACGTCACGTATCTATCGTGTTATTAGCAATAGGGAGTAACTTATAAGGAACTTGCGGGATCTGTCACTCAAATCAGGTGGCCGCCATGTTTTTTGTTTCCCGCCAAAATGTATGAAGGTATTCATTTTGTAGTGCGCGGACATTATTTGTAACCGTAGCCAATAGTAACCATAGCAACCGTCGACACAGCTTTCATTTAAAAATATAATCTGTTTTAGTATTTAAAAGAACGTCAAAGTTACTTGACAGTTGTAATGTCAGTTTGTTATTGATTGCTAATGAAGTTGGTTGAATCATGAATGTAATTGAATTGAATAAATAGAAGCACTAAAGATCCTAAAGATAATATCATCTCTTTTTTTACTCGCTCGCCTTTTTGGAACCCGTCTTACTGAAAACTTCTTCACATACAAACATCCTTACTTCATCATTCTCCTTAATTTTTTGAATAGTTCAGAGTTACAAATCGCTGGTTAATGAAATAAATGATAACGCATGTTCGTTCATTAATGATAGGCTGGTTCTTTATCCATTTAATGGAAACTTGTGTTTTCTATTAAAGCGATTAGAGGGTTAAGAAATACTGGTTAAAATTGGAAAACACTAAGTGGAGATGTAGTTTTAAATGTTTAACATCTATATCGATAAAATATAAGCTATTAGAAATTAAAACTACCAGATTACGGATACACTGTTGTTATATTTTAAATTGATTCATTTGAGATTCATCAAATCTGTGCTTATCCAAAGTATGGACTACCGTTTTCAAATTACGTCGCTGTTTGACATCAGCTATGGTTTGTGTTCCTCATCGCACTGGTCCCTGGACTCCGCTTCGTTTGACCAATAGAGGAGAGTTCTCAATCACAGCCAATCTCAAAGATACCAGTATTATCCAAAGAATTATTGCACTTGATATTGTGCTCTCTAAAACAGTGACTGGCCCACGTTAGCTGACTTGGATAGTCAAGTTATTCAAGAATTTCTCTATGTTGGTTTACACAGAAAATGACAAAAGTTTCTTGCCACATGTTGCGCCAATCTATTAGTTGGAGAATAGATTTGGTTTACAATACGTACTTATGTATTTTAGGTATTCTATGTTTCGGGAAGTTTCACACAGTTCGATATTTGTGGCTATCATTTAGACAACCATTCAGTGTGTTTTTTCACCAATAAGCAGGTTTTCTTGAGCACAAGCGTAGTATATCCGTAATGATATTAGAAGTCGTCATATTTTAATTTCCTAGAAGATATTTTTAAACTAAGTATTTTAAACCATGTGTGAATCCCTGTAATGAATATTTATTTATTTGTATTGTCAGTCCGTCTCCTAGCAACTCATCGGTTGTAACAGATGCGTTCAAAAATATATTTTCACGCAAAGACTTTTTATGCGTCCATGACCGCAGACATGAATCATTTAAAGCATCAAGTAATTGATATAATCAAGAAATAATATAAACAATGATGAATTTAGTACTATAAGTGTATTTTTTCAAATCATAACTCTCAACTGTTTTGAGGAAATAATAAATATAAAGCCCTGACATTAACTTACTTATATTTATTCGGAACGTATCCGAACTACTGACGGCATCATAGACACTCTAATGACATAATGCAATTTGACAACTCGTTGTATTCGAAAAGGTACTATGTGCTTTGTTTACATTTTTTTTCATTGTAATAGGGTTTATAATTGCGTGGCATTGTATTTTTTAAAACATGGCTGCGCTTTTAATTTGACACTAAAAGGCCTCATGGTACCAAATTTTCGATTCCTTAGAAGCAACTTGCGAGCGATCAACTTCACGATCGTGGTAACCCCCCTGGCCGGGCAGATATCAGATGATAATCTATCTGCAAACTATCAAAGATACATAGATAAACAAATGACTATCATTAAAACCACAACCGACAAAATAACCAAAGGGTTTGTATGAGTTAACTCTACCTGCCATAAAGCAAACAAAAAGCGCTTCAAAAATATCAAAATACCAATATAAATATCAAACAAAGAAAGTTTTATTAAAAAGCTGCTTTGTCAAGTAAAAGTATGGAGCTTGTTCTTACTAGTTTTATCTATTGTGTGACATGCACCTGAGGTAAAGGTAACCAGTCGCTTTGTAAACGTCGGTTTGCGTGGGAGCGATCGGAGATAAACAAGAATCAACAATACTTTAACCCTGTTTGTGGCTTGTCACTTGGTTGTGCAAAATTTGGTTGTTTTCTTTGTACTATTCCCACGGAAAACAGGTGGACTGTGCGTACGGTTTTATCAACTTTCATCGGCTTTACAGGAAGTAGGTGTATGAAGAGCTTAGTACTAGTCGCGCTCGCGGTGTTGTACCCGTTCCCGCGGGAATTTTGGGATCAAATGTATCCATGTGTTATTCCATCATGTGTTATTCTGATGTATAACCTATGTTACTGTAAAGTTTCATCCAAATCCGTACTGTCGTTTTTGCGTGAAAGTGTAACAAACACATACGTCCTCACAAACTTTCTCATTTATAATATTAGTAGGATTTTGACGAGGGATAGTGAGAGCTAATTGTGTTAGGAATGTGCAGACATATTGGCGACGACGTCTGGGTGTCAATATAGGTTGCTATATTTATACAAAGTATCGGTACGAAATAATATCAATTAGAGTTTATACTACAAGCTTAGAGCTTAGTTTTATCTAACAAAATCGTCGTGAATTAAATACATAAATATGAACACGACTAATCTCACTAAAAACTAAGCTCACTGAAGTTATCAATCAGTACCGTGAGGAAAAATTAAACCTAAACACCACGCTCACCTATTAGTAACCTCAAACCAAAGCTACGAGTATGTAGAAAAAACTACATTATGTTGAAAAAAAACTATATTATGGTCAATCAAAATAGCACAAAAACTACTTAATTGTATACTGGTAACATTAATACTATTAACAGTAAGTAATTTAATATATTTTGACACTAAAATTAAAAAGGAAGTGCAAAAAAGGTATTGTGTGTATGTTTGCACAATTTGCGATTTTCCGCTTTGGTTGTTTGTTAACAATCGATTTAACTTGGCTGGTCGGTTTTCTGATTTGTTACTGTCAGTATGATGTTGACAGCTTCTGAGGGTCTTCTGGGAAGCCATGTTTGATTTGATTATGTTTTTACGAATTGCTACGAAACTTATAGTAGCGTTTAAGGGTAGTTTTTGTCGATCTTCCGATTGTTTGGTACGTGGATTTATACTAGCCGCACCCCGCGGTATTACCCGCGTTGTATCGGTTCCCGCGGGAATTCCGGGATAAAATGTATCCCATGTGTTATTCTGATGTATAACCTATATTTCTGTTAAGTTTCACCCAAATCCATCCAGTAGTTTTTTCATGAAAGAGCAACAAACACATCCATCTTCACAAACTTTCGCATTTATAATATTAGTAGGATAGGTTTATTTAATAAGTCGAAACATACTAAAAATTAAAAAAATATAATGAATGGAAATGGAGATTTGGAGATGTCTTGAATTTTACCTTTCGTAAGATCTTCTTCTTATCGAGTGGATGGTCAACTTGACCAATCCTGGTGTCAGAGTTATAGAGCCGCCAAAGGCCTCTGACATGGCTCATGTAACGACTACTATCCGTAGAAAGCAACCGGGACAATAAGATAATAAGATAATAAGTATATAGTGACGCTATCTAGTTAAGCAACGGGCAGCTCGACCCCTACTGGGATGGGTGGCCGAAAAGGGCAATTCTATCTGAACACTACGGTGCTTCAGAGGACACGTTATGCAGTCGGTCCCGGTTGTTTTAACGTCATACCATGTCGATTACCTTAAGGCGGTCTTAAAACGGGTTGGCCACTAACCTACTCGAAATTAATAAATGAGTGTTGCTATAGTAAGTAGGTATATAAAGTTCATTAAGTACACAATTTGCCTAAACATAATCGTAACCACAATAACCATAACCATCTTTTATCCAACCATCTTTTTTTTCTAAAACCCGTTGATATTTTTTTAGTAATACAAAGATACTGTCATTTTAAACGTTGAAGTGCCCAGATGTTAGCATAAACCACAATCCCAAGATAATTGTACAAAAAACCTTTAAAAGCAGGTAAACGCACAACCAATTTACCTAGACCTCTCTCTCGCCAACGCTCTACCAAAAACACATACATTGTTCGTCCACAAAAGCGGATCAGAGACCTTTTTATAATAGTCTGGTTAATTCTAAACCATATCAATTACATATTGTGAAGAATATTGCACAATCGATTGAATGGTTCATTTTTTACAAATAACTTAGTTTTTACTATTTAACTTGTACTTTATTTAGTAGGATATAGGGTTGAGTTTGGTTAATTTTATTATTTGATAGTCAAATATACTGAATTGTTTCATAATGAATTTGTTTGACTGACACTTGAATGAATAAAGGTTAGTTGTGGGAGGTTTAATGCAAATGTTTGTTCAATCTCTTTTAAATATTTGATGACAGAACAACCCTTTAAAAAACTATTAATACGAAATGCAAAATAGATTTTACAATGCAATGAATAACAAAACGCTCTAGGCTTCTCTTCTCTTCAAGGAAAATGAGATATATTAGTATAAATACTGTTCGTCTGAGAGTCTTCTTCTTCTTCTTCATCGAGTGGATGGTCAACCTGACCAATCCTGGTGTACAGTCAGCCAAAAATGTGGTCTACCACCCTACGGTTGAGATTCATTTGAACGTCATGAAACAACAAGGTCAATTTAATTTAATAATAGAGGTCCAACTAAGTCACCCAATGATGTCAAATGTCAGGCATCTCAGATAACAGACAAAACGTCATAACATAATTGTGCATAGAAAAGTCAACCTTAGCGATCGTTACATCTCGCAGAAACTTTTGTCAAAAGTGGTAGACCACTTTCTTGGCCGACTGTACGAACATTATTTATCTTAACACAATAAAAAAGATTGGAGTATCTGTTTGTGATATTAAATTAACCGCTTTTTACTACATGCATATGAATATTATATTGGTTGTTTACCAAAATATTTCTTTTTTCAATTTTTGTATGTCTGTCTGTCTGCCTCTGTAATGGCTGGACCAATTCGGACGGGTCTTTAACTGGCAGGTAGCTGATGTAGTATGGAGTAACTTAAGCTACTTTTATTCTAGAAAAAATCTGAAATTCCTGTGGATCGAAGTCGCGCACAGCAAGTTCTACTATCCCACTAATATTATAAATGTTTGTTTGTTAATCTTTTACGCAAAAACTGATGAATAGATATAGATGAAACTATACAGTAATGAATATTGGATACATGTTATCCTGAAATTCCCGTGGGAATGAGCACATCGCAAACGCTACCAACATTTATATCATTTCCGACTTCTAACTAAAGATTAATAATCCTATGTTTTATTTCAAAGTTTTCAACTTGTAAAGGACACGAAATAATATACGTATAATAAGCAAGTACATTAAATCCCATAATTTATTAACAATAAAACGATAAAAATATTTATAAAGTGAAATAAAATAGCTCCTAATTGTACTTTAATTCGAATTTAATACAAATTATAAAATATAAAGGCTAGTACACAATAAACCACATTACTAAACGGTTAACATCCAACTGTGTGGACACGCCCTTATTATTTAGCTTCCAATTTTTATAATAAGTTGCTGCCTTTATTTTTATAACAATGAAGTTTAAAAACATAAAAGCTCAGTTGAAAAGCTTATAAGAAAGTTTAAATAGATGTTTAGTTTTAAATTTCTTTAAAATGTCTATCAATCTGAAAGCAAAAGCGAAAAGTGGTATCTACGATCCCACTGTTGGGGATAAACCTATGCCAAGGACATAAATATAGCCTATACCTTTCCCTGAAATGCAGCTATCCAATACAAAAAGAATTGTTCGAATCGGACTGGTATTTCCGTAGATCAGTGCGTGGAAACAAACACAAAATGAGACTTCAGCTTTAAAGGCCATTAAGAACAGTTTAGCTATCAAATGGTTTGTCACTTTCTGACATACGCTATTTTCCGAAGAGCAAAAGACACAAAACACAGTGTAACAGTGTATTGGTTAGTGTATAAGTATAGACTATCAGCGCCCCGCGGCTTTGCCCGCGTTGAACCCGTTCCCGTAGGCATTTTCGAAAATCCTTTCTTAGTGTGCACTTACGTCACTTGAAGAACCTTCCTGCCAAACTTCATGTTTCTAGGTGTAGCGGTTGAGGCTGTGCGTTGATTATCAGTCAGTCAGGACTTTGAATTTAATACATATATCTATATACATATCGAATAGCTAAGTATAAACTTAAGTACACATTATGTAACCTACAAGTATAACTTAAGTAACCACAACCCCCTAAAAACACAACAATTTGAACTGAAACCACTTACAACAATATACGTAAAAAAACAATGTAAAGAGCCCAATCAACCAACAATTACTGAATTCAACAAAAGTGCACTACGAACCATTGTTGAATTGGAATACAACAATAAATTATAATCACTTTGTTGGTTCAATGTGTAGTGTTCTTTAGTACAATGGAGTCAAATGGAATCATGTGGTTATACATTATACTTTTATGGTTTTAAATGATTTTAGATTTTGTATTGATTAGAATATTACTACAGATTTCATAAGTATGTGTATTGCAAAAAGAAGGATGGTGTTAATGTTACTAGGTCTTCTTCTTCATCGAGTGGATGGTCACCCTGACCAATTCTGGTGTCAGAGTTATTGAGCCGCCAAAGGCCTCGGACATGGTTCATGTAACGACTACTATATGAATAAAGTAACCGGGACCGACGGCTTAACGTGCCCTCCGAAGCACGGAATCGTCTTACTTTTCGGGCAATCAGCCTGCAATGCCCTAACCAAACTGAGGGCAGTCTCATTAAGAGATTTTTATGAGATATTGTCCCCACCGGGAATCGAACCCGGAACCTCCAGATCGTGTGCCGAGTTCTCAAACCACAAGACCACGGAGGCTGTTACTAGGTAACTTACGATAAATAAATATATGCGGACAAATTCTCACACGGTTAGTTAGACCCAAACTTAGTTCTAAGCTTGTAATATGGAATCTAACTACATATACATACAAAAATACTTTATAAGAATATATAATTGACTCAGACGTCGTAGCCAACAACTATGTCTTCACATATTGTTGACTCCGGGCGAGAACCGACCCTGCAACCCCGGACACAGTAAGCGATTTCTATCTGAGCGCTATCGTGCTTTGGAGGGCACGTTAAATTGTCGGTCCCAGTTGTTTAAATCGATAGATCGTATCGGAGGACTTAGGCAGAAAAGCTTTAGAAACGTCAGAAAAAAATGTTAAACAAAAGCGAAGAGTAATCGTAAACGTAATTTCAATAAAATGAGTATTACTCTAAGGAGGCTCTCAGTACGTATTTATAAGTAACCGATCTTAGGTAGTAAAAAATAATTTTACCCACTGTCAACGTTACATCACGATAGCTACTAAGTATACATACTCAAACTGGTAGAGTTATTATAAGTATAAGTATACAAAGTAGCGTTGTCGGCGAGAACAGAGGCTGATGAGAGCCGCGACGTGCGGCCGTCGCGGACTGGACCACGAGAGGGGGCAGGGGCGGACCAAGGACAGGGGCGAAAAATAAAAGAGCTCAAATAAAACATTTTTTTTTCAATTGTAAAATATCTACTCATCATCAAAGTATCTATATCTACAAAAAACAATTGTTAGGGTAAAGACTAGCTATAGACATAACAGACAAAAATGAGCGACAAATATTAATGTTTTCGGTAACGACCGCGGCAGCAAGCAGCAACTACCGACCGCAAGTAACAGTGTCGCCATTCGCACAGATGGCCCAATTTTGATGCAGATTTCAACCCTAGTAGTCACTACTCGGATTGATGTAAATTGGGTTTAAAATCGTGCTGCAAGTGGCTTAACAATCGCAATGAACTAGACTAACATCGCTTAGTCAAACGAACTCTACATAACCTATTTTAATATAAGAGAATCAACCCTTAATCCGTCTCTGTAATACCACCGTGCTAGTATTTTGTTAGTCGGCAGCTTTGTCGCACTCTTGCGGACCACAAGTCTGTCTTCCCTCTCCTTCACTCCCCCCCAATTAGACGGAGACGACAACACTCCGACACGGGACAGTGAGTGCCCAGTGTCACAATATTTGATCTCTTATTGGCTACAATGGGCCCAAGAAATGTTATTTGTATACTCGACATTTTTACCATTTTGGCTTTTTAACTGTTTATTTTAATTTCTTAGTTTATTTTTGGAGGGAAAGGGTTATTTTTGAGCCTTTTTTTAAAGTTTGCCTGACTCAAATTGTCTTCTTACTGCATATGAAGAAATGGAATAAAATTCGACATTTTGAAATGTCCATTGATTCATTAGTGATTATGCCCACTCTCACTATACTGATATCTTCAGTGAGATGAGAGGTCTTAGCCCAGTAGTGGGACATTACAGGCTAATACTTTTTCATCTCGCATGATCCAATGAATGCAAATATCTTTGGTGCAAATTAGGTACATAATATTAAACTATTTATTGCCATATTTTTGCTCATTAGTCATAAATAGTTATGAATTAGATGTATGAATAATGAACAGTACACGTACAGGGTACAACAGCTTGTATTGGAGTACTGTCCAAAACTGTTCAAATTATGAACAGTTTTGTTCTATTTCGACATTGATTTATGTTATTATTTTTATTTTTTCAACTAAACCTAAAGATACGAAGGATACCTCTATTTACAATTAAAACAAACAGTCGAATCAATTGGTATATTTAATTTGATAAAACAAATTATTGATTGATCACGGACAAATTATATGGGATGGGCCAAATTTAATGAAATATTGTGCAAACGATAGATACATATTTGAATACGGCGAACGATTATGATTAATATGAAAATTTGTAGATGTGATAGTAAAGTATATGATCTTTAGTTACTAAGACAGCGGAGACTTTAGTCAGTCAGTTTCCAGACTGTCTCCTGTTCTTTGAAAGATCTTTAATTAACTTTTTCGCATGATGCAGACATGCACATACGAGGACAAAAAGCATTACAATTAAATAATTGTCATTTTCTGGTTTTTCGTCCGTTAGAGACCTCTAATACTTCCTTAGCGGAGTAGAGAGTTTAATCTCAAAACTCTTTTCTCATACATTACAATAAGAATGTATAGTTTGGACTATATATGTATATACAAACTACTAACACTGAAAGTTTGTAGTGGATTTTTTAAAATCATAACTTATGACAACATTACTCTCACCTCGCCTCGGTGGTCTAGTGGTATGTGCGCTCGCCTGCCAAGACTGAGGTCCCGGGTTCAAGTCCCTTGTCGAGCGAAAACATGTTTCCTACTTTTCAAACATGGCTTGAGTTATATTTGTTAAAATGCTTCCTTAATAGAGATTTAATGAGTGATTTTGTCATGTTCAATCAATCAATTAGTTAATTGTCGATTTAATAGACGTCAGGAGTACGGCAGTAAACTATCAACAAACTCCGATATTTCTATGCGATCCAAAATCACATTATATTCTATTAAAAACTCGAAATAACATCTATCTATATACCTATATAAAATTCAAAGTCCTGACCGACTGACTGACTGACTGATAATCAACGCACAGCCTCAACCGCTACACCTAGAAACATGAAATTTGGCAGGAAGGTTCTTCAAGTGACGTAAGTGCACACTAAGAAAGGATTTTCGAAAATTCCTACGGGAACGGGCTCAACGCGGGCAAAGCCGCGGGGCGCTGCTAGTTACATTATACAAACAGACGAACGTACTTATAGCGTGTTGTTTCAGTGACGCAACTTTAATCCAAGTTTAAGCAACTCTTACTTAATCTACGGCGCGAGTACTTACTTTGTTAATGTTTATTCACAATTAACCTGCTTAGTGTGCTTAAGTACAGTTGGAGAGAAAAGCGTTATGAGGAAATGGCTGATGCCTGCTATTTTGTTCCTGTGTGTATTGTGTTAGTTCATATTCATTTATTTTAAGAATAAAAGTACAATAAAAGTGCTACATTGTAAGTGAAGTAAGTATACGTGTTTTTGTAGGAATTTCGGATTAATCAGTCTGAGTTTATTTGTAAGGGCTATGCCAAAATTGATTAAAATTGGTTCAGTGGTTTATATGTGAAAGCTTTTCAAAATGATTTACAAAAAGTATATGTTTAGTTTATGAAGTATGTATGTTAATCCAAAAATAATTAAAATCTGTCACCCAGCATTAATTTAGAATAAGTTAGATTGCCAATTGAAATGTGTAACTTTACATTCCAACAAATTTTCTTACTATTCTGAGCTACCTAATACTGTGTTATGTCTTCATCTAAATAAAAATCTTCCAATCACTTTTGTAGTCGACTGTACGTAAAAAGATCCGTCAACGGTTGGTCGCCTCGCTCACTTACTAATAGTTACCAAACACACATACATACACATACACACACAAATACAAACACATGCACACAGTACCAGAAACAAAGTTTGAATTAGAAACTTGATTTTTCAACAATCACACATATTTTATTTCTTTAATATTTTTTGGCTACATTTCAAACCTTATTCCTTTGTAACAAAGGTGATTTTACCCACTGTTTGAACAGCGAGGTATGCGCATACGCAAACATTAATGTAATGTTATAATAAGTAATGGTTTTTGGATAGTAAACAGTTTAAGATTTTGGTAAAGGCAGAAAAATAGGTTCTTGGAAATTAATATAGTAGGAAAAGTTGGCCTGAGTAATGTTTTGAATTGAAACTACGTTTTACGGATACACTTCGCTTTTATTTTACATCTTTATCTGACGTTTCGGCCCCTTTACAGCAACCGTCATCACAGAAGGTGTTATGTGCGTTTGTACGAGAAAAAACCAAATATCGCAACTTCCACCAAATAAAAGCGAAGCGTATCCGTAAACACATTTTCAATTCAAAATGAGTGGTTTTGCTTGATAGCTGCTAGTTAGTCTTGCTAGTTTACTGTAGAGCTCCTGCCGTAGCTTGACTTAGCGATGTTAGCTCATTGCATTTGTTAAGCAACGTGCAGCTCGCCCCTATTGGGATAGGTGGCCGATATTGGCTTTCCTGAGCGCTACCTTGCTTCGGAGGGCAGGTTAAGCAGTCAGTCTCAGTTGTTTCAATATTATGGTCATGTCGAAGGCGTTAATGCGGTCTATACATTCCGACGACAGGGTTGGTCTATAACCTACTTGAAATGAATCAATCAATGAATTTAGTTTACTTGCTCTTTACTTATAAGTAGTTATAAGTCTCATGCTTAAACCGGCTAGTACTTTCAACTTAGAAACCAAACGTGAATCAAGATGGGAATAAATTGAATTTATAAGTTAATTATTTATTTTACTTACTAAGTCTTAAGCTTGTACAAGCTTAAGACTTAGTAAGTAAAATATTTTGTAAATGTTGTTATGAAAGACTGATTGTAAACTGAAATTTGGAGCATTAACTGAAAAGTAGAATGTGTCATGTGAGTTGTAAGCATGTTTTTGGCATGCAATGTGTAAACGTATTTTAATGTAAAGGTATTTTTGTAACACTCAACTGTAAAGATATTAATGACCTCGACTGTACAAGGTAAGCTTGATCGTAAAGTTTTTAATGTCACTAAAAATGTAAACGTATTTTCGGCACATTGGCAGTAAATCTTATTCTGTAACATGCAATGTAAATCTGTTATGACACAATTTTTGTAAAGGTTGTTATGAAAGACAGATTGTAAACTGGAATTTGGAGCATTAACTGAAAAGTAGAATGTGTCATGTGAGTTGTAAGCATGTTTTTGGCATGCAATGTGTAAACGTATTTTAATGTAAAGGTATTTTTGTAACACTCAACTGTAAAGATATTTTTGACCTCGACTGTACTTGTACTCAAAAACCAAGCGTGGATCAAGAAAGGAATAAAAAAACAATTATAAGTTAATTTGAACCCGCAAACGGTTCAATTTAACCGGTTAAACCCAACACTTGAAACCCTTAGTTAAATGTAAATGTCATTAGCAAAAGTTAAGGAGAGTTGAAAAATAAAATAAAAATGAAAATGTATTGTCGCGTGCCGGGGGTGGATTGATTAATATTTGGGTTATTAAGGGGTTGGTTTTGTAGGGTGGAAGTGTGAAAGTTAATATCAACTATTGGTTACAAATTGAAGCAGTATTTGGTGGTGCTGAGCCTGTCTTATTGTGAAATGACACGTATGATAGATGTTTAGGAAACTAGCTGTGTCCTGCGGTTTTGATCGAATTACAACCTTTTCCTACACCTTTTTTTAAAGCTCTAAACCTTTTCATTAATTAATTTGTATTAATTAATATACCTGAAAATTGCTGTTGAAATCCTAAGTATTGGTAATCATAATGGCCCCGCGGTGTTACCCGCGTTGTATCGGTTCCCGCGGTAATTTCGGGATAAAATGTATACCAAGTTTTATTCTGATGTATAACCTATATTACTGTTAAGTTTCATCCAAATCCATTCAGGAGTTTTTGCGTGAAAGAGATACATCCATCCTCATAAACTTTTGCATTTATAATATTAGTGATAAGAGGTTAATGAATAATTTTTGAAATTTTGAATTGTATCTACGTTTACGGATACACTTCGCTTTTATTTCGTGTATCCGTAAACGTAGTGTCAATTCAAAATGAGTAGTGTTCGCTTATACTTAAGAAACCAGTATTTTTGACATGTTATGTATGAAATTTCGTTTTATTTCTCGTAAAATAACGTCCATTAGTTAATTATCGATATTTAATTGACGGATTACATCCGACAAGTTTCGCACACAATTTGCAATTCATGCTTTGACATTCAAAATATGTTATTTATTTTATGACGTAAACTTATCTATGTATTAATAAGTTCTATAATGTGTTAAATGATTACTCACTGATATTTTCCGCTATCCACCTTTACAGACAGACACATTCTCACACTACAAACACGCAAAGTTACTTACAAAAGCTATTAAACAATACACCTCTCCCTCTTCAGTCGAGCAAATGTCCTTAAAACATAAAGACCACAATTTCCTTTAACAAAAACCAAAGAAAAAACCAAATTAAAAGAAGACCAGCAAACGGAAATCTTCAAATTGGATTCACAGACAAGGACAGAAATATACATTTGTACATGAGATAGAAAGAGACAAACGTACATCAAGACACAAAGCCAAGTAATTGTAGACAATGGAAGCTGAAAAAGACATGTCTTAACAAGATTTCTATCTTACAAGTGTTTTGCCTTAGGAGTTCAACACAAACTTACCTTCGACCTTAAAAAACCCACCCTACAACTCTATCTCAATCGAAATAAAGTTTAAAATCGTTTGAACTATAATTAAAAACCAGTATAAAATAATCTTGTAAAGCATAAGAGACTTTAGAACATGTCTACCGTGAAACAAGGTTTGTCAAAGTATTATTTTAAACCGGTATAATTTGAGCTATCTTTGTTTTATAATTGTTATGGAGAAGAGTTCAATAATGATTGGTTATTAAATCGTTTGATGAAATTGTATGTCTGTTGTTACTATTTGTAGATAATTCCTGCAGTTAACGGAACGTTAGATTTCTCCCTAAATGTTTAAAATCAGCTATCCTATTTACTTCATTACATTTAGCGAGTTTACTTGCAATTATTTAGCTGAACTGATAAGAGGGCTAACAATTATGTTTAGATAATGCTAGTTTAAAAGCTGAGAGCTGGCGAGTTCGATAGTACAGGAAACGTCTACAAGTCAAATTACACGCTCGGTTACTAACATTTAATTAAATCATCAAACTTTAGCTAGTAACAACGCCCCGCAGTTTTACCCACCTTGTGCCCGTTCCCGTGGGAATTACGGGATAAAAATAGACTGTAACCTTCATCTTGAATGTAGCTATCTAATACAAAAAATATTAATCGAATCGGACGCGTAATAATGAGTTAATGAGATGGGAGCGTTCAACAAATCGTAAAGAAATAATCTAGCATTTCTTATAATAATAAATAATATTAATAAAGATAGTAAAAAGACTTGTTACAGCACTAAAAGTAAAGAATTTGCCTGTCATACCCCACTGCTGGGCAAAGGCCTTTCATCGCACTGAAGATATCAGTACAATGAAGACGATTAGACCTAATCCCCACGCTTGCCATGTTGAAAAATACACTAAAAATAACTAAAACCATATCAAAAGCCCACGTTTTAAGTTAACCCCTATCATCGCCTCAGGGTCCAGTTGACCCCAGTACCGGGAATCAATCGGCGTTGCTTCGAGTGGCGGTGTCTGTGACAGACAACCCTTGACGTTGCAAGGGTTGATTCTGTTTGCAAATGTACCTTTATGGGTAAACATGATGTGGGATCTTGAGGTTAGATAGATTTGATTTGTGATGTGTCAGTAAATATTAACTATTTCAAAGGTATTCATAACTAATAAGGTATTTATTATAACTAACTGCGCCCCACGGTTTTATCTGCGTTGAGCCCGTTCACTTAGCAATTTTTGAAGAAAACATAGCCTATAACTTTCCTCTTGAAGCTACCCAATACATAAATAATTATTCGAATCCATGTTGAATTAAAACTACATTTACGGATACATTTCGCTTTTATTTTACTTAAGAAACCAGTATTACTAGCCGTCTTAATAATATCTAGACCGCCTTAAATCTTCCGATATGGTGTAACGATTGAAACAACCGGGATCGACTGCTTAACGTGCCCTCTGAAGCACGGTAGCGCTCAGATAGAAATGCTACTATCGGCCACCCATCCGAGTTGTAGCAGAGCTGCATATTGCTTAACATTCGCGATGAGTTAACACATATCTCGACGTTCAAACGACAAATAATCTAAAAGACAGTAATAACAATAACTAATCTCAATCTTCAGCCAAACAAAACACTAAAAAGCAGACACAGAAAAATATAAATATATTCTCAAAAAACTGTTTCTTAACCACTAAAGACCCTTGGGATCGCAATAATATCAACACAGCGGACCTCAGAGGGCTGTTAAAAACAAATAAAAAAGTAATAAAATGCAATGCACAATAAAAAAATATTACGACCAGGAAGGGTTTGGGGCGAACGTCTTTGGCGTTTGCAGGGTTAAGTTCAACTCGAATTCTTTGAGAAAATCGTCAAAGACGTCCATTAAATCGACGCTTAACTAATTGATGTTATTTTTCATATATTACAATGTCAAATACACTAATTAAATCTGTACAAAGGAAGCATTTGACGTCTCTAAGTACGGAAGTTAGCTAGCAATTTTCAACCAACATACAGTGAAAATTAAGGGGAAGGTTTTTGACTACTTTTCTTGCCAAAATGGGCCACCCATAGGAACGAGTACAAAGCGGGTAAAACCATTACTTAGGTATATATTACTATTCATAGACGCCCTTCTAAAAGTCAAAAAACCGTCTGCAATTCATTACAACACTTCGTATAATCCCAAAAGTATCAACTGAACATCAAAAAGTTAAAATTTGACACAATTAAATGACAAACATCACAATTAAGTGACAAATCAACCCAAAAAGTGACGAAGTAGCATGGTTAACTCAACGAAGTGACAAATTAACTGTCCGGCGTGACAATAATACACCGTGACGTCACGGGACACGGGGGCGTGACTGAGAGTATTCCTGTTTCGATTAATTCGCAATACTTGTGCCGCGCCACAATTTATATTCAATACAATATAGGCTGTGTGGTACGGAGACGGACTTTATATAGTTCAAAAAATGGTATCATGTTACAGACGAATACAAACTCTTTCAAGCGAAGACTAAATACGAATGGATGAATTGAAATATGTCAAACATGTCACTGTCATGAAATATTCGACCAATCATGACAGAGTAAATAGAACGAAACCAGTCGAATTTAATGAATGAATCCGGTACTATAGGTTTCTTTACTAACCGACTAATTCATAAACGATATTTAACTCAAACAGTGTTTTTAAGTGTTTTGTCTCTTTCGCTCTTTGACAAATAGCGTATGTCGGAAAGGGACAAACCATTTGATAGTTAAAATGCTGTTTATAATCGTTTATGAATAAGGCCCATAATAATATGTAAACTAAAAAAGTAAATCCGTATAAAAAGCCGCGTCCACACTGTCTGTACCGGCGCTGTCAGTGACACACTCGCGGTAATTATTTTTATTATTGACTCCCCTCGCCCCCACCCCTAAACAGAGGGCTGTTGTATTTGTTTTAATATTTTTATTTTATTTATTTTTAAACCGAGTCCGTTTTGATTGGACCTTTTGTGTTATATTTTAATGTATATACGATTAAATTAGTCTGTTTTATCCGAGAAGTTAATTCGTCTGTAGTGTTATATTTGTTCTTAAGATCAGTTTATTTAATATTTTGTTCCGTAGAAATATATATATATTATCTACCATAACTATAGTATCTTCAACAAGAGAGGTCGTAAATGACGTCTATCATTTTGGTTTGACATCAGTTTGAATGCCATAATAAGTTATATATAACAGAGTCTAGAACAATTTCACAATAGAATAAATTGCTACAATTTCATATTCTCAAGAACTTGCTACGTCTTCGTAGCTGCTACGCCGTAGCATTTGTAGCACTTTCTCGTAGTATTTTCTTCGTAGTAACCTAGCAATTATGTTACATTTGTGGTTTGACTACCACACTCAATGTCGTCTATTAAATCGACAATTAACTAATTGACGTACTGTCTCAGCGAGATGAGAGGCCTTTGTCCAGCAGTGGGACATTACAGGCTAATACATACTTGCATGTCAAAATCTCTACTAAAGAACCGTTTGACGTCTCTATTAACGGACGTAAGATCCAGATTCTGAAACTAATTTCCAATGGTACAAAATATTTTTGAGAAAAAAATAATTTTCATAGAAAATCTGTACAATTATATACATACTAGCCGCGGCCCGCGGTGCTACCCGCGTTTTATCGGTTCCCGCGGGAATTCCGGGATATAGTGTGTCCCATGTTTTATTCTGATGTTTAACCTATATTACTATAAAGTTTCATCCAAATCCGTTTAGTAGTTTTTGCGTGAAAGAGCAACAAACATACATCCATCCATACATACATCTATCCTCACAAACTTTCGCATTTATAATATTAGTAGGATACCTACGTATCTATATAAATAGATGTATCGCAGTACATAAGCTGGACTGTATACGATATACTTTGGGCAACAAAAGGCGAGTGTAGTTAATAGTACAAGTTTGTGTATAATTCACGCGGCGAGTCGCGCTGACAGTGGACCGTTCACATTTACACTTTGCTCCGGGACAGGCTTGTTCGAAAGGGAGGCAGTCACTTGATTTGTTTTTGTTTTACGATTAAATTTGTCTTCATTATAAATAACTAACAGTGCCCCGCGGCTTTACCCGCGTTGTGCCTGTTCCCGTGGGAATTTCGGGATGAAAATTAGCCTATAACCTTTCCGTTGAATGTGGCTATCTATTAGTTTATTTTATCTATTACTCTATCTTTTCTTTTTTTTTGCAGAATTTGCATGTATGATGGTTATGCTTGTATTGCCGTTGGCACTATTTATAATGTCTTTAACATGAGGAAATTATTTTCGTATAAATCTTTATATTGTATAGAAACATCTGTGTTATTTTAGTATGATCAAGTATACTAGTAAAAATGTGTATATAATAATTAGAAAGGCCTCTCAACCTTCAAAATAACTTGAGAAACAATCAAAATTTAATACTTTAATTATTCCATTCAGCACACGACCATCCACTCCGGCCATAATTCAATACTTTCTTCTCACCGCTACCACTATTACAATAAGTTCTAAGACAAGGATAGCGATACACTCCCACGCCGTAGTGCGAAAGAGACAGAAGACCTTTTGTACCAACTTTCAGCTAGAAAGAGGAATAATGTAAAATTTCCACGTTCCAATTTCAATTTATAGAGTTTGAATTATAATTCCAGTTTAATTTTGTGTGGATTGTCTTTGGTGAATTCTATATTATTATGAACTAGCTGCGCCCCGCAGTTTTACCCACGTTGTGCCCGTTGCGGTGGGAATTTCGGGAATTTTTATACTTATATACCTTCCTCTTGAATCACTCTATCTATTTAAAAAACTGCATCAAAATCCGTTGTGTAGTTTTAAAGAACTAAGCATACATAGGGACAGATAGCGGAAAGCGACTTTGTTTTATACTATGTAGTGATGATATTTCTATTACTCTTCTATTTGTAAAAAGGGCTGGCTTAATTTCTATGTAATTCAGCACACAGATAAGTACTTAGAATGACTAGTTCTGATCCCTCTACTTCATTTTACAAATATCAGTGTAACCCTAAATTGTTTAACAAAACATTATTTTGATATTCATAGTCAATTTGATAAATATACAAATACATATGTATAAGTAACAAAATCTTAAATATATAATTATATTTATAGCATAAACACTGTTTAAAATTTAATAGTACTTTAACTAACCCCAAATAATTAAAACATTACTTTAATCCACCATCAAAACCAGAAGCCCATTGAAGCTTACCAAATTCAAAACTAGAACACAAATGTCAAAACGAATTATTTTGACAGCCAGTTTATCAGATCTGTGGCACGCGCCACAAAATGGCCGACAATATGTCCGACCGCTTGTTGTAATTTAAAAAGAGTTTTTAAACTATTGTCTGGTATTTAATCTGGATTAGGGTTGCTTTTTGGTTTGAATTTAAATGCGGTGAAAATTGCGTGGGAAATCGTACGGTTTTAATGAGGAGATTTGCCTAATTGTTATTGTGGGTAATATTTTTTACCGTTTTCCGTTATCTTGTTCTTCCAGATCAATACACAGATACAATTTCTTCTAACGACGACTAAAATGATAACAAATGAGGCCGGACCCTCCTTTAGTGGAAACAAGCTAAAGGATTTATCCCATAATATATATCGTATAAGAAAATGTTTTTGGTCGCGAAATTAGACATATTTAGTTTAGAGTTTACAGGACATTAACGAAGAAAATGTATTTTTTACTCAACGCGTAATGAACTAGCAGTCTCTCTTGGTGTTACACGCGTTCTTTCCGTGGCAAATTCCATAAAAAGGTTTATAAATCTTCTCTTTGAATGAAGATACCATACAGAAAATATTTTCCATATCCTACTGGTAGACTTAGGGTCTAGACAGACGGACTGCAATTCAACTGCAATCCGACTGCCAAATGGCAGTTCAGATGCAGTTTGAATGCAGTTGGCTCGACTGCAATCAAACTGCACGTCGACGGGCAGTTGGCGTGCAGTTGGATTGCAGTCTGAGTGCAGTTACAACGACTAACTGCACTCAGACTGCAATCCAACTGCAGTCCGTCTGTCTAGACCCTACGAGTTTACCGCATTCAAACAAGCAAACAGTGAAACTCGTCCCCTTTATTATATTAGTATAGTACAGACTATATAGTATACTATATATACTACTAGCTGTGCCCCGCGGCAGGCCACCACCACTCGGCCGTACCTACAGCGATAAATGCCTACAAATTCGCGAGGCGCCGGCGCCACTCCGACTGACGGGTGTTGCTCGCGCGTCTACCAAATTATTTACTTTTTAAATTTTACTGTACTATTTTCTTTTTTTTTGTTAACTGTACTATCTTCAAATTCCCTACAATTACGAGTTTCTAATCGCAGACTACTAATTAGGTATTATTATCTGTGTTTATCTTGTAAATTAAATAAAAACAGTCCCTACTTCAAAACTTATTTTTATTTCAATGAGTATCTTTCTACTTGAGTTGAGTAAAGGTTTGTTTTCATTTTTTTATTACAAATGAGAGACTGTAAAATTCGTTTTAGTATCTACCTAATTGACTGAGTAATCAATCATACGCATCAACATCGGCGAGCTGACAACCTTAGCGACATAGGTATCGCGTCACCCAGCGCCAGACAGCGACAGAGCTACGCGTTAGAAGAGAGCGGCAATATTTAGGTGAATATCTCGTTAGGTACTGAGCGCTTATGCGAGCTGAATTGAACTTTGTTGCTTAGTAGCAAGAGTCTCTATTTCTATGAATTGTTACGGGAAGTGGTGCTTCTGTACTACTTGTAGTACTTATTATTCTGTGCCCGCGGTTTCACCCATAGCCCACCCGTTCCCGTAGGAAATACGCGATAAATAGTCCTATATCCGTCTCCTGGTTCTAAACTACCTCCCCACCAATTTTTAGCCAAATCGGTTCAGCCGTTCTCGAGTTATAAATAGTGTAACTAACACGACTTTCCTTTATATATATAGATATAGTATATATATACTATACATATATACAGTATACATAGTCTTCATCAAATAACAAATGAAGGCATATACCCTATTTCTTATCTATCGCATCTATTACTATTAGTATCCACATAAATTATTGTCACTACATTGCCCACTGAACCACTAGAACACAAAGCTGTAAATCTAATCAACTCCAGTGTCCAGTGGTCCAGTGTCCGTCACCAGCTAATAGCCGATAACACGACCCATTGTAATGTCCAATATTGGTGCATTCAGTTTAATGATTGTATGGGGCGGCAATATTAGTGCGTTCATTACAAAATGATTGTCTAATGATGGTGTTAATATGACTAGTTGACTGTGACGATTAATTTTAGAGATTATTACGGTTTATACACTACTAGCAGCGCCCGCGGTTTTACCCGCGTTGTGTCCATTCCTGTGGGAATTTCGGGATGAAAAATAGCCTATGTTACTCGTGGATAATGTAGCTTTCGAATGGTGAAAGAATTTTTAAAAACGCTTCAGTAGTTTTTGAGCCTATACATTACAACCAAACATACAAAGTTTTCCTCTTTATAATATTAGTGTAGATAAGTGTAGACTAGTATTCGTAAAGTAGCAACGGCCTGCGGGTTTTATTCACGTTGTGCTCACTTTCGTGGAGTTTTCGGGATCAAAATAGCCTTTCTGTTAAAGAATTAATCAAATCGGATTGGTAGTTTCTGAGTTGTAGTTGATTATCGTTGTTTATAAATTTGATTTGAGACCTGTTTTGATTATTCATTTTGTAATGGATAGTCGCATTCAACTGAAAGGTGAAAGGGTATTTTTCATCCCGGCACAACGCGGGTGAAACCGCGGGGCCGCTGATTAAATGTAGATATAGCGAACGCGAGAACATTATGACCTTTCTAGAACTCTACAAAGACACGCTATAATAAATAAAGTGTTCTTTTTTTAAGACAAAGAATCAATAGTCGTTGTTGCTACAATTTAGAATCTCAATTACAACTCTTCAATACAAACCTTGATTAGATATATATATATGTCGGAGCGTGGCATCAGTGGCGCCACACCAGATAGCGGCTTATTACGGCACTACATTATTTTTAGTCTGTAGAAGTTTAAGAGTAGTTTGTAAATTCAGTTGACTGATGGAATCGGTAGTGTTGTTATTCCGTGACGTGAGTTCTATCTTCGTGGTGTAGTCTGTGGTATGAGAATAGACTATGTTAAGTCTGTGGTGTTACGCACTATGACAGATGACAGTTGTTCGATAGAGGGATGTGAGCTGGTTTGGTAGTCTGTGGCAGTGAGTGAGGGAGTGAGTCGAGGATATGAAAAGATGGCGTACATTAGAGTTTTGGAGGGAAATGGAGACGGTTGGATTGTGATCAGATGGGAAACGTAGATTGGAAGGATGAGGTGTTGACGACATCACGATCGTATTGCGAATCGAGTATAGAATAGGGAAAAGATATTCTATGGCGTGGACAGGACGACTGATGGGGTGAAGGGAGGTCGTTTAGGTTCCATCAATTAATTGAATCTAGACGTATCCTAACTGTAATCTGTAATCCATGATGATCGTGTGTAAAATACAAGCAATGTCATTGTAATGAAGTCCTGTGAGTTATTATTTCAAGACCAAGACCTAGGAATCATAAGATATCTGATGTTGTATTGGCGGTATAATGCTCGTGCTTATCCTGATGTGACATGTCCCCAATAGTGGGATAATTATCGCTGTTTCCCCGACATCAGAAGTGGGATAAGGATCGCTATTGCCCACTGAGCTTCCAGCAGAGAAGGATAAAGATCGCTATTGCCCACTAAGCCTCCAGCAGAGGGATAAGGATCGCTATTGGCCACTGAGCCTCCAACAGAGAATGATAAGGATGCTATATTCCCACGGGTGGACGAGCATAAACCATTTCAACCGCGGAGCTAGGTTTATGATAAGGTGAAAGAATATTGAGAGCTGCAAGCTGAGCTCGTTAGTGCATATTATCGACGACGACGGCGACGACGACGACGGGATTGAAATTCATGTACCTTCCACTGGATTATGAAGCTCGTGGTATTCAGAGATATGTCTGAATCATCATCCCAACGACTATGGTGCTTTACGTAATGTTTATTTTGCAATTGGTTATAAAACTTGGAATGTTCTGTGAGTATAGTTAGTTAGTTTTCTACTATATTGTGGAGTTAACAAGGTAATTATGAGCTTCCGAAAGAGTAAAGTGTAATCTTGTGATGTAATGTGATATGTTCTAATATGTTTTCTTATTTTCATGTTGGTTCAATGCTGGTAATTATTGTGAGCATTGATGAACCTCGTCCAGGGAAGAACGTGGTTCTCTTCTCAATCCTGTTACCTGAGGAATACGAGGGATTGCGGTATTCCAAATTATTCAAGAATCTATCACGACAAATTCACATTGGATTGGTGATGTATTGCGGTAATGATTGGTTTGTTGGGAAATATCCGGTGAGCTATTTTGTGATATTTGAGTTAGTTAACATTGAGAGTTTTGTAGTGAATCTTCGTACCACTTGATTAAGTAGAAAGCTTATTGAAAGTATTTTGGATGTTTATTCCGTTGTAAAATATGAGAGTATGAGTAAGGGTTTCATGTGACTATCTGACTTATTGAGTTCAATGTTCAAACTCGGCGATGGTCGTGGTCTGGATTGACCGTACTGTGGAGTGGTCTGCTGAGACCGTGTGTTGTTGAGCAATGTGATTGCTCGTCGGCTGGTTGCCGTGACTAGACGTGACTAGACAAGCTTACTGTTACTTACTCATGGCTCATATTGTAATGTGCATTTGAGATTAATAGTCTATTGAAGTTAAAGTTGAAAATGACGTGGTACCTAGTATTCATGTGTTACATAGCATTGAAGATTCCCGATTGATAATAATTGTAATTAACTTTTGATTGAAATCAAGAATTTAAGGAAGAACAAGCTTCTTAATAGTCGGGTTCAATAGTCAGGCACTCGCTCGTGTAAATTACTGTGGCCGCGAGGTTTAGAGGAGAACGAGTAGGTACACAATATAGTGTCATTGACTGGTATAGGAAAATGCCTGAAGGGCAAGTACCCATTGTTAGTGATTCTGAGCCTTGTGAGGATTAACTGTAGTCACTTTTGACTGTGTGGTATAGTTGTGCGTGTCCTCTTGAGTCTGGGATGATCACGGGAGTGACTGATCACAGGGATGATCAGGGTTATGGGTGATCACTGGGATGATCACGGGAGTGACTGATCACAGGGATGATCAGGTTTATGGGTGATCACTGGGATGATCACAGCTAGTCACAGGGATGACTGCGTATTAGGGCTACGGGGATAGCCGGACAATGGAGACACACACACTTTACTTTTACTTTGATTTGAGATTAATTTGATTTTTAATGGGTACTTGTGCCTGACGATGTTCTAGTATTATGTTGAGATAAGCAATGTGATTATGAATATTGAGATAGTTAAAATTGTTGATTGGAAAAGAATAATAGTTTGAGCTTTACTAAGTCTTTTGTTGAAGTAGAGTTATTTAGGTCAGGAGTGAGCGAACGATGGTGATCGTTACACGTTGAAAAGCTTTGAACTCTAAACGTACTTACAAGTATGCACATGATCGCGTTAGGAAGATGCCTGTGGGGCGGGTAACAGCTGACTCAGACGAAGGTGGAGACAGTGAGGTTGATTAAGTTATTGATTGTTACTGGGTTTTTATGTCGGTGGGTCAGTCTGAGACCGCACCAGGGTGCCGTAGCTGTAGCCCGTTAGAAATCGGTGTCTACTACTTGTAGTAGTCCGTGGGTAGGCAGTAGGCGGTAGCCCTGGGTAGTGTGGTCGGGTCTTGCCTGGTAGCGAAGACCGTAGAGTCATGGGACGACTCGGCATTCCGAAATGGAAGTGCATAAAGGGCAAATGCGTTTGCTAAATCTTGTGTTGTGACCACGAGTAAGGGCTCAGTAGTAAATCAATTGTGATTAAATTGTTAATTGTGTGTGAATAATGAACCAGAGTCTGTCACTGTTACTGGCCTCAGGGTTTTGGTAGTTGAAACGTTATCATAATTTACTTTGTGATTTCTTACGCAAGATGCCAGTAGGTCATGTACCAGTCGAAGTTGATGTTAATAGTGATCCTGATGAGGATGAGTAAACTTGTTTTGGTGGAAACTCTAGTAAGGACTCTATCGGCCGTATTGTGTTGGACCGTACCCGAGGTTGTCGTGTAGCCGTAGCTCAGTAGAAATCGGTGTCTACATTGTAGTCCGTGAGTACGCGGTAGCAGGCAACTCTGGCGGAGGTCGGGTTCTGGAGGAACCATAGAGTCCAGGAGTAGACTCGGCAGTCACAGGGTGATGCACATGGGCGATCCACTTGATGGATATGCATAGTGAGAGAGCAATTGCGATTGCTGGCCGGCCGGAGAGCCGTGGCGATAGAGGGGCTTACTAGTGTGACGTTTCGATTTGTGTGGTTAATTAAATTGTGTTAATTTGTTGTTACAAGCGACAGTGGTACATGGCTCTGGTTGATATTTTCTTATGGCTCTTTTATGGTTTTATTCGAGTAATTTAAAAGAAAAAACTATACAGTTACGAAGTTTCTTTATTTGAGTTGTGTGTAGAAATATGATTGGTCAGAAGTGGCCGAGGCGAACAAATACTCTCGTTGGTTATTTCTGTGCAGGTTAGCCAACACACGAGGACGTGTGCTAGCAGGATGGCCGTGTCGGAGCGTGGCATCAGTGGCGCCACACCAGATAGCGGCTTATTACGGCACTACATTATTTTTAGTCTGTAGAAGTTTAAGAGTAGTTTGTAAATTCAGTTGACTGATGGAATCGGTAGTGTTGTTATTCCGTGACGTGAGTTCTATCTTCGTGGTGTAGTCTGTGGTATGAGAATAGACTATGTTAAGTCTGTGGTGTTACGCACTATGACAGATGACAGTTGTTCGATAGAGGGATGTGAGCTGGTTTGGTAGTCTGTGGCAGTGAGTGAGGGAGTGAGTCGAGGATATGAAAAGATGGCGTACATTAGAGTTTTGGAGGGAAATGGAGACGGTTGGATTGTGATCAGATGGGAAACGTAGATTGGAAGGATGAGGTGTTGACGACATCACGATCGTATTGCGAATCGAGTATAGAATAGGGAAAAGATATTCTATGGCGTGGACAGGACGACTGATGGGGTGAAGGGAGGTCGTTTAGGTTCCATCAATTAATTGAATCTAGACGTATCCTAACTGTAATCTGTAATCCATGATGATCGTGTGTAAAATACAAGCAATGTCATTGTAATGAAGTCCTGTGAGTTATTATTTCAAGACCAAGACCTAGGAATCATAAGATATCTGATGTTGTATTGGCGGTATAATGCTCGTGCTTATCCTGATGTGACATGTCCCCAATAGTGGGATAATTATCGCTGTTTCCCCGACATATATAACTACTTACCAAAAATAAAGTATCATCAATCATAAAAAAATATATCTTTCAAATTCAAAAAATACTTAATCATAACCAATTTTACTATAATCATTTCTAATTTTCATGACCACTCCTTAATTTCAATCTTAGTAAACCAACGACAGTTAGAACCTAAACGCACGGCAAACCATCCTTACCCGACCGCACTAAAGGAGTATTCCCAATCAGATCTAATCTCCTCACATCCAAGTATGCGGGAATGGACGTCACATGTCTGACGTCACAAAGCCATGTGACGTCATCGATGAGACAAGCTGGACGGTCGAGTAGGCTTGACGGCTTCGATTTAGAGCCTTTGGCTATTCAAGCTTGTTGATGGATAGATTGGGGCAGAGATAATAGTGTTTGGACGTCTAGATTCTAGACAATTACGGGATTGTACTGTTTTTTCTCGCTATAGATAAGTATAGGGAACATATAATTATAGAGTTAAGTTCTTATTTATTCCTCCTATTTTTGTCCTTAAATGTAAACCAATTCGACTGAGTGTGTCGAGAAATAGGCCGTAGTTATACATTTATTATAAATGCGAAAGTAACTCTGTCTATCTGTCTGTCTCGCTTTCACGCCAAAACTACTGAACCGATTTGAATGAAATTTGGCACACAGTTAGTCCAGAGCCTGAGAGAGAACATAGGCATACTTTTTATCGCGAAATTCCTGCGGGAACGGGTACAATTCGGGTGAAACCGCGGGGCGCTGCTAGTAATAATATAATTACAAACTTTAAACAAGGCTATATTAAAGGTAGAGTGATGTATTTAGAATGAAGAGTGATTTGATTCCATTCTATGATCACCCCATCACTAGAACTTTTTTCTCTGTACATTTTGTCAGTCATTGGGGCAGTAATTTTAAGACGCGTTTGAATAAATGATGTACTTTTCACTAACTTAATATGTACTTACAAATGATATAAAACTGAAGATTGCTTTTATGTTTGAAGGTTAAACTAATCTATGGAGCTCGAAAAATCTTTTTGTCTGTGATTTTGTTTGACAGGTAAGATAATATACTCTTTTTTAACCCCAAAATTACTACGAAACAAATAATAATCATATTCAATATCGGGACCTTACGTACAACGGAGGTAACTGTTGAGTGTCCCTCAACACGTTTCGGTCACGTCCGGTAAACATCATCAGGAGGTGGGTGAAGCGCTCACGACGGCGTCTCTCCCCGCAGTGCCTACGTAAGTTCTCGTTTGAACAAATAATAATGATATTAATGTACGTTTCAATTAATCGTTAAATAGGTATAATATGGGTAAAACCACGACGCACTGCTAGTCAAAATAATGAAACAAAATTCTAATTACTGAACACGTATATTTTATTGTTCATCATAATATAATATTTTACAATTCTATAATATCTAAGGATTGGATACACGCTCTTAAGTACATTGAAATAAGGGTCATATTTACATTTTACTAAGCATATAGAGTATTCTATTATAGGACTATAATCTAGGTTTAATTTGAACACTAATTATTAGCTAATTTTACAAAAGTATGCATGAATTAGTTGGACAAATCATAAATTAGCCAATCAGGTGAATGTAAGAGCGAGAAAGCATCAATTTCCGTTCACCTGATTGGTTACTTATTAGTCACTCACTCTACCAGCGCGATCATTTTAGAGCTAAATCTTGAAAATAAGTACAGTAATGGTAGATATCCTCAATTTGTGAATATAACATCGGAGAATAGGCTTTGGTGTCTTTTCGATCGCAAAAACTCGCCCAAAAAGTTTCAGTCCAAAAATCTAAGCCGGAAACTTAAACAAAAGCGAATAATTCAAAATATACAAATTTTATGTCTAAAATAACAGTACGTCAACTGGATTAGTAAGTATATAGAATAGTAGGTACTTATAGGTATGTCTTTATCAATCTACAAACGAGTGTCTTATGGCGTACACTTTTTGTTGACGACACCGCACACTCATTTTTATTTTATTCAAAATTATGAGTCACGTCATGTATTTCACGTCTAAACAAAATGTAGTGATTTTCATATGAATAAATCGAATGAAAAATGTCTTCGGTGTTCGCCACAAGACACATTTTTGCATAGCACGTTATGTCTTTTAATTTACAATATCAACGTTCTACGTTGAATACTAGAACATTTCTGAAAGAGCTACAAATCTAAATTGTCTATAACAACTGTTACGTATACAGGTATATTCCGAAAAAGCTTATTTACAGCTTTGACTACAACTAAATTAATATTTAATTATTACGATAATTAAGATATTCACTAGATTTTATTTCATCATCAGTTACTTTCATAGATTTTAACTTAATTATTATATGGCCTTATATTGAAGCCCAGTTACATTGGTAGAATTCAGTGGTAGAATTAGTGTTCTACCATTGCTCTACCAGTGTTAATAAGTAGTTTTATTAGAAGAGCAACGATTGAGTACTAATTCTTATAATATATACCAGGCTTAAAAACAAACTCAAAGATACAAACATAGTCTGTTCGATAGTATAATGTTTAGTTTAGTCACATTAGGTAGTATTTGTATCGGTCTTATTTTCTATGGAACTATAACGTGATTAAAATTACTATCAAAGTCAAAGTTACCTTTTACAACCAGACTATACTCGGAGAATGTATGATGCAATTACATTAATGCGTTCATCTAATGCGGTCACCGAATTTGTTCGAATAAGTCTTCATAGTTGACTGTCCGTCTGCAAGCCCCTAATTAGGTGACAGCTGCTGTCGCTTGTCGAATGCGGCCGACTACCGTATTCTTTCCACTATTGCAGTCACCTCAAGTTACTTACAATCAACTTGCTTTTATATATAAGTGAAGTATGTCTTCTATTCATTATTCTCTACCACTTCTAGCACATTCTAGAACATTGGACTTAAAGAACAGTCCAGTGCCTGCACCACTAATCGGAGAAACCTTCGTTATTAGTATTATCTGACGTCGGCGAAGTTCCAGGAGATGGAACCGGCATCTGTCTCCCATACATCAGCTCAGAAGGAGGCATGAACGACTGGAGATACTCTGGAGGCGGCCTTATGACTGTAGGCAGATACCCCGTCCCACTGTACGGAGGCGTCAAGAATCTTCTAGAAGGAGAGAACTTGAAGCTCTGATTGGATAGTGGAGAAAACGCAGACTTTGATTGGTAGTTCTGCATATAGGGTGGTGATTCCTGTGTCATTGTATAGTTAGCACCACCCTCAGTTCCATTGATCATCATATCCATGGCAGCAACTACGTCTCCTTTGCATCTGGTCAATATGCCTTCGATCTCCTGCCTACTTCGTCTGGGAAATACCTTGATAAGTACATCAATAGGCGATTTCTGGTACGGCGTTTCATCTTCTTTTCTGAACATTCTGTATTTGTAGTCAGGGTCCCATTTTTCTTCGTCCTCCTTCTTGACTGATACATCGTCTCTTTCTTTCATGGAAAGGTTCTCAGGTGTGAGAGAGGGTTCGGAGTCTAGTTCCTCTTCTACGTTCAGCTCGTGGTCGGACGGGGAGCGGGGAGGGGGCGTGGTTAGGGGCGGTGTGGTAGGGGGAGTCTTAGTTTCTGGTTGCGTTTCTGCTTGAGGAGATGGCGAGGAGACTTCGCTGATGCGGGCGCGTTTTTGGACTGTTGGCAAAAGAGAAGGGTGTTAGTTGTGTTGGTAATAGTGCACAAAATCTCTTTAGACCCATAGGATATCACAGGGCTCATTGTACCCACTGGACCCACTGAAACACAGGACCTACTGGACCCACTAGGCCCACTGGACCCACAGGACCTACTGGATCCATTAAGCCCACTGGACTCACTGAACCCACCGGACACATTAGACCCATTGCTCCTATTAGGCCCATTAGTCCCATTAAATAGCATTGGATTCAAATCATGTTATTCGAGTATGAACCTCGTTTAGTTGTAGTGGGCAGTAGACATTCAATAGCACGAGTGATAATAAATAAAACGTTGTTGCTGACATATTTTATAGCGCTACTATATTTCGTAGTGGTTGAGGTATAGTTTATCAGAAAGATCATCGAGACTTGGGTGCCTTTGCACCAGAGCTATGCTACGCAGATAAGCCACAAAATTGTGCTAAGCTACGTACTACTAAGCTTCTATGCTACGTGCGAGACCTATTCAATTCAGACATAATCATTAAGTATAACAGATTGTTTCAGTTCTACCTAAGTACTACCGAGCATTCGGAGAGTATCTTCAATTATTGGTCTCTTTTTGTATTGAAACCACGTTTACGGATACACTTTTATTTTACATTTTTATCTGACGTTTCGGACCCTTTACAGGAACCGTGGTCACAGAAGACTATTGGTTTCTAAAAAAGCTATATATTCAGTTTAAAAAAAACTTCAAACAAACATCAATTGCGAACATTATATACACACTTAAGGGTAGCCTTTTGACTCCACGTCATTATTTAACTCAAAAACAATTAACATTGATCACAAAGAACTTATGCCCCTTAAGAAACAGTACAGTTCACCACAAAAGTACACAACGGTTGCGAACGAAATGTCACGGCGTTGTGACCACTTGAGTGGAGGGGAGCTTTGTTTGGCGTGTGTTGCCTGAACATTGTTGTGTTAATATGTTTCTAGAGAATTGTTTAAAGAAGTACTTAAATTAAATCTAAACTTATATAATAAAGAGGTAAATTTGTAAGTTTGTTTGTACCTACATATGTTCGAAGTTACCAGCCCGATTCGAATAATTATTTTCGCAATGGATAGCCATATTCCTCGTGAAGGTTATAATCCCAAAATTCCCACGGGAACGGGCACAACGGGGGGCGCTACTTGTTGTATATATTTCCGCGTACAGATACACGTACAGATTTCCGCTTAAATCCAAAAACTATTTGGACAAAGTTTGTAATTAGTAAGTCTTTGAATTATATGACGATATGGCTATCATGAGCTCTACGTTGTGATACATAGTTCGGAATCTAAATGTTACTTTAAAGGTTTTCGAAATAAAATCACATATTCATTCATTTATTTCGAACTCTCAGCGCCCCGCGGTTTTACCCGCGTTGTGCCCGTTCCCGTGGGAATTTCGGGATAAAATGTAGCCTATAGCCTTCCTCGATAAATAGACTATCTAACAGTGAAAGAATTATTCAAATCGGTTCAGTAGTTTCTGAGATTAGCGCGTTTAAACAAACAAACAAACAAACAAACAAACAAACAAAACAAACTCTTCAGCTTTATAATATTAGTATAGATAGGTCAGTGGTCAATACTCCTGTCAGAGTTTTAGGCAGCCTCCAACATTCTTCTGTTTAACATAATGTGTCAATTCACTTCTGGTTAAGGTCCAACTTCTTCCAAGCGTATCCTGGATCAAATTTACCTGACCCAGCAATCCCTTGAGTCTGCTCGCACATATAAATTTAACATAAAATAATATATATATAATCGATATAATACACATATTTATATCGATACTCGTGTCTCGATTGCACTGATCGGGCGCGGCTGACTGGTCCCGTAGGAGTCACTACTACCCCCTCCCTTACCCCCAAACATTTAGTATAGGGTTGCCTGTTATGAGAAGTTGAACATTCGATATTATTATGTAGCCGGTGGTTTTTATATATTTTGGTAGACCTAAGGTCCTAGGCGTTAAGTATAAACTGAGTATTAAGACTTGCGAAATATTTCTTCTTCCGAAAACTAAGATAAAAGCGAAGTGTATCCGCGTAGTTTCAATTCAAAATCCAGAACAGTTGCTTTTTAATACAATTTGAAAGCTTTAAAATAAATTCTAGTAACAAACTATCTGTAATCTATGGTATGTAACAATTCCTTTACACTTGTAGAAATTCATTTATTAAAATAAGCGAGTTGGCGAGATGGCGACTTCAATGGAACATGAGTAATTCCGCTCGCTCAATCAACATCAAAAGTTTTCAAAAATAATCCCTATCACTTTCACAGCCAAAGATAGACTCAAAAATTTAACAGAGCTTTAAATTGTAAACTACGTTAACAGATACACTTCGCTTTTATTTTACATTTTTATCTGACGTTTCGGCCCCTCTACAGGAACCGTGGACGCAGAAGACACCTTCTGTAACCTACTGTGACCACGGTTCCTGTAAACGTCACATGAAAAAATAAAAGCGAAGTGTATTCGAAAACGTAGTTTAAATTTAAAATGAGTAGTGCAGTTCGCTTAAACTTAGGAAACCAGTATTAAACAGAGTTGCTCTAAAATATCAGTCTGAACCCTCGAAGCCCAGCCCTACGTCGAACGTTTAAAAAACAATAACCGCCCCATTAAATTCTCACACACGAGCGAGTCCTCCTAATTGCGATTACAATTGTTCTTATAGACGACACTACATGTGGCTCTCGACTTGTTAATTGTTAACCGACGGATTTGTGCTGGGTTGTGTGGTTTGGAGACTTTAGAAATAGGTATCTTAACCTAATCATATGTATGTATAATTTCAATTAAATAGCTTTAAAGCTACAACAGATCTGGTTAAGCCATTGTAGATTGAGCGAATTTACAAGCTGCAATCTGGAGAGTTTAAAGGTCGATTTATATCTACAGACATTGAGCGTGGCAGACACGTGCCGTGGCAGACAAAATGATATTCTTCCATACAGTAACTATTAACGTATTTATATCTATCGTAACACGGCCGTACAGACGCGTACAGACACGTGTCGTGCCCGGCCAGTATTCTCGGAAAGAATATTTTGTCTGTGCGGTTCATGTCTGTACGTGTCTGTGGCTCCTTGCCGGGCAATGTGAATAGAGTATCGGAACTGTGTACACGTGCTGCCAGTGAGAGCGGACGCCGATGACGGTGTCTGTCGGTATCCGGGGTGTCTGTCACGGCACGTTTCTATACGTTACATATAAATAAATGGTGTCTGTCGGTGTCTGTCACGGCACGTGTCTGCCACACTCAATGTCTGTAGATATAAATCGACCTTAAAACGTAATTATCACACATGTCAGAATACTCGCTCGCTCGCTCGCATTCCATCGATCTTTGGGGCTAGCTATTGTTAAGTAATGTAATGACAGAGATATGTATATCATTTTTAAGTTAAAAAAAGGCAAAAATAAATGAATTATCTTACCAGGACTCAAAGAAATGGAACCCGCTTAGCTTATTCAAATAAAAAATGAAAATAATAAAAGTTCTGTAACCAAAACTCTTGTAAAACGCCTACAAATAAAAATGAATGAAAACATTACATTGAACGAACATCTGAATGAAACCAATTGAACGAATAAAAGACTGAATGCGTACAATGAACGAATGAAACCACAAAGAATTTGAAATGGTTCTTTTATTTCAATTGAATGAATCGAATATGAGTTTCGTGTTCAATTTTGTTCATTATAATTATGTTTCTGAAGTATTGGCGTATGCTCTAACATATTTAATCGTCTGCTTTCGACTGTGTCCATAAAAACATAGATGGACTTTTATAGAACAAAAAAGCGTTGACATACTGGTTTCGTTGGTTTAACCGAACAGTACTCATTTTGAATTGTTATTTGACATTTCGACTCCTTTACAGGAACCTCTTCTGTGACCACGGTTCCTGTAAAGGGGCCGGAACGTCAGATTAAAATGAAAAATAAAAGCAAGTGTAGCCGTGAACGTAGATTCAATGCATGGGTTTCTATTTTAAACCTTCAGAATTTAAAAGGCATATGGATATAATGGCATATATTGCCTAGTCTTTCTCACTGTACTGATATCTTCAGTGAGATGAGAGGCTTTTGCCCAGCAGTGGGACACATTACAGGGTAATACTTTACTTTACTTGTATGGAGGCTTTGCTACGGTGCAGTGACTACGCAATTTTGACATACTGTTTTTTTTCTTAGAAACTTTATTCCCATTCCATCTTTGAATTTCCTCAGAACCTTTTTCCACATTCGAAATTCAACTGTAATCATTTTAAAGTTTCATAACGGAATCCTCTACCAACGCCATCTACATATAAAACCCGCACGCACGTATCGCATTGTTCGCGTTTGATTTACGTTCCTGTTATTAACACTGACCGCGACGCAGAACAAAAGCAGCAATGTACACGGAACTGTGATTTGTTGCCGTCAATGTGTGTGATGTAATTTATGTAGTAAGTTTGTTTTTAAAGTTTCTTAATCAAAAAGTCTACTAAGTAAGTTCGAGTAGGTTTTTAGACCGCCTTAAGGTCTTCGACATGGTATAGCCGGGACCGACAATTTAACGTGCCCTCCGAAGCACGGTAGCGCTCAGATAGAAATGACACTATCGGCCACCCGTCCAAGTAAGGGACTGTCGAAGAGTCTGGTACACTACATTTCAACTCATTTTTGAATAAGAAACTCTATTTCTTACTAATAGAAGATCTCTGTTTATTTAGAAAAGTCGATAATCATGTCTAATTATGAAGTAAGAATAGTAATGAACAAGTATAGTACTTGATACTTTCGGTATCTTTTGGATACATTTTTTTAGTACTTTTTGAAAATCTGATTTTTCAAGGTTGTAACCAAAATCTACCCATATTTAACAACCAGTAGGAGTTTTTAATCGCCACAAGACCTTCTGTATGTATATAAACATAAATATACATAAAAACCACAAAAATCACAGGCTGAAATTCCCTCTTTCTTCCAGCAAAACAAAATAGCAAGAAACATCCTCAAAAACTCCCCAAATCCCAAAACCAATCCCTTCATTACCAATTAAACCCAGTTACATCCTGAAATAACCAGTACAATCCGGTTCCCACCAGTTATAACTGGTTACAAGCGGTTGTCACACGCATCGTCCAGTAAATTCAGGGCGACACAATGCGATCCAGTCCATTGATAATGCGGTGATATATAGACTGCATTACAGTATGCACTACAGACACTATTGGGTTAAATTGGACTGGTTTATGCAATCACTTCGGCCAGGATTAGTTAATGATCGGCTTGAGCGAGTTTACTAGCTTCTTCTTCTTTTTCATCTAGTTTACTAGCTACGAGTCGGTGAAGTCGGTGAAAAACCTCCGACCATAGCCTCCGACACGGTCTAACGATTGAAACAACCAGGACTGACTGCTTAACGTGCCGTGCGGAGAACGGTAGCGTTTAGATAGTAATTTCACGGCCACCCATCCAAGAAGAGTCGTGCGGCACGGAGCTTAACATTCGCAATGAATTAACATTGCTTAGTCGAACTACGCCTCAAGCGCTACTCATTACTATTTTCTCGAATACTTTTAGAATCAACCACTATGCGATTCCCTTAAGCCACAAAGGTTTTAAACCACAGTGACTGCATAAAGGTTAAATTTTAATAAACCACCCCTCAGGGTGAATTTGGCAATAAAGTACGAACTATCAAAGGCGGATGATATTATGATATATTTATTTACATCATTGTAATTCGAACACAAAGCCCGGGGATATTAAACACAGTCTAATTTCATTATAAACTTGGTATTTAATAGGGTTGTCACACAAACAAAACGTACTTAATACTTTTTTTCGTAAGTACGGTAATTTATTTTGTATGTGGCAACTTTTTCTCGCTACGGATGCTTTTAGATCGAAGCGGAGTGGAGCTATGCAGAGCTCAATCGATCAAATACAACGTATTAACATTGTCAATCAATGCATTGACAATGTCATAGTCTTTTCGTATTGCGTTGTGATTGGTCGGCTCCGTCAGCCCCGGTCCGTTTCAATGGAAATGCATTAAATGAATTCCGATTATGAATTTTGAATTTCGATTTGAATTCTTTTGTTTTTCATACACGAATGTAGCAGGTTTGGAACGCTTAATTTAAATGAGCCCTAAATAATATATTTTGCATCATAGGTTGTACCACAGAGCATAGAAGCACCGCGCTCTCCAGCGCCGCGTGCTTCTATGCTCTGTGGGTTGTACACTTGCTAAAATGTAAAGTATGTCTCAGAGCTGGTGTAGTAAGAATTTGATTATCTCCCAATAAAATTAATTAAAGTTACTTAAAAATGTATTAAATTACTCTATTAACATAATCTTCAAACTGCCAACCCTACTAATATCGCCATATGATTGCATTGCAATAGAACACTAATTCCTCAATCGAATGCATATCCTTATACACAAAAACACACCCAAAAATCAACCTTAATCACCACGAAATAGAATCCAATATCCGCTACCCCTACCCCACAATAGAATATCCCAACAATTGGGATCATTGTTACCACCCGCCAGTTCAAAGTTACTCCGTTCAGAAATCAATTAAGTTAAACAATTGTAGTACTTATTTATAGGGAGATAGAGTTTAATATTGTTTAATATTAAATTGGGGTTCGGCAGTAAATAATAGGTGTCGCAAACAATTGGTCTAGCCGAGCAGGGTTCCGTATTGTTAGTAACAATTGGTAATCACTTCGGAATGGACCAGAAGGGTGTATCGGGGGTCACGTCGCTAATAGGGGTGTTTTATTAATTTTTGAAGTCATTTGAAGTGTATTAATTGAATTATTTTGATGTTTTATTAATTTCGCGTTTTGGAGATTTTTTTGTTTTTGTACATGTTTTAAATATTGATTCAATGTGTTTTAAAAGGTGACATAATGTGGTGACCGCTTACACTTATATTCTTCTTATCTACTATACAAAAATAAGTCGGGTTTTCCTTCCTGACGCTGTAACTCCAGAACGCACGAACCGATTTCCACGGTTTTGCATTCGTTGGAAAGGTCTCGGGCTCCGTGAGGTTTATAGCAAAGAAATTCCCACGGGAACGGGGGCGCTGCGGGTGAAACCGCGGGGCACAGCTAGTTATTTATAAAACTTTGACGGAATAATGTCCTGATGGTCAGCACTATCGTACTGACCGCCTCACCGTACAGACGACTACGAAAATGCGGAGTGTATTAATTATTGCTGCTTTGTACTATCTATCCCAAAAAAATATGTGCATCCCATGTGCATCCCTTAATTGAGCAGAGAGCCGTTGCAGGAGACTTTGTCTTGTTATATGGCGGTTTGAAGGCTGACGAAAGTAAATTCTAAAAGTAAATTAAATGTGTCGACAATATCCTTCCAGGCTTTGTTTCTAGCATCTTTATTTTTGTAGAGTGGGTCGGATGCATCCCACAATTTCTTCCTCTGGCGTACCTCATCGATAACTCGACTTGTATCCACTTCGCGATTCGCCATGACTGTACGCGCTGACGATGTCCACTCCGCTCGACACTAGAACGCTCGCTAAAAGCAGAGGCGCTCGCGCGATCGTCAGCGCCGACAGCTACGCGGGGCCGACGCGCGGCGCGTACGGCCCCGTAGCTATCAGCGCTGACCACCATGCGCGCTGATAGCTACGTGTCAATCGAAAACGCTTCCTAGAAGTTCATATATCTCGGCCATCAGCGCTGACGGTGCGCGTGCCGTCAGCGTGACTCTAAAACCAGCGTAACAGAGTAACTCCACGGGACCTTACGGGAACTTACGTACGTGCGCTACGTTTGTCTTTGTAGTGCATTTGTAACAGACCCAGTCCTATTCTCATTTGAAACGAGTTATACAGTAGGGCATCTATTTAGTCCTTAAATATGTTTAAGAAACAAAAGCTCTACGTTCAAAATTGTATTTCACTACGTACCAAATAGAGCACAATTTAAAACGATCGCCATTTGTTTTTTAAACATATTAAAGCGCTAAATAGATTTAAGACGTCTTGTGCAATTCGCTTCAAAAAAATGTATTTAAATGACAAACCAACACACATCAACATTTATTATCTCACCTCTTTCCAACACACAATCAATCAAACATTTCCCCCATATAAAAACATTATTGTTTTACTTGTTTTTCAACATAAGATAGCTTCGCAACCCGACACCACTCGCGATTTAATCATCTAAGGTAGCGAGCAAAATGTTCTTTCGAAAAATTTAATAAAAAAATAAACTTTGGAAGCCTCCAAACTGTTGATATTGCGTTACTCGAGTACTAGGAATGGGACATCGTTGAAAGACTCGAAATTTGTTCTGAAAAGACTTGATTTTTCATCATATTTTTAAGGTTATCATCAAAAAAGTGAATATAAACTACGTTTACGGATACACTTTGCTTCTTTTTCAAGACCAGTCTAGAACAGAACAGGACAGAAGATGGTCCTAATATCATTACGATCCTCCGATACCTGATATTATCACTAGTATACTAGAAAAAGAAGAAGAAGATCACTAGCATACTAATAATATACTTAGAATCAAATAATTAATTGATTACATGACTTTAAATGTATCATTACATGACTGAAAATTGCCCTAAATAGACCCTTGAATAACGCAAGACTGCCAAACGAGACCCATCATCTGTGTCCCATCACTATTGAAACAACTGACAAATACATATAAATCAATCGGAACGTGTATCAGTTTCACTCGCAAATAAAAAGGGAAAAAGTACGGAATTAAATATAACAGAAGGGATACATTAGGGCTTCTTTATTTGTGTTTTTCCCGCCCTCGCTGTTTAACCGTTCAACCATATTGGAATAAGTTGATTACCGATTTGAACGTCACATCTATCTATAATATCTACGAGTATACTAATATTATGAAGAGGTAAAATTTGTGACTTTGTATGTTAGATCTAATCTCGAGAATTACCCCTCCGATTCGAATAATTCTATTGGTAATGTGTAGCAACATTCAACGGGAAGGTTGAAGGCTACTTTTATCCCGAAATTCTTACGGAAACGGGCACAACGCGGGTAAAACCGCGGGGCGCTGCTAGTCTATAATATCTATACTAATATTATAAAGAGGTAAAATTTGGGACTTTGTATGTTAGATCTTATCTCGAGAATTACCCCTCCGATTCGAATAATTCTTTTTGTGATGTGTAGCAACATTCAACGGGAAGGTTAAAAAATAAAATGTACAACTCAAGTGGTTATCGCATCTAGAATATCAATTCTATATCCACAAAAATCAAATACAGAAACCCTTAGGCGTCTGCCGATTACTCACCCATTAAACTTACACCCTAACTCAAACATTACAGCACAAATATAAACCTTATTATTCTTTGCACAACATTCAATTTTCTCTAACAACAAGCTAAAAATACTTAACACTATTTATGTTTTTAAATTGGGCCCTAAACAAAGATGTATAAGGTATGTTTTCGAATGGTAAACGGAAAAGATTATTTTAATGTTTTTTTCTGAAAAGGTTTCAATAACTGGTCAGTAAGAAGTTTGAGGACCATAAAGGTAGTACTTGAGTTCGATTCATTATAAGTTTTAAAAAAGGTTTTATACATTGATCTTTTTTTGTTAGGGGATGTTGGGGCAAGTGGGCTATCATTAGATGTGTAATTGTATTCACAAAAAATCTCCTCGGAATTGGTACAAATATTTGAATGTGTTCTTTATTGAATTTAGATAGGTATTAGAGACTGTTTTATTCTATTATGTTTTTTAGATTTTATTTAGTTTTCTTTGGTGATATGAGAGACTTTTGTAAATGTGACATTGTTAACTACAGCCTGATAGCTTATGCGTCAATCTGTCCTAGAATTAAATTCAATACCTAGTTGTTTTTAATCTATCAAACTAAAAACTATTTAAATCAAAATTGGCTCACCCGTATGTCAACAACAATGTCACAGACAGACGCACAGATACACGTGTCAGATTTATTTGTACACCCCTTTTATATTGAAGATCCATAATGTGTGTCGATGATACTATAGTTTTTGTGAAAGGACTATGCGACACGTGTTAAAAATAATACAGTAAGTTATACTATTTTGCCCATAGTCTTTTAAAAAACAATAGCGAAAAAGGAATCTTTGAAATTGTTTGATGCCTAAAATACAGGAGCCATTTTTGAAAACTCACATAACACTCCGTAAGCAAACAAACCAATCCAAAAATAAAATCCAAAATAAAAAATAAACGATTAAAAACAACCCTTCAACAAATTGAAAATCCGTTCTCATTAAATTATTTTATACAATGAATACTGAGGTTGCATCCGCTGACCTCAAGTGGAAAAGGATAGCGATATACTTTAACAACCAGTGGGAGCGGGATAGATATATCTAGTAAGTGCCACTTGAAATATAAAAGGTATCGGATTCAGAGAGAGATAGTTGGATGTGTTGTTGGAAGGGTGGGAATGAGATAGCGAATGTCCAAAGGGATAAAATGCGCTCGAGTACAATTTAATTCTAAATGATGTGGATTTTCTTTGTAAGCTTTTGAGAGTGAATTTATATAGGAAAGAGTTGATATATCTTTTGAGGAGTTGCTAAGAGAACTTTTAGAGGAAATTCAGAAGCTGTAGATAAATGTTATTCAATTGGGTAATTTAATACGTCTCTATTCTTAGACAGAATGCATAAAATAAAACGACCCATTTTCAACCAAAGATAATAAAGGTAAGTATTAGCCTGTAATGTCCAACTGCTGGGCAAAAGATTCTCATATCACTGAAGATATCAGTACAGTGAGGAGGATGTCGTAATCACCACGCTTGCCTAAGCGGGTTGGTGATCTCAAACCCGAGCCATGTTTGAAAAGTAGAAAACATCTTGAAATAACGAAATGCAACTCTTTCTGATTTGATACGTAAGGTTGAAATAAAAAATATCTATAAAAAAATTGTATTAAAATCATAAAAAATATCTATTGACAATCAACCTTTTTTTTCAAAAATATGTAACATAAGCACTAATACTATTAAATTACACCAAAAAAAGCTTAAAAGACCACAATTTACCCGCAATTAGAGGACACTGGGGATAATGGTCGCACAATAATGGTTAGTATTGTCATTGAGTGTAACTTGATATGTCACCAGTTGTCAACGTCTAGAGGATTTTGTTTCTATTAATCTGTGGATATTAATTTTTTTATTTTTTTGTGAAAGTTAATGGTATTAAAAGCAGGTTATATGAAGTGATAATCTTTTTTTATTGCACATGAGTTTTCTTTTTCAATAGAGTATGAATGGGTCTTATTTTAAAGTCGAGCGGTATTTTTTTAAATAGGTTAGTTTCACATTTGATTAATAAGTAAGTCAAGTAGCTTAGTGGCCGACCCTGATGTCAGAGTTTTTAGACCGCCTTTAATAAATAAATAATAAAATAAAAAATCATTTATTGCTTTTTAAATAAATCAAACACAGAATCACAATTTTAATAACATTTAGCAAAAGGCGATGGCTCAGCTTTTGCTGCCCAGGGCGAGACACCCCGGGCAGCGCTGATTTTCAGCCACCCCTGTTCCCTAAGGTGTTGTGCGGGAACTGGGAGTTAGGGTGCTACGTCTTAAACTTTAAAAAACTTACAATCTAATATAATAAAACTCTTAAAATAAAAAATAATTAAACAATGACAATTAAGGGGATTAAACATATTAATTAGTTATAATAAACATTTATATATTCTTATCTCTCTATCTGTGTGTGTGCGTGCGTGTGTGTGTGTGTGTGTGTGTGTGTGGGTGTGTGCGTGCGCGCGCGCGCGCGCGTGTGTGTGTGTGTGTGTGTGTGTGTGTGTGTGTGTGTGTGTGTGTGTGTGTGTGTGTGTGTGTGTAACAAAGAGGAAATGCATATTTGAGGCTATCCAAAGTAATCCTTTAGATTAAGGTTTTTGGCATAGGTATGTGTCAGATTCTCAGCAGCGAGTTGTCGTTTTATAAGAGCGGTTTTAATTTTCATTTTGAATGCGTCTGTGCTTAACTTTTCTCTAAGAGGAGGAGGTAAATATATACTCGCTGATAAGAATCTGAAACAACCTTTAAACCGTGCTGATTTGTGAGCTGGGACTTTAAGCAAGTGTTTTGTAGCTGACCGAGAGTTCATTACTGAGCGATTTATCCAAATTAACTTCTCGAAAATTTAGCCTTTAGCCTTTAATAATCCTCTTGATAAAGTTTATATGTGATTGATCTTGAATCACTCTATCTATTTAAAAAACCGCGTCAAAATCCGTGCAGTAGTATTTGAACTTATCGCGAACAGACAGACAGACGCGACCGGGGACTTTGTTATATAATATGTAGTGAGTAATGAAGTCAAATAACGTTTTCAAGGTCAAATAAACTTAATCAACACAAAACCTCCAAAAAATAAATAAATGAAGCCCATTTTCCTCCCAACTGAAGTGTGTTGTAATAAAAATCCCCGACAGGGTAGCGAGGGGTGACACTGTCGGGGGCGCGTGGGGATATGTGTATTGAGTTTCAACAGTTGTAATAACCAGCCCATTGTCCTCAATCAATCGGAAAATTTTATTTGTTGTTTAAAATTTAGTAATTTATTGGTTTACGGAATCGATGATTGTGTACAAGTTCGTATGTGTGGATTTGTGTAGGCGCGTGGGTGTGTGTGTATGTGTTTTTTGTGTTGAGTATTGTTTCTACATGAATTGAATTGTACCTATATTACATTATTCAAATATTATCCGCTGAAATATTAACGGCAACAAACATAATATATTTTACTAGCCGCGCCTTGCGGTTTCACCCGCGTTGTGCCCGTTCCGGTGAGAATTTCGGGATGAAAAGTAGCCTATAACCTTCCCGTTGAATGTGGCTATCTATTACAAAAGGAATTATTCAAATCGGACTGATAATTACTGAGATTACCCCGAACATACAAACAAACAAACTTACAAATACCTCTTTATAATATTAGTATAGATTTAACGAGTATGTTCCAGTGGATTAGTAACAAACCCTATACAAGGTTTAGACCCTTTAAAGAAAGATCTCCAACGGTGTTTTAGCCCGCCTAAGGGCCTTGGATCTAGATTGAAACAACCGGGACCTCAAATGTATGTATTTCTGAACCTCAGAAGCGCTCGGATACAAATACTGCTATCGTCACCCATCCAAATAGGGGCTCGATCACGTTGCTTAACAAACGAGCTAAAATCCCCGCGTTGAACCCTTTCCCGTGGGAATTTCGGGATTTTTTATACTTATAAACCTTCCTCTAAAATCTTTTGAAAAAACTGTATGAAAATCCGTTGTGTAGTGATAAAGATCTAAGCATACATAGGGACCGACAGACAGGGGAAAGCGACTTTGTTCTATAATATGTAGCGAAGAGCCTTATTCGCTTAATTAAATGCTTATTAAAGCAATTAGCTGTGAAATGGTTTATCCCTTTCCGACCTACGCGTACCTTCCAAAGAGCAAAAGAGACAAAACACTTTAGAACAGTGTTTTAGTCTCAGAGCGTTTATGAATAAAGCGATAAGTATTCTACACTTTCGCCAAACCTTAAAATGCATTCATAATTCTTGGCAGTGTATTAAATGTGTAATAAAGTAAGATAGAGTAAGGGATACACATTTAATATGATTATTGTCGCGTGTAGCGGTGGTCACAATATATGAGCATTACATTTTTCATAGAGCATGCCAACACGGAGGGAGTGTGGGGCAAGTTGGAAGATGCAGCGGATTTTATAAAAATTTAAAAACCACCACTAGCAGCGGTCGCGGTTTTACCAGCTTTGTGCCCTTTTCCGGGGAAATTTCGGGATGAAAAATAACCTGTATCTTTCCCGTTGCATGTGGCTATCCATTACAAAAATAATTATTAAGATCGGATTGGTAGTCTGTGAGATTAGCCCTCAAATCTCAAAAAAAAAAGGTTAATGGCCAACCCTGGTGTTGGAGTATTTAGACCACCTATGGGTACACACGTACGTACTTGCTCGATAAACTTGCTCTATCTCGAGCAAGTACGAACGTGTGTACCATGCAAGTCTCAAGACAAATGCTCGAAGCCAACCAAAATGTTCGATTCGAACAAGATTGAAACGAGAGTTTCAACGCACATTAAACATGTTCTTCGAGCAAGCTTTTACGTGTAGACGCAGGATCGAGCATGTTTGTAGATAGTCATGCTCGGATGAAACATGCTCGTCGCGCATGTACGTACGTGTGTACCCACTCTAAGCTTTTGACATAGTCTGACGATTGAATTCGTTATATATTCTAACTCAATACAGTATCGTATTAATTAACATAAACTTAATATAAATTTTGGTTTACCACCCAATAGCCATTTGAAACCCCAACCCGCTACCGCTTACACATTACCCCACATAACAATATGGCTACGATATTGCGAGCGACACGCTCAGGAATGTTACTACAGTATTACACATAACAATAAAATTACTTCTTATTACTCTAAGGCGCAAATTATTACATATCTGTGGCATATTATTATACTCTTTCCCTTTTGGTGGTGTTTTACGTTTATTGCCATTTTAATTGCTTGAGATTAGAGACTTAAGTCTGTCCGTGAGGGCCTTTATTTACCATAAAAATAGAATAGGGAGGTTCCAAAAAATATACTGGACTAGCTACGCCCCGCGGCGTTACCCGTTCCCGGGGAATTTTGGCATAAAATGTATCCCATGTGTTATTCTGATGTTTAACCTATATTACTGTAAAGTTTTATCCAAATCCGTTAAGTAGTTTTTGCGTGAAAGAGTTCAAAATGCGAAAGTTTGTGACAAACTTTCGCATTTGTAATATTACTAGGATACTAGTGGTAAATGAGGCGTTGATGTAAATCACAAATATAGCCAAATTAGTCCAACATCCTTTAAAAACCTTTTTTCCATCTATTTTTAACGCTAGGATAGTCTAGCGTTCAATTCCTTCAAAACAGTTCTAAATACAAAAACATTTAAAAAAAAGTTAATAAACGAAAGAAAACGTATTCCTTTTTCAAACTCAAAAGAAAAATAACACAAAACTGGCAAGTCACACCTTTTGAGTGAAAACTGTGGCTGGTAGCGAGTCCTATGAGCTAGTTTTATTATACACTGTTAATTTATGTCGCCACTCTGTACTAACACTCTACTTACAATTACTGGGGTAGGCCTTACTGTAGAAACTCGAAGGTAACTCGATTTAATTGGAGATTCATCAATGTTTTCAGTAAATTATTCATTTAAAATGTAAAGTACTTACTCTAAAATTTTGTGTTATGCAATCCATTACTCTAATAGATTGGATTCGCGTTTGTGCCGTCAACACGAGCAGTCGTGTCGCAACTGCTGACTCGATGTTAGACTGAAATAACGTTTTTTGCCACCTTTAAAATGGCAATTATTTATAAGACAGATTTCCTGCGCTCCGAGGCTCTGGATGAGTTTGATCTTAAGGACTTAGTGCGAGATTATTCGCTCCTTAGAGCTGAGGTCACCGCCATTCAAGCCAAACTGGAGGTGTCGGAACGTGTGGTCGCTGAACTAAGGACCGAGGTCGCGGCATTGCAGAATAAGCCAGTGACCTCGATATCACCGCAGTCAACACGCAACGTGACCGTGCGACGCGGTGCTAAGAATGACCGTAATTCGCCGGTCAGCATTTTTAACGCGGACAATACCGATGCGCAGGTGAATGACCGCCCGGGCCAGATGACGTCGGCCCCCCCGGCTCCTAAACCGACACCCGTGCCTGTTGCGCCTTCGACTGCTCCACGTGACCAAAAGAAGAGTTATGCGCAAGCGTTCCGCCAGCCACTACCTAAGCCTCGGCAGGTGTCCACTGCTGAGGTTAACTGTGTGGTTGCGCCGAAGGGAGACAGAGCGAGAAAAGTCGACGTGGACGGCTTCACCCTGGTGGAAAAACGTCGACCAAAGCCGTCTCGCAACCAACGTGGTACCGCCGCCGCTTCAGTAACAGAGGTCCCTCTCCGTGTTGTGGAGCCTACCGTTTCGCTGTACATATCAAGATTAGACTCCAACACCGCAGGCGAAGAAGTCTTGAAATATGTGCAGCAGAGAGTCTGTTTTTGGACAAATGAATCTATACGGCTCAACCTGCGGCGCCTGGAGTCAAGGAGGGATACGACATTCAAGTCGTATGTGCTTCAAGTGCCTGCGAAGCACAAGGCAATGTTCTTCTCTCCCGACTTTTGGCCCGCAGGAGTGGTATATCGTCGCTTCAGGGAAGCATTTACGAAAAATCCCTGACTAATAGATTAGGCATAATTATAAGTATAAATGTATATATGTTAGTTTGTAAGGTATGTATGTAAAGTAGAATGTAAGCTATATTTTATTGTTGCTCGGTTTGAGAGGTATCACCTTTCCGTGACACAGTTTACACTAGTATGGGAGGTGATGTCTCGATAACTGAGCGAAATATAATGTAATTACATTTTGTTATGAATAAATGAATTTGAATTTGAATTTGAATTTGAATTTGAATAGAGAGATTCAGTCAACAAAAAAAATTCAGTCGAAAGACTTTAGAAATAAAAAACTGACTTCAAATTGTATTTTTAAATGCACTACTTTTAACGACTTGGAACTGAATTCTTGGAAAAATTTACGATATGTTTTAGATGTGACATCGTTTTATTTGATGCGGCCATTCTGTGACACTCTTTCATTTACTGAATTAGTTTTAATATTTTGTTCATAATCTACACTAATATTATAAAGAGGAAAACTTTGTATGTTTGGTTGTAATGAATAGGCTCAAAAACTACTGGACCGTTTTTAAAAATTCTTTCACCATTCGGAAGCTACATTATCCACGAGTAACATAGGCTATTTTTCATCCCGAATTTTTCATTCCTATAGGAATGGTCCCAACTCGGGTAAAACCGCGGGGAGCTGCTAGTTGATAATATAAGAAACATTTTAAATTAAAACAAAATAATATAAATTGAGATTTTCCTCGCAGTTTCAAAGTCAGTTAATAAACGCAAGCGAGACATAATACACCAGCAATTTCGAAAACAATTTGACACTTAAAGTGAGCTTCAGATCGAGTTACAAGTAGTAGGGGATCACACTTTGATGTTTCACAAAAAGCAACTCCTGAGCAAGAAAATTGTAAACATTTAGGTAAATGAAACCAGCAATTAGGAATGAAAACATCAATGGTGTATGTTTCTATTCATTTCCGCTGAAACGACAAGAATTTAGCCTGAAAAACTGTTTTTAATTCTTAAATTGGTGTTAATGTTATTTCTTTCAGGATTTTTAAAATAGAAGTAAACTCGAGTAAGTTAATGACAACCGTTGGTGTCGGAGACCGCTTAAAAACAAATGAAAAATGAACTAATGTCGAACGACTAAACATGAACAAATGACGACGAAGCCACAGAGAAGTAAGAGGTTAAGCCGTTGGTCCCGGTTACTTTCTACGGATAGTAGTCGTTACATGAGCCATGTCAAAGGCCTTTGGCGGCTCAATAACTCTGACACCAGGATTGGTCAGGTTGACCATCCACTCGACGAAGAAGAAGAAGAAGGTCAGCAATCCACTCTTAATGTCAAAATCACTCATTAAATCTGTACTAAGGAATCATTTGACGTGTCTGAGTACGGCAGTTAGATACCTAGATTTTCTACCCCTATAAATGCAAGGTGCAACTTGAACACCGTAAAACTGGCTAAAATTCAACCGGATTACCGAAGTGGCGTCGCGACAGAATCCTCTATTTTTATCCGGCGCCCGACGGTTCACACTCCCGGTATTGTCCGGCTACCGACACTTTATAACAACTGGATTTTAATTGGTTTATTTTCTTAATTGATATTGGACTTCGTGGTTTTATATTTGTAATATTGGGAGCGGTAAATACTTGAAATTTTGGCATTTAAATTTGTAATTCGTGTTAAACGGATATACTCAGAGATCACTACTTCCTTAGTAGAGATTTAATGAATGATTTTGGTTATGTTATGTATGAAACATTACGTCAATTAGTTAAAAGTCGATTTAATGGACGTCTCTCATGGGTGTTAGTTTTCTTAGGTTCAATAACAAGTTACAACACTATTTGGCTAAGTTAATTACTTGTCTGAAGTTTGTGAAGTCAGAACAAAATGTCAGGAGACAAGACACATTCATTTCCGGTAACAAATTGGGTGTTTCCGGTGCCGTCTTACAAGACGAACACAAGTTAATTTAATATTAGATGTAAGTTAACATTATATGACAGATTAGTTATTCAAAGGACCATGGCAGACTAAAGTCCTTGGACTAACTTGTTTTGACAAGCCCGGCACAGTGGCAGTGAGAGCGCTTACTGTGTCGGGGTTACGGGTTCGATTCAACGGAGTCAACAATATGTGAAGACATAGTTGTTGGCGACGAACGTCTGGGTGTCAATTATATATTCTTATAAAGTATTTGTGTATGTATATGTAGTAGTATCAGTTAGTTAGATTCCATATTACAAGCTTGAATTTAGTTTGGGTCTAATTAGCCGTGTGTGAATTTTTCCGGGTATATTATATTATTATTATATTGTTCATTATATTTAGCATAGCATAGCTCTGTTGTAATATTTAGTTTGTAGGACAAGGAAGAGCTTCAATGGGGCCAAAACTGTATAAACATATTTGACTCACCAGGGGAATCGTCGGGCATGTCCGGGTAGTGGTGTGAGGTGGTGGAAGCCTGTCCCGCGTACAGCAGGTTCAGTTCCCGAGCCTCGTTCTCCTCCTGAGCCTGTTGCCGCCGCAGCGCCACCTGCCGGGGAAGGAACTACATTAAAACAATATGGCCGACGACGCCATATTGTATGTCTGTCTTGTTACTTAGTTTGGGTTCTAGAAAACAAAATTTAAAAATAATGAAAACTTAAGTTAAACGAAAGTATGTATAAGCCTGTAATGTCCCACTATTGGGCAAAGGCCTCTCATCTCACTGAAGATATCAGTATAGTGAGGAGGATTGGCATAACCACCACGCTTGCTAAAGTTAAACGAATACTTTATCGAAATTATAGTTTAACAGAAAATTATGGATAAGCATATCTGTTGAGATGGTCATATATATAGATAGTCAGTCTTGACATCTTGCACATGCCACTAGACTACCAAGGCGTTCCACGTCATGATAATGATGATGTCTCCATACCTGTGCAGCCATGACTCTTTGCCGCTCTGCGATGAGGGTGCACTTCGCGCAGACACAGTCCCGCCATCGGCAGTACCGCTTGTGGCCCTTCAGGGCAGACACGACGCCGTGGTTACGGCATCTAGCACATTTCGGAGTACGCTGGAACAAACGGAAGCACTTGATGGTGGCAACTTTGATTAAAACTGCATCTAAATCGTCCCATCTGCTTATGAGCTAGGGTACCACAGACAAACCACATACTTATTATTGCTACAAACTTCTTGAACACCCCTTTTTGTTTAGAGCTTAGGCTTTCACATTCATATAAAATGCCAACATAATATCTAAAACTAGACCTACCTATGTTTACGAAACGTAAGCTGTTCATTCTAAATTATATTTAATACTAGCAGCGCCCCGCGGTTTTACCCGCGTTGTACCCGTTCCCGTAGGAATTTCGGGATGAAAAATAGCCTATAACCTTCCCGTTGAATGTGGCTATCTATTACAAAAAGAATTATTCAAATCGGTTCAGTAGTTTCTGAGATTAGCGCGTTTAAACAAACAAACAAACAAAACAAACTCTTCAGCTTTATAATATTAGTATAGACTAGCAGCGTTGAGCGAGCTGTCATGTTTGATAGAAGGCGAGTGATCGCGCAATTATGATATGTGCTATGCTTACAGACCCCAATATAGTAATTCTTAGAATTAAAATAGTTAATTATTTAAATGTCCCACTAAACTGGGCAAGGGCCTCAAACCCGAACTATGTATATTAAAATTAAAAAATATAGGAAAACATGTTTCGCTGGACCCGTGCACATATCACTAGAACGCTTCGGTGATCTACCGGCAAATAATATAAAACGTATAGAATGCAACTAGACCATCCGATCGAAACCCGGACCCGACAACTTCTTCTTCTTCATCGAGTGGAGGTCAACCTGACCAATCCTGGTGTCGGAGTTATTGAGCCGCCAAAGGCCTCTGACATGGCTCATGTAACGACTTCTATCGACCCGACAACTGACAAGCGGGAATAGCTTGTACACTGTATATAGTCAAATGTATTTAGATTATCATACAACATACCAAAATTACTTCTTTATTTCATAGAAAAACATAGATCTTACTCATTATTTTCGAACTTTTTGCCCCGCGGTTTTACCCGCGTTGTACCCGTTCCCGTAAAAGTTTCGGGATGAAAAGTAGCCTATAACCTTTCCGTTGAATGTGTCTATCCATTACAAAAATATTTTTTCAAATCGGACCAGCAGTTCCTGAGATTAGCGCGTTCAAACAAACAAACACACTCTGCAGTTTCATAATATTAGTATAGATTTTTCATATCATAAATCAATCGTTAACTCTACTAAGGAATCCATTGACGTCTCTGAGTACGACTGATAGAGGAAGATCTAGATAAACGGTTGAGATAGAAAGCCGTCGGCAACAAAATGTCGGACACCGCCTATTTAATAAAACCGAATAGGACGGTCAGTGTGAAATAATATCTTGTTTCAATTGAGAAGAGCTTGAGTAGGTAAGAGCCTACCGATCAGTTAATTCGTAAATGATATTTAGATAACCTTTAAGCTTCAATCTTCAATAGGAAGCGAACGTAACACAACATAGAAAAGTCAACTAAATACTATCTATACTAATATAATAAAGTTTTTTGTTTGTTTGTTTAAACGCGCTAATCTCAGAAACTACCTACCCGATTAGAATAATTATTCTTGTAATGGATAGCCACATTCAACGGGAAGTTTATAGGCTATTTTACATCCCGTAATTATTACGGCAACGGGCACAACGCGGGTAAAACCGTGGAACGCAGCTCGTCTATTTCAATAAAAATTAATTGCTATTCGTTAGTCTGCTTAAAACTCGAGAACGGCTGAACCGATTTGGCTAATTTTGGTCTTGAAATATTCATGAAAGTCCAGGGAAGGTTTAAACGGTAAGCAGCGGGGAAAAAAATGCAGGTGAAACCGCAAGGCACAGCTAGTAATAAATAAAACAATGAATTCACCCTATTCAAACTAATTATATGACAGTTGCTTTCGTTCGTTGAATGCAGCCGACTACCGTGTTCTTAAACACTGTATCACATCGCATACATAGCGAATCATAACAAGAAGACTACACATATAATTATCATCGTATCGTAGGTACATCGTATAAAATGAAATTCCCGAAAATCTGTCTGTCTATGTAATCGATTTTCTTATAAACTACTGAACGGATTTTCATGTGGATTTCACCAATATACAAAGTAATTTAAGAGGAAGGTTTGTGACTACTTTTCATCACTACATAGTATAAAATAAAGTCGTCTCTGTGTCGTGTCTGTCTGTCTGTCTGTCTGTCTGTATGCTTAAATCTTTAAAATTACGCAACGGATTTTGATGCGGTTTTTTGTAATAGGTAGAGTGATTCAAGAGGAAGGTTTTTATGTAAAAAAAATCCCGAATATCCTACGGGAACGGGCACAACGCGGGTAAAACCGCGGGGCGCTGCTAGTGTCATAATAAAACAGGGTTCATTCATTTTGAATAGGTTAGTGGCCAACCCTATTGTTGGAGTTATAAGACCGCCTAAAGGCCTCTGACATGTCCTAACGATTGTAACAACCGGGATTGACTACTTAACGTGCCGTCCGAAGCACGGTAGCGCTCAGATAGAAATGCTACTATCGGTCACCCATCCAAGCTGCACGTTGCTTAACAATCGCCATGAGTTAACATCGCTTAAACGAACTACGCCATGAGCGCTACTACAGGAACGGGTGCAATGCGAGTAAACCCGCGGGGTACTGCTACTATTACTAACCAAACTAAATTAAAAAACCAACTTTCAAATACCCTCAAAACACTTCTTCTTCTTCACCGAGTGGAAGGTCAACCTGACCAATCCTGGTGTCAGAGTTATTGAGCCGCCAAAGACCTCCGACATGGCTCATGTAACGACTACTATCCGTAGAAAGTAACCGGGACCGACGGCTTAACGTGCCCTCCGAAGCACGGAATCATCAAAACACTGCAACGTTACAATAACCCATAACAAACTATTATAACAATGTTATAAAACCAAATAACATAATAACATTTACTTTCGGTGTCAATTACATTAGGGTTTCATTGTGATGTAATTACAGTATAACGTAACTCATTGAATAAGAGTAACATTATAGGAAGTGATATTTGAAGCTTTTTGTGAACTTTAAACAGAGAAGGGTAATTTTGTTTGAAATGTATCAAAAGATTTGCGCATGTGAGTGTGAGTTGTTTTTGAAAGCAATCTAATTATACGGGGTTGCATATTTGTAGATATTTGCAGTGTTCGGTTCGGTTTTAACATATTCTTAGTCACAAGCTTATCAATATATTGATATTATATTTTTTTATTATCCTGATGTTGCAACATTTAATTAAAAATCATTTTTTGAAAAATAATTAAAAATAGTCTGCCCAGGATTTTTTTAGCAAACCCATTTTTAATATGTTTTCTAATATACTAAATTCATGATTAAATATGTTTTGTTCTATTATCAGCTCGGTGAAGGTCGATATAGGCTCGGATCTTACTATAACATATTTTGTTTTACTACTCACGTAACTAGTTCTAGTAGCGTTCTACATAGTTCTATCTAACACGCCGGCTCACAGCTTGTAACCTCGCGGCCTCGACCGTGCTTCGGAGGGTACGTTAAATTGTCGGTCACGGTTGTTTGAATCGTTATACCATGCCGGAGGCCTGATGCCTTTAGGCAGCCCTAATGCCCTTTTTCTAAAAACTCCCTCACCAGGGTTGGCCACTAACCTACTCGACTTATTTACTTCACTAGCAGCGCCCCGCGGTTTTACCCGCGTTGTGCCCGTTCCCGTGGGAATTTCGGGATAAAATGTAGCCTATAGCCTTCCTCGATAAATAGACTATCTAACAGTGAAAGAATTATTCAAATCGGTTCAGTAGTTTCTGAGATTAGCGCGTTTAAACAAACAAACAAACAAAACAAACTCTTCAGCTTTATAATATTAGTATAGATTAACGAGATGAGAAACTAGCTATTCAATTTAAGTAGTAGTAGAGGACAAAATTAAAGAGGTAAATTATTTTCCATGGTATCTCTACCATGGAAAATAATTTACCTCTTCGCATTGGTAGAGCATTAAACATATTGGAAGAGCATCAAAGATATTGGTAGAGCATCAAAGATCACGGGGAACTCAACGGCGACCACCGATTTTCTTTAAAAAGACCACGTAAATCAAATTGAATATTCGTTTATGTTTATTTTTATAAATTCGCCGTCGCTCGTCACTGGGCCGTTGCTCCACTCTACTCTACTAACGAAATTATCCATGGATGGTGATTTTGGATCCTTGTTACAAATCTATACTAATATTATAAAGCTGAAGAGTTTGTTTTGTTTGTTTGTTTGTTTGTTTGTTTGTTTGTTTAAACGCGCTAATCTCAGAAACTACTGAACCGATTTGAATAATTCTTTTTGTAATAGAAAGCCACATTCAACGGGAAGGTTATAGGCAATTTTTCATCCCGAAATTCCTACGGAATTGGGTACAGCGCGGGTAAAACCGCGGGGCACTGCTAGTTAATATAATAAAGCTGAAGAGTTTGTTTGTTTGAACGCGCTAATCTCAGAAATTACCAATCTGATTCGAATAATTATTTGTGTAATGGATAGCCACATTCACCGGGAAGGTTATAGGCTATTTTTGATCCCGAAATTCTTACGGGAACGCGCACAACGAGGGTAAAACCGCGAGACGCAGCTAGCGTTGAATAAAAATTAATTTAACTTACTTGTTTTTTTAAGGGTCAGGCTTTTTTACTAACTGTCTTACTCAGAGATGGAATTACAGTCCAATTAGGTAATTGAAGTAATTTTTTTATACATGACATGTCAAAAATCATTCATTTATCTCTCTCTTAACTTAAGGAATCATTAGAAACTCATAAGCCGTAAGTTAACTTACACGTGTGAATTTAAGAGGTAGAGAAAGAAAAATATTTTAATACTCGTACATTATAGCTAGTTTTTATTTTAAAATTTAACTTTCACATATTTTATACATCGACTTGTATACGCAAAACTGCATACGTTAAAAAATATGAATTTTAAGTTGGTCTCGTAAATAAAAATTATTTCATTTTGAAACAATAATATTGAATATAGAAAATTATAACAAGTCAAGTATTATTATAATATATTAATCCTATATTTAAAAAACCTGAGTATATTTTTGTTCATAATATACTTCTGATGTACTGCAGTAAAACCGCAAACACAGTCATCAACCAAAACGCCCAAAATTTCCCCAGAATCACATTTACAGGAATTGCAAATTGCTTAAATCACATTAAATTCCTATAAGTTACCTGATATCTTTCCGAAGCTCTTAGGAAGAAAGGCGGCAACGCAGCCAAAACCGGGTGCTGCACTAATTGCGACACATCGACACCATTCGGGAGCGACATCTCCATAATATTACTCACAATTACTTAGAAAAAACAAGATAAAGTCAATTTAAAAAGAAACACTAATTTAACATTGTCACAACACGAAAATGTTCCAATTTTAAGAAAGTAGTTTCGGTCGCGCGTCCTCTCTCGCGGTGTTGCATACACTGTTGCTTTCAGACATTTTAGGCGAGTGACAGTTACTGGGCACGCGGGAAAGAGACGGAAAGAGATCGAAACGACACACTGTATAACTGGCGTATCTCCATCCCACTCTAACGCCAGTGATAACTGTATATGTTGTATCATCGAGTTATATAAAATGTTGTCAGATGTGAAAATGTTATCAACCAATAGCAAACCGTTCTGTCCCCGCCTCTGCCTGTGATTGGTGGACACGAACGCTGAAACTTAATTTATAAAAGGTGACTTTTTTGAGAAGCTGTTTTTGTGTTACGTACAAAGGTTTTGAATGGAGTTCAAAAAACACAATTATTTTTGTTATTCGTATACCGTTTTATTCTTTTATTTCGTTTGTTTGAGCCACTTTTGTTTAGACAGTGGGTTTGTTTGACTGTATTATTTAGTAATAGGATCTTAACTATCGCATATGTTGGCCATTTTATTTTATATCTCTCCGATTGATCTGTACGATGGGTAAATATTTGAATATGGAGTAATGGGGATATCTGTTTAGTTATATTGTTAATTGACAGATTTTTTAAAGTGCTCTGACGTGGGTAAATTTAATGATTTAAAACCTTTGAATTCTTCACTTTTGTGCAGCCTTTGTTATGAAATGGCAAAAAATAATTTGATACACTTTTGCCTCTGTACTAGATGACAGATGATAAAGAATATAATTATTAACCTAGTTTCGGTCTCGTAGTAGCTTCGTTGCTCTCTCTACGGTTATATTCTCATCTTAGATCATTAGTTAGATCTTGTCAGAGGCCTTGAGGCGGTCTAAAGACTGAGATCATAGTTGGCCACTAATCTACTCGGACTTCCTAACTTTAATGCTTTTGAAGGAGATTGTTTTAAGGGATATATAATGTACTAGCAGCGCCCCGCGGCTTTGCCCGCGTTGAGCCCGTTCCCGGGAATTTTCGAAAAACCTTTCTTAGTGTGCACTGACGTCACTTGAAGAAACCTTCCGGCCAAATTTCATGTTTCTAGGTGTAGCAGTTGAGGCTGTGCGTTGATTATCAGTCAGTCAGTCAGTCAGTCAGTCAGTCTGGACTTTGAATTTTATATATATAGATTCGTATGACACATTATATGGCTCTATCTATGATAATACAAAACATCTACGACTAAGGCATGCTCTACTTTCAATAAAATGTTTCTTCAAATAATTACGAGTTGAAATCCAATAAGAATAGGTACACGGAGACACCTCCCAATATACATTAATAATTACCACCCTCGAGGCAGACTCGATTGTATTTTAAATCGAATTCAGGCGAGCACCGAATTGAAATATTTCGATTTAGACGCATCGCACCTCGGCGGGAATTTAATTTAAATGTAAGATGGAATTATTACTTTCGTGGCGATAAGGGTTAATTGTCAGAACGTCTTCGTTTTATAAGATTTTGTCAGTTATGGTAGTTTGGCTTTTGGATCCTGTTTTTAGGAAATGTAAGATTTAGTAAGTTATGAGATTCTCTATGATAAAATCTTCAGGGCCTGTAAGTTTTAGTGAGCTATGAATTTTTTGACCAGCAGTAGATATTATTGGTTATTTACCTTTTTTCTTCTCTGTAAAATATCTGTTGGTGTCTTGACCTAGATATCTAGATAATAGATAAAGTAACCTAAAGATTTTAAAAAATTGTGGGTCTCGTTGGAAGTATGTAATATATAAAATAAATAATATACATAAGATTATTTATCTTTAAAAATAAACCCCTCATTCAAATATATATTCTATGTATGATGAGAGACACTCTTATCTCAAACGCCTCTTAATTTAAGCGGTACTTAATTTCATCACTACTGACAGACGACATCTGTCAAAAATGTATGGAAAAAAATACTCAAGTGACTCTTAAATTGAGTGTTGAGAATTAAATAAGGATGTAACAGTGTATAGGATTCTACATCTTACAAATATCTCTCATTGAATGAAGAAATCAGAGCAACTTATAAATAAGTAAGTTCTGAACAGTACCAACCCTGGTGTTTTTAAACCGCCTGTAGGCCTCCAACGTCTATTCCGTAGGTCTAAAGATGGAAACAAATGGGACCGACAGTTTAACGTACCGTCAGAAGCAAGGTAGAACTCAGAAATGTAGGCTATAGGTCACCCATTCAAATAGAGACGAGCTGCACGTTCTTAACAATCACGATAGGTTAGGTTAGGTTAGGTTAGCTTAGTCCAGCTTGCTGCAAGCGGCACGGAAATAAAAATAGTTTATTAAAATAACTTCAAAGCCTTAATCAAACTAAACAAGAATTAATTTAATTAAATAAACTGTAGGAAATATAATTCAGTTTCAGATACAGGTGTGAGTTTTGGGGTGTTACCTATAGGGGGAGAGGGGGGAGGTATCGTAAATGAGAATTCCACAGCAGAACGATCAACACGCGAAATGTTCACATTGCGCAAACGTCTCAACTTGGAATAGGGAGGGGGTGGTTTTGAAAATATCGATAGATTTTTAATTGTAGTCAAAACATATTTGTACAAAAATCTAGAGAATATAAGTGAGAAGATAAAGTCGAAGAAAAGCGAGGTAGGGGAAGGCCTAGAATCAGTTACATGTGATTAAAGAAAAAGTGTCTCTCATATCGTATTGAGATGTGAAAGATCTTGCACTGAACAGGAATAGATGGAGAAGTCTGCATCGGACTCTCCGACAAGAGCACAGCTCTTTTTATGAAGAAAGTAGTAAACTGTAAATTGATATTGTATTATTTTGTCTGGCTATTTTTACCGATATTGGCATTCCTATCGGAGTGCTTCAGTGCTTCGGAACGGACGTTGAATTGCACGTTCGATCGTCCATCGTTCAGTTGTCGTTAACCATATTATAGTTAGCCAGTCTTAAAAAATCCGAAACCAGTGTTGATCACTAAACTCGAAAGACTTAATTAAATTATAAATCGGAGTCGAAATATAAAAAAATCGGTTTCATACCAGTGTTTTCTACAACTTTATTTACAAGTGCATCTATACTAATATAATAAAACTGAAGAGCTTGTTTATTGGCTTGTTTGAACGCGCTAATCTCAGAAACTAACAACCCAATTTAAAAATTAAAAATTAATTTTGTATTGAATAGTCACATTCAACGGGAAGGTTATATCTTTCATCCCAAAATTCCCACGGGAACGATAATAATGCGGGTAAAATCGCGAGGCGTTGCTAGTCATTTATAAAAGGGACGACACTTAATACTGCTTATTCGTTTATAACCAAAATAACATAGTATAAAAAAAATAGTATAAAACATAGTTACCCTTATAATGTTTTATAACAATCTTATAAAAAAATAAAAGATATCGATAAATGTTTACCCCATCCCTACAAAAGCGTGGGAGCGAGCAAATATCTTCGCAAGCGTTAAAATGAAATGTTCGCAATTTGAATATCATCCCCTTTACCCCCAGGCCCGGGGGTGGCGACCGGGGGTGAAACGGCAATAGAACGTAACGTGTTCGGAAAATTATAATTTTTCACTTACACAACTTTCGATTGGAAATGTCGATTATTTTATTTGATATCTTTTTTTTGTTAGCTTATATTTTAAGTACGTAGAAGTATAATTTTGTTATTAATGGTTTGTTTCTTTCTCTTCATAATTTTGATATTAAGATGATCTCTCAACTTCAGCAAACATAGGTTAGTATCTAATGGCATTTTTAGGATATCTAGGTATACTAACTAATATAAAGCAGAAGAGTTTTCTCGTTTATCTGTTTCGAATAATTCTTTTTGTAATGGATTAACATTTAACTTTTCATCTCAATTCGTATGAGAAGGAGTACAACACGGGTAAAAACGCGGGCCGCTGCTAGTCCTTAGATATTACTTTTCATGGACGATCAAATTGTTTATACCTTAAAACATGCATAAGTACTACATTTAACATTAGTGACTGTGATCATGGGAGTACGTTAATGAAAAGGGTAAAAAAAGGCTTTGTCGCTCAGCGACCACATCGCCCCATCGATAAAGAATTACATTAATTGTACTTATATATACTCTTAATTACGCCTGAAACCTCCTCACTGTACTTATATCTTCAGTGAGACGCGAGGCCTTTGCCCAACAGTGGGACATTACAGGCTAATACTTACTTATTTACTTACTTACTTATACTCTTAATACAACAATGTCAATATGGGCAAAAAGCAGTGCAGATCTGCGAGCTAAATCAAATCTTATAATCTGAGAAAGTAACCTACAGGAGTGCTCAACACTTTCTAAACTACATACGCTAAGCTTACATACCTTCAAGAATAGGTATAACTTAACCACCCCTGCCCTGAAAAAAAAACGGTAATGAAGTGTCAACGCCTTCACTCCCGCGTAAAAACCAACCAATGGGGGCCCTTGATACTGTTGCAAGCTCTGTGATTGGTGGTAATACTGTAACTAAATTAAGTTACTGTAACCAATGGGTTGATCGTTAAGGCTGTATAGAGAATTAGTATAAGTATAGTGTCATACCTAGTTTAATTTAGAAGTTAGGTACGTAAGTTATGGGTGGGTTAGTGGTATTTGTATATGAGTGCTACCGTGCTTGGGATGGCACGTTACGTTGTCGGTCTCCTGTTTCAATCTTTAGACTATGCCGGCGGTCTTTTTGTGGTGTAAAACTTCGAGATCAGGGTTACCCACTTATTTACACGAACTTCGAACAAACGAACTAGACTGAAATAATGATTAAATACTGTAAACCCTTTGCACTAAAAAGTTTCAGGACAATTAGACTTCTTTCAGTGAGATGAGATACGTTTGCCCAGCTGTGGGACTTTACAGACCAACTATTACGTTATTAATCCCAACATTTTGCAGAATGTATAACAAGTTTTGAATTAAAACTACGTTTACGGATACACTTCGCTTTTCTTTTACATTCATCTGACGTTTCGGTCCTTTTACAGGAACCGTGCTCACAGAAGACATTCTTTCAGTGATTTTCGGTTTCTTGGCTGTAATTAGTTATTAAGCTCCTTATAGCCATTCCGCAGTGCTGAAATTCCCTTAAACTGGGTACCACGTATAAGTTTTTACAAAGCTCCCAAAATGTGCTGACTCTTTTTTGAAAATCGTTCGAATCAAATGAAAAACAGCAACGCTCATAACCTTAGAATCGTATAGAGTTAGTGAAAAATGACAAACATTGCGTCCGTTATTTGATGTGACGCAGACGAGCAACTTTTAGTTGCTTCCGAGATCAATTCATTATGTAAAGTTTAACGCCTCGGTGGCCTAATGGTATGTA